>OX276477.1:9517500-10767500 GCA_946251955.1 Acronicta psi | reverse complement strand
ACAGCCCTGACCTACAAATATTCTCGACAAACAACTACCCTACAAAAATAACAAAGTGCCGGTTAAAACAATTGATCTAGTCTGTCAGATGTTTGACGTGTCTCAAAGGGCAGTGGCTCGATGACATCACTAACCTATTTCACCTTACGCTTGCCCTGCCCGACTGATTCGCTTCACTACAAGATAATATATTTTTACAGAAGGTCCACTATAGAACGTTGTAGTTGTATTGAAAACATTAATCTTAATTGTATGCAAGTTTCTTCTTTAGGAAATGCCGACTAGTCTAGTTCAAATCTAGTAAAAAATAATTAAATAGGTTTCTTTGAGAGATTTCCTATTTACAGTAATAAATATCATTATCATTTAAGAAAGTCGGAGTATTAATAAACATTATTGAGTATTACGGATACTAGATATTGTAACAATTTTTTTTATGAAATTTTGTACTATAAACTACTTGCACGGCTTATAAGAAAATAAGTTTTACTTATTGTTATATTTTACTTCAATGAGAATAATATAGTTTTATGTGATATGTAAGAGACTGGGCGAAAAGTCTTTAAAACAAAACAAGAAAGTCGTCTTAATTGTTTTGTTTTTAAAGACATTTTTTGTTGGTCTTCTGCATTTCCTTTATTGTGTACATTATCATTAAGTACTGTCTCATGTCTAATTAATATACATTTGTCATAATTTCAGGGTCATTTAGAGTTGTCAGTTTGTCAGTGATTAATTTGAAACTACATAGACTATGGTTCCGTATTGTAATTATATAATTTTGTAGGAAAGTTACTAATCTGTTATCTTTACCCGAGTTGCTTCGTGGCAAAAGCGATCAGCATCTAGCATGCAATTGCCTACGTCATCATTCATTTTACTAGCTTACTCCCAATCATGTTGAGGTCAGATTGGTATCAGCTTTTTTCTTGTCAGGAAGTGAAATTTTGTGATGGGGGATAAGCACCTTATGATAATTTTATATTCCCGTTCCATAGTTAACCGGTACATTTAGGCCCCATGAAAGGGGTAAGCCTATTGCTAATTGAGCACGAATCGAAACTTCGAAACCTGACCTACTCAGAATTTCATAAAAAACACTTTGCTCGACATGAGAATCAAACACAGGGCCTTGGACGGCTAACGAGGCAGTTCAACCATTTATTTACACGTAAAAGCAATAAAGTTAATGGGAAATATTAAAATATTACCGTAATAAAATATTACCGGGTATAATTTGAAGGGAAGAAATTAGTAATATTTATTACTCGCGCATAATATTAACACGAACCTTAGAAATATAAGTTTAAGAACACAGCACAGGACAACAGTTCTATAGTTTATGAATGGAATTTGCATACCACGTTAAATACATTCTGGGATAATTACAAGTATATTAAAACCTGTATTTGGCTAACTATTACATATATAAGTTGCTAAATGTTTTGGTAATACTGTTGGAATAGTTAATATAAAAAAAAACAAAAAGTAGTTATCTATTTGCAGTATTGCAATACAAAATTCCCGGCTCCGTACTTTAACAGTTTAGGAACCCAGTCTCTGCTTACCCCAATGGCCTTCCAATATATGATAGTGTAGTGTACTGGAGGTCGCTGATGTGAAATGATACTCGAGAAATACCAAATAATCACTATAATGTACCGAAATGAACTATGAACTAGCGTAACAAGGTAGCGTATGTCTGCTCTGAGAGGTAGCTGCGGACTGGCGGGGCGATGTCGTTACAAACGGCTCGCTATTTAAAAACGTCACTAAGTATGCAGATACCTCCGTATTTTTTACAAATTACAAACTAATACATATCGACTATTCTAATTAAATCGACTACATAACCATCACAGAAATATTTACTATATTTTAAACCTAATTTATATTAAGAGAACGTGTCGCTTACACTCCCCACCCCAGTTCTGTTTCAGCACTCACTATCCAAAGAAATAGGAGAGACGCGTGCCGCGGACCGCCGCAGCGTACCAGCACGAGTCCTGATCTCCACCATCCTGATCCGACCATCCTTACCTGGGAACACAGTGGTGACCACGCCCTTCGGCCACGTATTACGAGGAGAATCAGGATCCACCACTAAAACCAAGTTGCCTACTTGTAACGGCTTCTGCTCCTCTTGCCATTTCTTTCTGGGTAACAGTTCAGGCAAGATTTCTTTTATCCACCGTGACCAGAATAAATCCGCAAGCCTTTGAGCTATGCGCCATTGTTTACGCAGGTAAAAATCAGAGTTATCAAAAACTCCAATCGCAGGCAGATTTGATGACGTTCCAATAAGAAAGTGGTTTGGAGTTAGGGATTCCACGCTACCTGGTTCAACCGAAACATGAGTCAGAGGTCGGCTGTTTACCATGTTTTCTATTTCAGCTATCAATGTGCTCAGAACCTCGTCACGAGGTGCTCGCTCATTAAGCACTACCTTAAGTGACGTCTTCACACTGCGTATTAACCGCTCCCACGCCCCACCCCAATGGGGACTAGCGGGAGGAATAAACGTCCAGTCTAATCCATTATTAAGACCTTCATTTTTCAGGGCATCTGTATCCAGTTCTCGCAAGGACCGCTGCAACTCCTTGTCAGCGCCTCTGAGGTTAGTCCCATTATCGGAATATAGATGTCGCGGCCATCCACGTCGTGCAGCCATACGGCGTAATGCCATGATAAGTGCGTCGGATGTGAGCGAGGAGACTAACTCAATATGGACAGCGCGTACGGTCAGGCAAGTAAATAAAACACCATATCTTTTTTCGCGTCGCCTGCCGACGGTAACCATCATTGGCCCGAACAAGTCCAAGCCACAAAACGTGAAGGGTCGCTGGTGATGCGCCAAACGTGCCTTCGGTAAGTCTCCCATGCGTGGTATTTGCGGCTTGCACTTACGTATTCTACATAGCATGCAAGTCGACACGACAAACTTAACGGTTGGTCTGAGCCTAACTAACCAGCACTTTTGTTTCAGTTCGTTTACTACGGTTTCTTGGTTCCCGTGGGCAGCCTTCACATGGTAATGTCGGACTAGCAGCCTCGCAATGGGGTGTCGTCCATCAAGTATAATTGGTTTCTTCATTTCCACAGATACGTCTGCAGCAGCGTCGATGCGTCCGTCCACTCGAAGCAAGCCCCGTTCATCTAAAAACGGCGATAAGGCAAATAGCTTACTGTCCTTTTGTATACACTTATTATTTTTAATTTTTTTAGCAGTTATCTCCCTACCGAACGACTCAGCCTGTGCGTGCTGCAATAGCAGTCGTTCAGCTCGTTCCATGCTGTTGCAGTCTATATTACCTGAAAACCCTTTACATTTATCTATAAATTTAAATACCATTGCCATAGTCCTCAGCAATCGCAGCCAGGAAGAAAAACGTTGCGGGTCCGGCACCGGCAAACAAACCGACTCTTGAGCTACTGCCACTGTTGCAGTCATATTACAAATCTCTGTCGAGATTACATCTTCCGGCCACAAGCATGATTCCTGATATAAAAACTTTGGACCATAAATTAAACCACTCCTCCAGATAAGTAGGTTCGAAGGAATCACGGGTAGCTAAATCGGCCACGTTTAGCTTAGTAGGTACGTATCTCCATTCGTCAACGCGTGTCAGTTCGTCGATCTCACCTAAACGATTAGCTTCAAAGGTTTTATACGTACGTGTATTGTTCCGAATCCAATGAATGACTGTGGTTGAGTCACACCAAAAAACTTTACGCTCAGGAGTCATTCTGTGTTCCTTCATTATTGTTGTAGCTAGTCTAGCAGCGAGTAACGCTGCTTGAAGTTCAGCCCGCGGCACTGTTAAAGATTTTACAGGCATAACTCTGCACTTGCTAGCTATAAAGGAGACACGAATACCGTTGTTATTCCAACGCCAATACGCTACGGCACACATTGCTTTAGTGGAGGCGTCGCTAAAAACATGCAATTGCAAATTAGTATAGCCTGGGGTACTCGTAGCACTGGTATCGTCCGCTACGAATTCGTAGCCACCCGTAGAAGACTGCGTAGCCGCTGTAGCTGCACTAAATAAAATCAAGTGAGGGACCGCCGCCGCGGCCGCCGCCGCCGGCGTGGTTATTGTCGTTGCGGAAACCGGTTCATTACCTGTCTCGTTCCCACATGCAGAGCCCGATACTCCGTCCTTTTCCATATTGTTCACGTTGCGCCCAGCTGTTTGATGATACCTAGATATGCGTATATTGTTTATATCCTTAAGTAGGTCAATCCATTTTTTCCACTTGTCATAAATAATATCGGGTATTTTATCATCCCATCCGATTTTTAATTGCCATGTGTCTTGCAACATGATTTTACCTTGTATTGTAAACGGAGACAGAAACCCTAAAACATCAAAAATTGACATAATTACCCGTAACATGATGCGTTTCGTGGGTCGTACAAGGCCTTGAATAATTTCCTCTGGCATTCGCTTGAATGACATGTCGAAGCCCAACTTGTCTTCCAGCGGATACCAGAGGAGGCCAAGCGTCCGATCACCTTCATATTGCTGGCCAACCTTGAAGCTCACGGCAGTGTTACCTAAAGTTTCTTTAGGCACGCTGTTCAGCACCTGCACACTGTTACTAGTCCAATTCCTAATTTCGAAGCCACCTGAACTGTGTATGTCGCTTAAATTTTTTACCATTTTAACCGCACTTGTAACATCGGGTAAACTATCTATATAGTCATCCATGTAATGCGAAGAATATACTGCATTCACAGCAGCAGGCATCGCTGACTCATACCGCCTCGCATTTTTATTTTTTATAAACTGAGCTACAAACGGCGAGCAGTTGGCTCCGAAAATAAGGGATGTCATTACGTACGTTTTGACGTTTTCTGTGGGGCTGTTTCTCCACAGAAACCTGAGTGCGTGCTGATCTTCATCACGGATTTTGATTCTAAGGAACTGTCCTTAATATCACCTGTTACTGCAATCTCGTTTTCCCTAAAGCGCAGCATGATACCAAAAAGAGATGATAGCAGGTCAGGTCCTGTAAGTAGATAATCATTAAGAGAATTACCTTGCACCTTGTCTGCTGCATCGAAGACCAGTCGAAGTTTTTTCTTGTTAGGGTTATCCACACCAAAATGAGGTAAATACCATACACACGATGGTCCTGTTGTCTCATTTTCCTTCAGCTCCCTAGCAAAATTGTTAACCAACAAATGATTCACTCGTTCTTTATACCTTTCAGCAAAACCTGAATCCCTACCCATTTTTCGTTCAATACCTTTTAACCTTCTGAGTGCATTCGGATATGACTCTGGCATCTTACGGTGGTCATCCTTCCACGGAAGTCCGACGTGCCAACGACCATCGACCAACTTGGAGGATTTCTCCAGCTGCTCGATGGCTCGGGCTTCGTCTGCGTTTTGACGAGGTTTACTTGAAACACCTAAAGAGTCTATAGTAAACGAGCGTCTAACCTCCTCGTAAAGTTCCCGCAGAAGCAAGTCACCTGGTAAGGTACTGTTTACATCTTCGCCCTCCAAAGTGCAAACGGTCGCGTCATAGTGCTCAGCACGGCGGCACCAGGACGAGCGGAGGGGCCGCGGCACGCGCACGGTTCCATGCACGCACCAACCTAAGGGGGTGAGTGTAGCGGACGGCTCATTTAATTTCCCTTGCTTTATGTTTACAGGTATTAACAAATGATGGTTATCTTGTCCAATTAATAATTCAGGTTTAGAGTCAGAACAACATAATTTATCTTTTATATCAATTAAATGATGATAATTGCAACAATTTAATATTGACAACTTTTGTATAGGCAAATCTAATTCATTAACGCTGCGCATCTTTGTATTATAAACCTTATCGTCTATACCAATAATATCTATATCAATAACAGTAGAATTACATACCAAAACATTATCATTCCATGCACCGCTCATTCGTAAAGTTTCACTACGACCGCGCAGACCGAGGCGCTCTGCGAGAATATTACTTATCAAAGACACTGTCGAGCCATCGTCGAGCAACGCGGTCGTACGTACAACCCCGTTAGGTCCACGAACACATATAGGCACAACTTTTAACAACACTTTCCTATCGCTTGCATTAACGTGCGTTAACGTTTCTGTGGCAGGTTCCGTGTTAGGAAACGACTCAGGTTCCCGCTGCGGTTGCACCTCAGGTACAACAGTCGGAGAGTTCATCACGTAGTGTAGGAGTCTATGATGCGGCTGGCCGCAATTATCCTTATCACATACCGGAGCCGGGCACGTCAAGCGATCATGTCGTGATATCAAACATTTATAGCAAAGACCATATTTCTTTACGTGTCGCCATCTCACTTTCCTCAGTGCTTTTTTGAATTGTTTACAATCAGTTAACTTGTGCTTATTCTGACGGCAAAATTGACATTTTGTATCACTTACAGCTTCTGTGTCCTGAACTAAGATTGTCTGTGTACGTGTGTTCTCATATGACTTGTTTTTAATAGTATGTTCATTTCGTATGGTTGGCATTGTAAAAATACTGGCAGTGTTAGATATCTTAACCGCCTCATCGTTTAAGAAGTCAGAGAGAATGACTAACCTTGGTTTCTTTCCTTCGGCAATCAGGTGATAACTGTAGTCGGACCACTTTGATATAAGCACTGTCGGAAGTTTGCACAAAATGATAGACACAATATTTACTCCTTGTAAATATTCCTCACGACCGATAGCTCGCACTGCTTCCACATAATTTTGTATTTTTACCGCAAATGAGACGATATCCTTCTGATAATCTTGATGCAGCGGCTGTAGTCTTTTGATGTCTTGCAGCACACGGGATATAATGCAATCTGGATTTCCAAAACGTAGTGCCAACGTCGACATAACCTTATCAGGCGACGTGGCGCTTATAAATAATGCGGTGACTGCATCCTTCGCCGAGCCGCGTAGACATTTTCTAAGCCTCCATAGATTCTCCTTGTCCGTGTATTTACACAATTCTGTCGACTCATGATAGGCTTGCTTGAATTGTAGCCATTCCATGGGGTCGCCCGCAAATTCTGGCAGATCCTTGGGCGTGCTGAGGCGACTGAGTAATCTTACATCAGGTGTGTTGTTTACACTTTTGGTGGATAGGTCTTTCAGTGCACCAGCTAACATTTGAACCGTATGATTCAGCGCCGTGATAGTTGTTTGCGGCACATGTGACGACACGGCCTGCGCTTGCATCGGCAGGGGCGCAGGTGGGACGGCGTGCATTGTGTCCGTGGAAACGTGCTGTCGCGCGGGCGTTGAGCACGGCACTGGCTGCTGCAGTTCACCCGGTTTGTTTTCATGTTCGGGGGCTTGCTGCTCCGTTAGTGGTTCAAGATGGTTGCTTTGATGCTTCACCCATTCCTCTATGTTGCTTTGAGGGAGGATGTTACCTTTGACTTGTGAACTGTATTCCTCTAGTTCCTCCTCATCGCTGAGTTCCGCTAACTGAGCCTCTAGAGTTTTGTCTATGAGCTCCATCTGTATTTTAGCCTTCTGTTTAGCTGCTTCCAATTGTAACTTTATTCTCGCTCGTTTCTTAGCCGAATTTTGAGAACCTTTGCTGATACAAGAGTAAGCTGGTTTGATGGCCGGCTGGCCGGATGGCCGGCTCGGACTTTATGCTACCTTCAATTTGCGTGGCAGGTTGATATTTAGCCACATTCTTTGCTGTATTCCCACCTGGCAATGGTGATTGGTGAGATATCAACACTCTTTCTTCAAGTTCGGTGTGTTGGCGTTCGAGAAGTTCCCTTTGTTCTTGTTCCTGACGCGCTTTTGCCTTCCGCGTGGCGATGGACTTCTGTGGCGTATTGAACATGATCCGGCCGAATGACCAAAATGTAGTGTACTGGAGGTCGCTGATGTGAAATGATACTCGAGAAATACCAAATAATCACTATAATGTACCGAAATGAACTATGAACTAGCGTAACAAGGTAGCGTATGTCTGCTCTGAGAGGTAGCTGCGGACTGGCGGGGCGATGTCGTTACAAACGGCTCGCTATTTAAAAACGTCACTAAGTATGCAGATACCTCCGTATTTTTTACAAATTACAAACTAATACATATCGACTATTCTAATTAAATCGACTACATAACCATCACAGAAATATTTACTATATTTTAAACCTAATTTATATTAAGAGAACGTGTCGCTTACAGATAGTATGTACAACATAATTATAAAATAAAAACAAAAACCAATACGGTTGAAAAAGTTTTGTACGTACGTGCCCGTAGCACATGCGTAGCATTTTGCTATGACTGCTACGCAGTACGTAGCGCTACGAAAGAGACTTAATTTTGTTGGTCATTATAAAATTATAATTACTAGCCTATACGTACTTTAAGACCCAGTACCATCACGCATGTATTCCTCAAAGGCTTAGGCAGAGGTGTACTAATGTACACCATAGTTCACCGGTTTGCCATTAGCCCGATTTCGGAATTTTTTAAATCCCATGAAACCACAAGGCACATATTTAAACTACGATAAAAAATCTCAGCAATACTTTGCTTGACCTGGGAATCGAACCCAGGTTCCTCGAGTGTAGCAATTTTGCTACTAGGCTAACGAGACAGTTATTTGAAGTGAAAACTTCTTTAGCCGTTTTCTTTTATTATTTTCTTCATCGGCAGACGCCAAACAAAGACTGCCCTTTGAAACTGAAAATAATTATAATTATACTCTTATTTTGTTTTAGGTTTGTAGCGACTTCACGATGTTTCCGTGTTATCGGTCGATCTAAACGTTCTTTGAACTTTCGTCGACCTCTGAATGTAGTCATAAAGCAATTCTGAGTTCCAATTCAGTTCCTAAACATAAAGAAAATATAAAAATGACTACGGTTATTGGATTGCTTGCGTAACACTGGAGATTCAGTGTAGGCTTGTATAGTTTAAAGAATAGAGACGACGTCTGTGGTCTAGTGGTTCGAGTACCGGACTGCTGATCACGAGGTCGTTCGATTCCCGCAAGACACAAACATTTATTGTGATGAATTTAGGTGTTTGTGTTTGTCTAGGTGTTTCCTATGTATTATAAGTATGTATTTACAAAAAAAAAGGATGTAAGTATTAATATCCATTGTCTAGTACCCATAGTACAAGCTCTGCTTAGTTTGGGAGTAGATGGTGCTGTGTAAAAATGTCCCAGATTATTTATTTATTTATAATTTTGTGGCTGTACATGTGATTGTCAATTCATCATCCTACGCACATAATATGGGTCGCGCCGTCCCCTAGGCGTTGTACTGTCGTACTACAAGATTCACCAAACGCCTGCTAGTTGTGCGTTGTTAATTACAAGTTTTGATGTTTACACTATTAAACTTTGCCAGAATTGGGTTGTTATGTGTGTTAATGGATCCCTAGATTATTGAAGCTGTTATTAAACTTATATTAGATATCATTAAAAATGGAATTTAGAGCGGGGCTTTGTGAGTAGAAAACCAATTCTTGTCTTGCTACTGCACTAGCTTCATATTATTATCATCTCGCCTGTATCTCTGTGAGGGTAGGCAGAGATACACACAGTTCGCCGGTATGTAACAGGTCTCATGTAATATTAGAAGGGGAGCCTATTGCCATTAACCGGACATAGATAACCGAAAACAATTCTAAAATCCGAGCTGCCACTGAGAATTCCATAGAAAATCTCAATGACACTTTGCTCGATCTGGGATTCGAATCCAGGATCTCGAGCGTAGCAGTCATGCATAGGATCACTAGGCTAAAGAGGTTATTTCTAGTCTCGGTCTTTATTTCTATTATTAATATAATATACCTATGCCATAACAATTCACAATTACTTTATAAAAATAAATATAGAGTAACATATACTAAGTTAGTAATAAATAAAATTGGTGTCACCTTGCCAATGTGTCAAGTGATACTATCGCTTAAACACTTAAAAAGTTGTCGAGCATAAAGTATTTCAATTTACCTTCGTACTTTAAATATGATTCATACAGGTATTTAACAGGTTTCCATTTTCAGCTTTGCATAATTAGACGGTTATTGGGCTTTGTGAAGGCCTATGACCGTTCATGGATTGGAGTAGGTAGATATGATTGATTGGTCGACAGTTTTAAACACTAAAAGTAAACTATAATAATCAACCTGTTACACGCTAGAACGCTAAAATCGGAGATGTAATAGTGATGGCTTAAATAATCAATGAGATTTGAACTCGCCACTTTTAATCAATTGCCCGCGATCAATTATGGTCAAATGTCTTTGGGCAATATCTGGGCCAATATTTGATCAATTTTCTTATGACGAGTTTCTAGAGGTGTTGTTCTTAAAAGTGGTGCAATATATTCCTTCAAAGTGACATTGATCATAGTTATAAATTGCTAAGCTCTAAGCCATTTTTGTTTTGCTCATTAAACTACGTAATAAAATGGAGCAGTTTTTGAAAGGGTCACCAGAAAAACTTTAGAAAGTAATGTGTAGTCTACATTAGCAATA
This sequence comes from Acronicta psi, assembly GCA_946251955.1. Taxonomy (NCBI): domain Eukaryota; kingdom Metazoa; phylum Arthropoda; class Insecta; order Lepidoptera; family Noctuidae; genus Acronicta; species Acronicta psi. The sequence continues at coordinate 10,757,026 of OX276477.1, read as the reverse complement.
AAGCCATTTTTAACAAAAGAAGTGGTAGAATTTATTGTGTTCCAGTTTGAAGGGTAAAAGAGTGTCCATGGAGTTTATTGCCGGATTCTTCTCCATAGAATCTAGAATCATTTACCGTTTCATAAATACTTGTAAAAGCTTATTTGAAATAAAAAAAACATTTTCAACAAAACATTTAAACTTAGACTTGAATGTAGTTTTTGAAATTACTAAGCGCGATGTCGTCTGAAGTACTCGGTAGTTACCACGACTGTTACCATTAAGGTGGATCCACACATGCCTGGTGACACGGCCGGCTGCAGGCCGCCAGTAACGTCGGCAGCAAAACTGGCGGTAACGTCAGCGCCGCTGACGGCGGCATGTGTGGAGGCACCGTTAGGCGCCCTGTGGTCATTTTATAACTAAAAGAGAACAATATTTTCATCGTACACAGAATCGGCCATACATTCAAACACGTAAATGCAAAAATCTCGCTCGTTGTACAAGATTCACAGAGCGCCTTCCTCAGGCCGTCATTAATTTAGATTGGCGGCGCTCGCTTCGATTGTTTATTCCATTAAACTTATATTCTTGTTGGAAAACCCGCGCAATTTAGGTGAATTTGGGTTACGCTCGCAACAGCTAGATAGTGCACGTAATCACCTTATGATGATACTCTTTATATAAAAAATTGTGCAAGCCTACAGGGCCTGTAGATAATTTGCAATTTGACATTCGAATCGACAAACGAATAGAACTGTCACTAATGTCATTTCCATACATTTTGTTTGTATTCGTTTGTCGATTCGAATGACAAAATGCAACTTGTCTACCCCCCTTAAGCCCGATTCTTTCATCGGCAGATAACTATCGGAGAATCATAAAATAGATTTTTTAACAGTTTCTCTAAAAAATCTGTCGAACGTCAATTTTACTCTTCAGTTAAGATATCTAACGATTAAAATATCTCTAATAAATAATATAAATATATATTATTTATTATTTATTTATTTATGTAAATGACATTAGTGACAGCCCGATTTGTCGAAAGCTTGTCATTTCCATACATTTTGTTTGTCGATTCGAATGTCAAAATGCAACCTGTCTGGGTAATATTTTTATGTAAGAACAAAAAGCAACTACTTACCTATGATTATGAAATATAGTGAAACGTTCAAAGGTTTTGTATTACCCATTCGTTTTAGTACCATGTTAACACCAATAAAGCAATATAATAGAACCTTGTTAAACAGCTGATCACCTATCTCCCCGCGAGTTGTAGAACTAATAGAGAAACGGGTCATGGCTTTATCGTATTGCTGGTGTAGAGTAACTGCGCTAATCGTATGCATCGATGCAGTTAAATACACTGTATTTTGTAAGTGGTGTGCTTTAACGGTCCGTTAATGTTTAATGTTTTATTAAGAACTAGCGTTCCGCCAGTGGCTTGGCCCGTGTGGTCTCGGTATTTCTTATAACTTTCATCCCCTATTTTAACCCCTTACAGCCCTTTTTTCGCATTAAAAAGTTCTATCTAGACAGATAGAGCCTGAGGAAGGACAAAGACATACAAAGCTAGTCCTATATGTGTACCAAATTTCATTTAAATCGCTTCAGCAGTTTTGGCGTGAAAGCGCGACAGACAGACAGGCAGACAGACATACAGAGTTACTTTCGCATTAATATAATATTAGTAAGGAGGTAAGGATTAGTAAGAATTATGTTCTTTGTAGAACTAAGGAGAATAATAAACGTAGATAAAACTAAAAAGCTGTGAGTCTTAGTACTTAGTCTACTTTTTTTAACGGTGTTATAAGTTTGACGTGTCTGTGTGTGTGTGTGTGTGGCATCGTAGCTCCCGAACGCTGAAATGAAATGATTAAAATCGGTCCAAGATGGCCGCCGCCACAAAATATCGGATTACATATTTTTTCACAACTCCCTTAATATGGGTATCAAAGGGAATAAATGAAAGGGCTTAGCTAGTAGAATACACTATGATAAATTTCAAATCCAAGATGGCCACCACCACAAAATAGCAAATAACATTTCGTGTTTTTTCGGGGGTTTTCTAAATTTTTAATTTAGGTTAGGTTATTATTATAGTAAAGAAAACTGTTAAGGATTATCGGGCCCGAGTCTGTTTTTACAATTTAAATATCAGAATAGCCATAGCCATATTGGTATATTCAACCTCGTATTCTAATAACTATTTCCTACATTACAACTGTTTTCACAACTCCCGTTTGGTAATTGAAAATTGATTACAAATGAACAGTTAATTTATTTAAATTGCATTCCACATGTTAGTTGAAAGTGGCAAATGTAACCTAATCGTAGCTTTTCTAAAATTAATTAATTGAATGGACTGCATGTAATTACATGTGCTTAGTTTATAATTAATGGAATATTAGGCCCCGAGGAAACCGAAATTTTGTATTTTGTGAAATGAATATGTAATGTGGGGTCATGTTGTGATGATGGTTTTTGGGGTCAGTGTATCCTAGCCTATCATATATATGTACATATATGTTAGCTCCCCGCCAGTGGCTTCACTCGCATGGTGTGAGTATTTTTTATAACTTTCATCCCCATTTCAACCCCTTACAGACTTTTTTGCATTAAAAAGTAGTATATGTCCTTTCTCAGGCTCTAGACTATCTGTGTACCAAATTCCATTTAAATCGGCTCAGTCGTTTTGGTGTGAAAGCGCGACAGACAGACAGAGTTACTTTTATAATATTATGTAAGGAAAAAGTATGGATATGGATTGTAACTCTCTACTCTAACGATTTTGATGACAGTTCCAATATACGGGTTTACAGGGTCGAAAAAACCAGTTTAACTAAGGGCCTATTTCTCCACCTCTAGATATTTCAATAGCTTGGCAGATAATTTCATACAAATTTTGTACAATTTTTGGATGTAGACCGCGGGTAGCTATCTAGAGGTTGTGAAACAGGCCTCGTATATCTGTATATCAGCATATCTGGGAAAATTGTTTTTGTCTATTTTTACCAGGGGGGCTAGACAAGTTGCATTTTGACATTCGAATCGACAATCAAAATGTATGGAAATGACACAAGCTTTCGACAAATCGGGCTGTCACTAATGTCATTTACATACATTTTGTTTGTCGATTCGAATGTCAAATTGCAACTTGTCTAGCCCCCCAGAAGTTCATTTTCTCTATTTTCACCCGAGTTCGTTTTCTCTGTGGTGTAATGTCGTGTGTCAATAATTTTATCGATAGTTCGTAGATTAGTAACAATTTTTCGGGACGTTAAAATGTTATCGAAAGATAAATTTAATGATGTACTTATACCAGATAAATTTTAATGCAATAAAATTAAAGACATCGTGAATTGAAACCGCGGCCACATCATTGCGCTTGCATTGCAAAAAAAGTAACGTCTCCGGGTTGTGACTGTTTGACGTCAAAGAAAATCTTAGTTTGGTTCAAAAATTTATTTTTCTAGGCTTTGTGAGCAGTGTTTACTTAGGTTATTTTACCTCTCTTTGAAGTGTATTTCACTTTTAATCAATCCTACTTACGTTTCTAATTCTTATTTTACATTTTTATGACATTTTTGAACAACCTGTAGATGTCTAATACCTACCTAAAGAAAAGTGCTTATTTTTATCTCAACACTTTTAAATTAAAACTTTTCATAAATTAGTATTACTACCTAACCTGTAATTTAATAAATATGTTAAAGTGTCACATTGGTGTGATGTCCCAGGTGTTGGTGAGTAGCACGGATGCGGAGGCGTCGCGCGCGCACGGCCCCGCGCACTGTAGGCATGCGCCGCGCTAGCTGAACGCCGGCGCCGGCGGTGCATGTACGCGGCGGCGGGCGGCGCCTCGCTCGCGGGCCGTAAGGTACAGCACTACTCATATTATCTGTCATCTACTTAGTAGAGTGTATATCTCAATAGAAAATAAGTTATGTGTTTGTATATTTTTTAGGATTTTCGATGCTAAGATTAAGATTAAGACGCCAAGTCGAAATTTTACTTTATTAAAATAACTGGCAGTAGGACTCGTGTTGGTTAGAGGTTATAGCGTCTGGTGTATTTAATTAGAAGGCGCAGGTTCGAGTCCTGCCTGCCAGTCGATTTTTTCCTTCATTCAAATAACAGAAAATAAGTTAATTTGTGTTCTTTTGGCAGCAATTAAGGCCTTAATGCTATTATATATATTTTAAACGGTACCTTTTTGGTAGCATACACATTAAATATCTAAAAGAAATCTTTTAGAACTGGGAAATTAGCTACTATTACAGCTCCTTCTATGTTCTTACATTAAATGCCCTGCGTATCATCATAAATAGTGGTTTTTGTATTCAAAATTTTTGTTTGTTGCGCAGGCGCGCCAGCACGGCCGCCAGCCCGCGCCGTCGAGCCCGCACCCGCACAGCCCGCTCCACCCCGCGCCCACCGGCGTCCGCGCCTACTCCTGCCAGCACTGGGAGTCGCGCCTCGCCGCGCCGCCGTCCCGCGCGCTCTCCGCGCCCGTCTCCCACCCGCCCTCGCCATGCGAACTCATCGAGGTACTAACTAATACACTTAAAATAGGGCTATTTGAGAACTTCGGGGCTACAAGATGATTATGTCATTTTTTTTATAAAGTGGTGAAAATGACAATTCCAATGTTTAAGCATCTGAATTGATAATCTTTGAAAAAATGGCTTAAGAACCACATAAGTACCCTAACTAATAAAAAATTAAGGATAGCAATGGGTGGTTGTTGGCCGGTAAAAGATCGTCATGACTTATTCCATACTTAAATTCACACAAAACATTGCCATTGTGATTTGATAGAACACAATTGCTATATTTCGATTCTTATCTAATAGCCTCAAAGTTGCCAATAGCGTCACTTTACCGATACTCACCACTGAAGCACATCGGACTTAAGACAGAAACAATCGACGCAAATCGATTTCAAATTATATGGCTGTCAACATGCAATTTTCCGCAAATAGCTTCTACTTGTAGAGCTGCGTTTGCGAGTGTTTGCATATACACACACAGCAAATGGTTGTAGATCATGACATAAGGACTTAAACATAAACGAATACGAAAGTAAAAAATTATGAAAACCTTCATTTTTCATAATTAGTACTTTAGAAACTTGAAATCACGCGTTTACTTGTTTTGTCGATTGCTTTGTTCTTTTGTCCGATATTCTTCATCCCCCGGCGAGTACCTCTCTGTGTTACGTGTACAATAGCGTGGCATGGTATTCTCATTTATGTGTTGTGTATGTACAGAGGCGCATTTGAGCCTCGTATGCTCTAGAGGTTTGTAGCTGCGCTGGTTGTTTGGTATGTATTCAATGTTTACTGTATTCCATAGCTAGTTAATATTAGCATGTACAATGAGACAATGCAACGTTCGAACGTCACCTTTGTTCTAAATCTCGCGGTATCCTTAATTAGCCGCTGTCTTACGAAAATGTTGTGTACAGCGCTTTAGGGATCGTGTAACATGTGTTACTGTGAAGTGTTATTGAGTGCAGTGATCAAAGTGGGCCGGCCATGAAACTGCGACACCTAGTGGACACTAGCGTCCGATGGCAGGTGTCGAAGAACCAGAGACTGCGGCTCGACGTGCGGAACGAAACATGAGCGAGCATGTGTGACTAGCTATAGACACCAGTGACAAACATTCCGAACAGTAAACTAAACGCCAAATTGCGCTAGCTTCCATAACGTATTCTCTTCTCGCACTAAACATATCATAATCTAAGATCGACCACTTATAAAATTAAATTAGATATAACTTAACATAGTTTCGCGCCTTTCTTGTGCCTATCTCAATCCAATTCTAAAGCATTCTAAAGTGAGATTAATCGAAAGTAATTAATTCTGTGATGGGACTAACATAAGAGTGATATCGATGTTTGATGTGTAAATAGTCTTTATTTCTTTATAAAGCTAGTTAGGGGTAGTGTAGACGCGCTAGAAGTAGTCCTTGCAATAAATAATAAAACTAAAGTATCGGGTGTGTCGATTCGCGGTAACTTTATAACGATATCAAGTGCGTGGGTTGACAAAGTGCGCGTTGTGGATAGCTGCAAGGCTATCCGGGGCTAAGTTTAGTGCCGACGCTCCCCAACGGCTACAAACCTGGCAAGTATGCAGGCAGCTCTTATGCTAAGAAGCAAATCGCGGGAGAGAAGAAAACAGCGTCTAAAGAGAGGAATCAAGCACGACCTACCGAGCAACGTGGCCACCAAGCTGATCGCGCCGTTCCCCAGATATCCTCCAGCTTCATGGGTATGTCTTGTTCTTTATTGATGGTGTGTGTGGTTGCATGCTGAATGGCTGTAGTTGTGACAGAAACTGACTATTTTCTAATGTGTTTATGAATGGTGCTTTATATTCAAATATGTTTACAAAAATGCTACTCGCTGATCGAGCAGCATTTCAGTGATGAATCTGCAATATGTTTAAATGACAGTGTCAAATAATGAATACTTAGACTACTTCAGCACTATTTTGAAACACCAAAATTAAAGTGCCTTCTGATTTGCTTGATTTCCAATGTATCGAAATATTTTGCAGTTGCATAAAAAATAGTCGGATATATTCAAGCAAATTGGTAGGTAGGTATAGGAGATTTTTAAGAAGCTGATATAATGCAGCATGAAATTAACGTGTTTACTTTTAGCTTGTAATAGTATCCATGACGTAGGTACAGTACTTTAGTTTTGACGTTAAATACCTAAATGATTAACGTGTACCCTCGTAATGACTTACAATGGGAATGGCAACGCAAAAATAACACAGATGGCAGCACCACCAACATTTTCAACGACTGCAACTAATAAAAACGTGATATATTGACATTATCAATTAAGTCAAAATGCGTTCAGCCAATAGGATTGTATTAACCAAGTCGAAGGTGGCGCCATTAGTTCCTCAGTTGCCCACCCTGTTCTAAAAATTCTGTCATTATCGTATAAACATTTTTAAATATCAAAGGTTTCGATTTTCTTATGAATTGCATTGGTCATTGCCGTACTTAATTGGCAAATTAAACCTCATTACAATACACGTGTAAAATTTTTGTGAATTAGCTACGGCCAAGTTGGAAATTAGTCAAATTAGAAATCTTTAAATAATATTTACATAAGTATCATCTATAAAATAAGCATTATAATATAGGACATATAATAGGACTCTAAGGGCCTGTTTCACCACTTCTTAGCAAGTTCCAGTTAAATTATATTTGGTAGATATAAACATCAAAATTTTGTTCAATTTTAAAAATGTATCCATCGGATAGCGGCTATCTAGCCATGGCGAAAGAGGCCTAAAGGTCTTATACTGAAAAAAAAAACACAATCTGTTCTGAACCAGAAACAATAACCACATTCCTCATCATAATTATAAATCTTTCATTATAAACATTGTTATTACATACCTTCTTGAATAAATCACTAAGTTATGTTTGTTAGCCGATAAACCAAAGTTATCAGCTTACGATGATAAAATACATAGATTTGAAGCGGGTAGACTATAAAAATGACGAATGGCTGGCCACTTGGTATGTACGGCGAGTGCGGCCATTTATCAAGCGTTGTCGGGGGCCCGCGCTCTTCGCATGTATCTACCAGCTTTGTTTCATTGCTCGCGAAGTGCAGCTGGGACATAATTCATATAATTGTTATCATATATATAACAGTCACTGAGTGACTTATAAATAAATAAATAAATATCCTGGGACATTTTTACACAGCACCATCTAGTCCCAAACTAAGCAGAGCTATGGGTACTAGACAGTGGATATAATACTTATATACTTTATTTTTAAAACTAATTTTAGTTCTAATTTTATTTGAGTAGTTGTCGAAAGTTTGAATTTAATTTAACCCAAAATTCAATGAAAGTGAAAACTACTACCTATATTAGTCTATGTGTGCAACTGCTACGGTCTCTTGGGTTCGATACCCAAAAATGAATTTAAGAATCAGTAGCAGCTTTGTGTTTTAATTTCTGGGCGGTGAATAACAATTGGCTAGCTCCATATTCCTTAAAACATTAAAATCAATGGGCAGCAAAGAAAGGATGAGCTAGAATTTATGGCTTGCCTTATTCTTATTTGATTTTGTATAAATTATAATTAAATTTATACGCTTTTTCCCTTTTAATATTGTAATTAAATTTATACGATTTTATTTAAAATATTTTTTTAAGAAAATTTCCCGAAACCGTGAAGCCTTCGTCGTCCTATTTCAGATAAACACTGCAACATAGTTTTACACTATATTCAGCGCAATCTGTGCTGAGATAAATAATGCTTTTTCCCTGAACCGGAGTTGACACCATTCTAAGTGAACGCACATAATTATCTAGGTAGATAAGTAGGTAGGTGTCTACACACTATATACTTTGTTGTGAAAGGAAGGACGTGCACTCCGTTGAATATTCCATCAGGCGAAATGAGGACGAGTCATTAGTGAGAGTAGATTCTCAGAAACGCAAATTAAATAATCTCGCTGCTGTGCAGTTTTTGGTGCAATGCACTACAAATCTTTTAGCAATGTGTTGAATAGCCATTTGAAATGTTATTAGTGCAGTTACTGCCTCTTGGTGGTTCCAAGTGCGGGCACTACGCTAGAGGTCCTGGGTTCGATCCCCGGGTCGAGCAAACTGTTGTTGGGTTTTCTGTCAAATTCCCAATAGCAGCTCGGAGTCTGATGCCTTGTTAATTAATGGCAATTGGCTCGCCCCCTATAATATTAGGTACGTGGGCGAAATGTGGGTGTAGATTCATATACCTCTGTCTACCCCTTCGGGGAATACAGGCGTGATGGTATGATGGTAGATGATGAGATTCTAAGAAACGCGAATTGAATCTTAATGCTGTGCAGTTTTGGGGCAACACTGCAAATCTTTTAGGAGTTAAATAGCCATTTGAAACTTTTTAACGTTAATAGTTTGCCTCGTGATGGTCTACTGGTTCCAAACGTGACTGCTACGCTAGAGGTCCTAGGTTCGATCCCCGGATCGAGCAAACTGTTGTTGGGTTTTCTGTGAAATTCCCAATAGTACATAGGAGTCTGGATTTGTGCCCGGATAATGGCTATCGACTCACCCCTTATTACATGGGACCTAAACATACCGGCAAACTGTGGGTGTACATTAGTACACTGCCTAGTAGTTTAGTTAACATTAGTATTCTGCCTAACCTTTCGGAGAATACAGTCGATGCACTGTTTACAAGAGCACATGAAATGTAACCTAAATACCTAAAGGGCGGAAACCTGGTGTACAGAAATACAGGCCTCAAGTTTAGTCACCAGTCGCCTACAATATGCTTACCTACCGAATAAATAAATAAATAAATATCTTGGGACATTTTTACACAGCACCATCTAGTCCCAAACTTAGCAGAGCTTGTACTATGGGTACTAGAATTGTCTAGTACCCATAGTACAAGCTCTGCTTAGTTTGGGAAAAGTATATAAGTATTATATCCATTGGGATATAATACTTATATACTTTTTTTTTGTTAATACATACTTATAATATATAAGAAACACCCAGACAAACACAAGTACCTAAGTTCATCACATAAATGTTTGTGTCTTGTAGGAATCGAACCCACGACCTCGTGATCAGCAGTCTGGTACTCAAACCACTAGACCACTGACGTTGTCAGTCGTCAGAATTTCAATGTTACTATGTAAACATGTAATCAATGTGTATTGTGGTGAGAAATAACCCTTTATTATTATTACAGCCCGCTATACCATACCATACCAATATAAGGCAACTTGACACATTAACAGCACTGAGATACGTGCTGTTAATGTGTCAAGTTGCCTTATATTGGTATGGTATGGTATAGCGGGCTGTTTTCCAAAACTCCACGTTAATGCGCGTATTTTGCGTACGGGTGGGGATGTTTAATGTTAATGTTAATCTACCCTCCACAAACTCCTCAAGAAACGCCAGCACACTCCTGATGTTGCTGACGATCTCTCGGAGGGTACTTTTGTTTCCGAAGTACTTAGCTCTGTATGTGGCGACCTCAGTACAGTGCAAAAGCACGTGAGCCGCTGTTTCGTCCTCTCTCACAAAATAGCGAATTACATATTTTTTTACAACTCCCTTAATATGGGTATCAAATGAAATGGTTTAGCTAGGAGAATACTATACGCTATGATAAATTTCAAATCCAAGATGGCCGCCACCAAAAAATGGCAAATTACATTCCATGTCGGGGGTTTTCTAAATTTTTAATTTAGGTTAGTTTATATTATTGTCCATTCTTAATGGCGTTTAAGTATCTAGTAAGTCACGGCTTAGTTCGCGTGACCTTCGACCTCAGTTTGTCTGTACCTGGTTTCAAATGGTACCCCTTTACTCCACAGTATCTCGTAAAAGCAACGCTTAGAATTTGCCTTACATATTTTCAGCACTAAAGTACTGATTATTCTATAATACAAGATGGCGATTTAATTTCCTGCACTGATTGAACGTAGTGTGTAGTATTGGTAATATATAACTTATTGGACATCTATACTAATAATATTATAAAGAGGAAATTTTTGTTTGTATTGAATAGGCTCCGAAACTACTGGACCGATTTGAAAAACTCTTTCAGTGTTAGATAGCCCATTTATCGGAGAAGGCTATAGGCTATATACCATCACGTTACGACTTATAGGTGCGGAGTAGCAATATAAAATGTTAAATTAGCAATACAAAAACGGGGAAAGAAAGTTATTAAGACCACGCCGGCGAAGCTGCTGCTGGTGGAAAGCTAGTAATTTATATCTTTATGCAATCCTGTGAAAAAGTAATCACTATTAATCAATAGTTATCCTAAATTTTCACAAAATGCTATACTACGCCGCAGCGAACGAGGGTTTTATATCTATTGACTATTCGGTAGATAAATACATAGTATAGCTACAAGAAGTCCGAATCCCGCCCCATGTAAATACGAAATTAAAGAGATTGTGAAAAAGAAAAATTAATACAAGGTGGAAGGGACATCGCACAAACGTCTTGACAAGGTTTCACTCAAGGTCAAAAATAAAATGACCTAGGTCATTCATGTAGAAAATGATCGGTTATTGTAATTTTTGAGCGCGCAGTGTATTGCTAAAAACGCGATGATAACGCTCCGGAGTGAATGTTATTGCGCGCGCGATCCGAAATAAATGAATTAATGATCTTTTTAACCCCCGACGCAAAAACGACGGGTGTTATAACTTTGACGTGTCTGTGTGTGTGTCTGCCTGTGGCATCATAGCTCCCTAACGGATGAACCGATTTTGATTTAGATTTTTTTATTTGAAAGGTGAATTATTCGGGAGTGTTCTTAGCTATGTTTGATAAAAATCGGTCCAAGGTGGCCGCCGCCACAAAATAGCGAATTACATACTTTTTCACAACTCCCTCAATATGGGTATCAAATGAAAGGGCTTAACTAGAGGAACACTATACACTATGATAAATTTCAAATCCAAGATGGACGCCACCACAAAATCGCAAATTACATTTCGTGTCGGGGCTTTTCTAAATTTTTAATTAACTATCAATCTAATTTGGGTAGATAGAAATAATGTTTTTTTACACGTTTAAGTAAAAAAAACTGCAGAAAAAATAGAAAACTTGAAAAAAGTTTAGGAAAATTTCAACGCAGGGGGGTTCCAGAATCATGTTCTGAACTCATGGTATTCGGATGTGCGTCTATGTCCCTTCCACCTTGTATCTTCCTCCTAGCCTTTTCCCAACCATGTTGGGGTCGGCTTCCTGTCTAACCAGATGCGGCTGCATATTAGTACTTTTACACGAAGCGACTGCCATCAGACCTCCACAACCCAATTTCTAGGCAATACCGATATTCGAAGGAAATACTGGTTGTCAGGCTTTTTTTAGGCTTCTGACTACTACTAACGATTGTCATAGGTGTTCATGTGACAACCGGGACCGACGGCTCTCGATATGTTAAGAATGGTCACCCATCCACAGACTGACCGCGGCAAGTGTAGCTTAACCTTGCAGATTGGTTGATCAGCGTAGTTACAACTTGGCCACGAGCCCCTCTCCCCTTCTACCTTGTATATGTTTTTTTATTGATATGGGTAGTATATCGTGGTTCTGATTCATCTGCTAGAAGGATGCAGGTAATAAAATCACCACTCTGTATATTGCTAACTATCCTTTCCCCGGGACTTCCCGTAGATAATGTATTTTTCCCCCCGTTTTTGAAACATTTTTCATTGCTACTCCGCTCCTATTAGTCGTGGCGTGATAATATATAGCCTATAGCCTTCCTCATTAAATAGGCTGTCCAAATCTGAAATAATTTTTCAAATCGGACCAGTAGTTCCTGAGATTAGCTCGTTCAATCAAACAAACAAACAGCAGCAGCAGCTCTTCAGTTTTATAACATTAGTATAGATGATCTTTAAAAAAGCGACACGTAAGGAGTAAATGACAGTCTTTAAATTCACTAAGCACATTGTGCCTGATTACGTCATCGCTTTCAGCGTTCCCTGTAAATACATTTACTATGAAAAATCATTCAGTTTGCGAGCGAGTTTATATAGCGAGCGAGTGCTGTCAGAGCCCATTCAGCTATCACAAGGAAGCCATTATCGCTCTCGGCCCCACGAGCGCTCCTTCCAACACCACCAGACGGCACCTGTATTTTAAAACATCCCTTATCACGTAACCAGTAGGGTAGAAAATTCAGTGCAATAAATATTGATGAGCGCCAATGATAAAGTCGGCTAGTGTTAGGCGCGAATGATACAGCAAAAATTTTTACTTACTCGCTGACTTACTTACTCGTGAAGTACCATTTGCCGAGGTTATGACGGAATCATATTTTTTGAACAAAACAAGATAAATTTTCTTTTCGGTAAAAGTGTAGGTAATCATTTTAGCAGTTAACAAAGAAAAAGAAAACTTATTTTGTTCTTTTACACAGAAATGAAATAATATCAATTTAAGGCGTTTTTGATAAAGACATTTTAATTCAATTTATATGTAATACGCCTGTGATTATGCTATCAACTATTACATGTATTTCATACTATTTTATAAGTTCCTCCTTTGATTTGATACGTACGAATCACGAATGGATATTAAAGAATAATTATGCGCAATCAAATTGGGTCAACCCTACATTCTAAACAAAAAGCAGTTAAACAAATGGCGTTATAATTATACGGTTGAGTGCACGTAACAGATAATAAAATATTCAGTAACTCTATAACAGAGCGGGCATAGATTAAATAGAAATCTGACAGCTACTGTAATGACACGGCGCTCGTGTCAAGGACTTCCTATGCAGATATCGACGTGGCGATCGATAAGCACAATAACTAGTGACGTGCTGTAATGACGAATACTCGATTAGCTCATACGTAAATCGGTTTGTTGAGATGGTGAAAGTTGATATTATGGTGAAGGAAACCTGCATGCCTGAGAGATTTTCTCGATGGCATGTGAAGTCTGCCAACCCACACTAGGCTAGCGTGGTGGACTTACCCCTCTCATACTGAGAGACACCTGTTCAGCAGTACAGTTTAAGGGTTGATTAATCTTATTTATACATACAGAAAAAAAAGTATTAAACATACTCCATAAATACATACATAAATAGCTTCACGCCAGTTTCCCATAGGGGTAGGCAGAGACTATAGATTTCCACTTGCTACGATCTTGGCACATCACTTTCGCTTCGTCTATGTTCATTAACCTCTCCATGCATGCTCGTCGGTTTAGGGTGCTCTTAACCTTGCCTTTTTTGAGAACGTCCGCAATCTGGTTGTGATACGTTCGCCGAGGTCGACCCCTTCCAACTCTTCCATTCGTACTCGCCATATATACTTGTTTAGTCAACCTCCGTTCATCCATCCTCTCCCTACTCCATAAATATTGCGGAAATTAGATAAATACACTAATATTAATAAAACTCCACAATATACAGGTGTTGATTTAATTACTAATACCAATTGCTTCAACATAGTGTAGTATTAGTAGGTAACAAAATAATAAATAAATAAATAATAAATATCCTGGGACATTTTACACAGCACCATCTAGTCCCAAACTAAGCAGAGCTTGTACTATGGGTACTAGATAATGGATATAATACTTATATACTTTTTTTTTGTAAATAAATTCTTATAATACATAGGAAACACCCAGACAAACACAAACATTTATATTCATCACATAAATATTTGTGTCTTGTGGGAATCGAACCCGACCTCGTGAACAGCAGTCCGGTAGTCGAACCACTAGACCACAGACGTCGTCAAATAACATGTTAGACATAATTTATAATTAGGCTTAATTTCATTGGCTTACGCGGCAGCGGACGCGCGCTTTTTATGTAGTCGCTTTCTCTGAACAGATAAACACCTAAGTATAAGTTCGACGTGCGCGCCATATCTTTGCTTACGAAATTAAAGGGATTGTGAAAATGTTTTTTAACCCCCGACGCAAAAACGACGGGGTGTTATAAGTTTGACGTGTCTGTGTGTGTGTGTGTGTGTGTGTCTGTCTGTGGCATCGTAGCTCCCGAACGGATGGACCGATTTTGATTTTGGTTTTTTTTTATTTGAAAGGTGAATTAGTCGGGAGTGTTCTTAGCTATGTTTGATGAAAATCGGTCCAAGATGGCCGCCGCTACAAAATAGCGGATTACATATTTTTTCACAACACCGTCAATATGGGTATCAAATGAAAGGGCTTAACTAGTAGAATACTACACTATGATAAATTTCAAATCCTAGATGGCCGCCACCACAAAATGGAAAATTAAATTTCGTGTCGGGGGTTTTCTAAATTTTTAATTTAGGTTAGGTTAGTTACCGTTCAAAAAAAACGACATTTTAAACTTTTTACTGCATCATTTATATATACCAAGGTGGCAAACAAGCATACGGCCCGCCTGATGGTAAGGTTTTTTTTTATTAATATACAAGGTGGAAGGGACATCGCCGCACATCCGAATACCATGAGTCCAGTACATGATTCCGGACCCCATGCGTTGAAATTTTCCGTAACTTTTTTCATAAATTTATCAATTTTTTCTGCAGTTTTTTTTCCTTGAACGTGTAAAAAAACCTTATTTATATCTGCACAAATTAGATTTATAATTAAAAAAACATTATTTCATTTATTTCGGATCGCGCGTAGGATAAAATTCACCGCGGAGCGGTATAATCGCTCAAAAATGTTAATATCTGTAATAACCGATCATTTTCTACATGATTGACCTAAGCATTTTATTTTTGACCTAGACTGAAACCTTGTTACGAAGTTTGTGCGCCAATGTCCCTTCCACCTTGTATACATAGACTATTAGTAGAAGTTATACTACCCATAAATTTTGCTAACATAGTCTATATGTTATTGCTTATTACTAATAAATACTATGGATCTGCTGGTCTGAAAATAAATGATTTTATATCGTGGCCTGATTTCCCTGCTCGAAAGATGAAAGTAATAAAAACGCCTACCTGTATAACCACTAAACGGCAAGAATTGAACCTCTAAATGGGTTATGGAATCGTTAGTGGAAGTCAGAAGCCCAAAAAGTCTGACAACCAGTATATCCTTCGAATATCGGTATTGCCCAAAAAATGGGTGGCGGAGGTCTGATGGCAGTCGCTTCGTGTAAAATACTGATATTCAGCCGCATCTGGTTAGACTGGAAGCCGACCATAACACACATACTATTGTATGTGTGTTATGTTATGTAATACACATACTATTGTATGGGTGTTTCTTATATATTATAAGTATGTATTTACAAAAAAAAGTATATAAGTATTATATCCATTGTGTAGTACCCATAGTACAAGCTCTGCTTAGTTTGGGACTAGATGGTGCTGTGTAAAAAATGTCCCAAGATATTATGTATGCACAGGGTAACTGGTAACTCGAGGCACTCGGGGCTATAATGCAACAAAAATTACCCGTTAATCGATATTATGTACGATATCACGATATACTTCTTGGTGATAGATAAAGATTGAAAAATAAAACTCGAATATTTGATGTTAAACTGATTGGTACATTTTCCATTAATTAATTACCCTCAGCCGGGGTTGGATCACCTTCCTGACCAGCAGGATCACCGCCAGTTACACCACCTTCCCCACCTTCCCCACCTGCCCCACCTTCCCCACCTTCCCCACCTTCCCCACCTTCCCCACCTTCTTGTCCTGCCTCCGTTACATCACCACCGCCAGCCGAAGTGGTTGGGCCTCCATCTATAGTTGCGTTCGTCATTAGTTCCGTTGTACTCTCTGTCGGTGTCTCCTCTTCCAGCTTTATCTTATGCCAATCTGGTGCGAAAGCTCTTACGGAGAATATGCACGTCGACACACATTCGTACTCGTCTTTGAACATGTTGATGTTGGGGAGGCAGCCGCGCCAGATGCCGACCTCGCACCTCGAGCCTGGTTTCCAGTAATACATGACAGGCTCCGGGGATTTTCCACAATCATCCCATCGGAAGTTTGCAAAACAAGCTGGAGGAGGAACTGTGGAAGTGTAAGAAGTAATCGTTTAAAGATACTGTTTAGTACAACATTTAGGTATTATTCTTTTATACAATCATGTACTTGTCATCTAACTCCTCCTAAGCGGCTGCACCGATTTGGTTAGGATTTTGTATGTATAATTAGTTTTTTTTATACTACTAAATTGGCAAACAAGCATACGGCCCGCCTGATGGTAAGCGGTTACCATAGCCTATAGACGCTTGCAACACCAGGGGTATCACTCGCGCGTTGCCGCCCCTAAAAACCTCTTAGGGGTTTATGGAGGATTCACTGCGCCGACAGTTTGAGGGAATATTCCTCTTACTGCCAGCGCAGCGCATCCTTAGAAGGAGCTCTGGCGACTTTACTCGCTGCAGGAACACAACACATAATAAAGTGTGTTATTTGGGTGAAATTTTCTGTGAGGTGGAGGTACTTACCCAGATGGGCTGCTCCAGATTTGAGCCATAAATGGCTGTGCCCTACCTCTCTCACAAAAGTTGTTCAAATAATTTTGAACAAATTGTATGAACAGATATATCTGATACTGTCTCTACGTGAAAGGTTTGTTTTATCTATCCATACTTTGAATTACAAATGTACTTTACAAAGACTTCTGTTTATATTTGACTATACTAAGTCGAATATTCCGGACAAGTTAACATTTTAATTTTCTTAAAACCGCTTACTAACTAAAAGTATGACATTTTATTAAAGATATTTCTTGAATTCTCTATGTAGGTAAATACTCAATACTTTATTGCATTCCATAATGTTTTATAAAGGTGGACTATAGATAACTTAGATCATTACGGACCCTGTCGGGCATAGCAAAAAAAAAAAATACACTATGGTTTTATTTATCCAAAATCAGCCCTAAACTACTACTGATTAATAATTTATTTACTTAATTAAATAATTTACAAAAAATTATGATTAGGATTTTATTGAGAACAAATCCAAATTTCGGTCAGTTTGCTGCATATCACATTTCACAGAAAAACCAACAATATTTTGCTTGACCCGGGAATCGAACCCAGGAACTCTAGCGTAGCAGTCGTGTTTGGGGCCACTAGACCAACGTGGCATTCGGCTTCTGAGAGTTTCCTAAAAAAATGAAACTAGGATCTTACGCTCAGCCGCCAGTCTTACCAGTACGTCAACCATGAGTTCTATCGAATGGCTTTCGATAGGTTTTTTACGCATCGAAACGCTGTAATCTCATAGCAGATTTTAGTTCCTTACGTAACGGCTAGAGGCGCGGCGAGGGATTTCCATACATATATTTTACGGCGTCGCTAGCGAGTCTAGTGAGAAAAACTCATGGTCGAGGCACAGATCTTAAGTTGAAGACGAAATTATGATAGGTGCAAAGTAATTAAATAAAACTGCAGTGAAAACTTACTTGCGTAAATAAGTATCCCATATGTGAGTATGATTATAGTAATGAGCAACGCTTCCATATCGACGCTGCGTATCAAAATGAGTATATTTCAACACATAATTAATACTTCGTTAGGATAAGGTATTAATTGCTTTGCGCTCGAGTGAAAAATAATTAGGTGGATTTCCGTAATTTGTTATGCAGTATTTTGACGGTAAATACTCACTGAAATCGCGTAAACTTGACCTGCTGGGCCGCCCCGCCCTTGATGAATTTTCTAGCTTCTTTGGGATCTAAACGTACAGTGATTCCAGAGGAGTTTCTTAATGTGACTGTTTATTCATCCAAATTTCAGCAATTTATTTGTAGAATTCATTGCAAAATCACTCCTAGGCCTTCTTATAACATAGGTACTATTTAGGTACTTTTTATGAATGTGCACCAGTCGCATCAAAGTTTAACTTTTAATAATCAAGTTGTTGATATGTAACCGTAGGTATTAGTCGAATAAATGGAGAACCAAAGCCATAAATATGTAATTACACACAGTAAATTAACAATACATTATAATTAAATACATAATATGTAGGTAATTCCATTACCAATACCAATTTTACTGTATTGTATTTATATCTATACTAATATTATAAAGAGGAAAGATTTGGTTGTTTGTTTGTATTGAATAGTCTCCGAAACTACTGAACCGATTTGAAAACTTCATTCAGTGTTAGATAGTCCATTTATCGGGGAAGGCTATAGGCTAAATACCATCACGCTACGACTAATAGGAGCGGAGTAGCAATGAAAAATGAACGGAAAAAAGTTATCAAGACCACGCGGGTGAAGCCGCTGGCGTAAAGCTAGTTTTATATAATTTTACATTATGTAGCTCAGTAATGGTAAAAGCGTAAGTGCTGTAATCATTTAGGCACCGTAGCATATACCTACCTACCTACCTACTGTTTTCAGGAGTACGTAAATTGGCTAATAATGCATTGAATAATGTTTGCTAACGTATGGATGGTTCCTGATTGACCTGACTCTTCAGGTCACCGATATTTATTGTGCACAAAGAGGATACCTCTTTGATCTCCTGTCGTGTTTATAAACGTACACTATAATCTCAACCTCCATTGTAAAGAGTTTTTATAGGTGATGCGCCGAGCCCGAGCCTAGCATTTGAATTTATGTAAAATATTATAATACATTTCATTGAAATAGTACATACCTATCATCAAGCCTTTAAATGTAGTCAACAAAAGAGATAAGTAGGTACAGGATGCATGTAGGTAATCTGTGTTTTGACAAAGATTGTGATAATATACCTATAACGCACCTAAATAAAAATATTATCTGCTTTAGGGTTTAATAATCACTACATAGTATAAAACAAAGTCGCTATCCGCCGTCTGTCTGTCCCTATGTATGCTTAGATCTTTAAAACTACGCAATGGATTTTGATGCGGTTTTTTTTTAAAAGATAGAGTGATTCTTAAGGAAGGTTTATATGTATAATACATGACCACGCGGGCGAAGCCGCTGGCGGAAAGCTAGTAATATATATAATAATGTAATAACGCGATTATTATTATCTGCCTGGGGGTCTAGACAAGTTTCATTTTGACATTCGAATCGACAAAAAAATTATGTAAATGACATTAGTGACAGCCCGCTTTGTCGGAAGCTTGCGTCATTTCCAAAGTGTATGGAAATGTCAAAATGCAATTTGTCTATTTATTTTTATACTTATCTTTTTTGGTGAGTGTCAATCCACAATTCACCGATGTAGTCATGTTTAGGTCCCATCTAAACTACTATTAGTTGCCAGAAAAATCGCTAGAATAATGTTGGTACATATTTGTAATCAACACTTTTTCCAGTCAGATAAATTATACATAACAGCTTTCCGCCAGCGGCTTTGCCCACGTGGTCTTATAAATTTTTCCCTGTTTTTGCAACATTTTTTATTGCTACTTCGCTCCTATTAGTCGTAGCGTGATGGTATATAGCCTATAGCGTTCCCTGATAAATGAGCTATCTAACGCTGAAAGATTTTTTCAAATCGGTCCGGTAGTTTCAGAGCCTATTCAATATAAACAAACAAACAATCAAATCTTTCCTATCTATACTAATATTATAAAGAGGAAAGATTTGTTTGTTTGTTTATAATGAATAGGCTCCGAAACTACTGGACCGATTTCAAAAATTCTTTCACCTTTGGAAAGCTACATTATTCCCGAGTAACATAGGCTATATATCATCACGCTACGACTAATAGGAGCGGAGTAGTAATGAAAAATGTAGCAAAAACGGGGAAAAAATTATAAGACCACGCGGGCGAAGCCGCTGGCGGGAAGCTAGTTTATAATATAAGTATAGATAAACATTTTCCCCATCACCGATAACTAGAATTACAACGGAAGCAATAAATTGTAGAGCGTTAAAACCTACAAATTACCCCTTTAGTTCAATGTTGAAGTGCGCTTGCATCGACGGCGGCAGGTAATATGATTGATACGTGCAGAGCACACTAATACTCGGTAACCGACTGTTGTACATAAAATGGCCGGTGATAAGCGTCACTTAACCCTAACGAATCGTTAACAAACAGTGTCTACTATATCTTGGTCTATCTTTCCATATTTGAATTTGTTGTTAGTGTAGGTAATAAATACTGGGTCTCATTAGCTAATGATTCATTAGGTGAAGTGAGTCTCTGTGTGCGGCCTACTTTTATTGGTGTGTTACCCTTATTTTTATTTTTTTTTACATTTTGGCACCTTAACCATTGGGCCTTGAAATTTTGAATACTTTTGAAATTTTGAAATCATGAAAAAAATGCCTGCATTTTGTCGAGTGGCGTGAACCTAAGTGGACCTGTTTTTGATATTCATTAGTCATTAATTTAATTACGATTAAAAAATAAAGATGTACTTAGGTAGGTGTATTAAGTGGAAGTTTTAAAAAATAACTATAATTTCCATTTTTTTTATATCTATTTAATTATTTTGACTTCAATAATATTTGAGGAAATCTGAGTGTCGCCATTGATAGAAAAGCTTAAAGATTTCTCTTCGCATAGGCTCGTGATAAATTGAAGAAACGCATATACTGCACTGACCAAATAAATTAGGACAAGGCCAGGAAGGTTACGAGTAACTAGATCTTAGGGTTTCGTAGTACCTACATTATGTGACCCTATGTCAGTTGCTAATGAGCGTTTTGGATTAGAGTAAGGGGCTAAGGGCCTGTACAGCTCTGGATAGCGGCTAACTGCCGAATAAATAAAAAATGGAACAAAATCATCCTCCTAGCCTTTTTCCCAACCATGTTGGGGTCGGCTTCCAGTCTAACCGGATGCGGCTGAATATCAGTATTTTACACGAAGGGACTGCCATCATCATATTCGAAGGATAGACTGGTTGTCAGGCTTTTTGGGCTCCTGACTACCACTAACGATTGTCATAGGTGTTCGTATGACAACCGGGACCGACGGCTTTACTTGCTCTCTGAGGACATGGAGGGGTCTCGATGTGTTAAGAATGGTCACCCATCCACGGACTGACCTCGGCAAGCGTAGCTTAACCTTGCAGATCCGTTGATCAGCGTTGCTATAACTTAGCCACGAGCCCCTTTGGAATTTGGAACAAAATATGTATGGAATTATCTGCCAGATAATTTAATGGGAACTTATCAGTAAGCTGTGAAACAGTCTTCATAATTGATGAGGTAAACTTTAAAGCTCGGGGAAGATTAATTATAGTATTAATAAAATATAGACAGGTCATATCAATTCCCTTTAGCTACCTGAACCTCGGGAGATAATTCAGTCCATTAGCGCTATGGCTAAAATTATTTTCAACCGACTTAATAAAAAGGAGGAGGTTCTCAATTCGACTGTATTTTTTTTCTGTCTGTTACCTTAGAATTTTCGACTGGGTGAACCGATTTTGATTATTATTTTTTTATTCGAAAGCTGGTGCTTAAAGATTGGTCCCATAATCGAAATTATTTTATCGAAATCCGGTGAGCGGTTGTAAAAATATCGACGAAAATTTAAAAAAATGTATACATAGATGATATTATGGTTTACCCCGAAACCTCGCTGTCTGTGCCAGTCAGTGAGTTTAGTTGCCCCCCCCCCCCCCCATATAATATAATAGGTACAATACAAAATACATCTATATTCCACTTAAACTTTTAAAATAAATTATTTTTAAACAAAAATCAAACCGCCTTCAAAAAACACAGGATCTAAAAAGCAATAAATAACATATTTACATTATCTATACTAATATTATCTATACTAATATTATAAAGAGGAAAGATTTGTTTGTTTGTTTGTTTGTTTGTAATGAATAGGCTCCGAAACTACTGGACCGATTTCAAAAATTCTTTCACCTTTGGAAAGCTACACTATCCCCGAGTAACATAGGCTATATATCATCACGCTACGACTAATAGGAGCGGAGTAGTAATGAAAAATGTTGCAAAAACGGGGGAAAAAATTATAAGACCACGCGGGCGAAGCCGCTGGCGGGAAGCTAGTAATTAATAAAATCCTGTATTGTGTATGTATCCTGTATCATCTCAGCCATTAACTGTCTCATTGCTAGGCACGGGTCTCCTCTCATAAGAGTCCACCACGCTGGACTAGTGCGGGTTGACAGACGTCACACGCTGTCCAGAATTTCCAGGCCTGCAGGTTTCTTCGCGATGTTTTCTTTCACCGCTGTAAGCGAGTGATAATTACTTAATTAATTAATAAGATTAATTAAAGTCAGAGGATTCAAACTTGAGACCTACAACTTGGCAGTCCAGGGGGGCTAGATAAGTTGCATTTTGACATTCGAATCGACAAACAAAATGTATGGAAATGACATGAGTGACAGCCCGGTTTGTCGAAAGGTTGAGTCATTTCCATACATTTTGTTTGTCGATTCGAATGTCAAAATGCAACTTGTCTAGCCCCCCGGATGGTCATATCCATAGGTTATCACTGCTTGTATTATACAATCCTATAAAAATATTAAGATTTTCATAACAAGTTACTATTTATACAGTATCCAATATTCGTTCTGGGAATAGAATCCAGGAGTTCATGCGTTTTCGACCACTAGAATATACAAGGTGGAAGAGACATCGACGCACAAACGTCGTGACAAGGTTTCATTTGAGATCAAAAATAAAATGACCTAGGTCATTTAAGTAGAAAATGATCGGTTATTACTGATATTGACATTTTGAACGCGCAGTGTATTGCTATAAACGCGATCATAACGCTCCGCGGTGAAAGTTATCGCGCGCGCGATCCGAAATAAATGAAATAATGATTTTTTTACTATAAATCTAATTTGGGTTTGAGAAATAATATTTTTTTACGTAAAAAATTAAAAATAGATGAAAAAAGTTACGGAAAATTTCAACGCAGGGGGCTCCAGAATCATGTACTGAACTCATGGTATTCGGATGTGCGTCGATGTCCCTTCCACCTTGTATAGAACATAGCTTTCGCTCAATGCTATGAAGCTTATCTAAATGTATGCAACCGTTATATCGTAAACTCTTATCTTCTACACCTAATAAAACAAATCAAAGTCGAAATGTTGGTTTTACTTAAAGCACGTGGGTAGAATAAAATTTTGTATTTAGAAAAAAGATTGCCAAGTTAGCCTTGTAGGTTCTTCAAAAATGGTGTAAACATGACTACTAAGCTCGAGGTCCTGCGTTCGATTTCCAAAACGAGCAAAGTTGGGTTTGACAGCTCGTAGTTTGAAACTGTGCCCGGTTGCGGTGGTATGTTTGTTCGAAATGTAACATTGAAAAACTTTGAACTGTAAAGAGATTGGATCTCTTTATAACCCACTCCCTACCTACAGAATCTCTGCAGAAACACTAACACAATTCCATATAAACGTGTCAGCTGTCGTGAGTTTACGACTATCGATCCTAGTCCGATATAATTTGCAAAGCTTGTCGCGTTACACTGCGTCACCGCCCAAATGTCACCGACAACGTGAAACCGTAACCTTTCCCGTAGAAAAATATACATTTGTAATAGTACTAACAATGAGACCTTAATTGGAGCGAGACGAAATTAGCATTAGAAAAATGACATATTTGGCGTAGTGGTTGAGGTATCGGCTTGAGTGATTTTATTTGTAAGTGCACCAGAAAAAAAACATTAAATTAAAAATACTGCCTCTTAGTCTGGTGGTCCTGGGCTCGATTTCCGGGTCGAGTAAGCCAATAGATAGGTTGGGTTGTTCAGTTCAATTATCAGTAGCAGCTCGGAGTCTGGATTTGTGCCCGATTGATGGCAATAGGCTCACCCCCTATTACATTGGACCGACACATACCGGTGAAATGTGCGTAACCCTTTAGCGAAGACAGGCGTAATGTTATAATAATAATAATAATAGTTCATTTACTCAAAAAATACAGATTGTTGGTTTACAAATGGTTGTAGTATGTATTGCACATAGGTTGGTAGATGAGTACTTTATATAAGTAATTATAAGGAATGCTGCAGAATCTGTACACAATAATTGGAACCTGTATCTTAAGAGACCGAATATTATTTATATTATATTGTGCTATGTTTAAAAATACTGGAAGTTTGAGTTCCAGATCAAGCAGTGTTATTAAATTTTTGGTAAAATTATCAGTAAGTTATACTAGCAGAGTATTCAGGGGGGCTAGACAAGTTGCATTTTGACATTCGAATCGACAAGCAAAATGTATGGAAATGACACAAGCTTTCGACAAATCGGGCTGTCACTAATGTCATTTGCATACATTTTGTTTGTCGATTCGAATGTCAAAATGCAACTTGTCTAGCCCCTCTGTTAGATAATAGCAATTTAAACTGCATCGTAAGCCTGATGGTCTTAAGTGCGACTGCTATGCTAGAAGGTCCTGGAGTTCGATTTCTAGGTCGAGCACTGTTATATAATTTGTAGTACCTAGCTACTTTGTGTCCCGTTAATAGAAATGTAGACTCGCCCCCTATTATATGGGAGCTAAAAATACTACGCTCCGGGGGGGGCTAGACAAGTTGCATTTTGACATTCGAATCGACAAACAAAATTTATGGAAATGACACAAACTTTCCACAATTCGGGCTGTCACTAATGTCATTTACAAAAATTTGGTTTGTCGATTCGAATGTCAAAATGCAACTTGTCTAGCCCCCCTGATCTACTTCACGTAGTGAAATTATTTACGTATGTATAAAAATATAGATGAAATCTTTAAAAAAACAACGAATGCTTACTCCTAGGTCGACCTCAGTTAAATCGGAGCTATTTAAACGTGAATCGAGTTTTTCTTTAACCGTCTGTAGTTACTACCGTTTCCTCTTCCTGCCTTTGACCTGACTTACCTAGAGAGGAAGCGAGCCGTAGCAGTGACTCGCTACGATTACACTCGTAGCGAAAAGCGTAGCAGTTATTATTTATGTTTAAATTTGCTACGATTGGCTACGTAGCTACGATTGGCTACGTTGCTACGATTTGCTACGTCGCTATGATTGGCTGCGTAGCTACGATTAGCTACGTAGCTACGATTGGCTACGTCACTACGATTGGCTACGTAGCTACAATTGGCTACGTAGCTACGATTGGCTACGTCACTACGATTGGTTACGTCACTACGATTGGCTACGTAGCTACGATTGGCTACGTCACTACGATTGGCTACGTAGCTACAATTGGCTACGTAGCTACGATTGGTTACGTCACTACGATTGGCTACGTAGCTACGATTGGCTACGTCACTACGATTGGCTACGTTGGTACGATTGGCTACGTCACTACGATTGGCTACGTAGCTACAATTGGCTACGTAGCTACGATTGGCTACGTCACTACGATTGGCTACGTAGCTACAATTGGCTACGTAGCTACGATTGGCTACGTCACTACGATTGGCTACGTTGGTACGATTGGCTACGTCACTACGATTGGCTACGTAGCTACAATTGGCTACGTAGCTACGATTGGCTACGTCACTACGATTGGCTACGTAGCTACGATTGGCTACGTCACTACGATTGGCTACGTAGCTACAATTGGCTACGTAGCTACGATTGGCTACGTCACTACGATTGGTTACGTCACTACGATTGGCTACGTAGCTACGATTGGCTACGTCACTACGATTGGTTACGTCACTACGATTGGCTACGTAGCTACGATTGGCTACGTCACTACGATTGGTTACGTCACTACGATTGGCTACGTAGCTACGATTGGCTACGTCACTACGATTGGCTACGTAGCTACAATTGGCTACGTAGCTACGATTGGCTACGTCACTACGATTGGTTACGTCACTACGATTGGCTACGTAGCTACGATTGGTTACGTCACTACGATTGGCTACGTAGCTA
The DNA here is from genome assembly GCA_946251955.1 of Acronicta psi. Classification (NCBI taxonomy): domain Eukaryota; kingdom Metazoa; phylum Arthropoda; class Insecta; order Lepidoptera; family Noctuidae; genus Acronicta; species Acronicta psi. Next base: position 10,730,734 of record OX276477.1, on the reverse strand, counting down.
CGATTGGCTACGTCGCTACGGTTGGCTACGTTGGTACGATCTATATTATTGTGTAGAAAAATCACAATATAATATTTTTGATGACTCCTTCATTAAACTAGTGGTAATAAACGCGACTTGACGTCCTGGGTTCGATTCTCAGGTCGAGCAGTGTTATTGTTTTTTTATTTAATTCTTAGTAGCTGTGGTTAATGGCAATAACCCATACTACCCATATTACATGTCAGTACACTTCTGCCTAGCTCTACGGCGAATGCACGCGTGACGATATGTTTTAGGAAATTCAATGCAAAAATATTCAATTAATAGTTAGGTATTTGTTTATATATCTCTTTGTAGGTAGTAATTTTTATTTTACGTATCATTTGATAATTTTTGGCAGAAAATCAAAAAGCTAATTAGTTAATGTAGTATACAGTTGTTTTCTTAATACAAAAACATTGTTATTTCAAGTAGGCACCACATCACGTTGATACAGGTACTACTTTACAACCGCAGCGATACCAATTAAAACATTAAATCGTTAGGGAAAATCTTAATGGGCTCATCATTCCTTTTAATCATTTTTTATAATTTTACTGAACCCTAAATAATTGCAAGTTCTAGAATGTTTTTTTATTTTTATATTTTTTTATCTTCTTTTTCTTTTTCTTTTTTATCTTTTTTTTATCTTTTTTTTATGTTCTAGCATGTTGAATGCTAATCTGTTTGGAAATTATGAACCGTGGTTTAACTAAGCAGAGGGGTGATAACTGCTATGAAAAGCGAGTTGACATGCTCGGCTACTATAGGTACAATACCTGCAATATACTCAACTGAATAGAGAGAGAAAGAAGACCAAAGAAAATGCAAACTGTTTTCGTTTTATATTAATGATTTTATACTATCTAAGAACGACGTTTTGACAACGTCTGTGGTCTAGTGGTTCGAGTACCGGACTGCTGATCATGAGGATCGATTCCCACAGACACAAATATTTATGTGATGAATATAAATGTTTGTGTTTGTCTGGGTGTTTTATGTATTACAACTATGTATTTACAAAAAAAGTATAATAAGTATTATATCCATTGTCTAGTACCCATAGTAGAAGCTACATGCTTAGTTTGGGACTAGATGTGATGTGTGAAATGTCCCAGGATTTTATTATATTTATTAAATATGTTAAAACCGTACTGACTAATTTAAAACCGTAATGTCAGGGCTATGGGACCCTACCACATTAGAAAATAGAATGCAGTAAAAAAATTTGTAGATAATAAATTAACATACCATCACGCCTGTATTCCTAGACGGGGTAGGCAGAGGCGTTATTGAGAATTTCACAGAAAACCCAACAACACTTTGCTCGACCCGGGAATCGAACCCAGGACCTCTAGCGTAGCAGTCGCGCTTGGGACCACTAGACCAACGAGGCAGGCAGGAATAATAAATTAAGAACCTTATTATATTGAGAACGGGCCTTTAATTCTGCTCATTTATTGTTATTACATCGTAAATTTAAAAAGATCATGATTCTCTGGTTTTTTTTTCTCAGAGTTCGTCAGTTAGGAAATGCTGGCGCCATCTAGTTTAAAAAAGATGTCATTGACTTGTAAAAGTGTCTATTTAACAGTTATTCATTTATCAATCGTAATTCTAGTCAAAAAACTAGAATTGTTGATTTTTTCATACAATTAATTGAAGTAGCATACTTGGGCGTCAGGGGCAGATGATAAAGGTAGGCAATTAATTAATATTTTTTTAGTATTTCTAGCAATTACCTTGTTATTAGTAGATAGGTATTAATAACTTGGTGTTTACAATCATAAAACAGTTACCACAAGTAAAAGATCAGCAAAACTTTCGTAAAATAAACCCCTAATACATTTTAAGTAAGATATTAAGATGTAGGTACAAAGGTAGCAAAATAAAATAAAAACAGAATTGTTGTATAAAAAACAAGAATGTTAGCCCCAACTCCTGAACGCCAAACCGTTGAATTTATGATGTCGGTTTATTTGTCGACGACTGAATGAATTCGCAACGAAATATAAACCTCTTTTTATTATAATTTTATTGCTTTATAGAACGAAAAATGCAAGCAACACTTGATTTATAACAGCTATATTTTTTGCTAACCCAAATTTATCTCTTTGTTATACATATTTAATTATGGAAATTCGTGTGGCTTGCATCATTGCATGCAACAGAATAATAGAAAAACAGAATATTTCGGGTTTAGAATGCAAGGAGGGTCAGTAATATGAAAATGCAATCGTTTGATATCGGGTTGCCCATGTCATTTACTTATTTATAAATAATAATTACCTACTGTAATACTACTTTACAGAATATATCATGACGCCTATATTCTCCGAAGGGTTGGGCAGAGGTGTTCATAAGTACATTCATAGTACGCCGATATCTTTAGGCCCCATGTAGGTAATAGGGGGTAAGATTATTGCCATTAACCGGGCACAAATCCAGACAGAGCTGCTACTGGGATTATTAAAAAAATCCTAATGGGATGTTTTGAAAATCCTCGACCCGACGTGTAATCCAGCCCAGGACTTCTAGTGTAGCAAACGCGCATATAACCGCTAGGCCAATAAGGCAATAGGTATACATATAAAATAACAGCATAATCTGAAAATTAATAAAATAAAACCGAGCCAGCAAAACATGGTTCCCTGCCATGCTTATATTTTTTCCTTTCACCGAAAACTGGAAGCAAGCATACAATTTTTGATCAATTGTTGAACAAATTGCAAAACAAACGACCAAACAACCTGCACACGAAGGCGGGTTTTTAACAAAAATGAACAATCCGGCAAATTGTTTACCAGCCAAGTTTGTTGCTGCCATGCTGTTTCAACTTTGTCAGACAAACATCGTAAATCAAAAAAAATCAAAAAAACGTAGAATAGTAAAGTATTCTTTATCATTCCCCCGAAGGTACTAATGTACACCCACATTTCGCCGGTATGTTTTTTGGTCCCATTTAATAGGGGGCGAGCCTATTGCCATCAACCGGGCACAGACTCCGAGCTGCTACTGAGAATTTCACAGAAAAACCCAACAACACTTTGCTGCACTGCACTGCTGCTTTTGCACTGCACTTTGCGAGGCGGTCGTATTCTTTATCGTAGGTACGTATAGACACCAATTGGCACATAGCACTCCGGCCTTTTCTACAGGGGTGAGTAGAAACTAGAGACTGACACTTTCTATGATCCTGACAAACTTCTTTTGTTTCTTCTTCCACGTTTGTACCAAAAATTTAAAACACGACTAATTTTGATGTAAGTACCGATTAGGTACTTTCTATCTGATAGTTAGAGAATATAATATGACTTGATGATTTATCATAATGTAATCTACGTAATCAATTACAATTTAATCAGATGATATTTTTTCTATAATATAGTGTTAAATTACTTATTCATTGTATTTAAAGTTCTAATTTCAATAATTTATAAATATGTTATATAAAGCCGCTTTCTGTGCATGTGGTGTTGACCTGTAATTAGTTGTTGCACTTGTAAATGTTACTCTAGTCATTAAATCAGAAATGTAAATAGTGTAAACAATTTATGGTCAACCTAAATTTAAAAAAATAATCTTCGCAGTCTTCTCAAAAGAGCAGAACAAAAGGATAAGTAAATAGTTGTATTAGAAAATAACACGCATCTACCAATGATACGGTGAACATGGCATACCCCCTGACCTTATTAGTTCCCCCCACATTTACCGCGAAGTCAATGCCCTACAATACTTAAACCTACCTAGTGGCTATTTATAATGATACCAATAAGTGCGGATAAATTATAATGCAAATTCCGATGTATATTAGAAAAAAAACCGTTTTACCTGATTACTCTTTGTTAATAGTGCTTTGTGTTGATATAAATATAAAAAAAATAATTTCTGTTTATTTCTGACGGAATAAAATGGACAAAGTTTTGGGCCAACAACATTTAAAAAAAAATCGTACCATCGCCACAAAGAACAAGGATTCTGTTAATTTAATTGAACTTTAGGAAAATTATGTTTTTCCTACACCCAATAAACAGCAAAAAACGTTTAAAACCCACAGCATTTCTATAAATAAAATTAACCTTTAAGTATTTATTTTAAATGGTTTGATCTGTCATCAAGTTTCATAAATACCTAAGGTTTAAAATGGTCTGCTTATTTTCTAATAGGGGTAATAATTTCACGTGGAGTTTTACTGCATTTGGCCACGTAGGCCGTAATACATACGTGTCAAACGTAAATATTACCTATACTAAGCAAGAATAAGGGTAATTCTACACAATTAAACTCCCACATTCCTTTTAGCAAAGTATAGAGTAGCGGAACCCCGTGACCCAAATACCTTCGTATATTAAACATTTTCTTTCTTAATTGCTTTAGAAAAATTCGCTAGAGCTTGTAGTTATGAAACCGTGGAGTGCATTTTTTGTATATTTTGGTATTTATATTGTTCTGCGGTGTTCCGGATGCAAATATCAAATTGCCTGTTTATTAAAAAATATCTTATGAAGAACCTACACGAAAAGAAATGTTTGATGCTATAAAAAAATATTATTAGCTAATTAGGTAGGTATGTTTAGGTCCATACTAGGGGCGAGCCTATGGCCATTCACCGGGCACAAATCCAAACTCCGAACAGCTACTGTGAATTTCACAAAAAACACAATAACACTTTGCTCGATATGAGAATCGAAGCCAGGATCTCCAGCGAGGCAGTATAAAATTCATACATGAATAATTGACGACGTCTGTGGTCTAGTGGTTCGAGTACCGGACTGCTGATCACGAGGTCGTGGGTTCGATTCCCACAGGACACAAACATTTATGTGATGAACTTAGTGTTTGTGTTTGTCTGGGTGTTTCTTATATATTATAAGTATGTATTTACAAAAAAAAGTATATACGTATTATATCCATTGTCTCATAGTACCCATTGTACCCATAGTACAAGCTTAGTTTGGGAATAGATGGTCCTGTGTAAAATGTCCCAGGATATTTATTTGTTTATTATTTATTTAACTCTGATGACAACATCATTGCATATAAATGGTGTTTCTAAAAGATAATAACCATCCCAGGACCTTCCACGTAATCAACCGCTGTATAATATGAAAAAGAGTGTAATTTTAAAACATTTAAGCGTCGCATGACGACGTGGCGTGTGCCGCGCCCACCGTGTAATAACATTTTAGTCCACATAAATCAAGTTGTAATAATTTGCACAGAGGACTTCAAATTAACATAATGTACGCTTCGATGTCGCTGAAAAACATAAGTCTATAATCATAATATATTTCTAACACGAAGAAATGGGGATTACGAAACTGCAGTAAAAATTAATACCAGTTATTTAATGAATGAAAAATCGAATGGTGGGCAGGATTCGAACCTACATCTTTTGGTGACTCTATGACCAACCTCTATGTAGATTATGATCTATTTACTTTACAATATTTCGACATCGACAGTTAACGATCTCACGAGATAGATTTTAATCTAACGGTTTTTATAATTTTACGGTGACATATAATCAGCCCTTTCGGAAGTCTTTCGAGAGGCATTTGATCAGTCTTTTGGATGATATAAATAATAAACGAATAATAAATGGTAGATAAAAAAGGCAAGGTGAAGAGCATCCTAAACCGGCGAGTACGCATGAGGAGGTTGATGAGCATAGATGAAGCGAAAGTTGTGTGTAAGGAACGTAGCAAGTGGAAATCTAGCCGACCGCAACATGGTTGCCAAAAAAAGCTAGGAAGAAAAAGATAATCAAAGGGAAACCCCCCTTTGATAACCTTCTTCTTCCTAGCCGGCTCCATATTACATTCTACAAAAAATATATTTTTTGTATCAAAGAGTATTTTTTTAATGATTACTTTGAACATTTTTTCGTTTGACTGTTCTGTTGACTTGAAAAATAAATTTTAGTATTGATTTATTAGTGTGGTCCCAGTCGCCGGAAGAAAAATATTTATATTAAATGAATCCGGCGACTGGGACCACAGTCCGAGTTCATAGCGGCCCCAGTAGCCGGAATCCTCTCTACCCTATGGGAAACAAGTGTGAAGCTATGTATGTATTATGTAGAACGGGAAGAATTCAAAATCTATCTTATAATATTCAATCTGTTACGTAAGCCTTCTCCATTGTTTCCGTATATTATGTACGCCGATGTTGAAAAACAACCGGTTGTTAGGCATGCTAAGTATTTTATGCACGGTAAAGCAGACTATTAGACGCAATCATTTCAGTATTTACGTCTTCTATAGTTGTATTGACCCAGTAACAAACGATTTGCATACTTACGATGTAGGTACTTGTATAAACGTCGTCTACGCTTATAAGTTACAATATAAAAGTGCTAACATACCATCAGCAAACAGTTAAAGCGGAGGCTAAGACTGGACGGCTAAGTCGAAGGTCTCGAGTTTGATTTAAGGCACGCACTTCTGGCTTTTTGAAGTCATGTGCGTAATTATCACTCTCACTGTGGGTTAACTGTCTAATCCCTTATCCTAACTTTTCTTGCAATTGCAAGAAAAATAAATAATAATAACTAATTTAAGGTAAATTTCGGTAAATCAAAATCCCGGTTCCGAGGGACCTGGGAATATCTTGTTTGTTTTATAGTCCCCGATGTTTGGTTTCCATAGGTTGTTTGTAGGAGTTGTTTAGGGCAACTTTTAGAGTATTTTTATTGCAGTCATCGTTTCTTTGTGTGCACGATATGATATATCGCGGGCGGTCCAATACCCCGTGTAATATGCTCTCAAATCCTCTGCCTATTGCCTATATGTCCTCATTTTCTGTTTATCGAAATCGTGACTTGTACCAACAATTTTACTGAAGGTAGGTTGGGGTTAATGCATCTATTGATTTGTGGTTTACTGTAGGACAATAGGTAGGTATATGAAGTTAACATTCGCGTATTGAGGAATGTGTGTGATATAAGTTTTCGAAACAAACAAAAAAGAGTAGGTAATAAGGAAATAATAATATGATCAATATTTTTCTTATTAGTCGTCGCTTACCATTTCGTTCAGTTATGACTTTGTATGTTCCAAATTTTATGATTTAGGTATGCCAGTATACTTATACTTTAAATCTTAAATGATAACACCACAATCGCGAAAGCTATTTTCTATGCTTGTACGAAAAACTGCAACTTTTACTATACATATTCCAAATTATTCCGATACGTGTACCTACCAGGTACCATCACACTCACATTGTCATGTCTGTATTCCCGGAAGGGGCAGAGTTGTAGTCCCTCAGGTCGCCGGTATGTTTGCTTAGGTCTAAACCTAAAATTTTAAACAATACAGAATCTGCAGTATTTTTTTAATGTTATTTTATCATATTCTTAACAAATCAATTTCTTATAACTATTCATGAGACGACTTCAATCTATATCCTTATCAATTTACTTCTGACATCCCAACAAAATCTTCGGATGGAAATTTTGAAATTAAACATAAAACAAGATTGCATGAATGCATCTTTGATTTAATTATCTTGTCAGCCAAAAGTATTCCAATGGTGAACAAACGGAGGCCTCTCCCCAAAGTCTTCCACAAGGACCGGTCGTATGCGTAAATGATGGTTCAACGACTCCCAGCGACCTTTAAAAGGTCATCCTACCCATCTAGATGGAGGCTGTTACTTATTCCAGTGCGTGGAATTGAATACCTTTTTGTTGTGCAGTGCGCAGCCGGGCGCGCAGCCTGGGCGGAGGCGGCGGCGCTCTCGGTGGGCGGCGGGTGCGCGGGCGCGGGCGGCGCGGCGCGGCGCTGCTCGGTGCTCGGCGACCATCCCGGCGCGCGCAAGGGTCAGACAGGCAAATGGCACAGGAACAACCGGGTGCGTATAATAACACCTTTAGTCCCTCCTTACCAAAACATTTTTCTGAAAAACTTGCTGCTATGGAGCAAGGGTGCGGTTTTTAGTCGATCCGATGTACCCTGAAGCCTCCATGCATGTGCTTCCTACTAAGAAAAACTTACTAATACTTTCAAAATAGTAAAATTTGGTTCCATAACTGACTTGAAAAAAAAAACAACTTCGTTTTTTCTCTTAACCCCTACTCTGTCCATCTGTTGAAGCGCTAGGTCCGTCTGCCATGCGCGTCCACAACCCGGATTGGGCTCTGTGCCAGTAAGGGATTAAAAATTATGCCAAATTCGACCTTGTTTCCAGGTGCGAGATGCTTCGTACGGCTCGTCGTCGGAGTCGGACGGGGAGGCGGATGGCGTGCCCGGCGACACGTGGGGCGTGGCGAGGCTGCTCTACGCCGGGCTCGGCACGCTCGCGCTCGGCCTCGTCGTGTACTTCGTCGGCACCGGCGACAAGGTGCGTGTATGTGTTTTTGAACTCTAATACGTAGACTCAATCAGTCTTATCACACGAGAAGGTCTAAGAAACGGCCACGTCTCTTTGTGATACGACATTAGAAAGTAATAAAATTGGCTTGCCCCTCCACTTTATATCAATACAGATATAGGCTGTTTCACAAACCGCCTGTGAAATACTTACATAATTACTCTATAAAATGGAGAGGCGCATGCAATTTTAGTTTAACTTTGCCATTGTTTGGCTTAGAGACATACCTAGGATGAAAAATACGCATTGAATGAATTACGAACAACGTAAATTGACCCACTATTCTATTGTGGTCATAAACTCATGTCATAAATGCAAATGTTTAGAGCAAGCTAGTCTATATAACGTACTAAGCAATATAATGGGCCTCGCTCGAGTGGTCTCAAGCACCACTGCTACGCTAGAGGTCCTGGGTTCGAATCCCGGGTCGAGCAGTGTTGGTTTTTTTTTTGTGAAATTCGCAGTAGCAGCTCGGAATCTGGATTCGTGCCAGGTTGATGGGAATAGGCTCGGTCCCTTACATGGGACCTAAACATACCGGCAAAATATGGGTGTACATTAGTACACATCTGCCTAATCCTTCGGGGAATACAGGCGTGATGGTATGTTTATAATGGGATCACAACTTTACTGCATTGATTCCCAACTTCATTTCGCGATAAGAGAAAATTGTGGTCGCCTCAAAAGTTACACAAAATACTTATCATCACAAACTTGTACCATTGCAGCAAGAAGGCGAAGAGGCAAAAGTTTCGAAGAGCGCAAGTTGTCTATTGTGTAGCGAGTAACAATGGTGAGAGGTAGACAGGTTTACTTGGAGATTTGTCCTTTTGCCGTACCAAGTTGTGTCATAAAAAGCAACACTTGCAAAGAGGGAGTATTTTGAAATACGGTTATGGCTACAAAATATAAATTTAACTAACTGAGCTGCGCTGCAATGCCTCTTTCTTCGTCTTAGCAAGAGGTTTTTTTAGTCAAAAACTACTTACAAAATCTCGAAAGTTCCATCGTACAAAATCGGTAATGGTATCAAAACTATTTCAATACATATGAAAGTGACAGCGTGTGACTTATACTAGTGACCATTGATCACCTAACCCTTTATTTTAATAAATATACTTTCGAAACACACAACTTTTAGCGAAATCCGTCCAGCCGTTGCAGCGTGAAGGAGTCGCAAATATATTTCATTTACTTACACTGGTCTCATTACCGATGGGTACTCCGCACTCTGTGTCCGTCGGCTCGGGGATGACGGGTAGCGCGATGTGGTTCACCATGGCCACGATGGCAACAGACATGTTGGTCTTTAACTTTTAAACTTATAGTCGTATATATACGTCTGCGGCGCTAGCTAGGGACGCAAAATCTCGTAGTCAGATATAATGTAACTTCGGCGGTTAAAAGGTTAACCTAATATCAAACTAGTTTCTTTTGAAGGACTACGGTAGTAAACGTCAAAATATTTGCAGGGTTTCAAAACTCCGGCCTTGCGGCTGGTGGGTCCGTCGCTCATCGTCACTGGCCTCGCCTGCTGTCTGCTGCGTATTCTCTTCTGCATATTTGCGAAGCCATGCTGTCGACGGCGAACCAACTACAAGGAGAACAGAAGGTAATGTTGTTGACACCAGCTCGCAGAGTTCGTATATTTTGGTTGAGCTGACCAAACAACGGTCACCCATCGGCTATATTGAAGCTACTAATTATAAGCATTAGCTGGAATTATAGCAGTGCCAATATGTTGTCAGCATAAGTTAAAATTTTCACATTCATCTCTTTCCTAAAAATCACTTAAAAATAGTTCTTAGCTATTTTAAGGGGATTCGTTAGTTGCTTTCTCTCCGGCTTGACATTCGGCAGTCCAATATTTTTTTTGTATGTAGTTTATAACTCAGGGAGTTTTAGAAACTTAACCGGGCTTGGTGGCGAGGCACCGTCTGCCAGGGACACTTATAAACTAACCAACAACAGCTAAGGGCGTCCCCTAACGGGACTTGGACCTCGGCTTAAGGCGTTGCTAGGGCAGCTAGGGACAGCTGGATCTAAATTTAATTATTTAGGTACAAATTTAAAGCTACTGGCTCGAGCAAGGGACGGGGACCTCGTGAGGCTGTCACGTGCCGCCTTTATTTCATTGGATTTAAGCAGGAATCTCTATCTATCTCTATCTTGAAGCAAAAACTGTCCCTCTTAGACTACGATGTTGTTGTCAGACTGTCCGGCTGTGGGGAGGGCGAGGAGATGCCCCTGGCTGGAAGTGCGGGGGGCGGGACCGGCGGCGGCGGGTCTGGGGGCCCACGCGCCGGTCCCGCGCAATGCTCACCCGCGCGCCGCCTCGACGCCTCCTCCTGCGACGTGTCGTCGCTGTCCAGCGGCGAGGAGGACGAGCGTCTGCGCCGGTACCGCACGGCCTCGCTGCACCCCCCACCACTACATCAGGTGATGATTATCCGAATGATACATGTTACTCATGGGCCCCATGAACCTCATCATAAATTATGAAACGTAAAATGTAAATCATTATAACAAACATTATTTACACCATTTCATTTACAATCTTTAGCTTGTCTGAGTACATATTTATTTATTTTTATTTTATTTATAGGTACACAAAACAGAGTTACAGTATTGTACAAATCAGTTATAAATAATATCAATAACATACTAACATAATTGATAGAATTCCGTTTGCAGAGGAGCTCGCTGAGCTTGCTATAATATTTTATTGGCATGTAGGTCACGGCGCATCAGGGCGCAAGTTCACCAAACGGGGTGCAGCAGAGCGGGTCCCATCACAGCGCGCTGCAACGGAGCGGGTCCCAGCATAGCCCGGTGGCGAGCACGGCTCAGGCGGCGCCGAGCGGGCCGATCTCCCCGCCGCCGACGGCCGGGCCGGCACCGAGCGCGATGTTGGCCGCGCCCGCTCGCCGGCCGCCGCCGCGCAACGTATCCTTCGCCGGCGGACCCGACGGCGAACTCGTGCTCAGCCCTGCCCAACTGCGCTCCTAACCCACAAGCAATAAACGTCTTCGCCGTATCCCCTTTTATACTAAAATATTCCTTGAACGATGTGACTATATCGATGCGAACCGCTATGGATATCGGTTATGTGATAGCGTGAGACTCCTGACAATTTTAACAAGTTTTTAAGTGAATTTTCTATTCGATAAGCTACGAGGTCGTTGATTCATTTGCACGTTTGGATATATTCTTGCAAACTCCTATCGATATCGTGAATAATTTAAGTATAATTTGCTAGTATTAACTTGACTGTTTTCGGAATGCCTATATTTTATGAGTGTGCCGTGTAACAAAACAGTGTTAAATCGCCTTAATTCGATTTAAATGAAATAAATAACACTAACCAGGAAACTGTTAAGCTGATGATTACAACAGTACACATATGATTCTAATTATGTATCTAATATCACAATATTATCATAGCAAAGGATTTTGTAAGAAATACCAGGTCTTAAATTACTAAAATCATGTCATTGTAAGTTTAGAAGTAGTGTTAGTTTCTGTTTTGTTACACGTCGCATCTCGAAGTTCAGTTTCTGTGGCAGAATGTTTCGACTGCATGTTTATTGAGCAACGAGTGAATAAGGCTCTGCTAGACTAGAGACAGGTGACGTGAATTCTACTAGTTACCAGTCAGTGACCAGTCTGGCAGTTCCTTTACTATTTTTACCGTAGTACTCGTATCATGTAACTGTACGCATTATTCTAACTCTGTAGCAAATACTAAATGTGCTAGATCCATCCATCTCAGCCGCTAGTAGACGCCACACTGCACAACGAGGTGTGGTTTTGACGACCAAACTTTTTATAATTAAATTATACTTAAATTATAGCTATTTTAGAGTTCAGTCTTCGTTTTTATGAGACAAAAATATTAATCATGGTTCCGCAGCCAGATTCCTACGTTATTTGAACATTTAATATATTTATTATAATAGTATATTGTAAATATTTTTTAAATGTCATTTTAAAACACTATAAATGTGTTTCTATGATGTTCCTAAAATGTACGAAAGTTCCAGCACTGAGAATGAATTATGTAAAAGCTAATTAAACGCGGAAGTGTCCATTGAGAAATGAGAACAATACGTTATAGTCCATCCAAAGGTAAGATGTTCATGGTAGACAGTAGAATATTTTATTAGTACTCATACAATACCACACCTCGTAGCAGTTGGGAACTAAATAGTGAATGTAATTATAAACATAATTGTTTTAAAACTGCCTACTACTAGACGCGAATTTATACTTAAATATAAAATTCATAAAAATAGATTTATAACTGACAATAATGATTGTTAACTGATGTATAAAATGTTATGGCGTATGTGTGTTGATTTTATTTTGATTATGTCCAACAAATCGAGGGTAGTTCAAGCGCCGAGTACAGAGAACTTGGAATTGGATCGTGTTGCTGACGAAACGGTTCCTTTGTTATACGCTATCCAACACTACATAACGTCGGTAAGTACATACCGAGTAAGGTACATTATTTTGCAGCTTAATTTAGCGTTTAATTGGAATTGTAAAAAACTTGGCGTATGAACTACGTATAGACACCAAAAAGATAATAGTATAATAGTTAGCTAATAAAAGGTTGGTGTATAGCAAGTGATACTGTCTAACAGTAATGTTTTTATGTGTAAGTAACGATAAATTAAACAATACATACATGTGTGTTACGCGTGCGTTGTATATGGCACAATATAGTGAATACTGTTTATAAATATATAATATATTTTAGAAATATTTGCACCTTTAGTAGTGAAATATTAAAATGTATATCTGCAGATTTTAGCTAGAATATTGTGGAAGACACCAAATGAAGTGTCATAAAAACATACTTTGAAAATTATGTTTCTGTAGACGAAACAGAAAATTATTGTAAAAGTTTTTGATTAGTTTTTGTCAATTATATCTTTGTAATCAAATTAAAGTGTAGTTACTTTGAATTGTTTAAATTTAAGGAGGGTCAATTACTTACTGATTATTTTCGTGGTAAGATTCGCTTTTATTTACTAGCTGTCTGTATCGAGCACTACATGTACTATAATGCTTACAATACTCCATTTAATTGTATTATCATAGCAACTTTGGAATTGATGTTTCAATTAATAAATTCCTGTTTTTCAATATAGTTAAATACATATTTTTGGTGTGAAATTATAACATTTTCGTGTCGTCAATACTTCTTAGTAAATATGTCAGTGTCCGATAATTTCAAAGGGCGATGGGCAACAGCAAAAATTACACGCCGTAACTGATCGTGAACTAACACGTCAAAAATGAACATTGTCCGGACAAAATTTCGTTTTTAAATATTTTGAACATCAGAATAAATTAATAGACGTACATTAATAGATGTTAAGAAAAATATGAGCTTCATTTAGACTAACTGGCTTGTGTAACAAAGTGTTGTGTACTTTAACGAAATAAATAACCATTATAAACATTGTCACTCCTTGCATCTTCATACTTATGAGTAGTGAGTTAGGTTTCGTCATGTGTAACTTTATTTTGAACATCACCTGGTACTAACATTATTTTCGCTTCACTTTTGATTGATACGATCTAAGCGCACATAAAACTGGTGACAGGGTTCATTTATTTTTGTCTACCAGCAGACGAGTTTTCATTTACTTGTTAGAAATCACATCACTTCTATTTTACGAAGGGAAATTCGTCTGCTTATTTACGTATATAAAATTATATAAATCGTTTTATAGAAAAACTGAAATATTGACATAATAAAATTCTTCACTTCACAGATCGTACTGAAGACACCAATGTTTAAAATTAAGAAATTAATTTCTAATGAAGTTGTGTAAATAAGCAATGATGAGTTTGTGTGTTTACGTCAATGTACGTGATGCTATACACCAATAGAAAGTTTGATCGTTTAGATTTAAAAATATGAACTAATAATTTGCGCCAATCGCTGTACTCGGAATTTCATGTTAACTTTGTGAAAGTGCTAAAATACACAAGATATAAGTAATTCAGGTTATGGAAAGTAAGTATTTTCACAAGTGAATATATTTGAATATTGTAGTATATACGTGCTTCCATTTATGCTTGCATTGAAGATGCTTATTTCGTATTTCCTAAAGTGCAACTACATTGCGTTGAACCTAGATTTATTTACTAAGCTAAGCATTTAAGTTTTGGGCCTAATGTCAACTGCGTTTTGGTGACAATCTATATATTTTTAATTAATTGTACTAAGACGTGTCTAAACTTTGAAAATACCAAGTATAAGCATGTCTCAAACAAATTTACTTTCACGTAGGTATACCTATTAAATGTTGTCCCGTCATACGCAGAATGTAATCAAAACGCAGTCACAAAACCTCCTGATGTTCTTTCATAGATAGGTTTTTTGTAAATAAGCCATAAACTTGCTTGACGAACTAAATAGAAACATGAGTAATTTTAAGAGAGTGACCTTATGTATGTCTCAGTTAAATTTATTCGATCTAGCCCGAGGTTATTATCAAATATAGATACAATTATAATTTCGTTTAATTAAAAGAAGTTGCCTATTTTTGTTACTAAACAATAAAATCAATCACAAGCTTGGTATATAGTTACATCTATAATTGATTTGGGTGTGTATTTATTAAATTGCGTCGGTTTGGTGTTATTTACTTACTTGGATGATATAGTTTTGTCAAGAAATAGCCTTGATTTTATAAACCAAAAAATAAAACTTATCGTAAAGTCAAAACATTTTAGTGTAATTTAATTATAATATTTTAAGTTTAAAAAATATTTTAATTTATGTGTCGACGACCGAAACATAATAACGGAAGTTGTGTTAATAAATAAAGTTAACTAATGTTTTATGTGTAATTAAACGTTTCTTTATGTACTGTTCGAAGATAATAAATATAATATAATTTTTAATATTACCTAATCGTATTTTGTCGTTTTCTATAAATTCCATTAATGTTTTGTGCTCTCGCTTAATTGAGGAGAATAAAAGCCAGAAATATTTTGTCATATAAAACAGAATTTTGAACTTACGTGTTTAAAATCTATTGATACAGATTAGCTGAGGATGGAATGCTTACAGTAAAGTTGTATCTGTACCTTCTATGTCATTACTTGACGAAACTACCTGTTTACTAACTTCAAGTTTTCAATTTTCTACGTCTGTGTGCGGACTCTACACCTTCCTAAATTATAGGAATGTATTTGCGGTGCAAAACATAATGGATAGAACTGTGATTTAAATGTTATTGTTAAAAGAAGGATGTAATGACGTGTTGGGCAAATAATTTTAAAGTTATGTTCCAGAGTATATTGAAATAAAATTAATGTCATAGCTCAAGGTTACCTAATTAAATTTTTATTATAGAATTTTATAATGATAAAGAGCAATGGTATATGTAATATTGTTTTGTTACGTTAATGTAAATATTTTATGTCATAACCGATATTGTTCATCATCGTTTGTATTATTTATAGGCATTGGTGCATATCATGTGTATAGAGCAGATGATTAATCAAATAAATTAGAATAAAAATATAGTTGACGAACATGTTTCATTTTTGTCTTACAGCGTCAATTGGTCAATTTTGGAAAAACCGTGCAAAATGTGCTTACCCTGACTTGCTACTCGGCAATAGTAGATACTGGCTATTCATAAGGAAAGCTAATGGGAATCGAGTCGTATGAAGCCTGTCACTCTTACCTTAAAACCGCAATATTATATTCACCACGCTGGCTTAATGAAAGTTGGCAGACTTCACATGCCGTCGAGAAAATCTCTTAGGCATGCAGGATTCCTCACGATGTTTTCCTTCGCCGATAAATCGAGTAAGAATCGGGAAACGCCGAAGGTACCGAAGGTACCGAAGGTACGCCTTTGATTCGGCTTGGCAGTCCAATGGTCATATCACTGCTCCATCGATACTGTTCTTATCTGATTTCATAAAATTACCAGGATTTTATGATTCCAAAACACATATCTAAATGTAACATGTGATATATTTCATTTCAACACTACAATATTTTCATTTGAGAACATAAAAATACATTTATTTACATCAATAATATTGCAACCCTTATTAAAATAAAAAATCACAACATAAAATTTCTTAAACCTTTATCGATAGAATAATCTAGTAAGATCTGTTGCGTAGTCATACTTAGCTATGTAAAATTTTAAATACTTTAAATCCTGTTTTTAACCAAGGAAGGAATGATTTTATAGCAAAATTATTAAGTTTGTTAGTCATAATTAGTTACAAAAAAAGTTAATGTAGGAATCGATCCTTAGGGTCCATTCTCATCAGTGATATAGAAGCAATACAAAACCCAAGCTTTAAATTCAATTTGACATACAAATACAACCGCGGAATTAATTTTAGCACATGAATACAAAATAGTGAGTAGTAAAATTGTGGTTTTTAATTAATTAAATAAAAAAACACCGCTTTACCGCAATTAATTAATCGCAAACTATCATTTCACTTGAAATAAATACTTTACATATATACTGACGACAAAAATACAAAACACGATACATAAATATTTTATAATACATTTTATTTCATTTCTATCTAATGTTAGAGTTTACGTTGAATTCAATTAATATTTTTAATACCTTTAGGGCTCGCATCACTATCGTTAGCTCATCTTATTAATCATAATGTAACTATGACATCAACAATATGATGACTCAAACCCTACACATTTACTTAAATGTAGAAAGTTGATAGATTATATGATCGAGCTGTCAAATAAAATTGTTTTTTTTATTTATTATTATATATAATACTAGCCTTTGCCCGCGACTTCGTTCCCGTAGAAATTGATTTTTCCCCCCGTTTTGCAACATTTTTAATTGATACTCCGCTCCTATTGGTTGTAGCGGGATGATAGCCTTCCTCGTTAAACAGGCTATCTAACACTGAAAGAATTTTTCAAATCGGACCAATAGTTCCAGAGATTAGCGCGTTAAACCAAACAAACAAACAAACTTTTCAGCTTTATAATATTAGTATAGATGTCAGCTAATCTTGCAAATAAAGTTGAAGGATTATTTATTATCATCGCGACAAAAAAATTGTCAACTTAACATTTTTAATTCTAAAGAATTTTAAATCTTAATCTCATGTAGACAATGCTTTTTATTGAACGCCTCCAAAGATTCACACATAAAGCATCACATTTTTAGTACTACTTGTGTTAAACTGCATTCGCATGTAACAATACACTACTGGACGCAACGAGAGATCCATTCTGTTAGAATTTAGAAAAATAACTCCAATTCAGGGCCCGTTTCATCACCTCTGGGTAGACGCTAACAGCTAGATAAATAAAAAAATTGAATAAAATGTGTATGAAATTATCTGCCAGTTAACTTAACGGGAACTAAGTAGGGGGTGGTAAAACGGGCCCTAAATATTCCTTTTTTTTAAAAGATAGTTCCCGCGGGTCTCCGCGGACATTGACGGACACAAAATCACTTATAATTTATGTTTTTCGTGTAATTTAGTTAATTATCTAATCGAATTAAACGCTAGGGATTTATATAGGTAGATACTGTCTCTTCTCTGTCAGATTAAAATTAAAACGCAGTAGTAAGAATACCCTACTAATTTCATTAAAAAATACTATAATTGCTCCAAATAGATGACTGACAAATTCATTATTTAAGTTGGTAACTAACAAAATACTTACATATTTATTTTTCTGCACACATTCATGTGTGCAGAAAAATAAAACAACTGACTGTCTCTCATGTCACTTCAAAAAGTAAGTGTCACATAAAGTAATCATAACTTCTAAGAAATTGCATAAATCTTGTTTTTTTTTTATAAATATGATATGATTTTTACCGGTTTATTTGCGCACAGATGCAAAGCGAGAAAATATTTAAAACATTGTCATATTTAAAACCTGTTCATGCCACGCATTGCCGCTGGGTAGACAATCCTTAAACTAGTATATATCGGAGTTATTGTCAAATTGGCGTGGCACGGGGATGAAATGTCACATACTAACATCTATATACAATACTCCATGGAATTCTGAAGTAGATTGTAGAACAAAAATCTACATTTTTACCTTTATAAAGATGTAAAAGACAGTAACATTAATGTCTCCTACGTTTTTAACTTTGAGACGTTACATAAATCTTTTATAGTCCCAATAAAAACTTAATTCATGTGGCAAATAAAAAAACAGCACAATGTAAATAAATAAAATTAAATCTCTCATCACATTAAATCACTGGTTTAAACTTTAAATATAAAAAGGATGACGTCAACATTTATATTCTCAAACCTTAGGTAGAAGACCAAAGGAATCATTAATCCAATTCTTTGAATACTACTGAAATCGCCACAGAGCAATTATTTTAACCCATTTTCCTTTTTATCCGACTGCCGAAGGAGGTTTAACACTTCAATTAACTCTACCGAGTAGGTACAAGAAAATTAAATACAAAAAAGTTCAGAGGCAGTTGCCATATCTTAAACTATGACACAATTTTTCATATACACACATTTGCGCTCCACGTAGCATACAGTGACGAATCTTATTTTCCAATAATTATTAGAACACAAAACTCCGAAGAAATACAGAACACAATATTTGACAGCAGTGTCACTTAAAATGAATCAATGTCCTTTCAGTGTTAAGCAATTTTTCTTTCTCTCACATAACGTGTATTTGTCTCTGTAGCCTATATTTAAGAAAGAAACAAACTTGTAAAATACACCTAGTGTTTGAACAACGTTTATTGGCCAAGGGATTCCATCCGTTGATTTTTTAAATCATTTCATGTTATTATGGCAATACTGTTTCTTAGTCAATATTTTGTCTGTGAATGTGGATAGAGTTACCGTGCTATCGTCCCAGAGGTCGCTTGTGCCGCCGACTAATATCATATGGTTTCCACAAGCCCTTTACGCTTTGGTCGCGAAGGCTCACTCGATATGAAAGATGTTTCTTCCGATGAACTGTGCGGCTTCAGAATTGTGGACGATGTGCTCGGTTGACTCTGTAAAGGAAACAGATTGTTTTTTACAAAAGTTTATACTTTATATGGGAGAAGTCAGTAGCTAAGTTGTTTATGGCAGTATCATAAAACAAAAAAGGTTTTAATACGGTTATAAAACGAAAATAAAAATAATATGTATAATTCAGAGTAGCAAACTATTGTGTCATATCAACTCCAAGCCAAATGTTACTTAAAACTGTCCGCTTACTTAAAACATCTTCCCATACAAACAGAACGATTAAAGAGTTTATGTAGTGATTTAAAAAAATCTGTATTACAGAAATCATGAGTACAATACCCTCGCCCATATTCGTATGAAACGCTTTACGTACCGCCTTATTTTGTCTAAGTAAAAATTCTGTAGAAATGCTCTCTTTACTTAAGTTAGCTACGTCTATGAGCGTATGATAGCAAAAATTAGTATTTATACATACATCACAGGTTAAATAGATCCTGATGAGTATTGATGGTCAACATTTCGTTTAAATTCATCCGCTCGCCAGCATCGTTTGAGAAGTTCTTGTGATTTGTTCGAAATTAAAAAAAATACTATTACAATCAGTGCCAGAAAGTTTTGATGACGTAGCTTGGCTATGAGTAATGGCAAATTTTCGTGAGTTAAGATCATAAAAGAGCATTCTGAATATTTTGCAGTAGGTACCAATAGTTATTGCATATTACGAATGCACCTGAATCATATGAATTTGAACCTTATTTTACTACCCTTAGAATTCACATGACCTGCATTCGTAAAATGCCACAACTATAATACTTTGAATGTCGTGGTTCGCATGCGGGACAGTTTTTTATTACTTTGACGATACAAAACGATGAAGCAATTGAAAATATGCCTGGATGTATAAATAATGCGGTTTATTTGTAAGGTCAAAGCAAAGGTTTTCACACGCACTTTTCGATGTTTCCAGAAATTTTAACTAGCAAAAACGCAAAATAAACTAAGTCATAGTGGAAAAAAAACGAACCTATAGTACCGTAACATTTTGGGTTCGAATGAAAAGACGGATTGTTGCATCGATATGCGATACAGCATGGGATATGAATACGGTCACGTCCTTTGCTCATTATTTTTTATGGTTTATATTACATTTTTGGCCGGAAAGCGAGCAGACGAGCCATTTAATGGTGAGTAGTCATCGTCGTCACCCATGGGTATCTGCAACACCAGAGGCATTGCTGAAGCGTTGCCGGCATTTAAACTCGTATGCCTCGCAAAAGTCTCGGAACACACAAAAAGGTGCTTTATATCCGATGACGTCAGTCAGACCCCAAGAGGTCCTATCACCGAGCTAACAGTTGCACTATAAGTCGAATTGATTCCGATGGAAATCGTCAGGGAGAAGGATCGAAATTCAAGGATATATAAGTCAGGTACAGTAATTTGGTGACGATATACTTATAAACGATCTACTGGCATCTGACGCAGACTGAGCTGAACAATTCGATCAACCTTTTAGAATGTATTGTTTGTTATTGATAGATAAGTCAGGCCGCAAAAGTTAAATGGCTTTTATAGCACAGAAGACCGTTAACCGAAAACGCGGAAGACTACGGAGGACACGGCAAGACCATCTGGGTATATTTCTTGAGAACTCGACACAAGTAGCTCAACAAAGAGATAAGTGGAAGAAATGGGGGAGGCCTCTGCGCAGGAGTGGGAAGATAGATCAGCAGAAGCAGTGATAGCTTAGGGGTGTACTACTGGACTGTCAAGTCAAAGGTCTCGAATTCGAATCTGACTTTTTGAAATCATGTGCGGAAACATGGTGAGGAAACTTGCATGCTTTAGAGATTTTCTCGACGGTATGTGAAGTCTGCCAACGTATTAAGCCAGCGTGGTGGACAACAGCCTAATCCCTCTCTCATACTAAGAGGAGACCCGTGCCCAGTAGTGGGAAAGTGTATGATGATCAGCAGAAAAAGGCAATGTTGTCGATGATCCAAAATTAGGGATGGTTAACAATAAAAGCTACATTACCTGTTGTAAGACCGGTGCTGACGCTAAGCTGGAGGCCACGGCGTTCCTCTTGATGTCTTCCATCGGTATTTCTTCAGACCGGGCTCGCGGCGAACCCTCCCGCGATCCATGAGTGCTACTGCTACGCGATACACTACTAAAATGATAAATTGTACATTATACATTTCTGCACTTACATTGTACAGTACGATTCAAACTTAATGGCGGTTCGGAACATGAGGCGAGTCACTGTGCAGTTTATGTAAAAGCGGAGGTAAGAGGTACGGATATGTGACGCGCACGAGGGTACTGCGCAGCGAAGAGCCAACTTCCGAGCCGCCATTAAGTTTGAATCATACTGCATATAAAATGTCGTATTAAGATGGACAAAGTCATGATTATATTTACATCCCTAGTAAGAGACTCTGATGGTGATAATCTCACTACCAATTTAATCTCCCAACTATTTCACAATGTAACTACAACATGGTTAGTTATAAGATTGAAATTGGAACTTACCTCTCTCTGCTTGTAGTTCGTTCTCTATAAACGACTATGCCATCTTTGAGCATGTGACCGCTCGCCCTGCGCAGACGCCGCTCTGTGTCGTCTTCACCACCTACCGAAACCACTGCATAGAGTATGACATCGATTCAGAACAAAAACTGAAGGCTTAGGCAAAGGTGTACTTATGTACACCCTCAGTTCGCAAGCACATTTAGGTTGCATGTAATAGGGGCGGGTCTATTGCCGTCAATCGGTCATATATCCAGATTCCGAGTTGCTGCTGGGAATTTCACAGAAAAACCTAGCAACACTGCTTGAACAAAGGAATCGAAAAAGGAGGGACCTCTAGTGTGGCAGTAGGTCTTACGCTTACGATGAAGGTATGGCAGGTAGAAACGTTTTTATTATCATATATTTTCAGTTTAGATGAATTAAAGGAGCCTTCCTTTAAGAAAATTGGTTTAACCGCAACCGTGAGCAATTACCATAAACCGACTACGGTCGCAGTCGATACTATAGCTGCAAAACCCAATTAAATAGGATCATACCTTGAAATGAAACTACTTAACGGACCGTGGACGCTGTAAGGGGTCCGAAACGTCGGGATCAAAATTATTATATAACGCGATAAAATCAGTAAAAACTAGTTTTATTTCACAGTCTAAGAGTCAGAAATTAGTATGGGATGATACCTGTTGACCGTCGAACAGTAGCCAGTGCAGGTCTCGCGAAAAGCGGCCGATGACGCGGTGCCATCGAGGGCGCGCACATGCCCGACACTTCTAGTAATCGACCGATCTGCTGCATTTTCTTCTGACGGGATTTTGTGCGACCCTGATGACAAAAAGGAGGTCACACTTATTTCTGCCTCCTTTGTCTGCAGAGGTTTTATTTACTATTTATTTAATTCCGTCGTTGAAAAAAATGGTTCGATAGTATAAGAAGAACTATCAAATAGTTGTACTATAAAATATTCCTCGTAGATCAGGCATACGCACGAAGGCAGTATAGTACTAATAACACCCTCAGTTCGCCTGTAAATTAGGTCACAAATAATGAGCGAGCCTATTGCTCAACCGATTGGCACGACCAATCTGATCCACTGTAGAGAGAAGGGACTAGCGATAAATACACAAAGGAAAATAATTTCAGTTTTAAATAGTAATAACACTAAGGGCTTATTTCACCACCTCTGGATAGCCGCTAACTGCCGGATAAATTCAAAAATGGAACAAAATTTTTAAGACATTATCTGCCAAGTAATTTAACGGGAACTTATCAGAAACTGGTGAAACAGGCGTAATATAGAATTATAGCTCCTAGTGTTATATTACCTTAGTAAGTCGTTGCTTGGCGGCCATACTACGTATATGATCGTCGAACTTAAACTTGGCTCGCAACAGCACCGTGCGCGGGAGGGCGCCACTGGCACCGACTCGAGGCTTGTGAATGGTGAGGTGAAGGCAACGAGGATCCTCTTTATCGCCTTGTATCTTATGAAGAGCAAAGTAAACATTGTTTTAATGACGTAGACATTGATTTATGAAGTATTCATTAAGCGTAACTATAATTAAATTCAGCGGAATATTTTATAGAGATAAAAGCTTTTGCTCAAGCAGTGAAAAAGCAATTAAATAGAATAATACGAGTATAATATTTCCAACAAAAACAATTGACGATAGTAAGTGCAGAAAAAAAAGTCATAATAGGTAATTAGGTATTATGTTGCAAAAATTAAATTGTAGGTAAGAATACTAGATTATCTAAAATGGCATTAATTAGGTAGGTACCTGATTTATCTAGAACGCAAAGAAAACAATAGTAACGATTATTTTCCAAAACCAAAAAATATGTTCACTTAAGATATTTTAACCTATATTTAAAATCACTTACTTCTAAGTCTTGTAGACTTCCCACTAGTTTGGCAACGCCCCACCCGAGCCTCTGTTTATCAGGTTCTACTAAAATTATTTGTATATTGTCTACTGCCAAAAACCTATGTTGCCACGTACCGTCCTTTTGTATTATATCACAGGATATGAGATCAGAATCATCTGCAATACAAAGATACAATAATATTTACTAAAACTTTAAAGCTACACACACTGATGAAATAAGCATCCCGCCATTTCAAACCGTATTTCGAATATCGAACAAGTTCGTATTTTTGTTCGTATTCGTGATAAAAAAGGCAGCCGGCCTTAAAATAGTTTCGATCTAAAAATAGTTCTGATTTTAAATACTGGCAGCTTGTCGTCAAAAAAATTTCAGATGCCATATAATTTTATTTATAATTATTGTTCTTTATTGTACTTAATGGCGATGTCTTAATTATTTTCTACTGACATAACCAGTACTTACAAGGAAAAATTATATTTTCATAAAAAAGGTTTTATACTTAGAAAATTAAATACGCGTTTAAATGTCATTGCACTTTTTATTAATATTTAGAGGTGCAATATTATAATACTTAAACGCAAGAATTTTTCAACATTGTAACAAAACTTTTAACACGAGATGGCCAGGAAAATGTGGTATAAGTACTTACTGAGGTCCAAAACGTCTCCAACTTGAACAAATGGTACGGGATTAGTTAACGGCAACTGTGTTTCAGGTTTTCCAGTCAGCTTCAAGTATAAGTCTCGGATTAGAAAAAATGTGCGTATGGCTCGCCGTGCTCTTTCCATCTGTATGACATATTCTTCGTATTAGTATAAATTCTAAGGCTAATATTCAGAGACGATGCTAAGCATAAAGTAATGCTTCCGTATGTCAAATTTGTATTAGAATTTGACATACGGAAGCCTAAGTTTATGCTTAGTATCGTCTCTGAATATAAGCCTAAGTATTTTATATTAACCCGCAAACACTTAAGAAAATTCGGTTTGTTTTCTTTGGACTCTGCACAAAATTTTATCTCTGCTTGAATTTTTTTAACGCAGATCAAGGTATAAATTAGCAAAAATAGAAGTAGTATGCTTGCTTTAACATATAAAATAGTGTAATCGTATTTTTTTTTGTTAGAATCATCATAATATTCAGCATCGATTAAATGCAAAATATTCAAAAATAATACATATCTATCATTTATTTAAGTAGCTGTATGTATATCTCATACATGATTTACCTCTCCACTGGGCAGTCTTTTGGCGAACGCTATACCAGACATCGGTGTTCTCGTGGGAGGCAACAGTATCGCTGCGTCCATGCAGAGCCATTCGACGTTGAGTGGTCGTTTGCTCGTTTCGCAATATCTGTGTTTACAAGAAACATTTATCAATTGAAACCACTCCTATCCAAACTTAGGTATCCCCCGTTCAATTGAGTTTAACATTATATCCATATTAATATTATTAATGCGAAAGATTAGTATCATTCGCATTAATAATATTAATATGGTCTATGTCTGTAACCTTTTCATGTCACTGAACAGATTTCGAAAAAAATGCATGGAGATAGATTTAGGCCACCTTTTGTCTCAGTCTTTTGAAATGCGAGTAATTCCGCGATCCATCCCTAGTTTCTTACATGTTATATTAGGTAAAAAGTTTATTTTTGCATTTTTTTTCTTAGTTTTCGTCTATTATATTTCATAAATGGAGTTTCTCGACGTTTTTTGTATGGTATTTTCGCTTCTGCACAACATATCAACGTTATTTTGATAAAGATTGCGGATTATAGTCGGTATACAGTCGTAAATTGGCATATCGATGTATATCTGTTGGCTGTCCGATAAAGATATTTTATCTGCTAATGTGACAACTTTAAATAATGAATAAACCATGTCAGACAACATGAAGATAATAGTAATAGTCTATTTCATGGATATATATTTTATTTATAAGTAGACGGGTGATTTTCGAGATCAACAGTTATACTTAAACAAGAAATGTTGTTCTTGTATACCTACCATTAAATACTAATGTTCTTTCTAGTTAAGTTGTTTTCAATGTATGCGCAGTATTGAATAATAATAAAACGAAAAATAATAATAATTTTGTCGCGCAATACACAAATGATAGACCAAAATATTTACGATGGTAAATACAATTAAAATTACATTTTAGGTAATCTGTTTCTTTATTTTTCACTATCCCGGCTTTATAATATTTATTAATTAATGTTATCAAAACAATCCACTCACTCATCTTCAAACATATCCAGGAATATGTCGTCGCATTTGTAGAAGTTTCTAGCGAGAGCAGCAGCTCGTGCACGCAATGCGTCTGCGGCGGGGGCGTGGCGAGCGCTGGCCCCGCCCCCCGCGCCGCACATGGCCACGCGCATCAATGTCACGCTCAGCTCTAACGTTACTAGACGAACTTTTGATGCTGGGAAGAAAAATATATAACATTGATTTTCACAACTTTTTAAAACACCACATGTAATATAGTCCAAAATTATTTATGCTGTAGAGATGATGGATGAACAGAGATTAACGAAACCAGTAGGGCTACATGGCGAGTACGGATGAAACAGTTGGAAGAGTCAATCTCGACTGAACCTACCACAATCAAATTGCGAACGTTCTCATAAAGAGGGCGATGAGCATAGATGAAGCGAAAGTGGTTTACCAGAATCGTATCACTTGAAACTTTCATTGGTATAGTCTCTGCCCACCCCAGTAATAAGATAACAGGCGTAAAACTATGTACAGTTCGCGCCAAACTTAAACTTTTCAAACTTTTATTTCTACGATTTTTACGGCCTGGTTAAAGTTAGCTCGTGCCAACTTCAACCCGGACAATAAGTTTGGCGCGAACTGTATGTCTGTATGTACAAAAGACAATTTCATCATACAAGTTTTGAAATCAGAAAACAGCGTGCTCTGAATTTGAACTCATTTGAAAACGATACCGAAATGAATTATCAATCTGGTAGAAGAATATAAACAAAAGACTGCAGTTCACATTATAAAAACGTAACCTGAATAAAACAGTTTTGGATAATTTTCGAGTGCATGACATGTGTTGATACACTGTATTTCCTTTCACTTACACACGAATTATTTAAACAGATGGAAAATGATTATCAAAACAAATTACACAGTACCATCCGATTATAATAATATTATCTTTAACGAGGCGAGTACCTTTATGCATTAAAAGTATTTTTGGCTGCTCAAACAGGTTATTAATAAAATGACTAAGTTTGTTCAAGATATAATATGTCCAGTTAGATAGCTGTGTTAGTGTCGTTTATTTCGATCGTTAAAATAACTCAGGGTTTCTCATAAAAAAAATCTCATTTCACAGATCAGTTTATAAGTTATGTATCTGATATTATCCAAACCGTAACTTACATAATCATGAAAAAAAAATAGTTCTTTATTATTAAAACTAACCAGGTTTACAGCTCAAGTTGGCGATAGCCATTAGCTTGGATATGAGCAGCGCGTTGAAGCTTTGCAGCGGTATTTTAGGTGAGGGCGACGACATTTGTACATCGCCAGAGGGCGCTGCAGTCGTCACTCCACCGGAGTCGCTGTGAGAGTTTGACGTTATCTCTTCCTCAGGACATAGCAGCGTATCTAGTAATTCCGTGTTCACTCCTAAAATATACAAAATACATTATATCTGTGTTGGTAACAGGGCTTGAGAAAATCTCAATGGCTCTTTGTAAGGCATATTGTTAACTACGTTGTGTACACTCGATCTTCCTTCGGTGAATATCGATATCCAGTCTAAATTAAGTAAGACTTCTAAGGCGCTTCCCGGTTTCTTTGTTTTAAAAATATATTTTTTTAAAGAAGTTTTTTAATATTATGAATACAATAGTAGTAAGACTATATAGTGCATTGTACGCTCAACACATTCGCCTTTATAAGTCTGCTTCCAGCATTGACACTATTAGACAGTATATTATATAGTTTATT
Organism: Acronicta psi; assembly: GCA_946251955.1. Taxonomy (NCBI): domain Eukaryota; kingdom Metazoa; phylum Arthropoda; class Insecta; order Lepidoptera; family Noctuidae; genus Acronicta; species Acronicta psi. The sequence goes on along the minus strand of OX276477.1, from coordinate 10,702,944 downwards.
CATATTATCAGTATATTCATCTACGATCCTATCCTTTACGATCAAAAATATCTAAATTTTCATGACACAAATGTTTTTATTGCTGTACAATTGATTACTGTCATGCTTGGATGCAATTAAGGATTGTACAATTTTAACAAATCTATTGCAATGTGTGAATAAAAATAGTGTTACAGACGACGTAGCTGAGTTAAACTAACTTACCGACTATATTATCCAAAGGAAGCAAAAACAGGAAAAAATTAAATTAGTACATAATATAAAGACTAAGCATTTATTGTTTTAATAAGAAAAAATGAATGAATGCAAAATGCTAGGTAACATAACTCAAATTATTATGATAAACACATCAATAGAGCATTGCACTGTGCAATAACCTTGGTCAGACAGTTGAATATAATTATAAAGGTTAGAGCTTTTCAAAAGTTGCACTACGATAAGGATAAAAACGTTAAAATATATACTACAACTATATGGTCGTATATATATACTTTAGACATGGGCATTCCCTACAAAATTAAAGCGACGAGTACAATACAACAAAGATCGAACCGTATGAGTTTTGTCTACCACTCAGCGATGTGCTATTTGAAAGAATGAAAAAGAATTATTTCGCCAACAACTATGAGACCAAAGACAAGACAATACAAGTTGTTAGAGGAAATGAATTATTAAATAACAATGATTAACTCACCTTTGTTATTTATTAATGCAAACAGCAAACACAAGGCGAACAACGCTTTATAATCATTTTCGCTGCAGTCAAGGGAATCCAATATCGTCTTTAAAAATGGTCTTTTCTCAACTTCTCTACTTTCTCTTTCTATTATACTGTCTAATGTCACTGTCCTTTCAGCAGAAGTACTTGGTATTACACCAAGCAACTTCTGTTTCTCTTCATCAGTGATGTTATTGTATTCATTCGTTTTGGACGAACTGGAGTCGATGCCTGAGTCGGGCAAAGGGGAATCAGGCATGTTCTCTTTGAGAGTTCTCGAGCTGTTGGATTTTATGGAGTGCATTTGAGTTACCAAATCCTCAGTTGAGTCGTGATCGATGCTCGACGATTCGCTTATATGTGACGTGGACGGAAGAGAAGTCGAAACTAACTCAGGATCGAGATCGCAACTCGATTGGTCGGTGTCGTACCCGAATGTTTTAGGACCACCGAATTCTGGCGTAGTATAGTCCCTCTCACTTGAAGTATTTTCTAATGCCTTCTCTAAACTTAATTGCGGTTTAGAGAACTCAAGTTTGACATTGGACTTTGCGTTGCTAATGTACATTTCTAGTATCTTGGTGGCGCCGTCCTCGAAAACCGATAAGTCCGATTGTAATATGATCCAGGCCAACGCATGGACAATTGGACCGTGCGTTATAATAAGGAATACTTGCGATAACAGAAACAGGGACACTACGCACGAGACGGACGGTTTAGTTTCGTCCTCTGATTCCATTCTATGTCTAGGAAATGTCATTCTTGATGGCGATTCTGCGTTCTTTCCTTTTAATATAGCTTCTAAGTTTCTCGTTATAGCCTCTATGCTTTGTATGTGGTCTCGGTTATATGGAGAGGATGTCTGCAGTCGTCTCACACTTTCTGACGTGAGTGAGTATATATATAAAGGGACTAAAAGTTTGTGCAAAAGATGCTCCGTCAATACGTCGTTTAGGTCAGGAATGTTTAGACATAAGATGTCATTGATATAGTGAAGATGATCAAGGTGTTCAGCAACCAAATCATCCAATTTTTGCTGTGATTGATGGCTGGAAAAAGAATTTCTGAATTTTGAGTTATAATATATTGTCTAAATACGTATACTGTATTAAACAATCGCGATTTTGAATTTGGTACATTTAGGTAGGTGACCGGTTTATTGCCTGATAAATAAAAATAAGAAAACAAAAATCGTGATGAAAGGTTAACAACATTTATGATTCTAATCTAAAACCAAAACGAGAATTGTAAATTAAAACCGAACATAACAAAACAGACCAAAACAAAATCAGCCAAGTGATATAAAAGTGTGACTTACTCAGCGTCGGTTCTAACACACGCGTCCAGTTCCAGAATGTGTTTGCCGATAAACCAAACTAGATTACTGAAGTACGGTGCCGCCGTCCTACGGGAGAACGAAACTTATTAGCATATTGATGAGATCACTAGTGAAATGACCGAGATACGAAGTAAAATTAATGAAGTTAAATGAATAAAATATGTATCTTTACTAGCTCCTCAGCGTTTCATTATTGGTATAGACTTTTTCATTTATAAAAATAAAGGCCTACCTAATAATTGAGTTGGACCAACAGTAATATTTAGTACATACGAAATTATAGTCTGCAAAATTTTGTCATCCATAGCTGTGTCGTTTTTCATGCTGTGCATAAGCGACTGGACACTAATTGTTTGCTTTGAGCCATTTCAAATGATTACCATTGTTTCGTAATTGCCTTACACACGTATCCATTTATTATGATAGTCACTGACTGTTCACTTAACCGGAGGGCGTATTCTTCCAATATTATGAGTAAATATGCTGATCGATAATCGTAGATATAACAATCACAACATCTATGAGTCATTTCCTGTTCGGAACACGGTCTACAATATGGTATGAAACAATAAAATTAAATGGAAGTCTTCAAGGTATAAACGCGTGCAGTTCGCAACATTCCGCGGCCGTCTGGTGGAAGACTACGTCACAAATTATAGAGTTCAATGTCAATGGAACTTTATCATGCGTCTACATAAAATATAATAATATAATTTACTTTTTATTGCCCCCTAGGCAAAGTTACTTCCTACAGTTGTAGCTCACGTCTGAAATTCGTTAATCTATACAATCATGTTCCCAATTCTGGGAATTAGGTCACCCGGTGACCCAATATGGATTAACGGATAGATTACTAAATATACATATTATTAATCTATTTCACATAACTTTGTTTTGGGTAGATCGGTCAACTTGGTAAGATTTCTTTGACTTACTAAAGGGCGTAGGAAGTGACTTTGTAAAGGGTTTGCTTTATCACATTAAATCATACCTATCTCTAATGAACCTGAGCATGCTGGCATCCTGCACTCGATACACGTTGAGGGTTAGTGTTCGGACGGCGATGCGGACCATGGACTCCGAATGGTTGAAGAACTTGATCGCCTCGGTGTACAGCGGGAAGTCCTTCGTGTGCTGCCAACATTGATACTACGTCACTTTCTATGTACTACGTCCTTGAGGCAACAGTTAGACCTGAACTAGGCATATCGTGCGAATGTGGTTAAGCCATTGAGTTAATATATCCTAGACAAGAAAGAAGAAATTGCAAAGAGTTGTTGCACCACAAGTTAAAAACTAAGCACTCCAACTCACTTAAATGTAATTAACGAATTGTTATTGTAATTATTGTTTTGCTGACTATAGAATCTGAGGGATATGAAAATTATTAACCTATTCGGACTATTCCCGCCCCGTAAGAATAAGTTTCTTAAATTATCATAGGATCATTTAGTATTTAGTAGATTGTCGAACTGGATATAATCATCAGCAGATTGAAAATTATCTATCTAAGTGTGCGCAGTTCCATTATTATCATCATCAACCGTCACCTATCAGCACTTGTCCCAGTTCTGGGCTCGGGTCTCTCCTCGGAATTAAAGGTTACGTTGCGGGTTGGTAGACACCACATGCTGTTTAGATAATCTTTTGGGTATACCGGTTTCCTAACAATATTTTCCGTTGCCATTTATAGGAATTATTACATACATTTCGATAGACAAAGATAGCCAATAAGAAGTTTAGTGTGCTGAGCTGCAATACCTTTACGAATACCATAGTGCGTTATACCTCTATGGGTTAAAACTAATATTTAAGCTATGATGCTCACAGCGAGTCACGCTATAGTTCGTGACAATCGACACAAGGTGTAGACTCAACCTTGAGAGAAGTTCATCCCTTGTTAACTACACTATAAATTGATGTACGTTCTGCCTAGACTAGATGGTTTAATCGTCGTAAGCGTGGATGCTTAACCTGAGGTTTTGGGTCCGATTTACAAACCAAGTGTTTTTGGGTTTTTCTATGGAATAGATAGCAGCAATTTGGAATTTAAATTTATGAAAAAGGCTTGCTTCCTATTACATGGGCCCTAAAATATACGGGCGAACTGGAAATAAATAAATATTTTGGTTTGGAAATTTTTGGACATTTTTACACAGCACATCTAGCCTCAAACGGATACACGACAATGGATATAATACTTATATCTTTTTTTTGTAAATACACACTTATAATACATAAGAAACACCCAGGCAACACAAAAATACTCATAATTATGTAGTCAACACCACATAAATATTTGTGTTCTGTGGGAAACGAACCCACAACCTCGTGATCAGCAGTCTCGTACTTAGGGTTTCTGCTCGAGAATTCCGGAGTCGGGAATTCTCGAGAAATTTGTCTTTAGTCGAGACGGGAAAAAAATCTCAATGCCTCGGGAATTCCCGAGTAGTTGTCAGGAAAATGTTTTGTTTAATTAACCGACAAAAAATCGGATGTTATCATTTCGAAGGTTTATCTAGAGGCATTGGCAGCAAAAGGTTTAGTTTAATTAACTGACGAAAAATCGAAGGTTATCATTTCGGAGGTTTATATGGTTTTTTATGTAATTATGTTCCCCGATATTTCCGTCAAATGTGGATCGATTTCAAAAATTATACCAAAAAATTCTAAAGTGGTGGTCCCATTCAAAGTTATCCCTGATGGTAGAAAAATAGGGTATGATTGATTTTTATCTACTGAATTCACATGTGAATCGATTGTACTGAAACTTGGTACATACCTATATATGTATATAGTTCTGATGATCCTAGGAAGACAGTCGAAGGAAACTCAACGGTTTATAGCGACTATCTCGTGTTTGGGTTTATTTTATATTACTTTATGAGATCTAAGCAACAATTTAGATATTAGCCACAAAAATAGAAAATAAATATATTTATGACATGAAATGAAAACTGACGTAAAAAGTAACTGACAAGCGAGAACTAAAATTAAAACTTTAATGCAATGTTATGGTATCTTTTTGTATTTTTTTAAGCATTTTCCATGCTAAGATTACATATTTTAAGATTAGATGCAATGTTATGTGTTTTTATCCTTAGTTATCTAAATATGAAATAGTAATTTTGTTGAATTAATTTTACAAATTATTTTTGTTTGATTAAAGGCTATTTGCACATTTGGGAACTGGTAGGTACCTAATAATTACGGAAAAGTTAAGTAACACCCTACTCTTTACTTTTTACGAAAATATCGACCAGATGGTTATAATTTGTATAATTTATGTTAGGTGCCAACTTGTTAATTAATAAGTGCCAATTGTAGTTTAAAAAACCAATAGTATGGTATGGCAATGGTAAACCAAAAAATTACCATTTCATTTAATTGATCTCATCTATCAGTCTTATTTGTAATAAAGTAAAAATTTCAAAATAACATCGTGTTTTTAGAAAAAATACAAAATTTCTCGAGTGACTCGAGAAACTCGAGAAATCCTTGTCGAGAATTCTCGTGCCTCGGGAAATAAAAAAGGTCGAGAAACCAGAAACCCTACTCGTACTCAAACCACTAGACCGCAGACGTCGTCGAGTTACATACTATGTTATATATATATCTTATGCGTAGTTTCAAAGCGAATACGGATCCCTGCCTTCTCTAGTTCCATATCAGCTTCACAATTTATGCAAATTAATTGGAAGCCAATATTTCCTATGATAAGCTTGATTGTGGAGTATTGTAAACAACCTGTTTCCTTATCTAGGTATAAATTCCTTTTATGAATATAATGTTCTTCAAGCCCAACAATTGAATTGGCAATCCAATTAAAGCAATGGATCTTATGGTAACATGCACCATATTCGCGACAGGCTGTGAGTTGTCATCCCTATAAAGAACTCAACCTAGACCTGCATTAACTAGGTTCAAACGCAATAAAATTAAGGTAGTGTAAGAAGACTGGCCACAGAGGTTTTTGCACTGGGACAAAATAGACTGATCATAATAAAAAAATATATACCTAAAAAAACAATGTTATCTATTTCCTGTAATGACTCCAAGTAGTTTTAATGGGCAATTATTTTAATACTTACCAGGTAGTATCTGATACTACAGGTTATATTTACTACTATGACCTGTGATAATGTATGCACTATTTAAATAATACACATTAGTGATAACAGATAAATGGGGTTATGAGTACAAGGAACAATTGGGATGTTTATGTGCAATACATGATACCTAATTAAACAAACTGACTATTTATTAACTTTTTATGTATAAACCACTGAAAAGATTTTGTTAAAACTTGTAAGAGAGATAGATTGTATTCTGAGGCAGTACGTAGAGTAGCGTCTGTCTCAAAAGTGCTGGGATCCGAATCTTACCTCATTGTAGAAGAAATGTATTGTGTGATTGTTGAGCTTCAAACTCAGGGTCTTGAGGAAAGATATGTAGTACGCCATCACCTCCTCATCAGAGAAGTCAAACTTGTGCACTATTATTGAGTTGACATGGTTATTGCTCAGCAAGTAATCTGTGAAAGGAAGAGTGTTTAAAAATCGAAATTCATCAACAACACAAGTTCTTAGTACTTTTAAAGTTATTTTACTTGACACTAGTAAAGTATTAATTTTACACTATATACCTACTCATTAAGTATATAGTTATTATTATCTTTAAGTAAACTGAGGGAAGTAAGTTAAATATATTTTTACTTTGTTATAAAAGATACTGAAAATGATAAAATAATAAACTATTGTTCTCGGACCTTGTTACATGATTAATTTAATTAAACTTACATAATGATGTTTCATTTCTTATATTTTCAAACAATATGTTTAATGTCTGCAACAACTGGACACACACATATGAAGAGCCTCCACACTTCTGCCTCATGATCTTCAAGAAATATGAGAGCATATTTTTCTCCAGGAAGAAGCTGAAATATTATATAACATAGAGAAAAAAAAAAGTATGGGAGACATAGAATATTAAGGGCCGGTTTCACAGCTTACTGATAAGTTACTGTTCATTAGCTGACAGATAATTTCATAAAATTTTTGTTCAATTTTTGAGTTTAGAAGTCTGCAGTTAGCGGCTATCCAGAAGTAGTGGAATATATAATATATAATAGGTGTAACTTAAACATCACCTACAATGAGAATGTGTATATTCTCTCCATTAATATGAACTAACATTGGGATTGGCAAATTAAAAACAATGGATATTGCTTAACCTATACATTATACCTGTTATAAGCAATATACAGTCACATTAAGGTGTCCAAAGAAGGTAATAAATTACATACAAGGTTATTACTTTTAAAATCTAAGGTCATAAAATTTGTTAAAAATAAAGCTTTTCAAACAATATACTTCTGTATACATATACAATCTTCTTTCAAATGATACTATTTCTAACATCACATACTTACCTCTAACAAATAATTTGATGTATTCTGTTAAAATTCTGCTTGTTAAAACCATGTGTTGTTTACAAATAATTAATGAATATTTAGAAAAACATTGTTATTTTTATAAAACCAAACTTACTCAAACACGGAACTGTCGTTCTGGTCGCCCCATATCAGTATCTCAGCTATACACCTGAGCGATTCCACCAGAGTCCCTCGATTACTTTCGGACACTGTTGTGTTTTTACACAAAATATTATGTAAATATTTCAATCTTTCTAAGGAATGAGGGTTTTTTGGTCGCCCCCACGAGGCACCAAACCAACTCCTGCTGCGAAACATGATGGACTAGTATCCTCTACACTTGATTAACGAAAACAACACACTTTTTCATTTTTTTTACTTCAGTGAGGCACGACGTCGCACTAAACCATTAGCACTATTCTCTTTTTATTGTTTTATTTTAATTCACTCAACACTTTACGAAGTCATTATAATGCACATGTTATTTGTGAGTAGTATTTTACTGGTAAGCGACCATTTATTAATGAAATTGTATTATTTTTCTATTAATTATTACTCGTACGATTTACATATCCAACGTAATTTTGACAGTTTTCTATTTTGATAGTTCTGTACCATCTGTTTGACGTCTATCAGTGTCAAATCAAAATTCAGAATAACATTGACATTGGCAGTTGCGTTTTGTTGTATCGACAAAATAATTTTGTGGCCGTAAGATATTTGTTAAACTGTTAATCATAATAGTATACTTTCCCTTATCTAAGTACCAAGATTTCAAATTTTAAGCCTATAATTTGATAAAATTATAAAGGCTTAAAATTATACCTCCAAGCTTTTTCTTCTTTGAGGTAATATTATATTTTATAATAGAGATTCTGTAAGACAACTAAACGCAAGAAGTGTTTACAGAGACAGTTTTAATCATGTTGATTATTCGGACCAAGGCACAGAACAAATTTTAATAATATACCAATGTCTGCGATGCAGCCGGGGCCAAGCCTACTAACCAACGCCGCGCTCTTGGTCGCAGATCTTTGCGAGGATTTTGGTAGCTGTAAGGCGCGAGATTCAAATACCTTCACATTAGTACCTAATAACTCTTTTTACTTGGGTTGTTGCTCGAGATTTCGAGAGCACGAGGTTCTTGGAAGAAAGAGGCTCGGGAACCCTGCTTGGTTGCCCTGCTTGCCACTCCATTATATATTGTGCTATTGTTGCTGTTATAATTTGTCATTTATTATTAACTAGCTGTTACCCACGGTGTTACTCGCGTTCATCTATTTTTTCCAATCCCCTGGGAATTTCCCAAATTCCTTTCTTAGTGGATGCCTACGTCATAATATATATCTGTGTGCCTATCAGTCCAATCTGTTCAGGGGTTTGAGCTGTGCGTTGTTACATCAGTCAATCACCTTTTCCTTTTATCTATACACAGATGATAGGATAGGACTTCAAAACAAAATGTATATATAATATCTACTGTTATGAATAAGCTTTAATCTGCATAATATCATAGTTTCCCTTATGTTTCGAGTTTCGCCTTTTTACCCGACTGCCGAAGGAGGAGGGTTATGTGTTTGACGCGTATGTATGTATGTATGTATGTATGTATGTATGTATGTATGTCCGTTCCTATGTCCGGTCGTAACTACTCAACGGCTCAACCGATTTAGATAAATGACACCTCATTAGATTCGTCTTGATGGCACGACTGTCATTGGGTACATGAAATTTTAAAAAAATCAATATGGCGGATTTTATAAGCTTTAATGTGCGAACTTATTTTGAAAATGATCTTGAGTTGTATCAATTTCTATTTTAAATCATCATTTAGGATCTATCTAGTGATTCTATCATGATTTATAAACTAAAAAGAAGGAAATAAAATCAATTATTAAAAGAAACAAAAAACCCGACTGCGTAAAAACTACTAACTAAAAATCTAAAAACAAGCTCTGGGATGTTGGAAAATGTATTGCAGGCGGGACAAGCTGTTCGTTCATAAACAAAATTGTTTCTTTGCTTGTCCTGCCTGCAATACATTTTCCAACATCCCAGAGCTTGTTTTTAGATTTTTAGTTAGTAGTTTTTACGCAGTCGGGTTTTTTGTTTCTTTTATTAATACTTAAATAAGTACATTAGTAGCCATATTATTTTGCTACCGATTTAATAATATGTGTGGCGATAGTTTCAGTGTTTTCAGTGATAATGACTATAACAATCGATTCAAATTCAATCAATTCTCTTAGCCTTTTTAATTCGCGTTACTTAGTTACAATATTTTTATTGCATCTTTTGAGGAAACACACTAATTTGGTAGACGTTGCTCAGTGAATATTAGTAGGCGACTTCAAAATAATACGATACCTCGTCCTACCCATCAATTTTCGCTGTCGTCGCCATTGTAAATACCCTATATATAAGTCAGTGGAGTAAGTTGTCACTAAATAAATAAACAAATACTAATATCTGTGAGCTCTTTATTTTTATCCCTTTTTAGTATTACTCACTTATTACTGTGGCAGAACTTATTAGCTCTTTTTGTATTTTTTGCATTTTCCATGCTAAGACTGAAAGATCGACTGGAGGGTCTGGAAGGCAGGATTTGAACCTGCGTCTTTTGGTTAAATACACCCGACGCTAGGACCTCTAAGCCACCGCGTCAAGCCCTACCCGCTAACTACTACTAGATCATACCTAACTCATGATACCTACTCATAACTCATCCCATAAATTTTTGAGATTGTATTTCACCAAATATTGTATATTATTTATTTATTTAAAGTTAGGTAGGTACTCGTAATGTGACTCGCTCCAACAAAATACCCCATTGGTGAAAAGGTTACATAACTAGTGGTTGGCAGAACTTACGCTCAGGGAACCATAGCAGTCCCAATATCCAAGTTCAAGTTTACGCAGACGAAAAGGGATAAAAAAACTCAGGAATATTATAAAATTAGTGTTTATTGTCTTAAATTTCATAATTCTATATTGCAAATTTGAATCGTTTGTATTCGAACTCATCTTAAAAAGTATGGATCCACTACTTCTAGGTACAATATTGCGGTTCACACAGTCACAGTCTTAACCTAAGTAATTAAAAAAATGGACGGAGTAGTGTTTAAATAGTGTTTTCATACCTATATGAATTAAAAACCTACCTACTTAAAGTGTGACACTACTTGTTTCTTCTACAAAATATTAATATTTGAGTTGGCATAATTTTTATAAAACAGAAATACTTATAGATGATAGGGTACCTACTTAACGATCTAATTGCGTGCCTATTTACAAAAACAAGGGTTCACAATGAAAATAATACCTATAGGTAGGTTGGTATTTAAAGTATATGTTTTTAGGTACTAGGCAAAGTAAATAAGTACTATGAAGATTATCATTTTGTTATTTTTGTAAGTATTTTCATTTCAAATTAAATGTATGAATTAAGTATAAAATTAATTAATAAAAGTATAGTAATGTTAATTTCTTACATAATCACCTTCGTTACCTATACATAGGTACCTACGTGTCAAAGATAAGTATTTTGTTTACGAAGTAAGTTTATGCAAAAATTCATACATAGCATCGTTATTTTTATATTGTTTGTACCTAATAAGAAATCTTAAAGCTAAGTAAATAATTTAAAGAATAAATATGAACATAATAAATTATTAAAACTTTATGATTAGTTTATATCTAACACTGACTCAAAAAACATATTTCAAGCGGAAATCTGCCATACGCTAGGCATAGTCAACCAAGGAGGTTTGGTACTTAATCAAGTTTGGCAACAACTCCGTGCTTATGAAAAATTCGTTACGGGTCAATAAATAGATCACAGAAAAGAGACGATAGTGGATACGTTGCAATCTACGCCAGATTCAGCAAAAACTCATTTTGTTTCTAGTTATTCGAATGTTATATACCTATTGCAACTTATCTACATCATAACCCTTTGCATACCTATCGTTATGGCATTCAAACAGACTTCTTGACCGACTATACACATAGAATATTGGTCACTTTTCCCCTAAAACACTAGCTTAGCACTCTTATTTAGGTTACCATTAATAACAGTAAAAGGAAATGCGTAATAAATTTTTCATTACAATTTACACAATCATATAATTAAATATTTATTTAAATACATACCTACTATAATAGTTATGATATCATGGGTACTAAAATATAAAAATAAATATTTATAAAGTATGTACCTATAAAGTATAGAATTTTACACGATCTGTGTAACGACTTTCATTTATAGTATTACAAAAAGAATTTACTTGCATTTGATCAGTTCTAACTAAAGTTACATTTTAACTTATAGGAGCAGTAAAATGACCAAGTATTTAAAGTACTTACTCGATAAATGAATGATAATATTTATTTATACACAGCAAGCTTTTAAATTAAATATAAATCGTGTTCATAAAATAAGTTCATTAAGTAGCAGTTCTCACTCATAATTTCGAGCCTCCCACTCGATTTTTCTTACTTGGCAAGTAATTGCAACAATTGACAGTTATAGTTATTGGCCCCTCACGTTTTTAAACATACTTAATTGTTTTTAAGATTTCATTTAACATCGTTAAGTTTCGCGTGAGGGATAATTAAGTAACTTTCCTTCGCATAATTATTGATCATTGACTTTGTTAACTTTCCTTTCGCTTATTTCTGTCCGCACGATGGTCCCTCGAAATTCGTTAATTACAGTAGCTCGATACGAGCCAGACACACAATCCTATCCTACATATCTCAGACTTTAAGGGTAGAAGTTCTGGAGTGCATCCGAGTATATGGAATTGTAAGTGTCTCTTAGAACATACACGTTGTCTCCTGGTTTCCCGTTGAAAACGTACTGGCCTTTAAGATTCGTTATCTTCGAGTTTGATGGAGCTGGTTTGGGTTTGGGTGGCGCGTATGAGGGTACGTTGTAAGATGGCCTTGATGGCATCATAGGTTGACCTCCGTATCCGAATGGGTCGACTGGTTGCATTTGGGGATACGCAGGCGCGCCACTCCACTGGTACACTCCAGTCGGTTTTCCGTTAGACACGAAGTCAATAGGAAGATTGATGAAAGGATCAGCGACTTGAGGAGGTACTTGGGGCATCATCGGCGCCATTGGAGGACCAAGGCTCGGGGGCTGAGAGACGTAACCTAAACCAGGGACAAACATGTACGGGGTGGGGGGCAGCCTGATGTAGAAGATGGGGGAATTTTCGTACTGCAGAGAATTGATGTTGTCGTTTGAGTACTCCCCGTTGCCGTTTTTCTTTTTGTTCTGCTGGCGGCGTCTTGCTGGGATAGTTCGCGAAAGGTCCTCGTCTTCAAAGTTTTCGTCATTGACGGTAAAGTTGATGTCATCGTCGTCTTCGGAATAGTCCATGCCGGACGACAAGAAGGAGGGGTAAAAGCCGAATAGGTTGAGGGCTTTGTTCCTTCTGCTGGTTATTGGTGCTTCTGTAGTCGTAGTCGTCTCCTTGAACTCATCTTGAAGTTTGTTCTCTCGGGCTGTGGTGGGTTCCTCTGTCTGAAGGGCAGCGGCACGTGATCTCCTGGCCGGCGCGCCATAACTCTGGCTCACCAGCGCCATCAGTACCACGACTAGCAGCATGTTGCTCGAGTATTCCATTGTTATCAGTCTGTAAACAAACAAAATAGGTCTTGGTTAATTTTCAGATGTTATTGCAAGTATGATTAAGGTAACGTTTTTTTTTTCAAAATTAATATTATCATTAATATGTATTCTGTGGAATTTTCTATTCTGGTAATGATTTCATAAATAAATGAAAGTAAGTAAAACTATTTTAAGTTAAGGTAAGTACTCGTAATTTGTTTCTACACATTAGCTGCAAAAGTTTTAAACACAAACAATATTGATGAAGCGAGTTAAGTTAAGGTAAATAGCCTAAGGCGTAGCAACACTCTGCAGTTTGTGTTACCTGTGAAAAAAATACAACACAAAAGTGGAACATTTTTTAAACGCGCCTCGGGTTCGAGCGAATAACACATTCACACATTACGACTGTGTATTTTACATCAATCAAGTTTGCAGAGCACTCATTAAATAACAATAAATAAGCAATAAGTATCAATACGTTGAGAAGTAATGTAACCGGTATTGTGTGTAGTTATTGGTTATTATAATAACTGCATCAAAGATATGTCGCGTGCTTTTAATAATTTGTTGTTATGTGAATATCTTAAATTTATTACCGATGCGTGTCATTTGATTTTATGTGAGAAAGAATGAATACTAGATTATTACGTAGCCTTATTAACACGCATCCCCTTATGTAATTATTAAAGCCCGCTTGATTTTGTAACGTAAGACTCAATGTTGGTAATCAACAGCAGCATTTTCCCAAAGTTTAAATCCCTTTTCAATCACAATTTATTACAATATTTATCACAAATAATTCAGATAAGTATTTTCTTATGTCTTTCTCTACCCCTTCATTCCTTCTAATTCATTGCCTTCAGTCACTAAGCACGTTAAACCACAATACTCTTTCCACCATTGTAAAAACATTCACAATTTAATGATTAGTTTACCTATAACCTACAATAATATGCCTAAGTAATTATTTTTTATTTATAAATAGAAATACACAGTATTTCTATATTTCAGTAATACGAATATTTCTGGGTTTCAGAGTTCGGCTGTTAAACACACATTATTTTTAATTTAACGATTAATCAAAAGAACTATATTATAAATATTCGTGTGTACATCAGCGACGAAGGTGGAAAATAATAAATTATATTGATTGCTAAATAACGGAATTTAAAAAACACACAATGACCAAGATGCAAGGAAGCGCGGCAAACCTTTGTTTGACAAACGGCTTTCTAAATTGACAAGTATCTATTTTTTTCTAAGGTCGTAAATCTCGCGAAATGCATCACAGTAAATCTTCTTTATGATCATTGCACTCAAAAACTTCCTTAGGCGGTTCATTTTTATGACAGGTCCAGCTACTCATCAGTCCACCACTAGTTCTAGCAAACAGGATATTATGTGTTTAAATAAAAAAAAAAATGCAACACCCATGTTACTGGTTGCTCGGCTTCCAAGGTCGGTTGTTTACCCCACACCACTTATATCCAGTAATCTATTCATTCTTAGCATTTACTTGAGACCGACAGCTTTTGGGATAAAGTGACAATTCGATGCTAAATGATCACCTTTCGTCTGATTTTTAAATAAAAACTAGTAAATAAACGCGGTAAAACATTTTCGTTTGTTTTTTTATACTTAGGCAGCGTAACGTGTAAAAATGTATCTTGAAGTGTAGATACAGTTTACTGTTGTTTTTATGGTAACGGTCAAAGAATTACGTTCTATGCTGTTTCATTCTCAGTGAGTAACCAACGAGTATGTAAATATAATTACTTATACTTAGTAATGTTTATTCTATTTGGCATCAACGTTATTATGTTAAACATTTTTAATGACAATACAAAATAATTAATCTAAAATTTATAGGGTTAACATTATTTTGCGGAAGCATATTGCGATCTCAGGATCCCTTTAAGGCTAATAATATTCAGAGACGATGCTAAGCGTAAAGTAATGCTTCCGTATGTCAATTTTTTATGACAATTTGACATACGGAAGCATAAGTTTATACTTAGCATCGTCTATCAATTAATTTTCTTTCATTTGGATAAACCTAAGTAGAGGTGCTCAAAAAATGTCTTCATCTTGAAAGTGAGTATAACTTCTAGGTACGCTGCACTATATCGAGGATAAAATTGCTTCCCGACTTGTAAAAGAGAGAGTAAGCAACCCTATAATACACCGACCTTATCCACGTTATTACTCATGATAGAATAAAAAAAACATGCAACAAGTTTTTTTTGTAAATAGTTCCAAGACATTGATCCTTGATCAGCATCCTTTTTCTAGGATGCGCTAATCCTAGTAAGAGGATGTACTAATCATTGAAAAAGGATGTACTAATCCTAGATACGATTGCTAATCCAGGATCAATGTCTTGAGAGTAAAGCTCGTTAGCCGGAGGAGACTATCATACCCAAGTACCTATGGTAAAAATCAAGAAGCTTGTTACGATTAGCATCCGGATATATAAATCACATTTTAATAGAAAGACATTAATTATTATCCAGATATTTACGGCACGGATGTGCAGACGGCTGATCGATAACAAGTAATAGAAAGTTTATTGGTACTCCTGCGCGTACGCATCACGCCATTTTGTTCGGAAGTCGGCCCTTGTAACTAAAGTATTTATTACGTAGGTATTATTTTATTTATTGATAAGACTTTTCTTGGAAATGACGTAAGGAGTTTTATTGGGCTTTTTATGACTACAACGGATGCGTAGTTAGTATTACCAGTGAAAATTATTTGCATCATTCAATCCTTGCAATACTTCACGCGTCAGTTGTAATAAATAAAAATAAATTAATTTTATGCTTAGACTAGCTGACCCGGCAAACGTTTTGCCATATACCTAGGGGTGGGTCACCTTTATCATTTATAGGTATGAAAAATAGATATTCGCCGATTCTCAGACCTACCCAATATGCACACAAAATTTCATACAAATCGGTCCAGACGTTTCGGAGTAGTTTGGTAACTAACACCGCGACACGAGAATTTTATATATTAGATATTAAAACCAGCTAGTGTCTGGTTTCGTTATAATAATGGGTTAGCGAACCTTACTTGTCCTCAACGACTAAGGCTATTTTTATACAGTGTCTTTAAAAAGACGATTGCATGACTGTAATACACTCATTATTAGCATAGTATTTTCTTTCTTATTATCTAGGAACAATTCTTTCTCATTACACAAGTTATTGAGTAGTTATTAAAGTTTGCCAAAGATATATAATAGTAGTAGTATGTAATAAAGTATACCAAAATAGGTGTTAAAAATATTTTTAGGTTCCTGTAAGTTTGCCCACCAAAGATACTTACGATTCGGTTTTAGTTAAAATTGTTAGAAATAATATCTCTACTTTCCTTATGGTTTTTTAAATGGATTTCTCCGTGTGAAAAAGTACCATCTTCGAGAAGTAAAAAATCCAGTTACCGTCGCCTTACATGACTAACTTTCCTAGAATAGTTATGTACTTACCATACATTTGGCAGAGATGCGAAAAAAAAATGATGATACCTATACAATCACATGTTTTTGCCATGCAAAACGAAAGTGGGAACATTAAAATACAATTTAGGTAATCTACGGTAACAATGCGAGAAATGAAAGCGCCATGCTGTTAGTACTTTTCTAATAGTCATTATTGCTACATTTTATTTTTATAATGACTCTTAAAGACTTTTTGTCATGTGATTGGTTTTCGCCAACAACATTTGCGGGCTCTACACTGAGTTTACAACCTCGAGCGTCGCTAGCTAAAGGCTTGAGAAGTATGAATATTTTGTATGATTTTAATCAATAAATATGTATAGGAAAAACACAATAAAAATTCCATTAAATCAACCTGACAACTACTTTTAGATAGACTCGATTTCCCAACACTATTACTTTCGGTTTCTTTACGTATGTTCGTTACACGCCGGGCCATAATTAGGTGCCATTTGAGGCTTATTTTATTTTAATACAAAGCACAGTCCCGAATGTTACGAATTTACGACCATATTAATATTAAGGTTGGTTCTGATTCTGACACTTGTACTAGTTATAACAATTTGTCCAACAAGTTTAAAGCGGCAATAAAATTATGATAACTGTTCTAGTTAAATTAAGTAACGTTATGTCAGAATCATTAGAGCATCGACTTTACGGTCGTTGCACACTGCCCAATCTTTACGGTTTGATTTAAATACTACCTGCTATGAACTTGAATATACAATTTTACATACATTTAATATTAGGTATATTTTATTATTTTTTATGTCTGTTTAGTTTATCTTAAGTGTTGTAACAACGTTGCAAATCGATTGATCTGGTTAAGCCGTGCTTGTTGCAGTCAGTCTTTAAATGGGAAACCATTTAAGAATCAGAGAGGTCTTATCGGAAAACAAGTTTTATCGTCGATCTTGGGTATCATACATACATCACAACCTTTAGACATATACATATATGCATTCCAATATAGGGAAGCTAGAAGCCCAAAAATAACTTGATAACCAGTCTAACTTTAGGATAATAGCTTAGGATTGGGATGTGAAAGCCAGATCCCTTTACAGTCGTTTCCCAAGTGTATAGTGTGTGAAATAATTAGGCCACTGTTACTGTCAATATCGAGTAACACTGGACATAGTCCTAAGACAATTTTTTTATCACGTCATCCCAGCACAGTTGGAAAAACATAGGTATGTAATTAGTTTCTCCGAGAGAAAATTTGTAGAGAAAACCTATAGCTAGGGAAACAACAGCGGATGCTATCAATAAGACAGAAAAACGCCGTTGAAAGATTTATTATACGTCGCCCAGTGTCTTTACTTCCGTGTGTCGGCCGCTGGTCACAAAAACCCTCAAAAATGTCAAACAATCAGCAGTCAGAAGAACATCCACCACAAAAGGATTTGACTCCGTACGAAGACTGCATAAAACAGGTGCCAGTGAAGAAATGTTTATGAAATAGCAGCCAATCTCGTGCTATCTCCCTCGTACCGTAAACACTACAGTATTATGCAAGAGAGAGACGGCATGTGAGATCGGCTGTTGTTTTATAAAACTCTCGTGGCAGCACGTTATTTAAAATATTGAAGTGAAATAGGTGCTTTATATTTTTGCTCGACAGTTTAAAGTGACCACTTATCGAGTCGTAAAGGAGACGATATTAAATTAAAATAATATATCTCGCAAAAAATAATAGCTGGTCTGTGATCGCATACCATTTTATTAGGTGTCGTTAAATTCCAATATACATTAACTTTTTGTTGTTCAATCAATTGATGAACGGTTATTTTTTATTGATTTAAATCGGAATCTTTCTCTGAGCGGTCGTATGTGTTTAAATATTTTGAAACTGAATTAATATCTACATATCAGTTTTTACCAATGTTTGTCAATTTGTAACTTCAGCCGCCTGAGTCCGTTGTCTGATACATAGAATAGGTATGCCACAAACATTAACACCTGTATTTCCCGAAGGGTTGGCAGAGTTGTAATGTTACCTACATTATACTTATTATTTGCCGGTAAGCATTAAATGTGAATAAATAAATGAATTCATTTCAGTTTATCAATTTTTTTTGGAATAAAATTATTGGAACTCATTTTATTTTAAACTAGCTTTCCGCAATCGGCTACGTCGGCGTGGTATGAAAAAAAAAACAGTATTTAAAAAAAAATATAGCCTATGTCACCCGGGAATAGGTAGTGTTATAATTTTTCAAATCGGTCCAGTAGTTTCAGACCCTATATATACAATTCAAACAAACAATCAAATCTTTCCTCTTTATTATATGAGTATAGATAACAGAAGCTCTACTACTGTCAATGTGTGAAGTGTCATTCATTTCACACTCTAGTCATAACAAGTTAAAAAAAAGTATAGATTAGTAAAGGACAAAAACATCAGCTTGCATTTTTTGTTATCGTTCCTGCAAGTCTATGATTGATATGCTAGTGTCAACTTTGTAATCAATTTCATCAATTACCTGGTATGTTGTGTTAATCTACTATGAAACACGAACAAAAACTACGCAGCGGCAATTTTTTTACTTTGTAGAAAAACTTGACAGTATGTAATTAATTAGGTATGAAATGATACACTTTATATAATAATAATAATAATAAGACTTTTATTTCAGACTATGGTGTCCATTTTGTTAGTAACATTATTCTTAAAGACTAGTGTTAGTAATTCTTTTAAATTAACAGTTCCCAAAAACAGCATAAAAAGAACCAAGTCAAACCTTACTGCGCCATTCCATGAGAAATGGCGCAGCAATGATTGATGTAACTACAGTCCAGCCTACTCGCGATCATGCTTAGGATGCCGTTGGTGCTGCCACGTACTCTGCGCACCAGGGATGCGCATCTTTTACGCATCATAGCGTAAACAAAGTGGAAGGGACATCGACGCACATCCGAATACCACGATCTCAGTACATGATTCTGGACCCCTCTGCGTTGAAATTTCCCGTAACGTTTTTCATTAAATTTTTAATTTTTTCTACTTGAAGGTGTAAAAATTCATTATTTCTATCTACCCAAATTATTCATTCATTTCGGTTTGCGCGCGTGATAACATT
The DNA here is from genome assembly GCA_946251955.1 of Acronicta psi. Lineage (NCBI taxonomy): Eukaryota > Metazoa > Arthropoda > Insecta > Lepidoptera > Noctuidae > Acronicta > Acronicta psi. The sequence goes on along the minus strand of OX276477.1, from coordinate 10,683,242 downwards.
CACCGCGGAGCGTTATAATCACGATTTTAGCAATACACTGCGCGCTCAAAAATGTCCATATCTGTAATAATCGATCATTTTCTACATAAATGACCTAGGTCATTTTATTTTTGACCTTGAGTGAAACGTTTTCGCGACGTTTGTGCATTGATGTCCCTTCCACCTTGTATATATGCGTATTTATAACATTATCTGGATGTGTGATAAATATTGAATATCTGTGTAAAATTTATATCTTTCGTGGTGATTGTGGTGGCATTATTTTGGCAACTTCTTTGTCGCGCGTCCGATTCGCGTATAAAACAATATATTTGTATGACCTGGACAATTCTTCTCCCCTTTCTCTCGTGTGCTACTTCAGTACAAACGTTTGTCATTTGGTTAAGTACCTAAGATCCGTACAATATAAATTCTTGAACAGCTGACAATTACGCATCGTTAATTTAAATGAATTATATTTATACCTAAAGAAAAGTTATAAAAACACCTCAGCAATTTTTGACATTTATGAATCAGAATCAGGACTAGAACTCATTAGTGAAAAAAAAAATGTTTTTTTTTGTAATTCCAAATATTCTAAAACGATAGAGCCTTAAAAATGAATTACCTTAAGGTTGTGCCCCCATATAGTCGGCCGCAGAATCATAGGCAATCTTTATTTAGGTAAGTGTGCAACAACTTTTTAGGCGCTCTGTCGTTTTAGAATATTTTAGATATTATAACGACAAAATAATGATATCATTTTTTTCTTCACCAATGTTGTTTATTTGATTCTGATTCACAAGGTCGAAAATAGCTAGGATATTTTTATAACCCTGTATACGTAATCATGTAGGTAGCTGTCAATAACATAACAATTTATATCACAAGTCTTGGTTTTCACTACGGCTCATAAATCTTACAGATTTATCTCGCGGTGGTCTCGTCAGCGGTCAGGTGTTGCCAGTTGACATCGCATTACCCTGTAATGTGGGCAATTTGCAACCTCCCCGGACTCGGCGAAAGTTGTGTACGGACCAACACTACAAAGAAAACAAGCCGCATGTAAATTGACCGGTTAATCATGATAATTTGTTTGTCAGATCTTGCAAACGCGGTGTAACGTACGGGACATAGTACTGATAAGATGATATTGTCGTCAATAACCGCTTGATAATGATCTGAAGTCCTGCAATTTATCCTTATTTACCTCTTTCGCTTTTTATAACTAAATCATTAGGAAGATAAGAGTAATAATTTAACTATCTTCTTGATAATTTGTGCTTAAATGTGTCCATGATAGTATTTTTTTGTTTAACATTGTGTGGGTATATTCTGTTGCACATCGTATTAAAATGTTGTTAATAGTACAATGGCTTTTTCTTTCAGACGTAATTAAAAAGGTCTGTATTTTATATTTCACATAATTATTATTTTAACCGACTTCAAAAAATTAGGAGGTTCTCAATTTGACTGTATGTTACGCGATTTCTCAGTCAATTGTGGACCGATTTTGAAATTTCTTTTTTTTATTTGAAAGGGAAAATATCAGTTTTGGCCACCCTGAGGTGGTTCCATATAAATTTTATAGAAATCGGTCGACCGGTTTTAAAAAAATCGACTATAATTAAAATATTATGTATACCTAGATGATATTATGGTTTTCTCCGAAACTTCGTCGTCTGATGACAAGACTAAGTACCTAAGTATCATGTATCTCTCTCGTGATATTAAAAGAGACATAGGTACCGAGGCTGAACTAAATGTTTGAACAACAAATTCAACCACTATTTCTCAAAATAAGATAGCCCTGTATGGCTCTGATAACATAACAGTAGGACCATAGATCAACATACCCTTACCTATTTTGTCCCATTACATTCTTTATTAGTTCTATGTAGCCATGCATATTTATAAAGTGTCGATAAAATCGCAATTATGAGATAAGCATATTCAAAGTAATAGCAGGCGAACCCTTAGAATAGATCTTTCTAATTAAATATTTACAAAGATTTTGTCTAACGTTTACAGGCAGTAAGCCAAGTGTTTACATCTTAAGTCTTCGAGAATATGCAAATATGAAATGACAACGTTCCGTTTCAGTTCTCTATAATTTACTTAGTTTATGGCACTTTTCTTGGAATTTCATTGTAACTAGACGTTTAAAATGCGCAAACATAACATAAGTACGAACAGCACATGTATGTATAGGTATGTGTATGACTACATGTATAAAGGTGTCAATACACCTACGCGATGTTCCATCGATGTTTGATCGTCGTCAATCGTTTTTTACAGGCATAAATAAAAATATGTTACACATCAATGTCTCGATGCCGACCGTGTATATTCACTTTTATGAAAAATTCTATGGAAAACTGTGGTATGTGATCAGAACAGATGTTTATCTATAGGATGTCAGAAAGATGACACAAACAAAACATGACAACTGTGACCAAGAATCAAGTAGCAGGTTAGGTAATGTTTTTGTAAAAGACTTTTTGTTGGCGCCTTATCTCTTCCTTAATTTGACAGATGACAAGTTAGCCGCATAAAACATTAACTAAGTACATAGTGACTAGAGACTAGAGATCACTGACTTATGATTGGCAGTTCTCGAAGATAATAGGTAATGGTTAGTCGTCATTTAATGAACTAAACATGTAATCTTATCGGATTTCCGAAGAACGTTGACAAAAACTTGTTGAACCACTCACGCCCAGTGTTTTGCGACTCATTACTGATATAGTTAATGGGGTACCGAAAATAACGCAAAAAGTGCGAGCACATTATATTAAATTAAATATAGTATTGTGTCGTACTTATTTTTTGTACGGTGGGTGTAATTATAGCAGTAATGTTGTTGTTCACCGCAAATTAAGGAAATCAATGTACGTTCTACGTACGTACTTAAAATAAGAGGAATACGTGATAAATTCAGTTATTTACACGCATAATTAGAGGTGCACGGTTTGCTTTCCGTGTTTTTTGGTAATTTATGGTCAGGTGCTTATTTTAAATAAGTGGGTGACGACATCGTTACCCCAGATATCGGCTTGCATGTATCGGCGACAGTCGAAATCACAGGTTTATGTAAAATTATACTTTTCTCGGAAAAGCTTACCATAATGTCTGAATACAGAGACAAGCGAACCTGTCATTAAAATAATACTGATTTTTTAATTAAGACGCTACGATCTTCCTTCACGGAAACATTGAGACATTCGTAAATCTGAAGTAAGACATAAATTAAAATGAATAAGTGCATGTGTAATTGCGTATACTACTCTTTTCCGCAATAGATACAGCTTTCAGTGTTTATGTACGTAGTAAACAAGTCTTCGAAACTAAACAAATTAATCACTCTAAGGAAATCGGTGAAGCTTTCGTAAATCTAAACATATTACGTCGTAAAATGAGACAATGGTTGCGCCGTGGCGCTGTCTGTATAGATGGGCGAACATAATGTATGCACCAAAGGGCAATGTCGATCGTTTTCGCCTAACGATGCAGATCTTTGTCAAGTAGGACAGGCCATTCGCTTTTCTAATGCGAGGTCTAAAATAAAATTTAACTTACTGTGTATTTTTATTCAGGAATGTTTACCTGCTCAAGTTTGTATCAGCAGCATAGTCCCCAAACAGTATTTTGGGTTTTTTGTGACAGTGTATAAATTTTATCAAGCGGAAAAACAATTGAAAGCTACGAGTAGGTTTAAGTACCTACTATTAATTTGTAGTAAGAATTAATATTGTGTGAGCTGATCCGAGGTGGTGCTAAAAGCGACTGCCGGGAAGGACCTGGGGAGGGTTGTTGTTACATAAAATTTGTGTACATAAAATTTGTGTACATAACAGCTACTCCTAAAGCAGAAATAATCAGAACATCTATCAAAGTAAAAGAAGGCATCAAAATTCATCAACAGGGCTTTATTCCGTATCGTGTCTATTTTCAATGAACGGAAAAAACAATACAACTTTGATCTGATCATAACCCTACAATACTGATTGAATTCGCTAATACAATGGAAATCAGAGCTCAATAAAGCGCGAATCAGACACTAACAGATACAACACCGATGTTTAACAACTCCTTTACAAAGACAATGGTGGTATAATAGCCATAATCTGATCGCAACGCGTTACTGGACTCATAAATATAGCAGTAATTGTTCCTACTAATAATTACATGCAAATGGGGCAATTAAGCTGCATATGTAATCGTCTCATTAGCAAATAATTACGTTTGCAGCATTTGTTTTGCGTTTGACTGAAAGTATTGGCGTTCACCGTTAGGGTGCAAGCCAACTAGAGCGTATCACGTCGTATGAAAGACTGGATTGCCGTGAATTTTAATCATGGATATCAGATATTTTCTCAATAGCGTCTTAATACATCGCAGGAGATAGGTATTTATGATGGTCTCAGTATGTAGATGATAGACACCAAAAGTTATGGCGTACGAAACTCACGTCATGGAGCAGAGAATAATCATACGTGAGCTTTTAGCATTCTTAATTAGTAAAGGTAAAAATGGTCAACACGGTGAGTTAATTGTTAGGCATATCAGCATCAGCCTGATATGCCTATTAATTAACTCGCGATAGCTTAGCGGTCAAAGCGTCTGGTGTACCGAACCAGAAGACGCAGGTTCGAATCCAGCTCTCCAGCCGATTTTTTCCTTCATTAAAAATAACTTGTAATCTTAGCATGGAAAATGCTTAAAAAATACAAAAGGATAATACAATGGTTGTTATAAAGATGCAGTTTACGAGTAGACATAGTAACGTCGCGTGCGCACTGAGTCATTCGAGACATTCGTGCAGTTGTATACAGTACGCCATGTAACAATTAAACAGCTTCACATTGCTTTCTTATAAAAGTATGTTTTGTGAATATTTTCGCGAAACAATTCATTAATTTTCATTCTAAAACTGATCCAATACATTTTATTAAACAATTTTATGTGTACATTCTACTTAAAAACTAGTATGTTTCAATAGGACTTTTTAATTTCTACACTTGTATAAGTTATACAATAGTGACTAGGCAGGCGGTAATGATATACCTATGTACACGTAAGTTCACATTTCTAGGGCTTTGAGGTCTGAACCAGAGACAACATAATAACAACTTTGTTTTAAATGTTTTTAAAAGTATGTCTAAAATATGGATAGCTAAGGTATTTGTAGGAGGGATGGGATACCTGCGGCCATACGGCCACGTTTAATACACTACAGTGTACAGTGAACATTACAGTGAACAGTTAACAGTCAACACTACAAAATTATTGCGGAATTGATGAATCTATTAAGAAAATAGATTATCCAATTAATCTTTGGCGTAAGCCTATGTTATTTCTATATAATATATTTTACCTATAAATCCCTGCATAGAAGCCGTCGTTCTAACTTAATGTAGGTAGGTAGTACGATAATCGTATCCTTTATTAGAATATATATTACCGATCCATAATAGAAGCTATTTTCACTGAATATTTGTTATCATCATACCCTAAAAGAGAAGCTAGTTATTTACTAAACTCAAGGAAACCGATCAAGTTTCATACCTCGTATATCGCTGTTAAGAATGCGAGATCGCAAATAGAACCATTATTGGATATTGATAAATGTGATAAGCTCCATAGAGGGCGAATGCGGCGGGCTTGCATTAATATAGGCTAAATATTATAAATGTTACAAGTTGCATGGAATTTCAGCTGAGGCCGTATTGAAACGAGTTTATTTCAAATGAGATACATTGGGAATTGGTACTACGAACAACATCGACAAGAACACATTTTAAATGGAATGATCACAATTATCTATCTACTGGAATGAAAAAGACAGAAAGCACTAAAGTGTGTGTTTTGTGTAATGATCATCATCTCATCTACTTCGACTTCTACACTAGGATTTGATTATGTTTTGATAACTTTTTTAATTCATAAATAACCTTTATCAATAAACCTTGTCATACTACAAACAAATTGGTTGGATTTAGTATTTTATGTAACTGAAGATCATTATTGTGGCAGTTACGGCACCGCACCATAGAAACCAATTTCTCCAATAGTTTATTAATCTGTGACAAATGTAAATTATGCGCAAACGCCGTACTGTGACATCTCATTGCATAAGGACACGCACTTGACTTCATTAGCTATAATTTTATAATTGGCTAACTGTGCCTGGCATGCGTAGAAGTTGCTCCTTATTTTTAGTAGCCTTCGTGATATGTAGAAAGCCTCACTAAGTTTCATCATAATCGGATGATTAGTTTAGGAGTGCATAGATGACAAACATATTTTCATACGCTTTTATTTATTTAGAAAAGGATTGTGTTATTACAGAAATGTTATAGTTGATTATTTCGTTACAGACAAGTTGACATTATTTTATTAGTAATGACTAATCAATTAATACGAACATCTTACATTTATTTTATGTTTTTCAGTAGAAACTCGTTAAGACGGTTACATTTTATTGGATTTATATTCTTGTTTGTTTAATTAAATTAATTATGACGGATAAAGTTGATTTATTAGTGCAATTATAGAGCTAGGAAATCCTGAATTATATAACTTGTACCTAAACATTCAATATTACGGTTTATTGAGCCTGAACAGGGTACCTATTTACATGACGTGCCGACCAAATTAACCAATTGCATCTTATTAATTTTCATGTCATAATTAAAGTGAGGTAATTATAGACTTGAGGAGGACGAATCCGTAAAGGATAGAGATGGGCAATGTGCCTAAAATTTTAGGCATAAATTTATTTATGCCCATTTATATAAATAAAATGCGGGCGAAAAACTATTGTTTCTACTCTTTATGCCCAAAATGTCAGGCACATTGCCCATCTCTAGTAAGCAGGCCTTTTTCTTTTTTGAGGACCACTGGGCTGGTAGTTATATATTCATACATTTACCTACAGGCTTAAAATTAACTTTCAAGGCTACTTTAAAACATTCATTCAAAGAAGAATTTATTTCTAAAGAAAAGTGCACTTTCATTATAAACCACGATGCGCAGACGCAAATCCAATCAAGAAAACCTATTGAATGGTGACAACACTTTTTATTTCTTATGAAATACTGTTCAGCCGTTTCAGAAGTTAGATTAAAAAATAATAGATTGAGTGTTAAAGGCAATATAATCGCCGCCTATTACATGGGACCTTTTTTTTTCAGGCTCTCTCTGCCTCTCTCTCTCTCCGGCTCCCCAGAAAGGAAAGTCAGAGAGTTATGTCGGACTCTTACCGACTAAAAACACACGGCCGTCTCTAGCACACAGTGGAAGGGACTCCGGGATCTCTATCTCTGGTGAACGCACCGGTGCCCCTTCTGTGCTTTGCCTTTGGCACGTCACGAAATTGCAGCTTAACATACTGCCCTCATCCGGATACGGATACGGATACGGATACGGATACGGATACGGATCCGGATACGGATACGGATACGGATACGGATACGGATCCGGATACGGATACGGATACATACATACATATATACATACGGATGTCTTGAATGAACAATGAACATGGGACTTAAACATACGGTGTGCAGCATTACACCTCTGCTTAAACCTTCGAGAAATACAAGCGTGATGGTTATTAAACCGTTCCTATATACAAAAAAGTCTGATCTATCACCGCTCAAACCATTGAACGGACAATCGTGAACTGCTGAACCGATTTTTATGATCTTTAATTTGTCGAATTTGTCTCCACCCCGAATAACAGAATACCTAACTATTAAAACTGGGTTCAAACTACGCGCGAAATTGCGGGAAGAAGGTAGTAAAATATATAAAAAATACCTATAAATATTTCTTAGGTTTATAGGTATAAACTTAACACAGGAAATGCATTCCCAGCAGGTGAACGGGACGCAGCAAAAACATGCTGATGCACGTAAGTGTCGCCTTTCGCGCGTACCTATCCCATAAGTTGTATTATTCAACACTAAGTTCTATGTGTTAATTATGTTCCTTTTTAACCCCCGACGCAAAAACGACGGGGTGTTATAAGTTTGACGTGTTTGTGTGTGTGTCTGTCCGTGGCATCGTAGCTCCCGAATAGATGGACCGATTTTGATTTTGTTTTTTCATTTGAAACGTGAATTAGTCGGGAGTGTTCTTAGCTATGTTTGATGAAAATCGGTCGCCTTGGCCGCCGCTACAAAATAGCGGATAACATTTTTTTTCACTACTCCGTCAATATACCCATATTGACGGAGTTGTGTAATATGTGAGGTATCAAATGAAAGGGCTTAACTAGTAGAATAAATTACAAATCCAAGATGGCCGCCACCACAATATGCCAAATTACATTTCATGTCGGAGGTATTCTAAATTTTTAATTTAGGTTAGGTTAGGTTATTATTTGAATTGCTTGCTTGATTAATATTTAAAAGGGAACTGTTTGATATTTTCAAAGTAGTGTTTTTAACCCAGGATATTCTCCCGTCATGGTCGTAGTTAATGTTTCTAGCAAGTGAGGACAAGTGAGGCTTTTAGTAAGTGTGAGTCCAACATACCCCGTCTCCCCAAATGGCGGGGACCCATGAAGATTTTCCGCACTAAAAGAAGGCTATGTATTCTGGGAATAATCATGTTGTTGAGCTTTTCTGTGAAATTCCCAGTAGTAGTTCAGAGTCTGATTTTATGTTGGAATGATGGCAATAGGCTTGCCCCCTATTACATGGGACCTAAACATACCGGCGAAGTGTGGGTGTACATGAGGACACTTCTGCTTAACCCTATGGGGAATACAGGTGTCATATATGATGGGGTTTTGATTGAATTATTTCGTTATTTTGGATCAATTTTGAAATGCCGTACCTATCTATTTTTACCCAGATTTATATTGTAAATTATTAAAAAAGGGATACTTTCTCGATGGCCTCATGAGCTCATAGGCTCTACTATAAAGATTAATTGCGATTTCACTGTCAGTAGTACCTATGCAATCTCCAGACCAGTAATAGGTACCTACTGAACTCAGCCATGAGTTCTATCGAATGGTTTTCGATAGGTTTTTTACGCATCGAAACGCTGTAATCTCATAGCAGATTTTAGTTCCTTACGTAACCGCTAGAGGCGCTGCGAGGGGTTTTCCATACAAATATTTTAGGCGTCGCTAGCGAGTCTAGCGAGAAAAACTCATGGTCGAGGCACAGGTATAGGCCACCATTTCCAACAGCTTACCATACAACAGAGTACCAAGACTTAACAATAACTATATCGAATCAAGCGTCAACAAAACACATCCATTTAAATTCATACCGTTAGGTATTGAAAACAGGGCGATAAAAGTCGTCGTTCACCGACAATTTCTTAGCTATCTGATTCGAGAGCGCTTAAATGTACAAGTAATGCTTACGTTAATATTATCAGACGTGGCGCAATAATAACAGCTCCCGGTCATGCGATCCGAGAGCATCTCTAGACTAGAGTTGCGCTGACTACTAGCCGAAGGAAATAATCATCTCGCCTCTGTAATGCAAAGTGCACTCCCCCCTACCACACGTTTTGTAATTGACGGCCGATTTTATAGCTGACACTTAATATGTTTCTTAGTATATTATGGAAACGGAGAATTTATGGCTTGTATTATTGTATGTATTCATTTGCGTTTAGAAATCGTATCCGAATGAAATTTTATTGTTAAATCTGTGCTAAAATAACATTTCTTAGGCACACTTCGAGATTATTGACCGAGTTTATCGACCGTTTTAAGTCATATCGTAACACAAAAACTTCAGTAGTAAAGGCAAAGTAAGGGCAAAGTACACAGAAACACATTAACGGTATATCCCTGGGTACACTACACTAACAGTACCTACATAATAATACAAGTTGCTATATTCTGTCAAGTAAGGAACTTTAACGGCAGTGTTTGCTTTTAAGAGTCTGCTAATGTTCCAATAATCGTATCAGAAAACACGAGTGGAGACCCCTCAACATAGGAATTTAGTCAAAAAGATCGCATATTAAATTAAAATGTTTTGAATTATGTGACACGCATTATTACGCACTATTTCTAACAAAATGAATTAAAATTTGTTACGGCTCATCACTACTCGACTACTCATCAGCCTACCACAAACACAATCGCAACTGTATTACATCATCTAATGAGAATTCCATAAAATATCACAATTAAAATTCACCACACCTCATAATCATTTGAATTTGTGTAGTTTATAAAATTTTCGGTAGGCATGTTACAATTTTTATTTTTTCATGGATTCCTTAGCTACTCTGGGACATTTTAGGCAGTACAAGATCTACCATTTAGTCCCAAACTATGTTTAGTTTGGGACTAGATGGTAGACTAGATGATTTGTTACTAGATAATGAATATGCTACTCTGGGACATTTTAGGCAGTACAAGATCTACCATCTAGTCCCAAACTATGTTTAGTTTGGGACTAGATGGTAGACTAGATGATTTGTTACTAGACAACGAATATAATATTTTTTCTTGTAAATACATACCTACCTTTAAACATGTCAATGCAACTCCATCCAATAAAAATCCAAGTAAGGTCTATTGTAAATCTAGGTGTGCTTGCGTGGTAGGGGCAGTAGCCCCTGCGTAGGCGCACCGCGAGTCACCAGTAGTTCTAGCTTCAGAAACAGTTGGGAAGGTGTCGGTATAAAGTGGTTTAGGAGGAATGCAGCCACTAGCACACTGCGATAACCTTGAGCTTAGGTAGAAGGAAAATATAAGCGCGGGCGACTTACGAAAATAGCGGAATGAAGATATAAAGAAGGAGTAGTAATGTATGAAAGAAGAAGACAAAAATGTATACAAAATTATACTTAAGAAATCTGTGTAGATATGACAGATAAATAGTGAATGAAGATTAGAGATGCTTTAATAAAATATTAATTAAATTTTCAAATCTATATTTTAAGCTTCATCTTCAAATGGGTAGAAAGAGTAAAATCATCTTCAATCCTAAAATGTACTATGTTATGTAAGCGATTATTTTTAACCCCCGACGCAAAAACGACGGGGTGTTATAAGTTTGACGTGTCTGTGTGTGTATGTGTGTGTGTGTGTGTGTGTCTGTCTGTGGCATCGTAGCTCCCGAACGGATGGACCGATTTTAATTTTGTTTTTTTTATTTGAAAGGTGAATTAGTCGGGAGTGTTCTTAGCTATGTTTGATGAAAATTGGTCCAAGATGGCCGCCGCTACAAAATAGCGAATTACATATTTTTTCACAACTCCGTCAATATGGGTATCAAATGAAAGGGCTTAACTAGTAGAATACACTATGATAAATTTTACTATGATACACTATGATAAAGTTAAAAATAGTAAAAAAATAAATCCAAGATGGCCGCCACCACAAAATGGCAAATTACATTTTTTATTGGCAACATTATTGGTACAAGTAAATGGTATTATTGGAATGTTTTTTTATTTATTTATACCATGTTCGTTTGCGTGTTGCATTTTGTTTTCATGTTTCTATAATAATTTCCTTGTTTATAAAATATTATTACTATTACAACCCAAACAAAACACTGTTGTATTTTTCTACTTTCTTTGTAACTAAATAACAATTTCACGGTTCCGTGAAAGGGCAGGCAATTTTATTGTGGTAATAAAAATACCTTTTGCAGAATTTGGGTATAGGCAAAAAATTTTTAGAGCTATGGCAATATTACTAATAGTTCCTTCGTGTTTTCGAGAGTTAAAAGTTGGTATCATTCCATTATACATAATATAAAATTATGTTTTTCACGTCCACATTACAAAATATTTACACAAACAAACATATAATTAGACAGATTAATATTAGACATCGCTCCGCTCACCACTATGGCATCACTCCAAAAACCACAATATCGCGGCAAGTTGACCGTTGTACAATAATATCAAGCGAATAAATCCGACGTTCGCTCCCGGTCTAAATCACCCAAGTTTACCGCCGCCTGCGCCGGTAGCTGATGAGTCTAGTTACTACGGTACTTTAGTTAGTTTGTCATGTTACCACGCCACATGCACGCTATTTTAGGAACGAACGGTTTCCACCTGAGTGTGGTCAAGGAAACACGCGAAGTTCAAGGCCCTTCTCTAGGAATGAAGTTGGAAGTTGGAATTCCTCGACAGGTACTAAATATATTGCGCAATTAAATTTTATTAATTAAATTATTGGTTATTAATTGGTTACGATAAACAAAACTAAACACTCTTGTCCTGTCTTGATGAAAAATAGGCAGCAGATAGAATATTTAATGGAACATGGATCAATATTGATTTTGAAGTCACAGGTAAAAGTTGAAAGGCTCCCATCTTTTAGCCCCAAAGAAATAACTGCAGATAAAAATGTGACGCGTACACCAAACTTCATAGTCACCTGCACTTGTGCCCGATTAGAAATTAATTCTAGCAAGATATTAATGTTAACTTTAGATGACGTCGCGGTAGGCCCAAAAGGAGATGGCGGGAGGAGCTAGACCTTTACTGGAAAAATTGGCCGCAGATAGCCCTTAACCGTGGCGAGTGGAAGGGTAGGTAGGCCTTTGCCCTACAGTGGGACGATAACGGCTGATAATAATAAAAATATATTTATTAACTTTACCTCAAAACCATGAGAAGACAAATAATCATTAAATATGTAATGGATGCCAATTGACAGCAAATAAGCACTAAATATATAACAAAAAAAACATACAAATTCAGCCAATTCGACACAAAACATTAAATTAAATCACTGTGTAAATAACCATATTACAAACTGTAATGGAATCCAAAGTATTCAATCAAAGTAATGGTAAAAGTAAAGTTAAAGAAAGTGGAAATGATTCTCTACGACAGATTTAAGGGAAAGTTGATATATAACTGTCTAAATCAGATGAACTGTTCAAATGAAATGCCGGGTGTTTATAGTGGCGTTCACGGTTGTGTTTTTTACTTTTTTCTAACACAGTTCTAACGTCTATGTTGTTATTGTAAGTCGTTGTAACTGCTTGATTGTTTATTTAACCACCGGACTGTTTTATTTTTATACTAGCTGTCAAACTCAACTCATAGACTGTCCCACTGCTGGGTTCGGGTCTCTTTCAGAATGAGATGGATTGGGTCCACCACGCTGGCTCAGTGCGGGTTGTTTCTAGCATTCATGTTAATTCCTAAACCCCTGGGAATTCCCATAATCCTTTCAAAAGCCTACACTAAGGCCATTTCAGCCAAATCTGTTCAGTGAGTGGTTTGAGCTGTGCATTCATAGATCAGTAAATGAGTCAGTCACCTTTTTTATAAGCGAGTATACGATATAGATACCTATCTTGTCTGCATCATTCAGCAAAGGCTGTGATTACTGTAGAAATAGTTATTTGTTATACAAGAGTGCAAAGTTGCTTTTTAACCGCGTGCTCAATTTTGATGACCGAGCAAGCGAAGGATTCTAAAATTGAATCACGAGCGGAGCGAGTGATTCAAAAATTAGAATCCTGAGCGACAGCGAGGGAATTAAAAGAGCACAAGGTGAAAAATCTTTGCACTCGAGTGCAACACGTAACTTTTCATCCCACCTCAGCGAGGAAATGACAAAATAAACATTTACAACCACAAGATACTTTTATTTCATTTTAGGTATTAACCTCTCACGCGATTAGAATGCAACCTATGCAAAAATATGCAGTATGCGGGTGCATATATGACTATTATTGCCATCCTTTTCGTTTTCCTACAATTTTTGCAAATTAGAGCAGGAAAAATATAGTTTTACGAAATTCCATGATAAAAAAAATCGCCAATTTTTTTGCACATTATGGTGTGCAAACTACATTTACCGGGATACTATATGATAAGTAAATTTTACAGAATACCTATTCTTTAAATTATAGCAAATAATACTCAATACTCAATACTCAATACTCAATACTCAATACTCAATACTCAATACTCAATACTCAATACTCAATACTCAATACTCAATACTCAATACTCAATACTCAATACTCAATACTCAATACTCAATACTCAATACTCAATACTCAATACTCAATACTCAATACTCAATACTCAATACTCAATACTCAATACTCAATACTCAATACTCAATACTCAATACTCAATACTCAATACTCAATACTCAATACTCAATACTCAATACTCAATACTCAATACTCAATACTCAATACTCAATACTCAATACTCAATACTCAATACTCAATACTCAATACTCAATACTCAATACTCAATACTCAATACTCAATACTCAATACTCAATACTCAATACTCAATACTCAATACTCAATACTCAATACTCAATACTCAATACTCAATACTCAATACTCAATACTCAATACTCAATACTCAATACTCAATACTCAATACTCAATACTCAATACTTTATTGCATTCCATAATGTGTACATTAGTTGGTAGGTATGTAATACTAGGTATAATTAAGAGAAATTGAAAGTAACGTTGCTACAATTACTCGAGTGTAATATTTTTGTTAGGTATTGTAATGTTGGTGTTAGTGACTTAAAAAAGTACACCAAGAAAGTTCCGGTAGGCTTGTTGAAAAAATATCGATACATCGATATATCGATATTATTTTTTTAATGTATCGATATTTTTGAGCGATATTTAATATTTCGATATAAAATTCAAAGTATCGAAAAGGTATAAAAATCTATATTTTTTACAGACCAATAAACATTAATAAGTTTTAAGATTATAAAATCCCAAAAAGGAATACTTTTTTTATACTAACATCTTTTTAACAAATTATATTTAATGTATTTTTTGTTTTTGGTCGACTTGATTTGTCGTTTTATAATTTGGTTTTTAAGATATATCGCCCCTATATCGATATTTTTAAATAAAATATCAGTATCGATGCTGATATTTTCAAAAAATATCGATTCGACATATATCGATACTTTGTTGCGTTTAGACTCGGAACCTAGGGAAGGTTCCAAGTCTGAGTTTTTAACAAATTAAAAAAAAGTTGTATGATAAATTCGGCGCCAGGGGGGTAAAAGCACGATGTTCTAAATTCAATTTACTTTGTCTCTCTAGAGGATAAAAACGACTTTTGCACTCAGATATCGAAGAGTAAAAATAGTCTTTCCGAGATGGTGGGATGAAAATATTATTATTTATATTCTTTCCATGTTACTACACAAAAATGTGCAAATCTTATAAGATAGTGTTTGATTTAAACATAATCTTTATACTGCGCGAAGTATAAAATCTATGTTCCGATAATATCGGCAAAGCTGCACGTTAGAAGCGTTTACGAGTAATTTGCAATTTGTTTGTAGAAATTACTAAATGTAGCTAATATTTAATAGCACGTTCAGTGTCCTATATCTGGTGAATGGTTTTTTTATTAGTTGTTAGATACTCTTCCACTTTTATTCACACACTACTTTTGGAAGAGTGGGGATGCCTTTACCCTACAATGTGACATTGCATAGGCTATTAAAAATTGTTATTAAAAATTTATTAATACTAGTCGTTATGAATAATTTACTAAATTCCTATGTGATAGCTTTATTGTTTTTAATGAGTGAATGCAATTAACTATTTAAATATTTAGGTATTGAAAAATAGTTATTAAATATTTAGGTATTATTACTAGTCGTTATGAATAATTTATTAAATTTCTATATGATAGATAGCTTTATACTTTTTAATGAGTGAATGTAATTAGCATAGAATGGAGCCATGAAGGCATGAATGAAAATATTACACACGTGTTAATGCATAATCCCATCCCCCCTTCTACATTTTCCTTTACTTATTGTATCAAGCATTCAGGCTTCGTCTAGGTCTTCCCCGTCCTCGGTTACCTTAGATTTTGCCTTCGAATATTGTCTTAGAAGCTGTCGTATCATATATCAAGGTGTGTATATTATCTATACTAATATTATACAGCTGAAGAGTTTGTTTGTTTGTTTGGTTGAACACGCTTATCTCAGGAACTACCTGTTTATCGAGGAAAGCTGTAGGCTATATATCATCCCGGTACGACCAAAAGGAGCTAGTATCAGGAGGAGGAGTATCAGTTGAAAATGTTGCAAAAACGGGGAAAAAAAATCAACTTTTACGGGAACGAAGTCGCGGGCAACGGCTAGTCATATATATATGGGCTGAGTGATACGTGCACCTGCCGACGCTGTCAAGAGGCTGATGAAACTCCACTCCATCGCAGCGCAGTGCTCATCTAGGGAAACAGCTTCTTTCTTTAAAACGCCATTTCAGACATTTCCTTACATTAACTCACATATCTTTATTTGATAATTATGTCTGGACTTTAAAAGAGACCATGATACTCTGAGTTGGTTTCGGCGTTTCTTCTCAGAGTTCGTCAGCTAGGAAATACCGGCGCCATCTCGAAAAAAAATGTAATACTGAGTTGTAAAAGTGTCCGGGTTGTTCCCAAAGGCCCACGACTCCATTGTTCTAAATTCTGCAGTTTGTGTCAGCAGCAGAGTTTAGCGGTGAACTCTAACTTTAGACCATCAAGCGGCGATCACAATAAATCGCAAATAAATAATAATAAAAAAAACATAATGCCAACTTCTCTCAATATCCCCCTACAAAGTTATATTACAAAATCGTCATGTGCATATTATGCGCTTCATGTGCATATTATGCGTTTCGTGATAGATGTGCCACCGTCCCACAGTGCTTCTCTACGTGAAGCTATCGCGTCACATTGTAAGACAGAGGCGCAATCTGGCGCCCGCTAATGGCCCACTGTGCACATTAGAGCTGATTAACTACTGCGCCCACCGCTGCTAGGGTTACCGCTTTCGTTCTGTGCCTCGACCATGTGTTTTTCTCATCTAACTCCTAGCGACGCCGTAAAATATTTGTATGGAAAACCCTCGCAGCGCCTCTAGCGATTACGTAAAGAACTAAAATCGGTTAAGAGATTACTGTGTTTCGATGCGTAAAAAACCTATCGAAAGCAATTCGATAGAACTTATGGTTGTTGTACGGGACTAATTTTACGTAGGTACTCATTGATTTAAATACATAAGATAGGGCCGTCCGAACATTTGACAGACGCATTAACCATACACAGAAACACTAACGCCATCTCTGTTAGTATCGCATGGCATCCTATGTTTTTAGCCGATCGCGGAGTTCACTTCGGTTTAGAGAACATCAAGTTCGGGGTGTCATTGTGACATGCAGTCCGCCCAGTAATTACGCAGTAATTTATATAAGTCATGTACTCGTAGGTACTGAGGAGGTACGTTTTGAGCCTGCTTCTTCATACTAGCGGTCCTAAGTAGTACCCTAGTGTTATTGGGTTTTACTGTGATCTCTGCAACAGCCCTGAGTGTGGATTTGTGCAAACACAATCCTGTTTTTAAGCTTTACGTTAATAAAACCATTGATTAGCACCAAACGAAAAAGTCCATATTTTTGGCCATACTATTCTAAAAAGTAAAATGGCAGCCCTAAAGGTTGTGCGAGTACGCAACTCACACAACATGATCGTTCCGATGCGCGGGCGCAGAGATTGATAATGACGAATAGTTAGAGATAATAACTAGTTAACTTGGTTAATCTGTTTCATTTCAATCTCGTTGCTTGTTGCTAACACATTGCCGTGGAAATACGATCTTGTAACCTCGAGTTTAACTTTTGTAATTATGTTAACATTCTTCTGAGAGTAATTACGAGATTAGTGTTGCCATTGAAAGGGTCCAGGCATTTTGTTTGTACATGTACACACTAGTTATTCGTTACGGAACAAGCAGATTCCTAGCGGTACCTAAATTAACTGCGCCGAGGCAGATCAAAGCGAGACATTTAGCTGTTAATGTTGGGTGAAAGATCACAACATTTATTATGGTAAGCAGTGACAGTGTGCCACCCTGTTGTCTACGAATGACAGGGTTTTATTGCGAACATAAAACAGACATTAAGTACACGCCATAGAAAATTACACACACAAACATTAGATTAGATATTTTTGCAACGATCAAAGATAGCGACGGCTGTCTAATTTTAACTTTAACGTGTTTTTTTACTGTTGATTTGAATGCTATAAGACCCTAGTTTTGTCTGATGGGAAGGAAGCATAGTTTTTTTTTTTATGAAACACCCTGATCACACGGTTGAAGCCGTTGGTGGAAAACTAGTCATAGATAAATTCCTTTATCAACAGTTTTATCGCTTAACTGTCAACATATTGACAACTGAAGGGCAAGTAATGAGAGCAAACGACGCTCGTCACATGAGAAGCGAAATCAATCAATCAGCTCTAAATTAAAACATGTATTACACATGTAAACGCCATCATTACATGTGATTTTATTCAATAAACTCAACGCAAAGTATAGAGTAAGAAATTACTAGCAATATTCGTTGTAATCATATAATGGATGTGAACAAATTAAAAAATGTATGTCTGCCCATCCTAATATGGGTAATGGTGAATGTTTGTTGCGCAAAAAAATATAATAGTTAGCAAAATATAATATGGCAACACTAATAGCTGTATGTAAAATAATAAACAAAATAACGGACACCTAATAGCAGCTTAAGGTGGATCACGAAAATCTGAACTGCCTTGTTAGCCTAGTGGTTGTAAGAATACTGCTACACTTGAGGTGCGATTCCCCAGTCGAGCAAAGCGTTATTGAGTTTTTCTATGTAACTCTTACTAGTAGCAGCTCGGGGTTTAGATTTGCTTCCTAGGTTCGCTAGGTTCATAGGTTCGCTTCCTATTACATGGGACCCACACATACCGGTAAACAGTGAGTATACATTAGTACATATCTGCCTAATATGGTAAGCTAGAGCCTGATTGTATCTATAATAATCCATCCTTTGTTTATACAAAAACAATTCAGTATAATGATAAGCCCCCAAAGAAAATAAGACCTTGTTTTTATACAATACATTGTTCTTCAAGTCAACCGTTTTTGTTGCAAAAGGAAAGTTCTATAAAGATGAAAATTTCAAAACAAATCGTTCATCATTTTAAAGTGTGATCCAAATCTCCAATCGATCACAAATTCCTCAGTACCCTGAACAGCTATCACGTGTCAGATTTAAAGATTGCATGTGCTTAACTAATGATCACCCAAGCCATCGCTGGCAATCACGATACTAACCGATTAACCTCAGTTAACTCTAATATCTCACAGACTGATTAAAGAGCGTCTTAAGCTTAGTTTAAATATTTCTTCAGCCGTTCCCAAGTCAGCATGAAAATAAAATTTTGTTATGAAAGAAATAAAGTTGCATTTGAATAATGATAACACGCATTTTCAAGCTTTATTTCTGAGATGGTTGCTCCTAATGCTCGAAACGAGCGGTTAACACGCTGCTAGATAAAGATTAACAATAATTTTTATATCTGATACCTCCGAGCTGAAATGACCTTGCTTTAGATACTAAAATCAAATCATAAACTTGGTAATGTCGTTCAAAGTGTTCACGACGATGCGAATTCATTTCATAATTGAATCTTACACTTAGTGCTATCGGTATTATGTAGAAATGTGTGGATAATGGTCGTTTTATGTGGTGTATTTCATTTTGAGTCCATTCAACTCATGCATTGCAATATCATCGTATTAGAATCAGGATTAAAGAAAACAATTTTAAATTTCAGACTTTGACGACATAGATCCGTACCACGAGTGCTGGTTCGAGGAGGCACGAGAAAAGTGTAGGTGGAAGGATCTGGGGGAGGACTTTGCCCAGAAGTAGGACAGCAATGGCTAAAAAAGAAAAAAGCATTACTTATAGCTTTAGTTTTTAACAGCACGGGCAACAGTTTTTAGAGCACGGTAATTCAAACTAGGGTACTACCTAAGATTTTGTTTATTTAGCCCATCCCTGAGCAAAGGCCCCTGTAGGCTGAGAACCGTGATCTTTAATATTATTAAAAGTAATAATTGGAAACGCTTTAAAACAATTATAAAATTAGTTTACTTACTGTTTAAATTCTATCATAGTTTTTTGACAAATTACATAAACAAATACAAAGTTTATTTATAACAACAAAGGGCTTTAAATTAAACTAACAATTAATCAACCCACGCTTTCTTTGTTTTCCAATTCGCTTTAATTTAAAATTTCCGCTCGTTGGAAGAAGATGGGGCCTCATGCACGTATCATATGAAACTAGAAAGCGTTGAACAATTAATTCGACATGTTATTGTACATAACAGTGATATCTGATTGTATGTAGTTTTGTAAGAGCTCTCTAATCTCGGCTGTGACTATCAGTTCATCAGATGACGAATTATCTCGCTCTGTTATAAATCTGTTGTTGGTTGTAATGACCATGACAGATTATGGATTTGAGTGACTTTCTGAAGGAATTATTAGTGTCACGTAAGAAGTGACGAATTATAATAACACCATTAGAAAGCTACATCTTTACTGAGTAACATCTATCTCTATCTATACTAATATTATAAAGAGGAAAGATTTGATTGTTTGTTTGTTTGTTTGTATTGAAAAGGCTCCGAAACTATTGGACCGATTTGAAAAACTATTTCAGTGTTATAGCCCATTTATCGGGGAAGGCTATAGGCTACATACCATCACGCTACGACTAATAGGAGCGGAGTAGCAATTAAAAATGTTGCAATACGGGGAAAAAAATTATAAGACCACGCGAGCAAAGCCGCTGGCGACAAGTAAAATGAAGAAACCATCACGCCAGTATTCTCTTTATTGTTTGAGGCAGAGGTGTACCTGATATTCGCCGGTGTGTTTAGGTCCCATGTACTTATAGGGGGTGAGTATACCAATATCCTAACAGATTGTCAATATATAGACAAAACTCGGTAAACGCAGCTTAAATGTGTACGTAGATTAATCAGCCACTACCACGATCTCATCTAAATAATTAATCAAAATTTACGGTCTAATTAAATAATAATCTATTGTACAAACAAAGTATGAAACTTAATCAATTAACTAAGCAATATGCTAGCAAGAAACGCCGCCTGCGCTGCGCCGGGAAACTGTTAGCCCGATAGATTTTACGCCTGCAATAAACCGCTGACCCTTATTAGCCTTAAATTGATTAACTCTTAACTTAACTATTTATGTGAAGCGAAGTGCTAAAATATTTCCCGATGTGCCTAAAATGAAGATTGTTTGAACAACGTGTTGCGAAAAACACGAATAAATAAGAATCAAATCTGACGTTTACAAAATAATGTCATTCCCATATTTTTGTTTCTCAATTATTCAATCTTCAATTATTTTTTTGCAACGTTAAAACGTGGTTAAAGCAAATGGTTTGTAAAGAATAAAATATATTATTTTTATTTATTTATGTACTTACGCACTGAACTAAACAGTAATATATTAAATAAATTGGACTATAGTACAAAGGTACTGCTTATTTATAAAGAAATCTCTTCCAGACAGCAGACCTACGAGAGGAGAATTTAAAACAGGAAATGTAGACATCAGTGTGAAAAGGAATAAATACTAACACATAAAAGCAAACACTTATAAAACATATACACATACGGTATACACATATACTACTATAAATATAATTTTAATTTTATATTGTCTGTGCCTGTAACTTTACTGCACATATTCATGTACAGTAAAATCCTACTAATATTAATAATAAATAAAACAACTGTGAAAGTTTGTATGTATGGATGGATGTATGTTTGTTACTCTTTCACGCAAAAACTACTGAACGGATCTGAATGAAATTTGGCACAGAGATAGAACATAGTCTGGTACAGAGATAGAACATAGTCATAGAATAGCACATAGGCTACTTTTTATCCCGGTAAAATGTATGGTTCCCGTGGGATAGTGGGCGAAGCCGCTGGCGGAAAGCTAGTTTTAAATAAATTAAACTGTATAAGTAATCTGGATTTTGCGCTAACATTAAATACTAGTCGTTAAATTACACAATATCTTAAATCTTTGGTGCTTAAATGGATAATCAGCCAAATTTTTTGTCACAAAAATGATATCCTGTGTAAATGAAATAAAAACTAAATCTCAACAACCTTTAAATGTAAAATAACGTTTCCTGTTTTTATACAAAGTATCAAAAGATAGAAATCTTTTTAATATTCTTTCAAATTATAACTAAAAGTACTTAGTTAAGTAATATAATTTCAACATGTGAACAAAAAAATTACGACCGGACGAGTGTATCGACACCTTAATTATTCCTAAAATTAATAACTGTGTCAATACAGGAACTATTTATCTTTAATGTATTAAGGATCGTGTGAATACATAATTACTGCGGTATAATTATCAATAACGTATAAAGACTATTAATATGAGAAACTTGACGTAACCCGTACTAATTATACACGACACTACATTCTCTAATTAATCAATAATTAATTAATACCATCACGCTGCTAATGTTTAAATTGGCGAGAGAATTTAGACTAGTTCGTCTCGGTAAACAAAATGTTTATTTCAATTACGTAAATGTGTTAGAAATCAAATATTTGGAAAACACCTTTTAGGCAAGGAATTGCCTGACCTATTAGGTAAAATTGCATTGTCTTTATTTCTTTGCTTTTAAATTCTACGCACAATCAAAGCTTAACAAAGTTTCAAAATAAATTGTCACGATACTAAAATGTTATCTATTTATGAACCCTTATATTAATAAAAGATTATCTTACCTCAGTTTTAATAAGGGCTAGTACACACAAATGAGACGGCACGGCAAGGGATTTGTAGATGATGATTTGAAATACTTAGTTACTCAAGCCACCGTACATCTATTACCGTAGCCACAAAATTACAAAAAAAAAAACTATTGAATATAGAATAAAGGTGGAAACGATTAAATGATTGATGCCTTATTATTCTAGTATACGCAAGAGCAGCTGCCGAGAGAGGTCAACCTCGGTAGGGAAAATTTATTAATTATTATTATTAAATATTCTTGTGATTCTCTATTAGGAAAATTCTCAGATTAGAGTATAAGTTTCTATATTACTTATCTCTGATAATCTCTATCTAATAGATAATCTCTGCTTAACCTCTTGAAGAATATTATGTGTGATGGTACGTTGTTACTATTATTGTGATTCTGGTTTACAACAATGAACTGAATATAATCGCTGATAAGAAGAAGGTAATATTGTTGGAATGCTTGAAGTATTGCGAGAAGAAAGTGTAAATTAATTTTTTTGTCGTTCTAATACATCAACATCATTATTATTAAAACACTGGTGGACATGGGTTTCCTCTCAGAATTGGAGGTAGCAACCCTCGTGTGGTTGACAATAATCTAAATCAACTAAGCTGGCCTAAGTCGGGTCGGAAGACCAAGGAAATAAATAATAAGGTGCTTAAAAATGCTGTGCCGCTGCCGCATGCCGCTCCGCTAGTGGGTGCCAGGCCTAAGTGTCGTATAATGCACTGTCTAGCGGCACAAGGTCGTAATAAATGGAGCCAGATGCACTTCAAATATCATATTTTACGATTAAGTTATTTATCTCAAAGCTTTACAATTAATTACAATGATGCGGTGGGAACGAGGTAGAACAATGTATCTCGCGAACATACGTAGTTTGTGTATAATAATAATTAAAGGAGACGGTTTGTCATGATGGGGACTGAATGGAGTAAAATATTCCGGCATTTTACCAATTTAAAATACTTATCTGTCACGCGGTTTGACACGCGTTTACCAATCTTATTGGATTTTTTTGAGAATCAACGATTTAGATCGCTAGGATATAACACTATTGTGGAAAATTATTGATACATGCCAAATTCTAAGTTTGTAGGCCTCATGTTATGTTCTGACATTTCATGAGTGTATTTCGCTTTTATATACAAAAATACACCTTTGTATCTACTAAAATAATTACAATAGAATTTAGAGTAAACAGCACTACTAAATAAAATCGACGTTCAAATGTTTTCTTGCAAAATGATTCTTTTTTCTGCACATTCAAGTTTCTATAATAAAATCCCCGACGATTGGACAGCAAGACCCCCACGACGCAGATGTTTTTAATTCACAATCTAGCCTGCAAGGCTATTATCATGTCAGGCTAGTTCTTACTGTCATACGGTTATTGTTTCTTATAATAAAACGACTATCTTTAGATTCTTTATGACTAAAAGAGCGTATAAGATTTAAAATAATACTGAGCGAGCTTGAATACTTTGACATTATTTTATAATTTCAATGCTTTTGTATGCTTTTAGAAAAAGATGTAAACGAAGGGTTATTTGATTCGTGGGTCTGTGGATGGTAGGTACCTACACATTTGCCTTACCCTTCGATAAATACAGGTGTGATAATAATAGGTAATTGACTTCAAAAAAAATGTTGAACTCAAATCAATCAAAGGGTTTTTATATGGGTATATAAAACGGGCATAAGAAACATTTTAATTCAGAAACTGATCCTGATCTTATTTGATCTCTTTCTTTGTGAAGTAGCAGGCTGTCCTGTGCCTCGACCATGAGCTTTTCTCACTGAACTCGCTAGCGACGCCGTAAATTATTTGTATGGAAAACCCACGCCTCTAGCAGTTACGTAAGGAACTAAAATCTGCTATGAGATTACAGCGTTTCGATGCGTAAAAAACTCATGGTTGAGGGGCTGGTCAGGTATGATACGACGATGAAAAGAGCGACTGCCTAACCTATATTTAATAATGAAGGGATATTAAGGTTTTACCCCACAGTGCAACGAACCGAATCAAAAAACAAAACTCACCTTATGTATTTAAATTTGTTGCTGCTTCATTCAGTTTAGTCAGTTTTATCTTGAGTACACCTGAAAAGAAAGACATTAACAAATTAGATATGAAAATGTATGGTCCAGTTTTCTTTAACAGGTTGTGTTAAAAACCACTCCTGCTTCTTTCTAGGCGTTTCCCCATCATGTTGGGTTTGGCGTCCAATCTAACCAGTTACCAGATGAAGCTGAATATATTTTTTACACGAAACAACTGCTATCAGACCTCCGCAATCCAATTTTTGGGCAATATCGATATTCGAAGAATACACTAGTTGTCAGGCTTTTTGTGCTTCTGAATACTTTTAACTATTGTCTTTTGTTTTCGTATGACAACCAGCATCGATGGCTTCTCATGCTCTCTGAGGGGTCTCTAGTATTCACAGACTGATCGCGGCAAGCGTATAACTTAGCCACTAGACATGAGACTAATCACTAAGGGCCTGTTTCACCATCTCCCAGTAAGTTTCCGTTAAATTATTTGGCAGATAATTTCATTTAAATTTTGTTCTATTTATGAATTTATCCGGCTGATATAGGATATCGAGACATGTTAATACAGGCCCTAATGGTTATAAACAGGGGCGAATGCTTTTCCTCTGTGCTACATAGATGTACTTCGATACGTTTCTAGGTCTAGAACACCCGTAGACTACCCGTCATTAAACATAGTCACAGTCCGCGAACATTAAAGTCTTGTCGCGAAAATCGAGAGACCGGGCCGTACGTTTTACGATTATGTCACATGTCACCGAGGTACATATAGTAATGTTACGCTAAAATATGTGAAAATATAAACCTATATTCGTGGTCATCAATATTCACATTACCGGTCAACACACGTTAATGTGTTTTAAAACATTAATTTCGCAATTTAAAGCGATGTTATACAGTCATAATTATGATAATTTCGTTAGTATTTGTTTACACTCAAAAGATAAACGATGTGAAAAGTTGCTATTTAAAAAAATAAACAGTTATTTTTGTATTTCAGGCTTGTTCATAAAAGTTATACATAATAGTTTATTTTTATTTTTTAGTTATCTATGTATTATCTAGAGCAGATTTTAGGTTTATCGTTTTAAGTTTAAGGCCTTAACATGCGTGAATGACCTTGAGGAAATGGAGCTAATTTGAAAAAGTCGCCATCTAGCGGAGACGCCCTGTACTGCTTAGACACGGATCTGAATAGTTCAAAGATTAGAGTCGCAGAGAGAATAAGTGGTATTATTTGGAATACTGCCTATTATGTTTAAGCATCACTGAGAGTCACGTCATGTGCACGGTATTAAGTGACTAAAGCGGTACGTTCAATTATTGTGTGTAAGATAAGTAAGTTTTCTTATTGGTGACATGACGTAACGTGAAGTACTTCATTTCCGATATTACCTACATGGAGCTTGCTTTTAGATTTTTAGTTAGTACCGTTTTAGCACTAGTTTAACACAGTCGGCTTTTATGTTTAATTTAATAATAAAAAAAATATTTTTTTGCCATTGAAGTGAGTGTGTAGGTGATTTGTGTAGTTTAGAGAACCAAATCTCACTTCCAAAGTTTATTAACTCATAAGTATTACGTATGTTTTACACTAAGTCTTAGCGCACAATTACACAGCCGAATATGCATACAAAATACTGATTAGGTACAGTTTACAAGTCGCATCCGAGAATTATAACAATAAACGCACTGTAAACGGCGGGGTACAGCAGACTAAACAGACTAACTCAACTCGCCGAACGCCGACCATGTAGCTCAGTATCCTACAATGTGGGTACCGGCGCTGGCACCGCGCCGTTGTATTTCGATGTACCGCCACTGCGGCCGGCCGGACGGTTTGTCACGCGCCTCATTAGTGATGAGCTAACTACTAATACAAAAGTCTGTTAGTGCGTAACAAACAATTATTGATATCTGCAAATTATTATATTATATAAAAGCTATTGTGTGTTCATTTACCAATGCCATATTTATTTTATACAAAATAAATTTAGTTGTTCACACATAATTATTAAAACATTTTGTTATTTATTATATTATAACATTATTATATATTATTATATTAATTTAATTACATATTAAATAATATCATTATTTATTATTATATATAAACTAATATCAATTAATAAGGACGATTATCGGGCATAATAAATAAATAAGTTGTTGCGACCCTCTGGAGGGTCATGGTACTTTAAATAATTAAACTGTAGGTGGCACTACACCAGTTTATTTATTACTAGCTTTCCACCAGCTGTTTTGCCCGCGTGGTCTTCTAATTTTTTCCCCGTTTTTGTACTATTTTTCATTACTACTCCGCTCCTATTAGTCATAGCGTGATGATATATAGCCGATAGCCTTCCCCGATAAATGGGCTATCTAACACTGAAAGATTTTTTTTCAAATCGGTCCAGTAGTTTCGGAGCCTATTCAATACAAACAAACAAACAATCAAATCTTATAATATTATTAGTATTGATTAGTTTAAAGTAGTATGCGCGGCACGAATAAAATTTTTGAAAACCACCGACACGAAATGTTATTTGCCATTTTGTGGTGGCGGCCATCTTGGATTTGAAATGTATTATAGTACATTATATTCTACTAGTTAAGACCTTTCATTTGATACCCATAATGAGGAAGTTGTCAAAAAATATCTAATCCACTATTTTGTGGCGGCGTCTTCATCAAAAATAGCTAAAAAAACTCCCGACTAATTCACCTTTTAAATAAAAAAAACTACTACTAATGCAAAATCGGTTCAGCCGTTCGGGAGCTACGATGCCACAGACAGACACACACAACCAACACCCCGTCGTTTTTGCGTCAGGGGTAAAAAATTAGAACTGTCAGGCATATCATCTTACGGCGAAAATACTATTAGTGTAAAATTAAATAAAAAAAAAACAGTATATTCTTGCACGACACAAGTACGCGTCGCGTTACTTTTATGTGCATAGAAATATGGTTCAAATTCAAATGACTGTACCGCGCTTCGCCGCGTCGCGTTGCTCAATTCGAGCGGGCCTCGGATGCCGCGTACCCATAGTCACAGTGAGTCTAGGAGGATCGAGTATTTTAAAAGATGGAATAGGTGCTACATAGGTCTCTTTAAATACCTAGTCCTTTAATCTATTCTAGTATATATATTCTATTATAGTATCTTTAATATCCATATCATATTAAATTAAAAAACAATGTCCGCCATCTTGTATTCAAAAACTTATGCCATTTTCGTAATCAGCATCCCAAGAAACCACGAATTTGATATCAATATTATATTATAATCATAATCATCAGCGCCCTGAAGAATCTTAAAACATCATAAAAATTAAAAACAATATCCGCCATCTTAAATTTAAAAATAAAGCTTATTTTCATAATCAGCTCCCTAAAGAACCTTGAATTTGATACCCATATCATAATTCTAAAATTCAAAAATATGTCCGCCGTATTGGATCAAAGAAATAATGCAATTTTCGTAATCCCAATTCCCTAAGGAACCTTAGGATTTGATACCCTTATTTACCTTTACAATTGATGCCTATGTGGTTTTTCGAATAGCCATACCTAAATAAATCAAAACTCGATAAAATTCTGCGATAAGTACCCGCGGTAAGTAACTATAAGATTACTTTTAAATAAGAATAAGGCGAGCGCCGTAGTAATATATTTATGCCTAAAGTGCGGAGCGATACATATTAGATTTTAGCCACTCTGCGATCTTACTCTTTATGCACTTAAAACATGAATTTGTTTAGAAAAAAACATTTACAGCCAGCAATATATACATATTAACTAAACTAAGCATTTCTGTTAATATAAATATTTATCAATAAGTATAAAGTCTTCAAAACTTAAAATGTATTTTAAAATAGTCGCTCAAACACCGACGTGCGGTCCACCCTCGACAACGTCCGGAGACGGACTGCGCGGGTGAAGGAGCAGGGAACGCTCGCGTGGATAGACTCAATTTCGAGGAAAATGAATATTTTCACTAGTAAAATGCAAAATAAAAATAATACTTTCAAGTGAAAACATTAATATTTTGAAGACCTATTTTTGTATGAAAAAGCGAAGTAAGTAGCTTCAGCCGTTTAGCTAACAATTTGAAAATTCTGACAAAAATAGGTAGTCTTTGGTGATTTTTTTTCCAAAAAGTGGTTCGCAGAAATACAATTTTTTTCAAGTGAAAAAAATTGGCAAATCCTTATCTATCACATATATTTTTTTTGTACAGATTAAACGAACAGTTATTGAGACAATCTTAATTGAATACCCAAGAATTTAGGCATTTCACTGTTGTTAAGGCCTTAAGGGTTATTGTAAACTAAATTTTAAATAAAATCATGAAAAGGGTGTATTAGAGAAGGGGGTATTCCTCGAAGAGCACTCATTTTGGTGCGCTTTAAAATCAAATAAAAAATATTACGGAACACTATTAACTGCTTTTTATCCTTTGATAAGTTTATTATCAAATAAAGAATAGCGAAGACAAGAATAAGTAAATAGATACAGCAAGAAAGCATAGAACCTTTTTTCACAAAACCTTTCTTGTTGATCTCTTGTCTAAATGATATGTGTTCCTATAATAGACTATTTACATGTGGTCTAATTATATTTTATGATTATTACACAACGATGACACAAAGATGGCGTTCTCTCATGTTATAAAAGGTTTATTAGCATGTGTATGTGTACACATAATTATGGTCAATTTGCATGGTGTATGGCCTTGTAATTACTTTTTATATCTGGCTTCCGTTTGTTGCTCGTTAGGGCGAGGATGCGCGGGGTTCGTGCTCTTGTCTAATAAGTCATAACAATCATGTTTATATTATATAGTTCTGTGTATTCTTTGACCGTTGCGTTGCTGTATTACAATGTAACGAGCGAGAATTGCGTGGTTCCAAGAGCACTTTTATTTTTAAATTATTATGGTACATACGAAAAGTATACTTACTTTTCGTACATACGAGAAGTATACTTACTTTTCGTACATACGAGAAGTATACTTACTTTTCGTATGGTTGCAAAATTAGATGATGTAACACATTAACCGCGGAATGGGTGAAAAAGTTACTTTACCATCGCTACTAGCCTTATGTGTTAATAAACTTCCTTGTGAAGAAAAAGTTGTTCCAAATGTTATAGTTGGGTATAACGGGTGGATAGTATGGGTAGTTGTTTTTGTCTGAATAACTAACTATAGGTATCGTTTAAACTAAGTTTTTAAAACTGTTTTGTTTCATTATGTCCAAATGTTACGCTACGCTTAAATCTTTAACGCTAATCGAGTTGCAAACCCAGAATTACAATTAGGTAGTAACTAAAACCCACTCGCCAGTTTGACTTACTGCAAATAGGAACATTGTAAACTATCAGATGTTAAAACAATACATTCCTTGGTCGGTAGAATTAACCTCTACCGATACCAGTTAACCTCAATTTGTTATCATGTTTGTTAAAATATTCAATCAGTTGAACCGGAATTCGGACCAAATAGGGATCTGCACTTAAGGTAGTGCAGTGCCTCTTATTCCATACAATATTATATTTTTTCCGTGAAGAGCAACCGTCAAAAATATTGGATGTTGCTGTTTGAGGAATGCTTAATGCTATGTGCTGGGTGCTCTTTCTGGAATACATCTTTATACTTGCAGGTAATAAATAATGAATACCTAGTTATCGTAAGTCTAAGTCATGACAAAAAATAATTATATATTTTTAGATTAGTCTTAAATCCTTACTCTTAGTCTTAAAGCCTTACTCTTGGGGGAATACAAGCGTGATGTAATTTTTTTCTTCCAAAAATTTGGTTACTGTTTGTATTATTTATGAAATAAGTGACGGGAGTACCCACCTTAACAGCGCATGGAGGTATAAGCAAATCAAACGCGTAGATATCCCAGTACTAATCTATAACCTAAGGCAATCTATTCCGATAAGATAGGAATAAATCTTGTGTCTGGACCCGGTACCCATTAGTGGTTACCGGTATGGGTACAATAGGCATCCAGGGGAATTGGTATTGGCAGCACAACGGTACGTCCACCAACTATATAGCTCAATGCGCTGCAATTTTCAATTTGGATAATATTGCGGACATGTTCTGAAAATGCTACTGGTTTTTAACATAATAATCTAGGTACTTATGAAATTAAATGATGATGAAATGAAAATTGACGACGTCTGTGGTCTAGTGGTTCGAGTACCGGATTGCTGATCACGATGTCGTGGGTTCGATTTCCACAAGACACAAACATTTATTGTGATTAATTTAAGTGTTTGTGTTTGTCTGGGTGTTTCCTATAGATTATAAGTATGTATTTACAAAAAATATATATAAGTATTATATCCATTGTCTAGTACCCATAGTACAAACTCTGCTTAGTTTGGGACTAAATGGTGCTGTGTAAAAATGTCCAAGGATATTTATTATTTTATTAATGAAATGATATTTAGTAGTAGTAGTAGTTTTTGTAAGTAGATAGATCTTTTAAAGACGCTTACAAATATTTTTTTTAATACTAGATGTCGCCGGCATTTCCTATCTGACGAACTCTGAGAAGAAACGTCGAAACAAACAAGAATTATAATATCTATTCGGTAAATGTTCTACATTCTATACTAACATACTTATTTCCATTTCTATTTCCTATCGTAATGAAGAAAAAAATACACAAAGAATACTTTACATAAATAATTATTATTTCATGTACTATGATCGATACTAATACCGT
This sequence comes from Acronicta psi, assembly GCA_946251955.1. Classification (NCBI taxonomy): domain Eukaryota; kingdom Metazoa; phylum Arthropoda; class Insecta; order Lepidoptera; family Noctuidae; genus Acronicta; species Acronicta psi. The sequence continues at coordinate 10,651,794 of OX276477.1, read as the reverse complement.
AATAGACAATTTATTTTATACTAAAATTTTATTAAATGACTGAATCGGTAATTTTATTACAGTTTTGTCTAATTTTGCCATTCAATATCAATTATGATGGTCTACTAATTACGGTACTTTACAATCGAAACATAAGACATACCCTGGTTTAAAACCTCCATTCAAACTTTTAACAATTTCTTCAGTGATTTATGAAAGCTGGTGGATAGTAAACATTTGCAATTTCCTTGTACACGTTTTTATCCATTATACCGCACACTGCTTTCGTGTTTTATGTGAGATAATTGTCACGTTAAGATTTTAATTGTTGAATTTAATTATATCGTGATAATCACGACACCGTCGCCTCGCTATAAAACTAGGCGAACATTTGCTCGAATTATCGTAAAATGGCGATGACTATGACGGGTCTGTACTACTAGCACTGTAAGCCCTTCATTTTATTTCTATTCATTTCCTGATACAAGCGTATTAAATATCGGTAGGTACTTATCCAAAACTTTCTTTCAGGGAATTTCAGTAGCAGTTCGGAGTTTCGACTATCACGATAAGAGAAAGCGTTAAAATATGTTAAAAATAAAATTACATAAGTATTAAGCTACCATCACCCCACACCTGTATCTCCCAAGGCAAGGTAACGATCTATTTATGTCTACCCAGACTCAAATCAGGTAAGGCCTGATCCGCACGAGAGTTTAAAAAGCGTCGCGTTAACAACCGACGCGACGTCGGAGTTCCGTATAGTCAATTCGATAACGTCCAACGCTCAGCGTCGAAAATCCAATAGTACTTACTAGATAAAAAAGCGCCGCGTTTTAAAACGGGTATCCATTTGTGTCATATAAACTTTTTTTTTAACGCCCGGTGAAAAAGCGCTCTTGCTATGTTCACTAAGGCTAGTCGCAGTCACACACATTTGTCGAGCTCTTGTACTTAGTACACTCAGCTAGTCACATATAGTCTTTAGAGAAAAGTACCTGTACTAAGTCAACACTAAACAGGTATAGTCGCGATCAAAACGATCTCACACTTAACGGTCCCCTGAATCGGTAGGCGCGCAGGCGTGTAAAGACGCTCTAATTGCAATATTTACATTTAAATCGAGAGCTTTCGTTGTTCAGTTGTTGGTAGCACCCGATGTTAACACGACCACTGCACGCGAAGGTTCGAGGCAAGATTTATCGGCGCACTTGGCGACAGGCCTGACCCACAATATTAACTTATACAATGTCAGTAAGAAAGAGGGTAGTAAGTCAAAAGGACAATAAGTTGGTACTTGTCGGAACGAATGATTATTGCTGTCTTTCTTCAGGAAGCTGTCAAAAAATATTATAGGTAGAAGAATACGCCTGGTACCTATAGCTTCACGCCTGTTTCCTACAGGAGAAGGCAGATACTATAGATTTCCACTTGCTACGATCCTGGCATATCACTTTTGCTTCATCTTAGCTCATCAACTTCCTCATGCATGCTCGTCGGCTTAGGGTGCTCTTAACCTTGCCTGGTAATAATAGGACTGGTAAGAGGCTGTAAAGCCGTCTACATCCAAATCGAACTCATTCTCTGTGACCCTTTACCAGGGTCGTCTTTTCATCTCGTGTGGTAATGGGAAGGCCTTTGTTAAGCAGTAGATATCCTTCAGTTGATTATATGATAATGATGATGACTACGGTAATGAGTTATATACATTTATAAACTACGTATTTACAAGGCTTTAATATTGTCCAGCAAAAATTCTATACCTAATTACAATGTGATCGTTAAAACAGCTCATTTTCCTATTTCTGTATCTTACTGCTGTGCATCTATGGCCCACAGTGCAGGATTTTTGCAACATACAATCTGGAATGCCCTTTTGAAGGATGAGCAGTCGTAGCTTTGTATTGTCTTATCCACCCAGTTATTAAAGTTGTAGCTCAACCATGTTGTAGGAAGCTCAACAACCCAACGCACAGCAATAGTAACCGGTGCTTCAAATTATCCAGTGCCGTAATTATGTACAATTTCAGCTCAATTCCACTATAGAAAATGTCATGATAAATCTGACTTAGCTATACCGTAAAATGTATCTTACTTCAAGATACAAAATCTAGATACAGTGTTTAGATTTAAATCTCTTGTTGTAGCATTGTTTCTGTGGCATGGAGGCGAGGTAAGAGTACCTACTTTATGAGGTTAGTGTCACATTCACAAGAAATGTTTAGGTGGTCAAGAAAATGCTTTATCATTGTTGACAATAATTCCTATTGTGTGTTTACGATTTGCTATTTATAATTTTGGAGTTCTGTATTTATGGGATTTTCTTTTTTAAATTAAATTGTATCTTATATTATTACGACTGCCTAGTTGGTCTAGTGGTACTAAGCGCGACTGCTACGCTACAGATCCTGGGTCCGATCCCGGGGTCGAGCAAAGTGTTGTTGGGTTTTCTGTAAAATTCCCAGCTAGGAGTCTGGACTTGTGCCCAGTAGATGACAATAGGCTCGCCTCCTATTACATGGGACTTAAACACACCGGCGAAATATGGGTGTACATTAGTACGCCTCTGCCTACCCCTTCGGGGAATAAAGGCGTGTATGTTATGTTCTTTTATAAATTTTTTGTACAATATAATATCATTCTGTAGACACTCCGTAGACGGAGACTCGGTGAAATTTACACACAGTGTTTAGATTTAAATGAACACGGCGACAAATCGCCGCTTGTAATGCGACATGTCGACAAATCGCACGGCTGACGGTATCGTTCAATCGCAGCCATACAATATTATCTGCGACGCTATATTAATTAATATGCCATATAGAAGTGCAATAAGAAATATATTATTACAAGCTTTTTTATGAATATTGTTTTACTAGGTAGGGAGGCCGGGGCTTTAATTAACAGAGGTAAGTATTAACAAGCGAATTTCTACGAAACTATAAACAGCACGTCACTAGTGATTCCTAGAATTCGTCCCTGTGACAGAGGTCTACGGGTTGAGACTCGTCAGTCCAGCTCAGTGCGCCGCAAGAGTGAGTTGTGTGATGTGCGTCTATTTTGGCCAGGTAACGAACTTTTTTCACTTTACAATATTTTGATTTACGCGTTGAATAATTGATTTCGGTGTAATATATATTTTTTTTGCAGTAGCTTGTTTTATGCTTAATAATGTTACATATCGTTACTAACGCTAATGCACAATATTTCGTAATTATATATTTTTTTATTCAAAAGCTACCCATGGGGCTAAATTTAACAAAACATACGGGGCTAGTATTAACATGTTAATTCTTACCCCGCATGTGGTGTTGGTATTAACATTATTACACTAGGTACTAAGCCTACGCTGTCCGTCCGTCTGTCTGTCCACCTGTCCTAACTTTAAAGAGCTGTATATCCACCAGGGTATCTAATAACATATTTATTTATTTATCTTAAAAGTTACAGCATGAGGACTTACAAGCGGAAAACTACTCGAGGCATGACTTCGCTGGCGACCTACGAGTCAGCTGCTTTAGAAATAATGGACAAACAAGAAATAATGCTTTAGAAATAATGGAAAAACAAGCACTAGAAGGGATAGAAAGTAACAGAAACTTAAAAAGAAAAAAACCGCAAAATAAAGACGATGGAAAGAAAAAAAAGCAAGGTAAAGAAAATGAAGGTAAGGGCAAAGGAAAGGGTAAAGAACAAATAGCTAAGATTCAGATGATGAATATGAATAAAAATGAAACATATTGTGATTACATGAAAATGATTCCTAGTAGATTATATTGTTAAGATGTTGATTTTATATAATATAAAAAGGATATTTATATTGCCTTCAGTAATTTCATAATAAAACTAAGCTTTATTGAGACTGTTACTGTTACGTTTAAGAATAAGCTGTTTACTAACTCATTTAAGTTGATTGTATTATTATTAGATAACACACATAAGGCTGATTAAACTACTTAAAAGGCTGTTAATAATAACGATACGAAGAGGTTTTGTTTGAGTTTTTGTTTCTATTCATTAATATAGCTGAAATATTGTTGTTTGACGGAGTGTTTCAACTTCTAAGCATAATGTTAATTATTATTCCACTAAGTGAATATTGTGATTATTGAAAACTAACGTTTTCTTCAATAATATAACAGTAAAAGTAACTGTTAATAATAAATGATTCAGATATTTGTTGAATTTTGTTATTATGTATGTATAGAGGTTTTGTTCGGGTTTCTTTCTCTATAAACATATATCGTTGTTGCAGGGACAAAGTGCTATATTATTTAAGCCTAATGTTAATTGTATTGCTTAATAAAAAAATGTCATTGTAATTTTCAGTTTTCTTTATTTATAGAGGAAAATACTTACAATGTTAATTGTTGCCCCTTTTGTTAATACTTACCTCGGAAGTGTTAATTATAGCCCCGATCGCGGGGTAAGTATTAATTTCTGACTTTTCTGAGTAAAATCGACTTTCTTAAAAAGGTATCCATTTCTTGGCAAATTAAAACCAACGACATGGTTATTGAATAGTTTAGACATCATTTGATACAAAAATAATTTCAAAATGTTTACGTGTCTTGAAGATACAACTGAAAATATAAATTTTGTTAAGTCGCGCCCCGGTCTCCCCTACCTATAATATGTTCCCCGTGGTGTTCTCACTTTCATCCAATTTTTCCCAATCTCAAGTTATTTTTAATGAAGGGAAAAATAAGGTACCGCGAGCCCCGCTCGCCAGTCGAAATAATAATAATAATAATATCATTATTAAGAAATCTTCCTTTACATTCTAATTTGCGACGTCTATTGTCAATGCTTCACAACCGACACGACTAACTTTACAGGTAGTTCGATGCCGTATGATGCCACCTTACCTATTAACTATCTTTTTGTATTCAGAATCCTTTCTCAGTGCACACTACTTATTTGTGCAAAATTCATGCTTCTAGACCCAGCGGTTTCATTTTTCCCAATTCTGTGGGAATTTCCCTAAATATTGTTATAAATTTAAGTCTATATGTTATTATGATGTATTTACAATTTAAAGTTTCATCAAAATCCATTCAGTATTTTTTGCGTGAAATAAAAAATAACTAGGTACAAGAACTTTTCTAATTCCAATAGTGACCCAATGGCACATTTGTAGTCAATTGTAAAACATAGATTTTCCTTATAACAGTAGAGTGCATTGTTGTAAGAAATTATTACAAAATGTGCCTAACTCAAAAATGTATACCAACTAAAATTGAAGCGTCCGTCTGTGATTTCAAAATAAATAAGCGAAATAATAAATCTAATTATCAATAACGACTTTAAGATTTTTAGTCTGCCTGTCTGTCTATCTGAAAGTTTGTCTCGAACCAATATATTTCGATGAACATTTTTAAGAATAATACAGGAATTAACTTTTCTGCACATTATCGAGATAGAACATAATCTATCTCGATAATTTGCAGGGTTCAGAAAATATTAATCTTGAATGTATGTTGGCTTGAGAAAATCTAGATTAACGCGAGTAAAACCGCGGGCACTGCCAATATATATTATAGTATAATATCGCATTTCTTTTAAATATAATCGCAGTTCAGCACAGTAGCGCATTCTGTAATAGATTGCATTTCGTGCGCGTGCGCCCCCCGGAGAGCGACACCAACGGGAGCAACAGATTAGATTTATAATCTTCTATGTTTTTAGACTCACAGAGTAATGAGTCAATGGAGTGATAATACCAGGTAATAGTAATAGTTGAAAGGTACGATCTCCATGTGTACCAATACGTCGATATTTATATCGCAGATAATTGTAGGCGACGCCGCGACGCGACAGGATATAGCCACCTACAATTTTATTAAACGACAGGCATCAATCAATTAATGAGACTGTTATTATAAGATTATCACGCTTAGATCTACGTAAAAGTTAAAAGCTTTATTCACAATATATTGGCGTTAGTCAAATGGTTATTCACATCTTGTCGACGTAAGTCAAAATGCTTATCGGCATCTTATCGACTTAAGTCAAAAGGGTTATTCGCATCTTATCGACGTAAGTCAAAAGGGTTATTTGCATCTTATCGACTTAAGTCAAAAGGGTTATTCAAATCTTATCGACATAAGTCATTAGTGACAGCCCGATTTGCCGAAAGCTTGTGTCATTTCCATACATTTTGTTTGTCGATTCGAATATCAAAATGCAACTTGTCTAGCCCCCAAGGGATATTCACACGGTTGCATAATAAAATAAAATCAAAGTTTTACATAATAGCAGTACACTGTCACTTGATATTAGCGTGTCATAATTGTTTGATATCTATATCACACTGTCTCTTGCTTGATTGAACGCTATATCGTCGACATTTTGACGCCGATCTATCGCCGGTAGGTGTCAGATGACAGTTGTAGCGACAAACTAGACACTTGACATGTCGTGTAAATAACATTCAATTAAATTATACTGTTTAGTGAAGCGGTCGTTGAGAACTTGACTAGAGAGCTTCAGTGTTCAGTGTATATAGTGTGTGTGTCGGATTTAGAGGTGTGGAGGCCTCGGGGCAACAAAGGAGTAGAGGCCCACCCTGGCCCCAAATTATATATATTAATAAAATGAAAAAGTCGAGCCAAGTTCGAAGTCTCTATTATGGGGGCCCTTCTTTTGAGGAGGCCCCCGGGCAGTAGCCCCTGTTGCCCTCCCTTAAATCCGGCCCTGACAAGGGTGTAAATTTAAAAGAAAGAATAATAGAGTAGTGTTTTCTAAAGGTTGCTGTTGCCGCTTACTACCACGAGATTCTTATATTTTTCATCTTATTCTAATAAAAGAAAAAACATCACGAACTCTTCCCTCACTGTTACAGCAATCTAAATAAATCCATGCCTCAATTTAAAAAGTTCAAGGTGCGTGTCTGGAATATTGACCACCATGTAGGGTAAGAATAACTCGTGAAGAAAAAAAGAACACCGCCTCAATTGAGAATCAAATCGAGACTGCTTGGCAAACGGAGCACGGACGTTGTTAGAGTATAAGATTTATGGCCTATGTTCCACTGGGATATAATGCGTCCACATTCCGCCGACAACTATCTGTGAGACTTGATGTCCACGCCAGTGCTAACTAGACACTCGCTTCTCACTTAATAACATTAAATAACCAACTATAAGCTCATCTTTCAACATCGTCTTGGTTGATAAACAACTGTAAAATGGGGGAAAATTTATTCGACACAGGGAGGCTATTACGAAAGTCGAACGTCCAAGCTTCGGATTGAAATGAAAGAACGACGCAGAAAAATATATACCATTGTTTTCATCATTATCATAATATCTCCTAAAAGAGGTCCACTGTTGTAAAAAGGCCTCCTTATAGAGACTCCCATAGGGCCCGGCTAATGCCACTTGCATCCAACGACACCCAGCGACCTTTACCTATTCGTTAGTCCATTTCATTGGAGGCCGTCCCACGCTACGCTTTCCAAAGCGTAATAACAAATAAATCAATAACTTTTAGGAGTACACTCAGCGCAAAACTAGAAATTAAAACGCGAAAATCTAATATGTCTGAAACACTCGTGATAGGAAAGCGTATGATCCTTCAGCCGAAATATTGTAATTTGTTATTCAGAATACGCCCCTAGAATGATCTGTTGTTTCGAATAGCCCATACCTACCATACTGGTATAGCTGCGCATACGGCTATCATTGGAAATCTTTCGATTGATCGATTTCATTATCAGCGCCATTATCTCAGTGTCCACCTGCTATTAATCTAACCAGATAACGGCAATTAAAATAATCCTTTATGAAAAATTATTAGTTAGATGGTTAATGAACGCGATATAAATAATTTCTAATAAATGCTTTTAATGATGCTCGGTACGTAATTTAAATTAATTATTCAAAGTTTTTAATTAGAGATATTAATACCTTTTTTACGACGATGATTAATCATGTAAAATATAACATACCATCACGCCTGTAGACCCCGAAGGATTAGGCACAGATATGCTATTTAATGCCCATGTCAAAGGTACAAGCCTTTTTTACCCGACTGCCGAAGGAGGAGGGTTATGTGTTTGACGCGTATGTAGGTATGTATGTATGTATGTCCGTTCCTATGTCCGGTCGTAACTACTTAACGGCTCCACCGATTTAGATAAATGACACCTCATTAGATTCGTCTTGATGGCCCGAGTGTCACTGGGTACATGAAATTAAAAAAAAAACAAAATTGTGGATTTTATATGCTTTAATGTGTGAACTGATTTTGAAAATGATCTTTAGTTGTATCAATTTTCATTTTAAATTATCATTTAGGATCTATCTAGCGATTCTATGATGATTCATAAACTAAAAAGTAGGAAATAAAATCAATTATTAAATTAAACAAAAAACCCGACTGAATCCAGGCGGGATTTTCGTTCATAAACAAAATTGTTTCTTTGCTTGTCCCGCCTGCAATACATTTTTCAACATCACAGAACTTGTTTTTAGGTTTTTAGTTAGTACTTTTTACGCAGTCGGGTTTTTTGTTTAATTTAATAATTGATTATGTGAATAAAACTTAGGACTCTTCAAAAGCGGCATTTTAATGCCACTTTTAAAGTGTCATAAGATTTATTCCCGGCCCGGCTGATCGTAAAGTACATTTTAACTATTGTAAGAAAGCTATACGCCTAACCATAATCCTAATAGGTAACTATTCTTAAAAAACCTCTTTTGAATGATTTAGTTATTATAAGAAGTAATCATCGAGTGTCAACGGACAAGGCCATTAACTTTGCTATTAACTTGTATTACACAAAGCTTTTAACTTCAATGGACTTCATCTGTAAAGACTTTACCTATCTAAAGTATTACTGACATCCGGCAAGATTTATTTTATTTTAGTTATTTTCTTTAGAAGGCAAACAAACAGCACATTTAACATAATTAAAAACACATTTTAACTATTTATAGAAGGCCAATTAAATGTCATCACAGATAGTAGCACAGATAGTCATGAAAAAAATAGTAGACATGAAAAAAATTAGGCTAGATAGGATGTACAAAAAAAAAACTTAAAGTAGTAAACATAAAGTTACTGAATATTCATTCTCGAGCATTATTATTAAGTACCATTATGTACACAGTTCTACATATCTTTGATTTTATTACTATCCGCGACTTCGTCCTATATGTATATATGGATTTTAATAAAAGCTAGCCTATGCAACTCTTTATTAACAAATTCAGGTTTCTACGAATGAAAGGCTCAAAACATCACAAAATAGATCCACCCGTATCGGAGATTAGTAGGAATATAATTTATAATAGGCAGACAAAATATATAAAATAAATATTTAATATATACACAGGTATACCATTTTTTATGCATTTAGTAAAAAGTTATTATTTTAAATTACAAAAATATACTTTAATTTTGTTTATTTATAGAGATAATAATTATAGATCTCAATCAGATCTTTAACAAGATTAAAGGATTCCGGAAAATTCATCACTAATTCGTCTTTATTTTATTTTCCTTCAAAAATCTTGTTAAAAGACCACCCCAGAATGCCCCTGTGTAATGCCTGCTACGGCACATCCCTGAGGAGACTGTCACTTCACAGAGACCCCTTGGTCTCTCCTAAACCTCACTGTGCACGGCAGGATATGTTCTCTAGGAATGATGGCCCCAGAGAAGACGCTAATTCGTTTACTACGATTGATAGTCATTGCCGATCGTAGTAGTACCGCGAAGCAGTCAAAAGCCATGATAATCATCCAGTAGTATTGATATTTTTAATCAATAGCTCGATTCAATTTAATCGTCTCAATTGCTCGGGTCACCAGGTGAAACCCACACAATTTCTAATGTAAATCATTTCTAACGGAGTAGTTTTGCGCTAATGGGTTTACCTACTACAAAATCAAAGCATTAGTATTATTTACTTACGATATAAGAAGATATTACTATTCCAAAGAGATATTGCCGAGGTAATTAATTACTGCTATTAAGCTTAGTGCTGGGTTCGATTCCGGGGTCGAAAAGTGTTCCGAGTTTGGATTTGTGCCCAGTTAATGGCAATAGGCTCACTACTACATGAAACCTCTGCCTAAGCCTTAAAGGAATTCAGACGTAATGGTAGGTATGTCATGTGATGACAAATCCGAAATTATACACATTTTTATTGAATTTTGGGTGATTCCCCTCCCAGTTATCATTCAAACAAAGAGTCTTTTGTCTACCACTATTTTGAAAACTCTTTGGGTCTGTTAGCAGGAATTTCGTATAAAATACAGATATTGGGCTTCATCTGGTTACACCCAAACCTGATGATAAATATAAAGTATGTAAGTACTTGTTTTATTCTCTAATTATATTTGCAGTTGATAGCTTCGCTAATGTTTGATAGATAAGGTAATGGTTGCATTGAAGGCAATTCCAAGCTGTCGTTATGTCTTTAGATGAGGAATGCCACTGACGATAAGCTTGTCTGCTTCAGGTACTTGTCCTGTCTTGTTAGCTTTTTATATACATACTAGATAAATACTTCCACAAAATGTAAAACGTAAAGTATAATTATTATTAAATTTTAATTAAAGAAATGAATAATGAAAGATACTGATACAAATTATGATGATTCTTGTCAAAATATAAATTTAGTTTAAAAAACTACGATTAATTGATTTTTACACCATTAATACTACCGATAATGGCATCAAATAAGTAAAGTTATTAAATTATTTAACAAATACCCCAAAAGTTCCTCTCCAAAAGATTTTATTAAAAAAAGGTTACGTTTGACAGGCAAAAAGTTTAAGTTGAAATTATTATTGAAATTCATCGAAAACACGAAAATTAAATTGAATTATTCATCGAAATTTCGAAAAAAGAATCAATATTTACGAACTTACGAGGACAGGTGATTACAAAATATGTTTATTGATTTTCGGTCGTGATGTACAGTCGGCGAACCAGTAGGTAAGTGCGCCACCAAAATCATTGCAATCAATTTTAGAAAATTGATCGTTATACAATTTGTAAAGGTCGCAAAGATCGCTGGATATAATTCGTTCGAAAAACCGCAACGTTGTTATTGAAATTGTAAGACAGAGAGCAGACCGCAGCTAGATAAGTATATTGTTTTGTCTTGTTAGAATTACAGAGGCAATATAAACAAATGACAAACAAACCAATCAAGCAAATTATCATCACGATAGTGTCCCTTTTCATAAAAGTTTCAAACTGTCAAAATCTTAAAAACATTTGTATTTTAAGCAAACTTTTTACATCTCACACGTGATCGAGTTGTGAATATTTTTGTTTACCTTACATTCGTGGGAAATTAAATAAAAGTAAAAGAAGTGAGCGTTTAAATAACTCTAAAAGTGTTGCGTGTAAAGTCTACTGCCGCAAAATAGATAAAACTAATAAAAAAGTAAAAAGAAAGCCGAGATACTTATAATACTTTCTTTTACCTTTTAATTCTGTTTTAAATTCTAGTATGTGCCCTTAAGGTTCCTTATAAAGGTTGTGTAAAAATAGCATCAGTGATGTGATCACGATGTTACATCCGTCGGTTTGTCACCAGGTAATTAGCGTTCTTATTGGCTAGTGTGGGGAATACGAATTAGTAGGGAGGGGACAAAAACTTGCCCGCACTCCCGTTTTATAAATGTCATGTCGATAAAATTATTCATTCGATCGATTCTTCATTGTTTTCGAGTGTGAGAATGACGGTTATAATTAAATTAATTGATTTAATGAAACGTTAGAAGTTTTTTTATACTACCTAGAGCGTGCCTTTTGTGTTTTTCTTTTTTATTCAGTAATACAATTTTGAGAGAAATTGAATATTAACTTAACTTACTAACTGAATATTAGCTTAACTAAAATTTGTATTTGTAGTTGTTTTTTCAGATTATATTAATATTTATATGAAAGCATCGTGGGTGGGCTAAAAATATAACAAGTAAATTAAAATACCAGCCAAAACGAACATTTAATTAACCATCATAGCCTGAAATGTCAAATGTTCACCACCTGTCTCACGAAAGCCTAAACACATCTCATTACTCACTAATGTGAAATGAATTGCCATTTTTTGTCCATGATACATGAAACGTATTAAATTTCGCTATTCATTGTGGTGCGTACATACAAGTGAGAGTGAGAGTAATTTAGGTAGGTATATTAGAAGTAGCTGTTGGCCATGACCGTGCCCGTGTGAAACTTCAACCCTCCTCGTGACTTATAAATAGCTTAGATTTGGCAATTAGATAAAACTACGAACAATGTTACCTAATTTGTTATTTTAATGCTCTTTGTTTGTTGAAAAGGTGTACAGTCAATAAAAAAGATAAATATACAGACAGATAATTACATCGGTGTTTTGATAAAAATTGTGAAATAATTACGCAAAATATGTCAAAACGCAGGTGTCGTTAGCTACGTATATAGCAAACCCTAAAACAGATAATTGTTTTTTTAAGGTAGGTATATCACAATCTTTGTCAAAACACATATTGCCTGTATGTGTATACTAATTATCTCTTTTGTTGACTTTTGCATCTGGGTACCAGCTATAGTTGTATAAGAATATGGTTATTAAAACAGTCATATGAGTAAAGTCTTAGTTAGCAATTAATATCACATTTAGTTATTACCCAAATCTTAAAAAAAACTTTAAAAACATTTTTTGAAAAATTTTTAGTCATTGAAATGCGTTGAGGCGAGGCTATTGTCACTGAAATTTTGGCATTTCTTTTGAAATCACAGACAGACAGTTCAATTTTATTTATTGGTAAAGATGTAACAAAATAGTTATTACAGTTATGATTCAATTTGTTGTGTTCACTTTTCAGCACGTGACCGAAGAATCAACTTTTTTTACAATTTTTTAAAGCTAATAAATGCTCGTTCAATTTATTTATAGCAGTTGCTTATAATAGTTGCTTCAGACACGGATGAATATAGCCTCTGGATATTTTTACGGTTATAGTAACTTTTTTAATACATTATAATTAGGTATTACATTTAGATGAGGATTAATTCCGAAATAATTAAAGCGATAATAAAGTGAAATTCTTTGTACATTTCTAGGGCTACACGAAAAAATACAACAGAAAAAATATGCCTACACGATTACTGTCATACAACTTTATGTCCCGAAAACTGCAATTATTGTAGAACCTTTTATCTATAGTAAGTGCCTTGCCTACATATGTAACCAATGTACTTTTGCGGCTAGTCTTACTTATCAGTATCACTTACTTACAACCTATGTGCAAGTCTACAGCAGCACCTCGCATAATGTATTATAATAACGTTATTTCTCAGATACGTTACGTCGCGATAATTTTGATTTGTGGTTTTTCCTGGATCGCTGACAAAAACACAGCTACAAACCTCCGGCTACATGCCACACTGATACTCCTACAGATAATCTAAATCTCTACAATTACTAAGGCCCTTTGCCGGATCCCAAATCAATAATACTTCCCTTCAGTAATAAATTTAACAAAAATATAGTTATAACACATTATTATTTACAAATCTGTGTTATTATTTATTATCTGTTGCTATCATTAGAGTTGCGCAACAGCGATCGATTTCGAAATCGAGTCGGTGGTGCACAATTGTTATTCATTGCGCGCCATAATATTATTATTGTACTACAATCGGATCATTTTCTGAGCTATTACAATGAATCGAGTGATTTTAAAGCATCGATAACAGCACTTACCGACGCGACGACCGTCTGGTGCCGTTCTAATTTCACCCACAAAGAAAATCATGTTTTCACCACAGACAATTTTAAAGTGTGTAATTATTTTGTTAAGAAAATTAGTGTGAAATTACGGTGTATATTCCATTGTGTTTTTAAATTTTGATTAATAACAGGCCCTTTATTTCAATTTGTGTTGTGGGGTCACACTTTTTCTCAATGGTTTCTGTATATATTATTTTATATGTGATAAGATTCATTAACTAAACCAATCTTGCTGGGAAACTGTTATTGTATTCCAATGACGGCTTAATTGCATCGTTTAAAAACCTTCAAACAACAATTCATCGTATCTTACTTTTAAGTAAAATCTTGACAGCTCTGCAACAATGTATGGGCAGTAAAACCTCTTCAAGACTTTTTTCATCCTTTAAAATACCCACCATACCAATTAAACCTCTTTACTATCCATTATTACCGTCTGCAGACCTGCAGTACATTTAAAGGTTTCAATAAAGGGGAACATGCAAAAAGACAGTTTTATAACATAATAACGTCTTGTAAGTAGTTTATCTTAATATTGATCAACAACAATTATAGTTTGACAGGGTGGTTCGCGCGCTAGTTAGCACAAGACAAGACACACGATTATTACATTGTAAGATGGTAATTACCATTCAAGTGGTTTACTGGGGCACGCCTCAAATAAAAAGGTAATTGCATATCGAAGTAACAGATAAGGTTTTAAGAGAACGAGTTAATTATAAAAAGTTCTCCTTTTACGCCAGCCAGAAGTATTTTTATTCAAAACTGTACCTACTGCAAGGGTTCGATCTGATTACGCACAAGTCTTACATAATTATTTGCGTAGATAGATGAGGAGGAGGTTTTAGTGATTTTGATACTAGATACCTATATTTACTTCAGAGATTTTTGCTACATTATCACATTTATAAACTTATAATTTTTCTTTTATTAAATAGAAAATATTTTAACATCTTTGCTTGACTGTACTTGAATAATTATCGTAAATTTTTAATTGTAAATGACTGCGCAACTCATTACAAATTAAATGGAGATCGCATCATATTAAAATTGCATGACTTATTAATAAACGATTGGGATTTTGATATTATTTATTTTAGCTTGGCAACGATTTTTAAGCACATACCTACCTACCTACCTACCTATGTGCTTAAAAAAGACAGCTAGAAGCTACAAAATTTACGTATTTTTGTTCCTATATTTAAACCATTATCATAGTTTATTCTATCTACGTAATCCATTGAGGGCATATCATTGATCTTATCGCTTATTAATGTGTTCTTATATCCCAAGAGGGGAAAAAATATAGCGTGTATATTAAATTATATGAGTGAAGAGACTGATGAGTAATGAGTAATAGGCGCCTATAGAAACCAGATGCATATCAAAGTATTATATTATTAGAACATCTGTACCTTATAAAATAAAAGGATAGACTATAATTATAATGTTAATATCCAGTATATTGTAGGAGAAATTAATACTTTAATACCTTATAATGAAAATACGCCGTAAATAATAAACGTAAATAATAATAATTACCGTTAAAAATTTTAACGGCTCAATCTCTTTTATAAGACAAGACCCCTTGTCTTATAAACAACTTTTACTATGGAACCCAGAATTCGCGAAAAAAAACAACTAAGTAGTTCACAACTTGACAAAAATGGAAATATAGACAACTTTTATACTTTTATATAAAAGTTTTCAACCATTGAAATAAAACTACTTTTTACGGATTTTATCGCATTATATTGATATTATAACGTATTTTATTATAAAATGAAGTTTTATTTCAATGTTTAGTATTCGCGAAGTGTCAGAAATCAGTAAGTTTTCAACCATGATTCGATTTTATGGATCTGGCTGATCAGAAAATACTCATGCATGCATGCATTTACATAACATAAAATCTAATTTAACCTTCCTAAAAAGGAAGAAGAAGAAATGGAATTATTGACACACCCCTAAAATCGCTTAAAAAAAAAGACTGCGACAGTAGGTACCCTTTTAGGTTCTGACAAAGCCCCGCCTTTATTACATTTACAATTAAATGAGTCTGAATGAAAGGTGCCTTCATTGATGCCATGTTAACGAAATCTTTACCTAGAACTAATACAAAATACAAACTATGAGGTTCTTTTATTGCCTACAGAGCAAGCGGCCCACCTGATTGAAAGTGGTGTCCACCGACTATGGACATCAGCAACGTCGGGGACGTAGAGAGCTCTTTGTAGACCATAGCGCACGGGAAAACCCTGGCAGGTAGTTAATTCCAGAGCCTAATAGAGGTCGGAATGAACTTTGAATCTTTTAAATTGCAAAATGTTTAGCCAACGATTGATTAAATACGAACTGACTGACGGTCAAAACATTTTTTATATCCTAATTGACCCTTTGAACTTTCCCCCATAACCTATAAATGCCAGTTGAGAGCTGTGTGACGTATGATGATGTGAAGGTTTTTCGCAAGTTGTTGAAATGTCCCGTAGCTGGCAGTGTGTCCAGAATCGGACGAGCAGCCGGTCCCCGGTCGGCATGGTCGTATAAATAGCGCGGTCGACGACCGGCCTCCGCGCGGCCTTCACTTTACCGCACGCTCGCACGCCATCAGCGCCCGCGCCGCGAGACAGGGGTCCATAACTAGGGTTGCTAATCCTCCATACACATACTATTACCGTTTTTTATTATTAAAAAAAAATATTTTACGTTTTTAGTAAAAAAAATACTTAAATATAATTTGCTTAATTATTAAACTTTAAAAACGTTAGTCTAGTGGTCCCAAGCGAAAGCATGGGTTCGATTTCCGGGTCGAGCAAAGTGTTGTTGGGTTTTCTGTAAATTCCTAGTAGCAGCTCGGAGTCTGGATTTGTGGCCGGTTGATGGCAAAAGGCTCGCTCCCTATTACATGGGACCTAAATATACCGGCATACTGTGGGTGTACATTAGTACACCTCTGCTTAACCCTTCGGGGAACATCGGCGTGATGATGTGTTATGTTACGTTATATTTATTTAGGTAGTATTATTTTCATGTAGAATGTCTTTCGGTTAAAAATTTGATGTGTCATTACCTACTGGGTAAAAGTTAGCTATTTAAAAACATGTAATTACTTTCTTTTCTTTCTTTCTAATTAAAAAAAAAACAATGCAGATTTATCCATTTCAAGAAATATTTAATAATATCAAGATATGAACTTGTCAGCCCTGAAAAGGTGTGGCGCCACCGCTATTGTTTTGGTCTATGCTAAAAAGATACCTACCTAGAATCACTGGAAAAATATAGCCCTATCTCTTTCTGATTAAGAAAAATGCAATTTGTAGAAAGCATTACGCGGTTGGACAAATCGGTGCATATTTCTTTAACAAATGAACTTTCGTACTTATTCGCATTTGTTATGAATTATAAAATATGTTGTATTGTTTATACGCTGTTGGATTGGACTTTTTAAGACAAATAGTAGCCTAATCCTTCCTCAGGATGGTAGCTACTTATCTCCTTGATTGTTATAAAATCTGATTAGTCGTTTAAGCGGGAATATTTGACGTAGTTAACTTATTAGCTCCTCGAGTTTTCAATATTGGTCCGATAGTAAAAGTCATCCATAATGATCAGTACAATCAAATTTCAAATTAACAGCTTTTCACTAACTACATAATTATATTATATTATATTATATAATAACATTTTTGTCTGTCTGTCTGTTTGTTAATCGGTTAATCTCTGAAAAGGCTAGACCGATTTTGACGGGACTTTCACTCACAAATAGCTAATGTTTTAAGGAGTAAATTAAGCTGCTTATATTTTAGAAATATTATTTATTTTAAAAATTGGGGAACAGATAGTTTTAAAATAAAAATGGATGAGGTAGAAACTAGAAGTAAAGAAAAAAAAATCCTGTGATCTATCACACTCTTGCAAGCAGCACTACCAACATTGTAAATAGTTGTAATCTTATTTAATCTCTAGTGCTTTACGTCGTTAACTTGCACTTGAATAATTGTATTGATACCGAGAAGGGCTGGGATAAGCCTCAGGCGAACTCATCTCACTTTTATTTCACAGCCCGTTTATATGCTAATTGATTTGCAACTGCGTGTAAACATAGTGGATATTAAAAACTGACATCGTAAATCTGCTGTTCGCTTTTAAACGAGCTGTTGAAATGAAGCTTATAAACATGAATAATACATAATTATACGAGCTGTTGAAGTAAAGCTTATAAACATGAATAATACTTTCAAACACGAAAAAAACTCATAGGAAAAGGAAAGAAAAAAATTTACCGTCTGCAATTTCTTTTGCAAATCGTAATTCAATTACGGTGTGAAAATAAATAAAAAATCCACGAATAAACATATTTAACAAGAATTTAGAGGTTACAATCTTTTTCCTTAAGTGTTTTTTTTTATTTAGTATTCCGTAGGACCTAAAAATTTTGACAAAACGGAACCTTGACATTACTGTAGCACATAATATTAGCTAGTTAACGAAGATAAAAGATTCGCGGGGCACTTTAGTCCAACGAAAAAAGAACTAATACTAATAAATAATGTGAATGGTTAAACTTTTTATTATAATTTTTTGTTGAGTGATCAAAATGACCGTTCCCGGTCCCTCTGACCGGATCTCAGGTTAATTTTATTTTGATAGCATATATGTTTTTATTATGTTTATATTAGTACCTGTATAAGATTAATAGATTACTTATTGAATCTTAATAGGTTATTGGAAAAGTCCATGTTTTTTTGGGTGTTGTTAATTACCTAATTAATAGTTACGACAGACCTAATATTTATAATGGTACGGAACCGTTCCGAATTGTCTGCCATCGACTCGTTCTTGTCTATATTTTTTTAAACAGCTATGTGTAAAAGTTGCAGGTTCAGCTAATTGAAATAAAACGGTTAATTTTCCTTATAAACGTTAAGTAATGCCTGATTCGAGAGTGAAAAATAAAAGTTATATGCTTGACTTGACTCTACTGAATCAATAAAATAAAAAGCTGATTTATAATAGGAATGAAGTGGTATACAAACTTGACTTCTATTATTTGAAGCTCATGAGAAAAGTTGGTTCAATGACACTTCGTTGAACTTGAACTTCAATGGTAATAAATGCCTTTACTTACACTACTAGAAATATAAATTATTTTGAGGGAATACCTGCTTATAATATTCTAGTACTTTTAAGCGATATGACTAATAAATAGTATTCTCTTGGGAATATTCAAGGCTTGCCTTCTCTTAAATGATGTAAGAAACCTTAATACCCAAAAGTTATATTTAGGACTGTAATTAAAAAAATAGGTACTTATCTATGTTTTAGATAATAATTTAATATAGTTTTTTTCTCCTTGAAACAATCTGACTTCATCAAAACCTCATGGAAATTGAAAATGCTAATAGATACAAAAAGATATAAAAATAAATGGCCGAAATGTTTGTAGGCGCATAACTTCCGTACAACTGCACCAAATTTAATCGGAATACGCCGGCGAAGCTGCGCACTGGACACTAGTTTTTTATAGAAATACCTACCCCATAGATAAACGCAGGCCCCTTCAGACTGAAGTCTAACGGAGTTGCAGTAACTGATGCGGAACTTGGCTCTCGCGCGGAATCAAAACACACAAAAGTGCTTTAGGGCAGACTACGATGTCAGTGCCTGTAGACAAGTCGCAATTTGACATTTGAATCGAACAAAATTTGAACAAAATTTATGGAAATGACACAAGCTTTCGGCAAATTGTGCTCACTGATGTCATTTTCATACAACAACATACATCGTCGATTCGAATATCAAATTGCAACTTGTCTAGGCCCTGCTAACCAGTCAAAACTCCTAACAACGCGTAATTAATAAACGTCTCGGCTTACATTACGAAATGCCTGTGAATGACAGTGAGGAATTGTTTTCTCACACGGGGTAAAAATAATTCAGTTGTACATTCCCTAAATGGAACTTACTCGATGATATTGCTAAGTTCCTAAGCCTTACAAACCCACTCCTCGCTTAGTTTCAAACACAAATTTATCGTCCTACCAATAAAAATAGCCTTTATAGATAAAAAGTAGATTTTATTTAACCGACTTCCCAATTTGGACGTGTGAGATAAGATCTCATGTATTTTCACACTTCTCGTGACGTGTAAGTAATGTTCCTTGATTATTTACGTGGATATTAGTCGGCAGAACTATTTATATTTCTACTGCTTGGTGTTGAGGTCTGTGGGAATCGTTAAGGCTCTGTAGTTTATGTGCTACACATTAACTCGAGTTGTACAAACAAATAAAATGAGATACTATTTCAAGATCAAGCTTTTAAGTTAGTCGACGTAGTTTTATAGTTTTTTCATCTACCTTTATCAATACCTAATTGCAGTAATTTGATAAGACAGACTACAAGTATGGCCATAAACAAAAACGAAACTTTATTATGTAGGACACACGCAAAAATCTACATTAGTTATCAAAAGAAAATAGTCACACTGAAAAAACGATTATAGATAACCTTTTAATTTTGCGTAGTCACCAAAAAGTATGTCTACCGCTACGCCGCGGCCGCTGCTACGCACAATGCTACACAATAATCGTAGTAACGCGCTCCATACAAATATAGATTAAGTTAACCTTATATTGAATATTAACCAATAAAATTACCTAAATAAAAATCTGCAGTCACAATCTAGTTAGATACTAATATACGTACAACACATATTTCTTTAAAACGAGTATCCTCAGGCCGATTTATGACAGTCATACTTCGAGCGAGTGACGAAATAGTACTAATTAATAATGACATGTAACAAGCTGTAACAATTTTAATGACCGAACTTATACGTTTGTCGGCTGAAACGCTTAATGCGATATGAAAAATTAATACGCGACGTGTGTGCATCTTTAATTATTATGTTAATCTACCTAATGCTCATGCGTTGCAATGCCTTTACCATTTATTTTGTTAGGAACCTTCTTCGACGCGCTCACAATAACATAACTATTTAATCACAATCGTTCGAGCCATTTTGGAGACTATCGCACAAATTCGTATTACTATTACGTATTATCTGTATTTCGCTAGATTGTTTACATAGATGGGCAAATAAAATTGGATATATTAATTTATTAATGAACTGTGGAGGATATATTAGTTAATTAAGGAACTGGGGCCTGCGTTTCCTAACTATAATGTTTCTGTTGTGTTTGCTAATTATTTCTTCATAATGAGCAAAATGACGATGCACCGAACTCACTAGAAATTCGGAGTTTGGATAACATTGGACCTATTACCTACTACTACTACTATTGAACATATTACCGGCAAGAGAGGACTTTTCGACAAACGTCTATATTATAATAATGAGTGGTAACACTGGCATAACACGAAGAATCTAATTTTAGTCATTTATTCATACAAAACCCGTGGCCTCACATATCACAACAATTTTAAATATTGAATTACTCAGTATTATTCAAATGAAGTTAACGTCGAAACCAATTGCGCGGGAGTCATTGGTCATTATTAGCCATAACAAAAATGGCATAAAATCGATAATAGTTCCTGGAACTACGGTGTTTCGACTTCCGTCTTAATTAAGCCTACATTCCATAATAATTTTCTAAAAGATAAGAGAAGAAATTCAACTTTTATGTTAGCTGTAAACTTTTAGCGTAGTAGATATCTTGTTAGGCGCATGAGAAGTGCTTTCTTAACAAGTATACTCGTTAACTCGGAAATACAGAGATTTAATATATAAATAAAAACTAGCTTTCCGCCAGCGTCTTCGCTTCGGTATTTCTTATAACTTCCATTCATCCTCTATTTCAACCGCTTACATCCCTTTTTTCGCAATAAAAAGTAGCCTATGTCCTTTCTCAGGCTCTAGACTATCTGTGTACCAAATTTCATTTAAATTGGTTAAGTAGTTTTGGCGTGAAAGCGCGACAGAGAGACAGACAGAGTTACTTTCGCATTTTTAATATTAATAAAGATTGCATCATAACCTGTGAACATGGAATCGGTGGAGATCATATTAACCGCTTGATTTATTGGTACATCGTGAATATGGCGCGTCGGCGGCGAGGTGCTGTCATGTCTCCACGGTACGCATATCCATCAACTTAAATAGCTTTGCTGCTGTTTCACAACTTACGGATAAGTTGCCGTTAAATTACTTGGCAGATTTTTTTATTTTAATAAGGCATTTGAAGGATTTATTCACTAAACACACAGCAATTATAAAATACTGTTATTTTTACATGGCGAATTTGTAACAATTGTAGAGCACTGGCATACATTTTGTAACACTAACGTGATTAGTTAAATTTTGTTCAATTTTAAAATTTATCTGAAGATTGAAATAAAACTACTTTTTACGGATTTTATCGCGTTATATTGATATTATTTAAATCCCGACGTTTCGGACCCTTTACAGCGTCCATGGTCACGGGTGACTAAGGTGGTAGGCGTCTTGACGTTTTAATTACTAACAGCTACCCTACATTATTGTTAATTGTTGGCAATCCGATTCACGCAGAACGAGCTCACCGTATCCTTCGGTCTTGCAGTTTTAGGCTTGGATTTAGATTTAATTGAATCTATAATAGGGTTCCAAGCAGGTGGTAAGACCCAGCCATCGTCTCTATTGAAATTTGGATGTTTTTTAAATTATTTCAATGTCTAGTATTCGCGTAAGTGTCAGAAATCAGTATTTATCTGAAGGTAGCGGCTATGCAGAGGTGGTAAAACAAGCCCTGAAGCCCTGAGTGAAATCCTTGGTTCATTCTGGTCCAGTAAAATTTTATTGGGTTTTTCTCTGCCACTTGGAAGTTTACATTTATACTTGTACAGGCCCTGGGGGGCTAGACAAGTTGCATTTTGACATTCGAATCGACAAACAAAATGTATGGAAATAAATCTAAAGCTTGTATCATTTCCATACATTTTGTTAGTCGTTGTTGTTTGTTTGTCAAAATGCAACTTGTCTAGCCCCCCAGGGTCGCCTATGGTATACAAAACATAAAGAACTATGGAGGTTCATCATAAACCTCTGCGTAATCCTACGAATTCAATGTTAGCACATCATTGCACGGCAGAATATTTGCTAATGCATTGGTATCAACCCAAAACTCGGCAAAAGAGTTCTTAGACCACAAACTTTTTATGTCTAAGTATTGAAAATAAAGTTCAACCTTTCAAGTTGCGTGTAAGGGAAGACTCGCGAATCAGTAACATCTGTTTTATCTATTGAAGTGTCAATTTACAGTGTAGGGTCGATTTTGCTTCGCTTTCAAAACATTTTCGCTGTGGTATCTTTTCCGGAAGCTACACTGACGCGGTCATAGGATTATATAAGCTTATAGTCATGACAATACTGTAATAATATCCGCCTACACTAGTGACATCTACACGGGTCTACAAACATGTAAATAAAATATTATTACATAGCCCGCGATGTGAGAATATTCTCCGAAGGCGTAGTTACTTAAGTATATTTCGCCAGACCTCGACATGGTACTGAGAATTTTATAGAAAAACCTAGCATTTAAAAATACTTTTGTTGATAAAAGTTGTCATAATTATGTACCTAACTGTATATACTATGTTCCTCCGCAGAATTTACTCTATTTCCATATTTTATATATCTTTTTTTGATATCTTCACGGTAGGTTTAGTAAATTCCGTCTATTAAGACATTAATACTTGCGATTAATAGACAGAAATAATAATAATTATTAGACATTATTAATTAATTATATTACTTGCGCCCTTTAATATTAATAATTATAGAATTATAGATTTTCTTTGTGACTATCTCGTAGAATGTGTTCTGTTAGCGGACGATTTATACCTATGCAGACGTTTCGCAACGAAAAATGGATTTCTTCTGTAATGACGTAATCAATGCGAACATAGAATAAAGTTCCAGTTGCTTGCACTTTTTCAGTGGTAGTGATTATACGCTTGAGAATACCACTGCAAAATGTATGACTAGACATTTCCATTCAATAAAAGCACTATCACTTCACAAATAAAAATGTTAGACCATTAAATTACAGACAGAATACTAGAAAAAGATTCAAAGAATATCTCTGCAATGTGTATTGGAAGCCGTGATTAGTATGACGCAAATCTTCGCCGACGGAACCGTAGATTAATTTAATCGCCCGTTGAGAAGCCTCGGTTAAGCTGTGGGCGCCACAGGCTATATTCTCATAGGCTTATACACCCTCCGGATGTATCGGATTTTACACAGTGATGAACTCTAGAGCAAGTGGTAATGGTCTTGTCTACATTACGCCTATATTCCTCGAAGGGTAATTCCGATATGTCTATGTCTCATGTAATAGGGAGGCGAACTTTTTGCCATAAATGGGGCCCTCAAAATCCGAGCTGCTACTGTAACATAGAAAAACCCAAACCCACTTTACTTGACCTGACAATGGAACCCAAGCCCACAATAGTATATTACTCAAAAGGTCGCCGACCCTTGGTATTGACTGACGACTATGAGTGCAAGTGCAATGTTTCATAATAGGCTTCTGGACCACCTCGTGATCGCAATGACAGGAATGAGTCAGCAGAACGTACCTTAATAACCCACTTAGAAGCCGCCAGACATTGACGCTTACACAACCAAGTCAATGATGGAAACAGAGCATGGGAAAATGATCAAATCGAGAAATGTTTTATTAGATTGAGATACATTTTTATCCCATGTGGGACGGTTAAAAATATAATTTCTCATTGCTATACAAACTCTAGGAAGAGGCGGGAAAAGATCTGACTTGCACGGTGCTAGGACCTCATGGAGCTTTTCTCGTCAGTCGCCCATTGAACCTGACTCTCGGGGAGGGTCCTTCAATGGACGTTCGTGTTGAGATAACCGATATAACGGATAAGCCGAACCGAGAGCCCGACATAACCGTCCCGCACCCCCAAGCGGGGCAGCAAGCTTAAGGAGCATTTCCCCACCCAATAAAAAAGGAAGGACCTCAATGGAGTCTACATGACTGACAAAAGCCTTACGTCAGAGACTTTTGTAAAGAATCTTTGCGTGTGTTCGAACTTTTTTACATGGAAGTCAGTTCCCAATCTCGTTTGTTTTGCAAATAGTAACCAATAATATTGCTAGCCTCCATAACCTTCTGTTAAACCCTCACCTGCAAAATACCAAACGAGTTGGTATCGCAATCTTCTAAAATTAGTCTTGGTCTACTTTATCCAAAGTATCTACTCTACTTTTTACTATAGCATGTGATCTACAAAATAATATTGATACCGTGGTAAACTATAAGACAGTCGCCAAGTTGGAATATAGATACCAGACTAACTGCTTAGCACAGAAACCTATTGAAAGGAACTAGAGCTTACAGCTTTCATACAAAAAGACCAAAACATATTTAAATATACATTAATTCGTATCACCACAACCACAAATCAAATTGCAATTTGTTTAATCAATACAATGAACAGTAATACACATTCTAGTGAAAGCGAAACCGAAATTCTGTAAAAGAAGCAAGAGACCAATTTGGTAAAAAAAGACGTTTACAATGGTAGCATAATCGGCGGCGAGGCTGCGCGGGCGACGGTCGGCGAGCGCGCGACGCCGTGCGGACAGCCGTGACAATTAAGTTAGGTTTTTTTAATGACTTTTTTGCCGTCCAATAAATTGTGCACTTTTTACTTCGAAGAAAGTGGTTGAAAAACGATCATTATGTTAGTGAGCTTTTGTGCGAGCCGTCACGCTTGTTGGCACATAATGTGCGCCGGCGTCCGGTTCGTTACCGGCTCTGTGAATATTTAATCAGCCCCTGCGTGCATGTAATTTACAGGACAATCGGATTTGAGGTTGCTTGGCTGATGATGCTTAAAGAAATGATACGAGCATCTCGTTGTGCTGAATAAAAGCAAAAGTTTGAATTGTGGTAATGGCCATTTACAGAGTTGAGAGTGACACGCACACGAAGGGTTAGACGAGTCACGTAATCATGATCACTTCAACGTCACTTGCATTTTTTGTCTTGACATCTGTTTGTTTTATGGCGAAATTGATTATTTATTTTATGTCATGGAAATGAAATTAATTATAAGTATATTTCGTCGTCAACAAGATCCTAATAAATATTTGTTTCTTATGTGGTTAAAAGCGGCAAAACACATTTTTAAATCACCCAACTTTACGTCTCTACTACAAGTGTCAAATGTCCTCTTTTACATGCAGATGGAACCACCCAGAGAGATATTGCAGATAAAAGCCAGGTGTAACAGACAATACATCATTCGCACTTAGCTTGTCACGGACATAATAACACCTTTGCGGCAACAAACAAATAACATAAATATCAAAACAGTCCTAACACAATACCGGTGTATATTGTCCTCAGTGGCGCATAGATTAAAACCATGCGGTACCTCACAATGTAACGGACTATGGGGCGTGTTGGGACATCTCTAGCCGGCCATTGTTACGTCACACTTTGATTTATACCCTAACGTTTCGAACGCCTGACAACTCTATGCTCCAGGCACACCCGTAAATATTTCCCGTAATAAAAATAAAATGAGTTTAAAATTGAAAGAGGTAGTGTTGCTACAAAATATTACACGGCATTTGAATTGATATTATTTCTTCAGATGCGTTTGCGCAGGCGGTATGCGTGTTTTATAATAGTGGAGAAGTGACACGGAATTCTGCCGACAACTGCAACTGTTGTCAGCAAAGTGAAATATTGTAGCAAACGATCTGAAATCTATGTTATTCTATGATGACTTTGTACATCATTGCATATTCATTGATATAAACTAAGCTATAAATTCAATGCAAAACTAGCAACCAATTAGGCTTACAATTTATCCAGGAAGATTTACAATACACCTAGATATTAGATACAACAGATACATAGAACTGCTTTGGTCTAGTGATGCAAAGTGTTATTAGTGTTTTGTTTGAAACTCACTCAAGGGTTAAACAGGTGTACATGTATATACAAATGTATGTAAGTATTGCGAACATTGTTCAAATTACATTACTTTGTAAGCTTTTATTCAACTTGCTTAGTTAGTTAGTTTGAGTGGGGATTTGTGCCCGGTTACAAGTAAATAGGTTTTTCCTTATTACTTCCTTTCTAAATAGATATATACTTAGAAAGAAAGTAAAAAGGGTGGGCGTTAAATTTTAAAAAATGCGAGGCACAGACCTCGCTAAGATTTCTTCGTTCTATCATTATTGATGTAATACAAATCCAGTATGTTCACACATCAATTTATCATATTTTGTTTCATACAGATTTTTTTATGTAAAATGCGCAAATTATATCTATTGTCATGATAAATAAACTATACTAATATTATAAGACGAAGAAGAGTTTGTTTGTTGGAACGCGCTAATCTCAGGAAGTACTGGTCCGATTTGAAAAATTATTTCAGTGTTAGATAGCCTGTTTAAAGAGGAAGGCTATATGCTATACATCATCACGCTACGACTAATAGGAGCGGAGTATTAATTAAAAATGTGACAGAAACGGAGTAAAAAACAACTTCTCTCTCTTCTTCGGGAACGAGGTCACGGGTAAAGGATAGTTATTTAAATAAACATCGTTCTGTTAAATTTAATTCTCTGGTTATTTGTTATCTAAGTATACTAACAATACTAATTTATTATGTTATTATTCTAAGGCTAGTAAATGATAAATACCATCGTTTACCATTGAAATCATACAAGGAAATCTAAACTTAAATAGCTTGAGATAATTAATTAGGATGCCATATATCTAATCTCAGTTAGATTACATGCCATCAATTCGGAGTTTTTATTCAATTGATGCCCCCGGGGTAAGCAGAAGTAAACGGAGAACGCTATCGGCATTGCCTAAGAAATAAATCGTATCTAGTTTCTATTAGGAACTCTGTCCATGATATTTACTGAGGATATTAAGTCTATTCTTCATGAATAGACTAATTTATTATTAAAAAGGTTGCCCCATAGACTTTCCTCATCGTGGGTGTGTTTATAAACACAAATTCACATACACAAACACTCAGAACAAACAGTACCTCAACCCGTGGAGCAATTGGAGCAACCCGTGGAGCATTCAAATTATGTATATATGTATGTACCTATTAATCATTATACTTCATAAATATCAAAGGTTATAGGGTCGTATAAAAAAGTACTAAGCACCAATTGACCGTAATTGGTCGGTAGGTCTTCATTATAATAGAAATTGATAATCCGATCATTAATAAAACACACATGCGATCGAACAAATACATGTACAGTCACGAAGAAAAACATGTATACACTAGGCAAAATGGAAAAGCGTTTTTCTCCTAAGGTACTAATAGAGCTTTTGAACTACGAACAGTATTTACGAACCAATAATATACTGGCATTGGTGTTATCTCAAAGATGCAATCGTTCATTCATCCAAGAATCGCTTTAGCACTTTTGTAAGTGTTTATATATCTATGCTCGCGACTGTACGCTATAATAAATAACACTGCTTTAAGATTTTAGCAATACAGATCTGCCAAGTGCCAACCCTAAGAGTATGTGAAGCCCTCCACTAATCATTATAATTAATCGCCTAATACTCCTTAAACAATTTGCGACTAATTAACGTAATCGACGTTCATTTATTTAAGTTGAATGCTTACTAGAACTACAATGTGCATTCATCTTTATAATCTAATTCTATTCGTATCATTAAAGTCCGCAAGCGGTGTTCGGGCGGGAAATAATCGACTCGTGCGCACCGCTTATTACGCGAGGCTTAATAGGCGCAGATTGAGACAGTTTAGTGACAGCCACCATTAATCGTCACCATGTAATCTGTGCCCCGCTCTTAGAAAACCTCGTAAAGAACATGAAATCTTATTTTCCTTTGCAGTTTACAATACAGATGCCGCGTTTTACGTGTTAGTTTTAGTACCGTTACTATTTTACAGTTTTTTTATTACTTCAATGAGTAGTATTTACAAAACCCGCACCAGGATATCGTAGGGGGCTAATAGACTTACTTACCTCTCTTCCTGAAGGGAGTGAAAGCCAACAAAGCCTGTGATGTTGAAATATTTTAAAAGTTTATTTATTCAACTACAATGCAGTAGTTTCTCTACTAAACTGCACGTGAATCAACAAAATTAAATAATAAAGACGCGTATCGCCGTGACTTGAAAATTACACTTCATTACGCGTATTTGACACTACAGAAAATTATTATGATAGATGTATAAATAATTAATCTCTTGGAATTATAAATCGTCATAATCTTAGACGTAATCTAATCTTGATTGTTAGATACATACAGCTTCTAAATTGCTAAATGGACTTAAACGAATGACGGGCCGCAGAAATTATAATAAAATCATTAATAATTCTATGAATACGAGGATTGAGTAGGAAGATCTTCCTACGCGAACTACAAGTATCAACTGGCAGGGTTCATAACTGGTCAATATATTCGTGGATTATAACTGTTTTGGCATTGGCATAATCCGTACAAATTGATAAAACACGATTTTGGGATTTGGACCTGTTTAACCGAAATATTATTCCTGATCGCATTACTGTCTATTTAGATAATATCGGTGACATTGTAATTAGGTAAAGCCTGCACTCATCTGTGTTGAATTGGATTACAATTTTTGGTTTCAATTAAGAGCTTAAAGATTATTATGGCATTGTGTTTTTGCTTCGAACAAAGAAAGGTAAAATATAATAATATATGTGTGAGATAAAACCCAGTTTGAACCCCGTTACACCACAATTTTTTGGGTTATTCTGTTATTCAGGGATGAGACAAATCCAACAAATCAAAGATCATGAAAATCGCTTCTAGAGTTATAAGTGTTTTAACAAACCCAACTTTGTTTTAGACATTGAATATTATTCACATTAGGAACTACAAAAATTATAAAGAAGAGTTTGTTCACTTGCTCTATAAAGGATGTAAAACCAGTCTTAAGTTTATGATCTACGTCATAATATCAAAAAAAATATCTGATAAGTACGAAATATCCGAACGTCAACGGCTAGCATAAAAGTACCTATTAATATAACAAACATGAATAAAACACACAAATCAAAAACTCGTTAATCGATTTGAGGCTGTATCTCAACGTTGCGTGCGTTTATTTTGACTGATGCAAAAAAAAGCAGCTAAACCGATGCTTAGAAGTCATTTATCAAAATTAAGAGTGGTCTACACGCCCCTTGCATGAGTCCAACATTATATCTATTACCGTTACTATTTCGTAATGGCGTTAAAAAAAGTATGCTGCATTTGTAGTAACCCGGTAGTGTGCGCATGCGCTTATGGCATTTTAATGTACTTTGTGGTTGTTGTACTGTGCAGAAATACCAGTAGAATTATAAGAAGATTAGATTTATCTATTGCTTCGCGTTTAACTCGCATCTTTTAGAGAAAAAAGGTATATAAACCTTCATTTAGGGTGCAATCTATCTCCTTTCCAAATTTTATTGAAATCTGTTCTGCAGTTTAGGCGTGAAAAGGTCAAGAAACAAGAAGAAAGGACAGAGTTACTCTGTATAGATTGCAGGAATAGTTTATAATTTAGTACGAGTACTTAAGTAGTACACAAGACAAGCAAATTATGTTTAAAAACGGTTACATTTGGCTTAAATCATAGGTAACAGCTGCATTTTTCCTCACATCATAATAATTTTTGACTAAAGTCTAGGTATCTCTGGAACACATTAGTAATAATGTGTTAACAAGCCATTTACCTACATAGAATGCGAAATCTTTATCACTTCAGGCCCCACAATAATGTAATGTAAGTAGTGAACTCTCTCTCACCTCGGCGTCTGCTATCTGGCGATCTGAAACACAAAACAGTACTATTTAACAATAGCTTATTAGCAGGGAAGTGAATAAATCGGTCAATTAGATTCAAATAGGAGAAATTACCGTGTAATTAAATGTGTGAACTAAAAAGATACATCTTACAGAGAGATATATTTCAAGTTTAGTTAATGTTAATTAGACAATTTGCATTCGTTTTCTTTCACACTTTTTTCAAATTACTGCAAATGTTAATGTTTTTAAGATCTGCTGTAGCTAAAATTCCTCAAAAAATTTTTTTGGTCTATATTTATCAAAGTAAAATAGCATAATATGGTATAATTTTAAGAAGGCTTTTAGGAAAGCTTACAGACTAATAACAAGGGTAAAAACAATATACAAGTTTTACAAAAGTTGCGAATAACAAATTTCCACATAATTTTATATAACAAATAGAACATAATATGGCCATCCAAAAACAAAATTCGTATTTTTTTAACAACAATGTTATTTATTATTTATATAATAGGTATTTTAAATAAATAAGTTTATTTTATATCCATTAAAAATCATAAAGATTACAATGTTCTTGATTATGCATAATAATATTGTTTTTCTTTAATTACAAAAATAGTTATCTATGTTTTGATTTTGCTGAAAATTATTAGGTATGGAATGAGGTGCGTGAGCATTCACCTTAATTAGAAAATTTGCATTTAGTCTGTGGTAGATACAGTTTTTGCGCAGCCAGTTGGCGCAGTAGCAACGCTGGGATGCTTTTTGCGTACGCATGCGCAGTTATAATGAGGCTGGATCCAAATCACTCCTCTGAAGAATCTGGTAGCAACTTGTACCTACTTATGATTTAATTTCAAGATCACTCATATGAAGTAAAGAATAGCGTGTACTTAGACAAGTTGCAATTTAACTGTAAATGCCCATTAGCCCACTGGTCGTTAGCATGACTACTATGCATAAGGTCTTGGGTTCGATTCCTAGCTCGAGCAAATTATTATTACGATGGATTTTTTTATTCTCTTACATTTGTAGTCGAAACATATTGGCGAATTTTTGTTGTAGATTAAAATTAGCCTATATTTAACACTTCGGGGAGTACAGTTATCTTTAAGTTACTATGTAAGGTTCAAATCGACAACCAAATCAAAAATGTATGGAAACAAAATGCACACCCGATTCGTAGAAAACTTATGTCATTACTATACTATTTATTCTCGATCCGAACGGTCAATTGCAATTTGTCTAGGCCACCAGAAACTTAGCGTGAATATAAACGTTTGCGTGCATTCAATAATTACAGCTTAATAACAATTATCTGCTTAAATATCGTGTCTTCGATATCGTAATTTTAATCGTTCTCAGATTAGTTTCGACATTAATTAAGCATCGATCTTAAAATCTTGATACTGTTACAATTACGTGCATGATGATACCCGCAATCATTTTTATATTGAGCACGAATAACATTATACTTAGATATTTTTCCATCTTGGCACAATTTTGCGGCATTCTAGGTCACATACTTTAGTCTAGAAAATTCACGGCCAATAAAATTCAATGTAATTGTTCGTGTGAACGTGTAACGATGTCACACATTATCAATTCCGCACATGATGTGTCGCACCAGACACCTCACAGTAATATCGCTCAGAAAAACTGCTCATCAATATTGATTGTATATAATTTCACCTTCGTGACTTTTCTTTGATTTACACCGTAATATTTTACAATACGGTTGACATTTTAATTGGCCTCACTTGTTTGTTCCGTGCCCCGGTCGATGTAGTAGGCGGGTACAGTTTTGTCCCTCAACACTCAACTGTTTTGATTTATCGAATTTATCGAGCTAGTGTCGCAACGGCCCTTCGAAATATCGCCTCCAAGGGCCCGACAAATTACTATAATAACATAATTCGGATAATTTATCTCGCATCGCAGCTCCCGGCAGATTAAATATTCATCTTTGACACTTCATAAAAACATGTAACGGCCATTTATATCGTTTGTGACTTAGTAGTTGCATTGCATGTCGTGAGAAATTGGCTGCATGAAAATGTATAATTTAAATTTAAGAGCAGTTAATTTTAATCTTGTTAAACAGAACAATCTTCATAAGTAGTTGTACCTATGCATACCTATTAATAACGAAATTTTATTTACAATTTATGTCGCTAGCAGTTCCGACTTAAGGATAAATTAAATTATATAGGTAGCAATTCCGATTTAAGGATTAATTATTAACATTCAACAAATACGAAGAAATTGCATGTGATGGCGTCTCTATTATCGGTGCCGGTAATAAATCTCCTACAAAAAATATAAGTAAGCAACATAGCTGCATATATTATAACTACGTATACATATATGGGGTCCAAACACTATAGTTGCTCAAGTCATGCTGATCAAGCTACATAAAAACTTCATTAAATTATCTCTGTGTAGCCAGCTGCCGACATTAGTGTTCGCGTGTGCAATCTGATATCGATGAGCAATGAAAACAGATCAATTAAAGCCATAATAAATATTGATCAACATTTTTTTTCTTTGTGAATTGTTATGGTTTGTTTAGTAAGGGGGAACTATTATAGTAGGAGTGGCAAAGGGTACATTTTTGATTACAGGCAAGCTGGAGAAGCAAGAAGGGAAATCTTCAAGGTGAAGCTTTCACCAGCGTACGGCATAATATCATGGGGCCTACGAGGTATACCTACTACGGTTGGATAGCAGTTGACAGTGGCTTATTTATTTTAGGTCTTAATGCCCTAGGCATTTTCTGCCAGACAAAATTTGGAAGATGCAGAGACAAACAAAGTAGATGCATATATAGGGCAAGAGTGAGAGGTAAGAGACAAATCCTATCTTATGTAAAAAAGTAACACCAGTCAAAACCAGTTCGATTCATCCTATTCATCGGTAATACAAAAGAAGTGTGGTGATTCTCGCAAAATTAACACTCGCTTTCGCCTAAAACTATTTAAAGACGCATGTAATACGACCGTAAGTACTCATTGAACAATGCACTCTTTCTACAGGAAGTCCGTGATATGAAGCAATTAGAAATGATCATTAATCATTCGTCAGCTGTTTATTCACTCTAATGTGGCGCTGACGATGTCGAGATCCGATATTCGTGATTCGGATATTATCGATAACTTTTTGTGTATCGAATAATAACTCGTGTCATTCAATGATCACTCGAGTTTGATCGATTACGTTCACATAATAGACTTGTCTTTGTAACAATTTCTTTGACTATCTAGTTAATAACTTGTGGTTAATTTCACTTATAAATAGCGGCTCATAATATGAACTTTTTGCGCAAGAGTGTGTCAAAAGCCCTTAATATTTTTTAACTTTTTTATGCCTTATTTTTTCCATGTTGTTTTTATGTTTATTAGTGATAGTTTGATTTGAAACATCCGGTACTCTTTGTCAGTAACGTTTAGTGATCAAAAATTATTCAGAATGTATTATAGAAAACTTCATTATCAACCCATTAACTGTCCCACTGCTGGGCACGGGTCTCCTCTCAGTATGAGAGGGGTTAGGCCATAGTCCACCACGCTGGCCTAATGCGGGTTGGCAGACTTGCCGTCACATGCCGTCGAGAATATCTTTCAAGCATGCAGGTTTCCTCACGATGTTTTTCTTCACCGTTAAAGCGAGTGATAATTACGCACATGACTTCGAAAAGTCAGAGGTGCGTGGCTTGGATTCGAACTCGAGACCTTTGACTTGGCAGTCCAGTGGTCATACCCCTAGGCTAGATAGAAAACTTAGAAGTTTTGTAAACTATTAAAGTGATTTCTCTAAAACAAAATATAAAGTATTTTTATTTGCTTTCCAGCAATATCTAGTGCCTAATTTAAAAACCAACTTTGTAATTGATTTAGCTAAATAAGCATAAAAGAGATCGACAGTTTAGTTCTTGAATAGCATAACGAGACCAGCTGTTTCCACGGTACTGTGTGCTTTTGTTTCAGCCTTACTGTTATGATTGATTGTTCGCGCCAAATTCTCCTAGTTTCAGGTTGCATTGTCTCAGGCAGCTATATTAGCTTCGGTTTGGACTAGTCACGAATTCACGATTATAAACTCCGTTAATGTCACCTTTTATTGAAGCGACTGTTGCTAAGGCTCCTATTTTATTGTACCTTACTCACTACTGTCCAAGTTGGGAAAGGTCATAATTATAATTTTTTTTGTTCTCACTGACATGACAAACAAGTAGGTTCGGTCCGCCTGGAGGTTAGCGTTAAGCGTAGTCTATGGTCGTGGCCAGGGCCC
The DNA here is from genome assembly GCA_946251955.1 of Acronicta psi. Taxonomy (NCBI): domain Eukaryota; kingdom Metazoa; phylum Arthropoda; class Insecta; order Lepidoptera; family Noctuidae; genus Acronicta; species Acronicta psi. Next base: position 10,616,955 of record OX276477.1, on the reverse strand, counting down.
AGAATATAATTCAATGATATAACGTAACTTATATGCAAAAGAAGACAACATTTTCAGTTTCCTTCAAAAACGGGTAGTAGATGTTAGCAATCCTTGGAGTTGTTTCGCTCGAATGAACCGGGAGTTTACATTCATAGTTACATCATATTAGACATACTTTAATTTATTATAATGTTTGATTTAATATATTTTAATAACAAAAAAAATATATTTACACAATACAGTTTTTCACTTAGGAAATGCCGATTCCAGTACAAAATACCCTAAAACATTGTCTTGCAAGCGTCTTTAAAAGATCTATTTACAGTCACAAAATATCATTTGATTTCATCATAAAAAGAGTGTGAAAAGTGTTTGAAATTAAGATATTAAAGCAACGTAACTAATAACACATTCCATTTGTGAGAAAATAGCCGCCTAAGTATTACGGCAATCTTCCAAATATTTTCATTCTAAAATGACTTTATGATTGATGCTAACAGTAAAATAATCTGTAGTATGATCACTCTATTAACTATTCCTGCTTTTTATAATGTTTACGAATTTCGTTACAATGAATGCACTTATTACTTGATTTTTGTAAGTAACTTTGCATTCTATCGTATTTATTATAAGGATAAGTCTTACTTCTTACTTTAATATTATAAATGTGAAAGTTTGTGAGGATGGATGGATGGATGGATGGATGGATGTTTGTTACTCTTTCACGCAAAAACTACTGAACGGATCTAGATGAAATTTGGCACAGAGATAGATTATAGTCTGGAATAGCACATAGGCTTTTTATCCCGGTAAAATGTATGGTTCCCTTGGGATAGCGGGCGAAGCCGCTGGCGGAAAGCTAGTATTGCATAAACACGTTTGCTTTTACTGCTGGATTTTTATAAATAACATTGTATTCTATCGTATTCATATAAGGACAGGTTTTGCACATAAATGTTTGTTTAATGTTTTCTCAATTACTTAAATCACCAGAGTGTTGAAGCATACTTAGATATGCAGATTAGTTAATAACTTAATTCGTTACTGAATTTGATGCTTAGGTACATTACTTTCTGCACTGTTTCCTAAATGTAATAGCAAAAACATTTGTGTATCTAATTCATCGTAAAACTCTACTGTTATAGAAATAAAAAATCTTAATTTACGCGAATGATATCTACACACCTATGAATAAATTGTTGTTTGAAGGAAAAATATTAAATGTATTCACGTGGTGGGCAGGTATAACACTTACCTACATGCAATTATATTACCTATGGCAATTATATTTATCTCTATCTGTGTTTTGACAAAGATTGTGTACTTACTATCAATAGTACATACACAATTTTAAGTCGTATACCTATACCTAACTTTATTGTTGAATGTACCTTTACCTAGGCTTCACCTGTAAGTTTCAGGTTCCATGTTTTAAGGGGAAAAGTCAACAAATCCAAACTCTTACCTGCTGATGAGATCTTCATAGAAAAACAACTTGTTGGTTTTGTTCGACCGCACCAAACTTGCGACCGGAATCGTAGGTATCGATTCATCGAAATCGAATCATTATCGAATCACTAGCCCAATAAGGAAGTTAGGCAGTTAATGAAGTAAGTATGAGTATAATAGGTATTTCTAAAACATTTTCAGTAGTAGCTTGATCTTTGGATTTATGCCTGATAATGGCAATAGGTTCCCTATCACATGATACGTAAATAACTAGAAAATTGTGGGTGTACATTTAATCATGACATTTCTGCCAACTCTTCGGGTAATATGTAATAACCAATGCAAATAATTGTTTTTTGCGTTGTTTAACCGTTTATTAGCAATCACCCATTAAGTATACTGTAATCAGTGCAGATTCCAATCGTTAATGGTACTTATCAATAATTTAACCGATAACAGTGTCCTATGTAGACAAGAAATAGCTCGTAAACATTCGTTCAAAAGTAGACCCATAATTTTCAGGCCTATTTTATAGCTTAGTTAGCTTGAAACTTAGTCGCCGTCAATATTTTATGAATAAATTAATAATATCGTTAAGCTTTGTAATTAGACTTTATGCTTGATGCAAGCGATAATTCTAGTTGTACGAACGATTAATGTAAATTGTATCGCGGACGTATCCGGTGAAGTGATTATGGACGGATATCACGTGATCAAAACATTTGAGACAAAGCTGCGCGTGCTTTTGTGAAACTTTTGATGTCGCAAAAGCATTGTCAAGCTTATTTCGATTATTTTAAAAGTTTCGCAGTATTATTTTTTCTAAATTAATAACATTATATTTAGACTTATCCTTGTGTAAATATTCACACAACACTAACTGAAGTTGATGAACAAATTTAACGTTATATTTTTAAACGCAAACGTAACGCAACATGTCTGACTGATAAACAGTTATGTGCGAGCAGTGAACTGGAACTGGGATTTTTTATATTAACAACTTAATTTATTTAGGTATTTTTATTTATGTCCACGCACCGTGATGCATACAACCGGCCGGGAAAGCCTATGGGGGAGGCTGGCCGGAGCTGTTAACCTCTTTCAGCTTATACGATGTTGATTACTACGATCAATAACTAACCTAACCTAAATTAAAAATTTAGAAAACCCCCGACACGAAATATATTTTGCCATTTTTTGGTGGCGGTCATCTTGGATTTGAAATTTATTATAGTGTATAGTATTGTCCTAATTAAGCCCTTTCATGTGATACCCATATTGAGGGAGTTGTGAAAAAATATATGATTCGCGGCCATCTTGGATCGATTTTCATAAAACATAGCTAAGAACACTCCCGACTAATTCACCTTTCACATAAAAAAAACAAAATCAAAATCAGTTCATCCGTTTGGGAGCTACGATGCCACAGACAGACAGACACACACACACACACACATACACACACACACACACATACACACACACACACACACAGACACAGACACGTCAAACTTATAGCACCCCGTCGTTTTGACGTCGGGGGTTAAAAACTGGCAGGTATCTGAATAGGTCTTAAGCTCCAAAATACCTTACTAACCCCTGTTAATTTACCCGCTATTTTCATATTTATATAACATGTCGCTCATCGCTGGCACGTTACAGCGTTGTGTATGGAATTCGAACGGTAAATATCCCGCAGGAGCACCCGTAGCCCGCAAATCGACCGGGATGCCTGCGGCGACCGGCGACCGGCGTACGCGCATGTTTCTAACGACCATCGTAATGGCTGGTGCGATGGTTTTATGAGCGATAAGATCGCGTTGGTTGAAAAAACGGTGTAAGGTATGGGATCGTGTTTGTTCCGAAATTTCATGTTTCAAATATTATTCGTTATAGCGTGATTACTAAGCAAGAGATCTTGGGATCAATTCCCAGGTTGAGCAAAGATGTTATTGGGTTTTTCTGAAAAAAAAATCAGAAGAAGTTCGAGGTTTGGAATTGTTCCCGGTTAAGGGCGATAGGTTCACCCTGGTAGACCGTACAAAGTTTGAGTTTAAAAAGAGTTGAGATCCAAAGAGTTTCCTTTCCTTCTCAAACTCCTTCAGCATATCAAGTGGCAATTCACCAATAAAACACGACATCTAACATTCCTTACAACATAAGTCTATAGACGCAACGCTATACATCTAGTCACCATGTATTAGAGTATAAACTTCACATGACAACACGCATCCTCGACGCGTGAATGGTATCTACTACGTGTCGCTGTAATTTGTTGATTCTAGCCTGCGCATGCGCACGATATTTCTTATGTCACCTTACGAAAATTGTTTTACCTACTCAAAGCAATCGGTAAGGTAAGGTCTTCAAGCTAAGGTAAGGTTGATTATTGACTATTATTGTCTACGATCTTAGAACATAACCTTTTAAATACACGACATATTGTTGGACTGTTGTTGTCTAAATAAATACATTTTGAATTGAATATTTACCGTAAGATAAAAATAATATGAGTTTATCATCAAATTCTTTGTTCAAACCGCGAGAATTAGATAATGTAAATTTAATGAAAAGTAGTAATACATTTTCACATCGCTTTAAGTTAAAAATAAATATTTTATTCAAATCTTTTCATGAATCGAATTCCACAGCCTTTTCAAAGTGCGAAGCTCTTTCATTCAAGTCCTCGTCCTCAATGCAACCTCATTTTGACGTGTTGAAACACAACATCTAACATAACTCGTCAGACACTGCTATAATACATTCAATGAACGCCATGCAAGTAGCCCATAAACTGAGAAGCGCTCCTCCAAGCTTGAATAGCTTTTAATGTGTGACGTCTCGCGGTAATTTGTTTGTTCCAAGCCTGCGCTAGTGATGTGAATCAAGTTGAATTTTAAAAGCTTTTTTTAACTATCTTTTTTTTAAGCATTTTCCATGCTAAGATTACAATTTATTTGATTGAAGGAAAAAATCGGCTGGCGGGCGGGATTTGAACCTGCGTCTTCTGGTTCGGTACACCAGACGCTATGACTGCTAAGCCACCGCGAGATCTGCTTAAGAAAAAAAAATGAATTTTTTAACATGTTACTCGTGAGAATTGAAAAATAACGATTCGATTGAAAAAAATATTGACTAGTCAAAATGCCTGGAATTTCTTACATTTACATTTAGGAATTGTTAATTGATGTTAGGAGCTGAGTGACCTTTTTTTAGAAAACAGAAATATCTTCATAATATACTTCAGTCACTCAAGAAGAACCAATTCGTACAGAACTCAAAAGAACTTGTGAAATAACTCGATTGACAAAATCGGCCTCGTATCGCTTCACTAGCCTGCGCCCGCGCCGTGTAATCCTACACGGACAAGCGTAACCACCTGTCTGCACTTCATGTTACATGTTCATATAATTTTTACGTTACATTTCTTTATTTTTTGTTAGTAGTTTTATGTCTATCATGTCCATATTAATAATTACTAGGTATGGAAACAAATCTAACTCGTGTATTTTATTTCTTTGATGAAAGAAGATTAAAGCCCGGTGGCTTTAGAATGAAACTATTAATTCTTAAATTAGATCAACTGTATGACAACGATTAAAAATTTATGTATGGCATCTGGATTGAATTTATGATTATTCTTCGAAAGCAATAAACAATATGAGCATTGCTAAACGTATCTATTATGTTTATTCTATTACTTTTAAATTAGTTATGGCTTATTGTTTATTTATTATTATTGTTAGTTAATTATTGCTTTAGCGTTTTTATTTTATTATTTATTTATTATTATTATTTAGCCATTATCCCATTGTAGGGCAAAGGCCTCCCTACTCTCTTTCCATTCCTCACGATTCAAGGCTATTTTAGACCAATCCTTCCAGAAGGAATCAAGCTCGTCCCGCCATCTCCTGTCGTCTACCATTTTGCCTTTTTATGTATGAACAAAAATGCATAAAACCGCTACTGTCACAAAGTAGAAATTCAAATAAGTATTCATATCAGTAACCGCTTTAAACATAACGCGACAATATGTTAAAAAATCCGCAGGTTGTGTATAAAACGCATAAGTAGGCGTGGTAAATATTGTACCTATACCTTTATTTTCCATGAGAAACCACAAGATACGTTAGATACGGGATGGAGAACAAGTGCAGTTTCTAAGCTTGGCTAGCGGTTAAGAAACATGAATTTATTTATTATAGATACATAAGCTGCTACACTTTTCAACCTCTCCAACACCATTGCACTTTCAGAAATAATAATAAACCTACAGGACTTCTGAAATTTCCAAATCTTATGATAAATAATAAGATAAAAATAATAAGATAAGATAACATAAACATACGTAAGATAAAATAACCCCTGTATTCCCCAAGGAGTTAGGCAGAGGTGCGCTGATTTGCACTGCCAGTTCGCCAGTATGTTTTTAAGGTCCCATGAAAGTAATATGAGACAACCCTAATATTGCCAATAACAGGTTACAAACCCACTCCGAGCTGGTTCTGAAAATTTCATAGAAAATCTCAACAATACTTGGCTTGACATGGGAATCGAACCCTACTGAGTCTCAAGCGCAAGGCGCACTTGCGATTACAGGCTAACGAGACAGTTAAAAAGCCATCTTTCATTAAAACAAATTCTAGATAATACTTTACTATAATGACGTCTATCAATGTACGCGTGTGTGCAACACCCGCCATTTTTTACGCGCCTGCGCATTTGCAATATTACTAGGGCTGGAAAAGTGATTTTAAAAGTAATAACGATATACGAAGTGAGTAATTTGTGAGATGGCAGCTAATGATGCCTTCAACGCGTTAGTTATTTTTAAAATAGGACCAAAAAGTTTAAATATGCTGTCAACATTTAAAAATAAACCAGTAAAATAGCAAATGATACGCCTGAAGTGACTAGGAGATAATGTCAGAATAATAATAAGGTAACATTTATATGTTCGAAGTAATTTTATCAAAGGTTATTAATTTAATAAATCTCAATAATTATTTCTTGCGTCTGCGTTTGCGGAAATCCAGTTTCTCGTCGCTTTTCTGCGATTAGAACTCAATACTTCCATTTGATATCTGATCCATTAAAGAACAGGTCTGGTCACGTGCATCTCTAATAAATTAAATTTTCCGAGTTTTAATTGCAAACAAGTTTCATGTTCGCGACAGCCCTAGGAAAAGACGCGGAAGTGGGTCCTAAGACTTCGAAGTTTATCTCCATTAACGAGAATCCAAAGAGTTTATCGAATTCACTGAGAGATTCACTTCATTTACTAACGTAGTTTTGTTGAAGATTACGACGCTATTTAGCGTATCCTTACAATTCAACATACTTCATAAGGAAGTGTAGTATCTATATGTGTATAATATTAATTTCTATAATTATTTTTGTAAAGACCAGAAAGATTTACCATTTAAGATTCGCCAACCAGCATTACTATGGCCTTATCTCTTTCATACTGAGAGGAGATCCGTGCCCAGCAGTGGGACAGTTAATTGGTTGATGATGAAGAAGAAAGATTTCCACGATCATAAAACATTATATCCAAGTCCTGATGAGGGAATAAGACGTCTGTGGCCTAGGCGTTCGAGTGTCGAACTGTTGATCACAAGATTGTGGGTTCAATACACCACAGAACACAAACATTTATGTAATGAACATAAATATTTACAAAAAATTACTTATAGTACATGATGTGTTAAGGTTGGTACTAGATAGTGCTGTGTAAAATGTCTCAAAAAACCAGACTAAAAACGTTTGTTGGACGGAAAGTTTATCAAAAGTGGATGCGCTTGCGCATACTAATTACAATGGACGCGGTTATTACGTTACACATTAGTGGTGAGTTCTCCTAACCGACTACGATGAACCACGACGTGTCATTAGACAGGAATGATGACATTATTAGAAGCCGCATGATAAGTTTTTGTATGTGATTTTACCGACAGAATATCTCTGAGTTTCTCTGGGTGTGGCTTTGAGTATGTATGAATGAAATGATACACTACCTATATCAGAAACGGAAAAAAACCAAAGGAAATCGTCATTCCTCGTATAGAAATGACAAGGTCTTAATATTAATCAGTCTTGTATGTCTCAAATAAAATATTTTATTCCTGAAAGCGTTGAATTAAAAATCCTTACTAATATTATAAATGCGAAAGTAACTGTGTCTGTCTGTCTGACGTGCTTTCACGCCAAAACTACTGAACCGATTTAAATGAAATATGGTAAGGAGAAAGGACATAGGATACTTTTTAATGCGAAAAAAGGGCTGTAAGGGGTTGAAATAGGGGATGAAAGTTATAAAAAATATCCAGACCACGCGTGTGAAGCCCCTGGCGGAAAGCTATCTTAATATTATTTCCAAATGCAATAAGTTTTTATCAAAGTAGAGCATACTTAACGATTATTACACACAATTATTACGCTAGTCAATATAAAATCCATGAGAGTTCATTGAATGTCAATACACATAGAAACAAAAGCTCGGGCAACGGTAAGGAGATTCTACCGCACGCGTCGTCGGATGCCTGCGCGTGCGCCGCCATAACTACTTGATACAAATCGCTGTTAATCAATCACAAGAACTCTAGCGGTGGATCTGTATGGATTTATGCTCGAGGATTTTTTTGTACTATTTGTGGGATTCTTTTCTAGGGGTAATTGTTAAAAATATCTTAATTATGCATTTATACCTTATGGAAATATGGTTACAAGTAGTAAATATATTTATATTAAGAATACTCTTGTTTAAAAAAATAATATTAATTTAAGTAAAGTATGAAAAAGATATTTAGTAAACAAGTAAAAGTCTTTGTAAGTAGGTACCTATTTTAATAATTCTAGCAACGAATAAAAAAAACAACAGAAAATCTACTATTCTCAAGAACTCTGCACTGTAGTGTGCGTTTGGAGACACGAACCAATTTTTTTTTTTATATTTCACCCTAATCATGTCATGGTAGGATAAGTACCTTGGAGGACCTGAGCCCAGCAGTGGGACAGTTTTTTTTATACCACTAAGGTGGAAAACAAGCATACGGCCCGCCTGATGGTAAGCGGTTACCGTAGCCTATGGACGCTTGCAACGCCAGGGGTATCACTCGCGCGTTGTCAACCCTAAAATAGCTATGGTATGGTAATAGCTCAGGACAAAACAACATAACCATATTAACAAATATTCATATTGGAAATACAATATTATTTTCCAATGACCTTTCTTGTAAAAAAAGTCATAGTAAACATAAATTCACAAAAGGCTATTGTTAACTATTTCATGGGAGACGCTTGATTGCACCATTTGCTCGGCTGTTAGCGGCGTGTCATCGCGATTTGACGCCTCCATCGATTTCTGACATCGGGTACCGTTTAGGCGGCTACTCTACTTTTGAATTTGACACTATTTATGTAGGTTTATTGAGCAGATTTTGATGTTGTAGTGAAACATACTTTTTTTAAAAAGAACAATTATTATTGACTGCTTTCGAACCATTGCGCTTTTGTTTTTTTAAAGCAAGAAGTATTTATTGTCTGTCGTTCGGGGTTCTGGTTGTCATAATAATAAGTGCTCTCCGAATGCTGATTAAGGACCCACCGATAGCATAACTACAGATCTTACCATAGACTGACTATGAACTCATGCACACGCTATAGAGAAATCATGGAGAATCCAAGGACTCACTACGGACCCATCTACATACCGACCATGATCACACCCATAGAATGATCATGGACCTACTTATAGTAACTAAGAACTTAGAAAGATTGCGTTCTAGTTAAGAACCCATTCATATTGACCACAGACCAATCCATAGAGAGACCTTCGACTCATCCATAGGGTAACTAAGAACCTAGAATGATTTGCGTCCTAGGAAATCCATCATCATGGACCTATTACCCAGTCTAAGTTCCAGGGACGGATCCCTAAACTGATCCATAATCATGATCATGGACCCATTCATAGGTTCATAGAGTGGTCATGATTCCATCTACTTACAGCTTATGGGCCTCTTCATAATTATTTTTAGACAACAAACAAACTAAAGCATTTACAAACATTGTTATTTACGAATGCTTATTCATCGCTAGTTAAAAGACTTAACGGTCAGTGTTTCAACGATCACAGTAAACTGTTCAAGCTGCAAGCGGTACTTAACATGCCTCAGTCATTGTGCTAACTGAATTTTAGTATTACAGTTTGTAAATGCACTGTGAGTTATATAGTTTTTCTTTTCTATGCTGTGAATAGCCTGCCTATTAGAAGCGGTGCACCATACAGTCAAAGGCGGATCCAGCTACGGTTCGGAGGGAGTCACAGGATTGACTCCAAAATAGGCTCTAAAATAAATATATTTAAGGTTTAAAACTTTCTGTTAGTCGGATTTTTTATTGAACCAACAAACACAGTCTTGGAACAGTCAAACAGAAAGTCTGACACGTATGTACATAAGATGTTCGATATCGTTATTTTATTTGCCCAAACATTGTGCTGCGGAGATGTGATAGAGCTTCGTATAAAATATTGATATTCATCCGCATCTGGGTAATCTGAAATCGGCCCTGACAGGGTTAATTTATTTTATATGAAAATAATTTTCAACCAAACGTGAAGTTCAAACCCGTGCCTTCTGGTTCTGTACACCAGTGACCTTGCCAATACAGCTACTGTAGTTTCCACCTTCTCCTTCTTTTCACAAAAATTAAAAATCTGCTGATAAACTTAACTTTCACTTAGATAAATAGTATAGGTGAGTCGGTAGGTGGTAAGGTACCTTATGATCTTCTGAAACCAGTTCATATCACTCCTATATGTACAAAATATACCATAATAATCTAAACTACAAGCAACTTAAGGTGTGAAAGCAATTCAGTCAAATAATTTACATGTAAATCCTTTGCAAATAAACATAAAAAACTTTCGCCATATTACTTTGCAAACCTCCTTACAATAAACATGGGTTTAAGGAAACAGGGACACATACGTATGAATTTATTCATGACAGCGATGATTTTACTTTATAACAAAGTGGTACTGAATATTTTGCAGTTGCGACCATAACTGGCGCATGTACTGTTACAAGGAGATATCTTGTTGATAAACAGTCAAGTGAGAGACAGTAGAATTCCGTATATTTATCCAAAAACTTAAGAGAATTTTTTTTGACGAAATCTGTAATAACAGCCATCTCGAAATTCAAAATCTAGCTCTGATATATTTGAAAACGAGTAATTTCTTTAGTAGAATTAAAGTTATATCATCTTTCTGTCGATCAGATACTTTTCGATCAGCTGTCAACTTTTTTTAGATTTTACGTGTCTTTCTCTAAAAGTAGTTCTCCGTGTGATTCGCTATTGAGGAATAATATTTATCGAATAGCCATCGAATAACTGACAAGGAAACAAGTATTACCCGAGATAAATAAAACAAAACATGGTATAAAATTCTAAATTCAAATCGACATTATCTTTTAATAGAATAAAACTGGGCGTTTGAATAAATCAGCGTGAAATTACAATAAATTATTTGTTTTTTTTTAAAGAACCGAAGTGGCTAGTTTTCTGCTTAGGAATTAGGCCTGTAAAAATGTGCAATAACTGAAAACTTGTTGAATTAACTTCCCACTTATGTCGTTCTGAAATCCTGGAATGTTCACAAACTTTAAAGGAAAATGAAAATCTTTGTTTACATTAGACAGTTTAGAAAAAAAAACTACCTATATTTCGCAAACTGTATGAGTGATTGTAGTACGGTTGAGTTAGTACAATAAATTCTCTATTTTAGTTCAGTCTTTTCTAAACTTTCGCGTTTTTTGTAACTTTTCAATTGTTATCGTTAACTAATCTTATTGTGTCACGACTTCCAAATATTTTAACAGCAAAAATTCAATTTTAGACTTAGTATTTCAAAATTGAAATATAAAAACTAACCTAAAAGAGTTAAGAGAACGAGTGTTAGCACTTTTATGTAGCTTTTTGTGAAAGAAAGAAAATCAATTACTTCTATTATATTTACGGTACTCTAAAAACTGGATTGTCTAAAAAGTATAGACAGTCTGAACGGGATTGAATGAAACGGAACACTGCCTCGGCACTGCGTGATTGTTTGCGTTGAAGACTTGAAGGACTGACAACCGATTGAGTCCAGATATTCTGAGGTTTAGCTTACAAGTTAGTGCATTCAATTCGAAGTCCCACTGATCCTATTTGCGAAGAAATAGAATTACGATACTATAACTATGTATGAGGTATTTTCACGCGACGGTGTATAGTATACCGTTACTTGTAGAGAAAGGTATGACAACTGAAACACGGAATCGCGAATTGTTACAACAATATTCCATTTCCCAAGATTCTCAAAGATATTATATGATTAGGCACATTGTTCTGACATTATTGTCCTTCTTCAAGTTTATTTTCTGCTTTTATTATCACAAAAGGATAAAAAATAAGATAAAAATTATTATATCCAGCAGTAAGTTCAAGTAACTGAAGTGAAGGTCGGTATTGATTAACGTAATAAGTACTTTAAATTTTATCAAAAATTAAGATAATTATCGCTGCATAAAAGTACAGAAGCTTACTAATTCAAAAACAGACCTAACTAATTGTAACTTAATTGAAATCTAACACACTATGCGATAAATCTTCTTTCCCACACGTAAATTCCAAATAAAATCGAATAAAAATTTAGTCCGAATAATTCTAACGTCCGTCACTAATACAGTGGCCATCAAAATCGTATTTAATTAAAGTGATCACTCGTACGGTTGTAGACTACCACCTCAAGCATAGTTTATTCGAACATCTCTATTAGCGTGATCGATGCGTTTTTATGCGGATTCATGTCTAAGAATAATTCCTTACACGGCACCGTCTTTATTTGCATGTCTATAATAACATATTTCGAATAATGTCGGACACAATACTTCTTCACGTATGTATGTAAAAAATTGGGCAAGTGCAAGTCGCGCTTGCGATGCAAGTTCCATCGTATTAAAAAATCTACTTATTTCACTGAATCTACTATAATACCAAATTTGAATTACCAACTTTAAAATTACTAAATAATTTAGGAAGATTACGGGAAAGTCGTTATTTTAAGTTGGTAAGTAACATTTTTTTTTTCATGAATGAAACAGGGGACGTAATACCTAATGACATGGTAAAAGTTAGTCTAGAGAAGTTAATAAGTCAGGATCAGGATATAAACACCGCATATTGCCCAAGGATTAAGTGATAAAATAGGCTTTATTAAATAACTGTCTCTAAGTTATGCTACGCCTATACAAAACGTTACTACAAATTATGTTACAATTGCATACCGCCGCGGGAGTTGAACACAATATTGAATCTACAGCTAATAATCCAGTAACATAACCCACTTAATAGCCGCTGTCGTTTCTAATACCGAAATATGTCTATTTACACAAACAACTGTTGTACTAAACAGTATAACTTTACGGTATATACCGACAAAAACATTCATCGTTAAGAAGTCTAGACGAAGAAGTGGAAAGCAAACACTTCTCACTTTGTTTTTTGAAGTACAAACAATTATAAGACAAAAATAATACGTGAACACTCTTGTATTAAGTACCTCAAATTGTTTCTGAAGTGTCTCGTGACAAACAAATGAGTTGTTACCGTTAATTTCGCCAATCGATTGCAAAAAACCGATACGTGAATATTAAATCGATATCCAGTGAATATTTAACGCTCGGGGTTTTTACTCGGGTTTATATTATTATTCAAACTGATTTGTCAATTTACGACAGCTTTGTGCGTGTATAAAATTTTAACTTAATTTAACTTTATAAGTTATACCTTGTACCAGTAGTTGTAAGGAGGTTTATTGGTAGGATATCTAGAACTAATAAAACAGTGAAGCAAGCTACTCACCATGATCGTGAGAAACAAAAGGTGTTGTAATTAAAAACAACTGAAGTAGGTACAAGCTTTTTAATATAAATAACTTCCAATTTTAATACTGTTACCTTTTTAAACCTATCATCATCTTCCTAGCCTTTTCCCAACCATGTAGGGGTCGGCTTCCAGTCTAACCAGATGCGGCTGAATATCAGTATTTTACACGGAGTGACTCCCATCAGATCTCCGCAATACAATTTTTGGGCAATACCAATATTCAAAGGATAGACTGGTTGTCAGGCTTATCTGGCTTCTGACTACCACTAACGATTGTCATAGGTGTTCGTATGACAACCGGGACCGACAGCTAAACCTTGCAGATCTGTTATCAGCGTTGCTATTACTTAGCCACGAGCCCTTTTTAAACCTATACTTGTTTAAAAAGAGTGTATCTGTATGGAGTTTCTTGCCGCTCTTCATAAATCCCACTTTTTTGGAACCGTGTAATTAGTTTGACTTTTCAAATAAAATAATTAACTGTATTTTGCAAAAATCTCACCGCAGTGTCTGAAAAAAATAACAGCTTCCCACGACACTAAAACAAATAACACCAAATCTCCCAGACTGACAATTCCGGTGAAACTCGAATAAGCACCTAATTACATGCATCCAGATCATAGATTCGCGAGTACCGCCTTTACTGCTTACGTGCAAATCTTGACAATGAAAAAATTTGCATGGCAGAGTATTGAAAATTCTGTACAACCGTTTAATGCGATCAACTTAAGTTTTTACTGGGTATGCAAAGCAGGCGCCTCGTCTGCACGACAGATTGCCGTTTACTTTGTGTATGTATTGATGGAACATGTCATTAAAAAGAAAAAACTGCTGCATTAGAAGCACGAATGTTTGTTTTCCTGTAGGTAATTTTGATGCACGTTATTTCAGTTAAAGCATGATGGATTAATATTGTTTAGAAAGCAGTGTAGTTACAGATATGAACTAGCTGTTCCCGCGGAAACAGATCACGTTCCTCCAATTATTAAAAAATAAAATTTATATAAAAGTAGCCTAAGTTGCTCCTAATATCATTATCTATCTGCGAGTGAAAGTCCCGTCAAAATCGGTCCAGCCGCTTTTGAAATTGTATGTTGAGATGATGTATGTCATCAATACTTGGAGACTACGACAGCTGCATTTCGACATCGTGATCGGCGAGAGATTTTTTGCCAGCTGTATGTAGGTATATATATAAAATCATAACATCCAATTTCTAAGGATACATTTTCCGTGACAGACACTAAAGTATCAAAACTGGTCATTTTTTAAATCCGACTAGTTTTTTTTCGCCAAGTTCTTTTGTAACCCCATTTACAACCCTTTTTGGGATGAATTTTCAAAAATGCATTCTTAGAGGATGCCATAACTGCCTATGTGCCAAATTTCAGGCCAAGAGATTCGGTTGTTTGAGCTATGTGTACCAAGGTATGTGTGTATGTGTTTATAATTTTAGCAGACAGTCAACAGATGTATCTTTTTATCAGATAACATAATAGGAATAGGAAGTTAAGTTCAAATAGTTTATTAAAGTACAGAGTACAGCATTATACTTAAGAATACCGTTTCAACTTCCTACCAAGGCATTGAGGCTATTGAATTCAAAGCATAGAACTAAGCTCCTTTGAGGAAACGGGAACGATTAAACTAACAAGTGAAGGTATACAAAACCTTAAATTGACGTTAATAGACGTCTAACATCTTAGTATACCCCGCGAGCTTTTCTAGATGCGATCACGACCAGAGATGTAAATCCGAATACCAAATGAGAAAATAATAATTGTGAGAGGAGAATTTGCAGAAAATATTAAAAAGGTGATAAACGCAATGTAAGTAAGCGTTGTATGTAAAAAATAATCTAGAATAAATAGTTCAAAGATAAATAAATATTTTGGGGCTTTTTTACACAGCACCATCTAGTACTAGACAATGGATATAATACTTATTTACTTTATATATGTAATACTTTTTGTAAATACATACTTATTATACATAGGAAACACCCAGACAAACACAAATACTTATATTCACATAAATATTTGTGTCTTGTGGGAATCGAACCCACGACCTCGTGATCAGCAGTCCGGTACTCGAACCACTAGACCACAGACATCGTCAAAAGTTCCTTGTTAGTCAATAGGTCCTAAAAGCGAGTGCTGTGCTAGAGGCCCTTACGTCCGATACTCAGGTCGAACAAACTGTTGTTAACTATCTTTTTGTATTTTTTTTAAGCATTTTCCATGCTAAGATTACAAGTTATTTTTAATGAAGGAAAAAATCGGCGGGCGGGCAGGATTCGAACCTGCGCCTTCTGGTTCGGTACACCAGACGCTCTGACCACTAAGCCACCGCTCGCCCTGCTCGCCAGTCGCCAGTGGTGTACCGAACCAGAAGGCGCAGGTTCGAATCCTGCCGGCCCGCCGATTTTTTCCTTCATTAAAAATAAACTGTTGTTAAGTTTTTATGTGAATTTTTCAGTTCGAAAATCATTAACAGAATCGTGATCTTCTCTTTTCAACGTCCACCATGAGTTTTATCGAATGGCTTTTGATAGATTTTTTACAAATCGAAACGCTGTAATCTCATAGCAGATTTTAGTTCCTTAATTTCCGCTAGAGGCGCTGCGAGGGATTTCCATACAAATATTTTACGGCATCGCTAGCGAGTCTAGTGAGAAAAACTCATGGTCGAGGCACTGATTGCCACATGGGGGGATGGCAGTGTATGTCGGAGTCATACTCAGAAAACCCACATAGGAATCCACAATTCAGCCGACCCGACAGTCAAACAAACCAACACAGGGCTCTGTGTTGGTTGTTGGTCGGCGCAGTATGTTATTCTCTTATATATATATTTCTTTCAGCCGTCTATCATTCGCCCCCTTTTCAATCATATCTGCTTTGACCCGATTTCGAGTACAATTGAGTCGATATTTTTTCACTCGAGTTCCTCGTGTGCTACTCGAGTCGCATCACTAATATCGTAACCATGACTTGCCCTTGTAACGAATCAATTGTTTTATTATTGTGTCTGCTATTGGTTACTTATCGGGTATATTTATGTTATTCTACACTAGGAATACTTAAACTCTTTCCTTCTACCAAATTGACGTCTTAATTCCTAGGTCAAAGCAGCTGGCGATATGCCAGCGACAATACGTTCATTCATTAGCTTTTCGAGTAAACTATACTGGTTACAATCACAGCAATTTGTTGAAATAAAACTACTTTCTACACACAGCAATTTGTGATAATTTGAGAACAAAAGTTGATATACAATACTTGAATGCTTAAGAGATTCATATGATTCATTGAGTAGCAATCTTAACCCCTTAGGAGTCAGCCGAGCTGCTACTGGGACTTTCACTGAAAACCCAACAACACTTTGCTCGACCCGGGGATCAAACCCAGGACCTCTAGCGTAGCAGTCGCGCTTGGGACCACTAGACCAACGCGGCAGTCTGTCAGCTTAATATTTAATAGCCTATAAAATGGGACCTTAAAATACATACGTAAACTATGACCGTACTTATCAGTACACGTTTACTTAACCTTTTGGGTACACGTGTGTTTGTAAATTAAGTAAATAAATGGTGAAATTAATACTGCTTTCCATACAACCGTGTTAATTGCAATTTCCCCGTGACTTTACTGCGTGTATCTGCAACTTGACTAGATAAGTCAATATTGCGGAATGTCATTTAGTGTCAGTCTTTAAGATTATGGTGATGCAGAAGATTAATAAGTAGGCGTTGAGATAATAACATGGTAACGACGACAGGGGACATATTTACAGGTTACTCTAATATATAGCCCTTTATTATAGCAATAAAGTTTTTAGATCGCGAAGATCTCTGGCGTTAAAAAAAAGCCTAGCCCAAATTGTATTGAATTATGAACCAACCTCTCTCTCTAAATATGATATGCTTATGTGCAGTATTGTGCAGCAGAGGTTGTGAAATAATACTTATTCAAAAAATAGCTGAAGAAAACTGACATTTACGATTCACTGTGTTTCTTCAACTCCTGAAAGTTCACCAAAACTTTAATCGTCGCAACGATGGTTTTAAATAAACAAAATATAACCGTTTTGAAAAACAAAACTACTCTGACGACAAGCTGAGTATTCTAAATGCCATTCTTCTGCTGCAAAAACAGGGTTGTGACTAAAGTTTTGGTGATAGTTCAGGAGTTTATAAATCACACGGTGAATCGGAAAAATGAGTTTTCTTTAAGATTTATACCTTACCCATTTTCATCGCAATCATTAAGAGAACCTGATGATATGTAGAACTTGAGCAATAACTGCATGTTACTCCTAACTTAGGACGTGCCTTAGGAGTCCTAAGCCATCTTCAACCACTTGATTTAGAAAGCCTAGTGTACATAAGACCATATTTATATAATAACACTATTTTCTAACTAGTGCAGCAGCTGATGTCAGACGTATACTGAGATAAATGAGTCCTGCGCCTGCGCAGGCGCAATGAACACTGTTTAATTGTTATTGGATTCTGCTTCCTTATCAAGAGCTCTTTCGATACACTTCCTAAGGTCTCCACCACATTGAAGGCGGCGCGATGAGATATAATAGTAATAAATGTTGGAGCTACTCAATTTATGCGAATAGTGGTATCCCCTTACGAGAACTCTCAAAACGTTTATGACCGTGTAAATGTCTTTATGTTGGTGTCGTTTCAAGTAGAGCAACTTGAAATGGTCATATTAAATTAGCAGTAGGTAGTTTGGTTATGGTTTAGCGATCAGGTAACAAAATTATGTAAAACGTAACCGAACCTACATACTTACAAATTCGCTTATCAATAAGGTGTTCATTTGTTCGCAATCGCAAGTCAGGATATAAAGTACTGTAACTTATTAGAGTACAGTGTACAGTCAACAAAAGAGATTAGTAGTTATGCAGGTACGTATAAATTATAAATAATAATAATAAATATTTTTTGGATATTTTACACAGCACCATCTAGTCCCAAAACTAAGTATAACTTGCACTACGGGTACCTACTAGACATTATTACACAATCTTTGTTAACACAAATATGTATACCTACTTATCTTTTTTGGTGACTGTACATGGACACAGGAAGGTACGGAGATCAAAATATTAGTTTTATTTTGCTTATCTTACTGCTTCGCACTCATCTAAAAACGTGACCATAAACAATTGCCGCTTATCTAAAGATTATGAGAAGATATTAGAGAAAATATGTGGTTTGTACTCATTTCTTGATCCTATTAAAATTAAAAGTGTGTGTGTTAGCACATAGGATGATCCTATGTGGTAATCTAATTCTTAGTAGTGGCTCAGTTTGGGTATATCCAAACTCGGAACCCCCTACATGAGACCTAAACATATCGGCGAAATGTAAATATGCATAAGTAATTTTAATCATGTTAGTTTCGTTAACGACATTGATTGGTGTAATTAACGATAATAAATAAAACTGTTTGTTAATTTTCTCAGAATCTTAAAAATTCTGGTTAATGTAATTATGATTGCAAATTTTTATATTCTTTATAATTGCTTATAAATAAGGGTCCTTATTGAATCATTTACAGAATGACATCATTTAAGCTTCAAAGTGAACCTTAAATAAAAAACGTGTCACTTCATAACTCTTGAGATGATATTTTGGTAAAATATATAAACTTTTAAGATTCTAAGGGCCTGTTTCTACAACTTTTAGTAAGTTTCCGTTAAATTATTCCGCAGATAATTTGATATATCTTGGTACAAATTTCTTTTATCCAGCGCTCACCGGCTATTCAGAGTTGATGAAACAGACGAAAATATCTTATTGTTTTCAATAAATAATAAAAAAATAATTGTGCATATTTATTTTAAACATTGACTATCGTCAAACCTTAGTTTCCTTTTAACCTTTCGAACTTCGTTTCAGTAAATTGAAACTATATTGTTTTCTTATTATTTACATTAAGTCCTACAAAATAAATCAGTTGATTTCATGAGAGCTGGTATCTTAAAGAATCACAATCTGATACCTTGGATAAGCTATAGCCTGTACCCTTATCGGTACCTTTTATGGCGAGTTAGATGCGCAAGAACATTATTTCGTGTCAATTATAAAATATCTATAAAGATCGCTTTTTAAAAACACTTGTTCTCGAACTGGTAAAATAAGCACTTGACATTTAAGTGGAGTCTCGCAGGACTGAGGACCAATTCTTTTAAAATTGCAAAAGGTAATTGCTTGTCCCTACCTACTTATCTTCTTTGAAAAAACATACTTGTGAAATAATCACTGTATTTACACAATAATTACACGCAGGTATTGTGTGAATGCTATGGTAAAGAAAGTTTTAGAAAAATCTAGAACCGACTGAACTGACATCTTTTAATAAATTAACGGCCTGTTTGTCCAGCTATCCAGAGAAATAGGCCCATATATTCTCTTCAATATAACTTGTCTCAGGAAGTCTGTTTTTGTTTTTGTATACGCATCTACGATTATAGAATATGTCATTAAAACCCTAGTATGGAAAAATCTTCCAAAAAAATATAAAAGAAAAATATACAGTCAGTATGGTAGGTACCTAGGTGATATTGATTATAATACTTAGACAAACTTCTTTTCGCATTTTTATTTTTTAGAGCATTAAAAACCGTGAAAACTCAACCTCAGTCTGTACAATACATACTAATATCCCAGAACCAATAGTTGAACGACTTAAGGTTAACACGGTTGATTGTTTTATTTACCTAATTTACCTATCTTTTATGCAAAACAAGCATGGGAACTCGAAATAAATCCGATACACGTACGAAATCGAATAAAAATATCGGTTAAGAGGCGTCCCAAATGTCGGGGAGACGAATCAAACGACTGTTCAGACCTTGAGAAGAATGTCGGGCCACGACACTCGTCTACATCTTTTATCCATCGATACTAATACTATTACCATGTAGAGTTTATTCGACTTTTCATATTTTTAAGAAAAGAAGAAATTTTCCCGTAAAAATATCATAAAAAGTACATAATG
Organism: Acronicta psi; assembly: GCA_946251955.1. Taxonomy (NCBI): domain Eukaryota; kingdom Metazoa; phylum Arthropoda; class Insecta; order Lepidoptera; family Noctuidae; genus Acronicta; species Acronicta psi. Next base: position 10,596,568 of record OX276477.1, on the reverse strand, counting down.
AAAAAAAAAACTTGCAAGAATACAATAGTGTGCAGGCCTAAGTATAAACTATTTTACTAAGCTTAAAGTCACTGTTTTTCATCACAATAAAGTATCCTCAAGTAAATCACACCAACATAGATTGCAAACATCAAAACTATTTTTCAAGATTTTCCCTTAAAACATCATCATCATGAACTATCATGCAATTATAATTCTTAATTAGTTAGTTAGTACTCCTAATTACTTAGGAGTCTTAGGAGTACTAACTCCTAAGTATAATATTATTGTCATAATTAAGCTGTATAATTTTTAAAGTTTAAACTGTTTAAAGTAATGTAGAAGTTAAAAATATTTTAATCTTTACATAACTTAAACAGGCAGATATTGTAAATTAAGATATTATTCAGAATAACATCACCAAATATTAATATTATTGTGAGAATTAAGCAGTTTTAATAAACGTAAGCAAAGTAAAATATAAAAACAAAACAGTTGAGCACAAAATAGTTTTTAAGTGATGTAGACGATGTCCCAGATCTCATTTGCAATGTTGATCTGAATAACGCAATTACGCTACTTTGTTCGCTGACTTCGTGGCCCGCCACAGTTCGGTGCAAACAGTTACACGTTTAACCACTCGCCTCACGTGTGAGATACGGATATTTTAATTTTCAGTTCACACGCCGACCACGGTCTTCTTTCAGACTGTCTGACGGTGCATTAATATTAACAACGTGAAGTCGACTATATTGCCCATATGTGCGTAACAGTACCTCTGTGGTTCAGCAGAGTAACGTCATCGGTCGTATGCACCCATAACGAGATGGCGAGTATGAATTCCAAGTGCCATGCGACGCAATAAGACTTGATAAGCGACGGAAGTTGCAAGATAATCTCAATACATACATTTCAATGTCTACTTTGATCTTCAAGTTGAATCAGTAAGCAGTTTACTGAGTTGTAGCGTTTGCATTTGCGTTTATGCAATTTCTCCTGATTGAAGACGGAATTGTAAATAATTGAAGATTATAGTCGAATAAATTTTCAAACGTTGTAAAACTTTCAGGATTGGAAGTTTACAGTTTACATTATAAACGTTACCTATCATAATATAATAGAATAATTACAGAATCTTAGTCTTGCACAAACATAAATCTCACATTAATTATTCTCTAGGCCATGATTTCTATGCCATATATTTTTTATATTAAAAAACTTGAACTGAATCGTGTACAGTCAGCAAAAGTTCTAATTATACAGGTATTCTATATTAAGACGCAGATATCGCTCACTGCCTGTACAGTCACGGGCACATCCATAACACTTACAAAAGGGCTAAAGTGATTTTTTCATGAATGACCGATGGCAAATTAGTGATACATAACACCAATGTCACAATAGTTTTGTCTTCGTAATATTACAAAAGTTCTATTAGTACTTTAGAAGACAATCGATTTACTAGTTTTGTTAGTGTATGTTTTTGCTCGTGACTGTAGATCTATCATTTTTGTTGACTGTACTTACATAAAAACATCAGAATGTTCATCGTGGCTAATTATTTTGTCGGAAATAAACACTATTCGTGTAATTCTCTTGTGAAAATCTTACTTTCTATGTAGCTACGTGAGATAGATGCATAAAATATTAACATCAATTATGTTAATTAAAGGCATATTAAAGGCTAATATCAGTTTTTCATGGCGCTACTGCCAGTAATGGCGCCAAGCACTAAGTGTTAGGAATGCGCTACACTGATAGATATACGAGTTAATAATATAATCCTGGTTCTGTTTTAGGAGAAACTTTGCTACTGATATAGCTAACAATTTTAAAGAATTTTATTGTTTTATTGAATACTCGCTGTTGCCTGCGGTTTCACTCGCATCCTGCAAATAATGATTAGGAAAGGTGTAATAGAATATCTAAAAAAAGTCCATGAGACAGGTCTGAATGCTATACCTATATCCGTGAGTTTTTTTTGCCATTTGGAGTTGTCGCAACTTGTTTACTATAACTTATTCATTGTATAAGGTTTATGTGACAGACAAATACAATGACCCCTTCATTTTTTATCGCAGATACTTAAAAATGGGAAAAATAGCCTCTAAATGTATTGGCACCAACCGTGTCTACTAATAACATTCTATAAACTTATATTCATAAATAACATGCCTTTCAACAAATGAAGATATAAATAAATAAAGCCACTGGACCATAAAAGCTTAATCGTAAATTTTCGCGATGACATAAAGCAGTTTTATGCAACCGAACCGCATATTATCGCTGCGAGTGTAAAACAGGGTTTACGCCCACGAATGTAATTAAAGACTATTAAAATGGACAGGTATAAAACATGTAATTATTTACAGCATTTTTAAAACAATTACGTGGTACGTTTTGTTAATCTATTTAAATTTATCCGTACACAATTACACGTCTGTTGGTAGATCTACTAAAAAAGTTGTATCTAAGCGTGTATTTTTTTTTCTAATACTTTCAATGACCAGTGCTAGTAATAGCAGGCTGTACTCTTCAATTGTGGGTTAATCGCTCAACATTTACACGGTATCAAATCGATAATAGCACGGAATTAGATCGATAATCGGGTGAAATGTAACTATACCTTTGCTTTGGCGTGAAGCGCATTCAGCTTTTCGGAAAAGACTTGGGTATACTTACACATTTTTTTACGAAGTAAGTGTTTGTGTTTGTGTGTGTGTTTCATATATATTATAAGTAGGTATATATTTACAAAAAAAAAGTATATTAGTATTATATACATTGTCTAGTACTCTTGGTACAAGCTCTGCTTAGTTTGGGACTAGATAGTGCTATGTAAAATGTCCCAGGATATTTATTATTATTATTTCATGTATAATAAATGAGTGCGAACGTGTGTGCAAACAAATCTATTGAATTTCAATTGTTAGTACAATTTACGCACGCATATTTTCTACTGAACAAAAACAAAGAGGTTTGTAGCACAATAATTAATTAATGCGCGTCCCAAAACTCTGTGCAAACACAACTGGCACATAATTTGGTTAGAATATGTGCGTAGTCTGAACAAACACTGAGATTTGAAGTCAAAGGAGAGAGCCGCCAGTAAAGTAAACTGATTTTTTTTCGCAAATTGAGGGTGCGGCTTTTAGTGTCTTCAAGAAAGCAAAAGTTGTTAACAATATTGTATACTTAGTCACTATTGCATGGTCAGTATGGTCACGGGTAGGCCAAGAAAGAGAGAAACAAGAAGTAATTATTTTATGGGTGACTGAGGTAATTAAGGTTTGAAGTCAAAGGAGAGAGCCGCCAGTAAACTGTTTTTTTTCGCAAATTGAGGGTGCGGCTTTTAGTGTCTCGAAGAAAGCAAAAGTTGTTAACAATATTGTATACCTAGTCACTATTGCATGGTCAGTATGGTCACGGGTAGGCCAAGAAAGAAAGAAACAAGAAGTAATTATTTTATGGGTGACTGAGGTAATTAAGGTTTGAAGTCAAAGGAGAGAGCCGCCAGTAAACTGTTTTTTTTTTCAAATTGAGGAGCGGTTTTTAGTGTCTCGAAGAAAGCAAAAGTTGTTAACAATATTGTATACCTAGTCACTATTGCATGGTCAGTATGGTCACGGGTAGGCCAAGAAAGATAGAAACAATAAGTAATTATTTTATGGGTGACTGAGGTAACTAAGGTTTGAAGTCAAAGGAGAGAACCGCCAGTAAAGTAAACTGTTTTTTTTTTCGCAAATTGAGGGTGCGGCTTTTAGTGTCTCGAAGAAAGCAAAAGTTGTTAACAATATTGTATACCTAGTCACTATTGCATGGTCAGTATGGTCACGGGTAGGCCAAGAAAGATAGAAACAATAAGTAATTATTTTATGGGTGACTGAGGTAACCAAGGACGCTGTAAAGGTTTTTGAAGGTAGTAGGACTCATTGCTGGGGTTTATCTAGGGTACCACAGCATTGCCAAATATTCTGACGCTAAGCTTATCTATGTCTATTTCTATACAAGGTGGAAGGGACATCGACGCACAAACTTCGTGACAAGGTTTCACTTAAGGTTAAAAATAAAATGACCTAGGTCATTCCTGTAGAAAATGATCGGTTATTACAGATATTGTAATTTTTGAGCGCGCAGTGATTTGATAAAAACGCGATTATAACGGTCCGCGGTCATGATTTTTTAATTATAAATCTAATTTGAGTAGATAGAAATAATGTTTTTTTACACGTTCAAGTAAAAAAAACTGCAGAAAAAAATAAAAAATTGATGAAAAAACTTACGGAAAATTTCAACGCAGAGGGGTCCAGAATCATGTACTGAACTCATGGTATTCGGATGTGCGTAGATGTCCCTTCCACTTTGTATATGGTACTCCTACTTTAAAAGAGACTAAGTATGATCCTCTGAGTTAGTTATGGTGTTTCTTCTCAGAGCTCGTCAGTTAGAAAATGCCAGCAACAACTAGTTTAACAAAAAAAAATACTTATAAAAAGTATATACAAAATATATATTTGCTGAAATAAAAATCATTTATCAATCTGCTTCTTACTGTTGCCGTTTTAAGGGCAATGTTGCCAGTGAAATTACTAGGCAAATGAGACTTGACCATTGAGGTCTAAAGATGACAACGTCTTAGTAGTGGTACTAGTTTTGCTGGTATTTATAGGCTGCGGTTACCGCTTACCATCAGGTTGTCCATTTGTTTGTTTGTTTGTATATTACAATAAAAAACGATACGATACGTCCGATACGTTGGAATTTAATATCAATAACACGATAAAAGCCGTAAAAAGTAGTTTTGATATCAACGCGTAAATATTCTTATCAGAAATCAGTAGGTATAAGATTGTATACTGTTAGAAAAGAGTTCAAAATTACTACAGGCTTATGTTACTTTAATTTCTATCACATTTAATTATTATGCCTCAAGAATATCAGCAAATATAATGAAAAAGGGCGAAAACATCCTCTTGCCCTTAATATTTATTTATTTCTTTAATTAATTACTACGAATGCATCAATTACAGTAACCAAAAAAACCTTAATTTATTAAAATGTACAAAACAAAGCAAAGTAAATAAAAGAAGGTAAATAACACTTTCATAGCTTCCTCTCACAGTACTTCTGACATACCAATATAATATGCCTGACCTGTTCGATGCCCAGGTTGAAAGAAGTGTCATTAAGTTTTTTGAATGTTTTAATTTCTATAAAATTCTAGTAAAATTCAGATGATGGCAATAAGCTCGGTACTGCATAGAACCTAATACAAACTGTCGATGTACATAAGTACACCTCTACCTACCCTTTCGGGGAATTTCGGGGTCTGTGGTCTAGTGGTTTGAGTACCTTCACAAATATTATGATGAATAATAAGTATTTGTGTTTGTCTGGGTGTTTCCTATGTATAATAAGTATGTATTTACAAAAAAAAAGTATAAGTATTATATCCATTGTCTAGTACCCATAGTAACTAAGCAGAGCTTCTGCTTAGTTTGGGACTAGATGGTGCAGAGTAAAAATGTCCCCAAATATTAAAAAAAAAACATGCGTGATCATGATACTATGTTCAAATATTGCGTCACAGTCCCCTTGTGTTAGACAATCCTAAACGCCCAGCGCTTACACTTCGTGTAATGCAAACGCACTCTAATGCGATAATTAAACAAAGTAAGTACCGATTCGCAATTCAAATCACACTCCTTTCACCGGCAGTACCTTTTGTGTACATTTGGCAAATGAGACGAATACTACACGTAATGAACCGAAGGCTCATCAAGCAATGCTGACTAATTAGAAAATTTTAATAGCATTTCGAACGAATCTTGATTGTGATTGATCTTGACGACTTAATTTTGGTATTGACTGAGCTGTCTACTGTACTATAATTGTGGTGAAAGCTCCCTACATACCTGCGTACATCTCTATCTAACCCTTTGGGGATACAAGCGTGAAGGGTATTGTATAAATGCTCAATAAAATTAAAAAAATTATAAAGTAATCATAATATAAAACGTTCTATCTTTGTCTGTTAAAATTTAAGTTGTCTAGTTGATAAGTTTACGAAGCACGGGCCAATGTTATAAAATTAACTTTCATTATTTATTATTATTAAATTATTATAAATCCCATCTACTCACTCTAAAGTCCTGACTTAGCCTTGTTCAAAAAGCTTTTATTACCCAATAAAAAGTAAAAATATATAAAGTTGCACATTAATGTGTAAATAAAAAATATGTTGTACTTACTCAGCCATATGTGTCAGTAATAACTTAGCATTCCACTTCAAGCTAAGGCAGCATTACGGGTAAAATATATTTTAATAAAATATAAAATTCCTTACCTACTCAACAATAAAATATTATGCAAATATACTTACCAACTGATTCATAACACTATATTTATCTACAGAAAAAAACTGTGAGAAACGAAAGTTACAAAAATAAATAACTCTTTATAGACATCTAAAGTCATAACTTACGCACACATAATGACTCAATTTCAGTCAGAGGTCATCGGTCAAAAGTTACACGAGAATTTGTCTATCATTATAAAATCATGATTCTAGCGAAAGTGTCAGTGTAGTACAAAAGTAACACATTACAAATTGTAACAAGAAATAACGACTCTCCTCCATTTTAATAGAGGTGAACACAATAAGAATTGAGTACAGTACGGTTCGCGTGATCGAATGGACTCGTAAACCAATTTCGGCAGATCATGAATACCGCGCGCAGACTGAATACAGACGTCGAACTTTTTAGATCACTATACGCACCCACCTTCATGTGAATGCGTACGAGTGTGGTTCTACGTCATACCGATGAGGTGACATAAGCATCTTATTTATATCTGATACGATTTTAACTCGATTTCCTTTCCATAATTTCAAAATATTGTGTAAAAACCAGCGGAACAATCCTCAAAGACTGATTTTTAATACTAAAACTAGCTGACCCGGTAAACGCTGTTTTGCCTTATAGGTGTGGGTCACCCTTATCATTTAGGGCTATTAAAAATATATGTTGGCCGATTCTCAGGCCTACCCGATATGCACTCAAAATTTCATACAAATCGGTCCAGCTGTTTCGGAGGAGTTTGGTAACAAACACCGCGACACGAGAATTTTATATTAGATGGACCACGATTTTACAGTCGATTAGATTAATCAAAATAATGTTTACAATTTTTTCTCACATCATTTTGTCGAGTTATGGCTTGCTAATGCAACACTCTCACTGAAGAAAGACGTTTCGTAAAAAACGTGTCTTGATTTCTTTCCTCAAAACCGTTTTAGGAAGATTGTCCTGTCAAATTGCATCAGTCATGCATTTTTTGCGGCACATGTTCATATGTTCACGCTTTCTGGTGCAAATTCTGTCGATACCGTCACAGCGGAAGTCACGTCTTCAGTCCGAATAACTTTCACAACTTGTTTTATTTTTAGACAGCCCCCTAATTTCATCACGTCCAGGAAAAATTTTACTATAGTGAATCTGAATTTCGAACACAAAATTCTCCAAGTCATCGGCGTCTGCTTTTTGCGCTTGAGCACTGCTTACAGTTTCGCTTCAAGTACACATAATTGTGTAGACAAAACAATAAAGCAAAAAACATTTGTTAGCTCAGCTGCATTTTCGTTCCGCTGGTTTAGTTTTACAGTAAGTAAAGTTCAACGTCTAATAATTTGATTGATAGAATTTTGGTTTCTCTACTTAGTAAGTGAAATCTCGGGCAGATAGATAGACAAAAGAAATGCAATGATTAAATTTGTTATTTTCGAATGGTTGAATTTTGCCAATCTGCGCCGCTCTATAAATCAGACAAAACTCATTACTTTTAAAGTGATAATTTTCAACCCCTTTTTATTACCGTAATAAATAAAAGGGTAAAACATTCATTCATTAATCATTATTTACAACACCAATTACAATGATTGAATCAAAACATTTATCAACATTGAGTAAACGCGTAGGCGCGAGGCGGCTGAAATTCACTACATTACGTGAATTGCTATACATAGCTTATCAGTGATTAACTGGTAATTAGACTCAGCTTTATAGTACTGTTTTTATTTTACTTTTGTTATTTCATAAAAAAATACCTATACAAGGTGGAAGGGACATCGACGCACAAACGTCGTGACAAGGTTTCACTCAAGGTCAAAAATAAAATGACCTAGGTCATTCATGTAGAAAATGATCAACCATTACAGATATTGACATTTTTGAGCGCGCAGTGTATTGCTAAAAACGCGATCATACCGCTCCGCGGGGAATGTTATCGCGCGCGTGATCCGAAATAAATGAAATAATGATTTGTCTGATTTGGGTACCTATATAGCATTTTTTTTACACTCAAGTAAAAAACTGCAGAAAAAAAGAAAAAAATAATAGTTTTTTAGAAAAGTTACGGGAAATTTCGAATAATGTCATTATTCGTAATTTTTCATACAAGGTGGAAGGGACATCGATGCACATCCGAATACCATGGGGTTCAGTACATGATTCTGGACCCCCTGCGTTGAAATTTTCCGTAACTTTTCTAAAAAACTATTTTTTTAGGAATTTAGGAATTGATTGTGTTAAGGAATGTAAGATTAACACAGGACCAGAAAAAGCATGAGTAATGGATGGTAAAGGTAGGAAGAAGTTTGGTAAAGATGGTCCGGCGCACCCTTTGTTATCGTCGCTTCCAAATTGACCGCGGCATGAACACAATGGCTTCATGATAGAAAAAGCAGGTAATGATAGTAACAAACTAGTCTATAAACTGAATGAACTGTTCCGAGAAGAAACGATAAGATTTGGATAGCGGTGTGGGTTACTCATTGACAAATCCTATAAACTATAACTAAGTTATTAAGAAAAGTTAGTAACCGTTTGTATTCCCGAACAAATAAACAAATAAATAAACCTTGGAAAGAACGCTTGTCTCTAAATAATAACACATGTATCCAATAAAGTTAATTCTTTTTTTTTCAATACAATAAAAAGATTTTCCAAACATTAGGGCCAGTGATTTCCTGTTAAATGATTTGGCAGATAATTTCATATAAATTTCGCTCTATTTTTAATTTATTTGGCGGGTACTAGTTTTATTATAGGTACACATAGTTTCTCCCAACTACGTTATGGTCGACTTCCAGTCTCACCAGATGTGGCTGGATATTAGAATGGAATTTTACATAATAAAATAGGCAATAATTGTAAAATCTGACCAATAAAATTCGCCGATACGGGGAATATCCGTTACGGTCTTGAGTTTATTGGTTATTGTAGTAATAACCGAGAAAATGCGAAACATTGATTTATATTATAATCTACGCGTATGGAATGTACGAATCAAACAATGAAGTGCATGTACTTACTTTGATTTTAAGTTGAGTACTTATTTGGGCGCAGGAGGAACTCTGCTCTTAGGGAAATAGAGAAAATGAATTTTCCCAAATAAAATATCTAGAATTCCCTAATATCTTGTTAGATCGATTATTATTCGCTTCCATAAACTTCCTACATTAAAATTTTTAATGAAATTGTTAGAGCCGTTTTCGGGATTCCGTATTACAATTTTTTACAACAAATATTGCTCATAGAATAGGATACGGAGCGCTCCCGCTGGTTTTTATGATTTTCAAACTGTCAACCGCAGTGGCGCTATCTTGCGGTTTTCTAGAAAAACTCAAGCACTCAAAGGATAATCTTAATGTAACAATTTGCTATCCAGCATTCAAACATGTTCGGAATAATTTGCGCGTTTAAATTCCCGGGCTATGCGAGTGGGACTAAATTTAATAGCAGCTGTTTAAGGCCACTCAGCATCCATTAGGCGGGTTCGTGACGCCGGTGTCCCGGAGTCTCAGGCCTTATTTGTACCAGCCCGATATTAGTACCGTTGCGTGTCGAAATGATCCAGAATAGAACGAGACATCGCACTGGAGATAATTAAAGACCGCGAAGGAAATGTCTTAGCTGATAAAAATACTGGTCCAGCTCCATTTTTTCTGTGTAGTTAAAATAATTTTCTAAGAGTCACATCGTGTTTTTGCGTAAATACCTGTTGACATGTTCGCATGTTCTGATAAATGCGCCGACTAGGTAATAAGTGTCTTGTCCAAGGGCCTGTTAACCGCCAGATAAATTAAAAAATGGCTAAATTTGTATGAAATTATCTGCCAAATTATTTAATGGGTACTTACCGGGAGGTGGTGAATAGGCCCTTAATCTATGTTACTATTTTTCCAAGTTTTCGCAACGATCGGCAGAATATGAATGAACTCACTGCTTCCGAAATCCAAATTTCTGAGCAATACAGAATATAATCCTAATGATGAAGTAGTTATCACGTTTGTCGGGCTTTTTACTACTAATGATTGTCATAGGTCGTGTCGTATTGTAACCGGGACGTAAGGCTTAATTTTCGTAGAATGAGCCCGTCACGCTCAACTTAACCTTGCATAATCAATTGATCAGCGTAATCAGGGCTTAGCTACGAGGTACTTATTAACCTTACTTAAACTATAAAAAAACAGTGCATGCTAAAGTAATAATAGATGCCATAAAAACAATAGAAGCGTGTTTAATGCCACTAGCACTGACTGATTACCATCTATTCCATATATCCGCAGTTCCGTGGACTTTTCAATCGCACGTCATATTTTTTAAATTCTTATTCTGTACGCAAAGATACTATGTGCTGTAAGGGCTCCACTAAGATGCCTTTTTTTCTCGCATTCATATAGGTAAACGAATATGAGGATGTCAAAAATTAAGTTATTATACTAAAGAGATTATATATCAATCACCGAACAATTCATTACACGCTTGTAATGTAACGCATGACTTAAATATAAACGTCTTATTGATTAATAGCGCAGCATTATCGGCGCCCGGTCGCTCGCTCACAACCGCGAACCAATTTATCTCCTCAGTCACTCACATTTGCATATCAGTCTATTCAACTCGATTAACGTCGTGTGTAACACTCGTTAGGTTCACGATTGACGATTATGTTTGACGAAATTGAATTACGTTCGCGTGATAACGCAAATAATCAGGTACAATATAGTTCACCAAATCATCACTTTCTACGTTCGCAGTCTGCACCCACAAACGTCGGACACTTTCACGGAAACGCGCGTAAAACGATTTCTTAATCGATTATCGTCAAAACGGTAACGTCTACGAATGTAGAATAATTGATTCGATTTTTATTTTTAATATTGATGTCATTTTCAAACGACGATTTTCGCGCTGCATCTGGTTTCATACAATTTATTTTTATCCTGTTTTTATAGCCTACAGTAAAATTATGAATGAGAATGTTTGAAAGACCCATTAGGATATAGGAAAAATGAAGTTTTTTTTAAACCTGTACAACCTGTACTGCCCAGTAGACAAGGAAAATTACATGTTCTCGTTTATATTATGCATTAATAATAAGAACACAACTCTCAAGTTTATGGTTTCTCGTATAAAAGTTATAGGGTATGAATAAAATTGCACAGCGTCTCGGAACATCTAATGAAGCTGTGTAAATTAGCCGAAGCGTGCGCTTAGCATAATTGAGATAGTTATTTTATGTCAGCTGTATGTTATCTATGAGTGAACTTGACGTCATATTTTATTGAAAACTCATAATTGTCAATTTTATAATTGTGTTTTTAAATTTATTTGCGACATTCATGAAGCAGATGTAAAATGATAAGTTGTGCTAAAGTTTGTACATCATATTTATTATAAGTATGTCATTATTTGTATTTTGAGCAAAATAGAGTCTTGTTAAGTTACCTACTCTCTCTTCTACCCACCTCTGTCTTTACTTAGAGGGTAGGTTAGGTTATTAAAGGATCGTAAAACAACTAGGTACTAGACATTTTTTAAATAAATTTACCGTAGTCTATTTGTTTAATAATGTAGGTAAATTATTTTGCAAGTTTTCAGAGTATTGTATTTTAAAGAATTATTTTATGGGTATTTTTTTAAATTATCTAGTTTATTTATTATTCAATTAAAACTTACCAAAAAATTCAAGCAGTATTATCACACGTAGTCGGCAATAGAATCTATCACAAATGTTAGGAATCACTGCATCACACAAATATTCGCGTGCGTGCGTGCATGCGTATGTAGGCGCGTGCGGGCGTGTGCGTGCGGCGCGCGCGCAGCTACGGGCTCGGTACTCGAGTGGCGCGCGGCGTGCATTGCGCGCGTTTATACGCTACGCTCGACGCTCGGCTGTTGCACTTTCGCCGTTCAGCGCCTAGGAAACATCCCAAAGGCTGTAAGGGTGCGTCCGATTATGTGGATGGTTTATGTTTTTATTGGTTTAGTGAGGTGATTAAGACTGATTGATGTCTTAATATTTTATAATCGGCTGCGTAGACTTTCATAATATAATTGTACTAATTATAATTATCTAACTCTCACTTGAGCCGGCTGTTACGATTGTGAATTATTAATATTTGGCTATGTCTATACAATAATATTTTTTATGAATTTTCAATCACAGATTTTGAAAAATATACTTGTGTGACATTGAACCATAGAAAGAAGAATAACAAAACTATAGAGAAAACAAAAAAATAAGATTGATTTATGAATAAAAAAATATAATAAGAATTTTTACCTAATTTTTCTATCCTAGAACAACATAAAATAGCTGACCCGACAATCTGACCTCAATAATTCTTACAAGAATCGAATAGAGAAAATCTTTTGGTTTTTTCTAATTTTCCGGGCATCATTTTCTATTTTTCTTTCCCTAAAAAAATATACCGACATTAGCTATCATAAAAAAATTGGTTATATTCGTCAAGTAGTTCTCAAATGATGCGCTTATCAATGTATCTATTATAAGAATTATGATTCTTGAATAATTGACAAAATGTACATACCTAGCTACCGAACAACTGCATCAAATTGGATAATATTTTTTTGTTGAGTTTTTCAGGACGAGGTTTGCAATTTTTTTTAATCCACCGGTATACGCAACCGAACGGGTCGCTAGTAATAATATAAAGAACACCGTGCATACAAGCTTTTTAAACTTACCTTAGAAAAAAGCCAAACAGACTCCCGGCCACATTACGACTAAACGATTGCTCGATAAAAATCGCACCGTGAATAGGAATGTGTGCAGAAAAAAGGACACCAGAATCATTTATTACAAATTACAATAGCTATTCTATAAATCGTATAAGTTTCGTTTTATATAATTATGTTTATAGCTTTGAAACAGCATTAAATAATTTATGGACGTTTGTAGCATTATCTTGCAGGAGATACCTAACATTTAATAAAAAAGAAAATTTTGCTTTGTGCCCGTTTATTACTTAGAAAAAGCTATAAAGTAAATATATTATACGAGTATGTTACTCAAATGGCTTCATTACAGATATGATTTGTTTAATAGGTACGGTTTGATAGGTCAAATGGAAAGCGGGAAAATCTATAATAAAATTGTGTGTCTTACAGTACTTTACAGTGATCATACATACACTCACGCGGCACACCTTTTTCTCAAAGGGGTAGGCAGAAACTATAGAACCCCACTTGCTATGAGTTTTGTATTATTTCTTTTGCTTAATCGACGTTCATACATCTTGTCATACATGGCGCATCATAATCGATCTAATGATGTTTACAAATATTTTTATTATTCAAGTAATAGTTTTAAGTGTAGCGTTAGGAATAGCATAAAATCTAAGTGACCTAATTATTCTTGGTCTCTGATGATGCCCCCAGCGGCATCTAAGGAACTAAAGCAGGTCATCGAAATCGGCCCATATGATGTACTGAAGGTACGCTTATTGGAAAAAATACTCTGTATTACGCAGGTTAAAACTCTAGTCGCACTTTTTTAATGTTGACTGGGGGACGAGAAAAACAACTTTGAATTTTAGAAAAATCTCGCCATTATGGCACACTATTATCAAAGTCAAAGTCAAAGTCAAAGTCAAAGTCAAAGTCAAAGTCAAAGTCAAAGTCAAATGTTTTATTTCAATTAGACCATATCAATAGGTACTTTCGAAAAGTCAAACTAGTTGCACGGTTCCAAAAAGTTGATCTTATGGAGAAGAGCCGCCAAGAAACTCCATAGACACTCCTTTCAAAAAATGTTGGTTACAATATTATGATTTTATTTACAATCTTGTTTTGGATAGCTACTGAGAATAGTGCAGTTTGCATAAGATTTACCTGTTTCGTAATGATTTCATAGCAAAAACTGTCAGTGTTAGTTTCGGAATGTCAAACGCACGCCATTATGGCCAATTACGGAAAATTATTATCAGTTTTTATTAGATTAAATATTTTTTTACACCTCAAATGAAAGGGCCTTAACTAGGAGAATACTATACACGATGTAAAATTTCAAATCCAAGATGACCGCCACCACAAAATTGTAAATTACATTTCGTGTCGGGTGTTCTCTAAATTTTTAATTGAACAAAGCTATTGGATCGGAGGCGTTCTTACACACATCAACAAGTTTGTAGACGTAATAAACTCATGTATACAAAAGCCTTTGATACTGAATACTTATATCTTCGTCTAGTTTCCCAAGGAAGCCGAGAATTAGTTTTATGAGCATCACGGCTAGCGTCTAATCGTTATACGACGCGGCCAGTCCTGTGAGACTTCCTTTTATTCTTATACTTCAACCAGTTTTCAATCATTTTTCCCATGAAAACTTACACCGATTCGCTTAACATATCATTATGATAATAAAAACATACTGATTATGTGTATGAAAGTCTGATTAAGCCCGGCAAACTTTGAATATTGCCTCGCGCAGCAACCGCTCATAATGCAGACAGTACTGCCACATAGAGCGAAGCCGAACATGCCGCGCTGCTTTATCAATCGGGTTCAGTAGCAGGGTTCGTGGCTTTGCCGCGCGCGGTGGGAATACATAATATTTTTTTTCTTTTGACGGGAAGCAATTATCAGAAATTGCAGTGCGCGGCAGATGGACCGTATCTTAACATGACTTAAGAAGTAGCTTAAGTATTAACAAAAAAAATAACAAATGTAATTGTTGAATTGATTTATGAGTAGATAGGCATAAAAAATCCCAATTTTTTTTTTCGTGATAGGCACTAGGACAGCCTGCCGTTATGCAAAACTTAAAAAGAAATTAAATAAAAAATATCTATGTATAAGTACATAGAAAAATATTGATAGGTAAAGCATTGGACATCCCTAAGAAAACTCCTAACTGTTCATTGGCGTGAAAATTTGTTTGAGATTAAGGGCCTGTTTCAACACTTCTGGATAGCCAACCGCCGGGCAAATTCAAAAATGGAACACCATTTGTATGAAATTATCTGCCAAGTCATTTAGCGCGAAGTTATCAGGAGGTAGTGAAACAGGAAAACACAGGCCCTAAGGCTGTTTCACCATCTGTGGATAGCCGGCTAACCGCTGGATAAATAAAAAAATGGAACAAATCTTGTATGAATTTATCTGCCAAGTAATTTAACGGGAACTTATCAGGAGGTAGTGAAACTGGCCCTAAATATTTTACTAGTATTATGTATAACGTAGGTAAGTATAGGTGTATACAATGTGTTAATAAAACCCTGTCCGATCTGAAAGGGGTATATAGGTCTCCCAATCACAGTACCAAATAAAATAAAATAAATAAATTATTCATAAAAATAAGGCTGTGAATGAAGTTTTAAATTCACGATTTTTGTACAAAAATTAGCAATATTACCCAAAATCTAGCAATTTTCTTAAATGTTACAACACTATCACCTGCCGTGGTATATTCGGCACCTGTGACGATTGCCCCTGTAGCTATTGTTTTATATAAAAAAAAAGTTTTATTCGAATTTTTTTTTTGCTTGTAAACTGAAAAGGATTAGTTACATAAATGTAATCTAATATCGATACCTAATAATACTTTCCCGGGTCGGACAGGGTTTTCTTAACATGTTGTATGTAACAGTTTATGCAGTTAGTATTAGTGAGAGTAATGCTCTACCATAATTGGCAACACATCATGATTACAACAGCCTTGGTACTTAGAAATAAACAAAATATAGTAGAAAGTGTGAAGCTTCACATGACAATTAAGGTCGTATGAAACTAGGGTTGCCATCTGCAAAATCACTTTACTAGGAGAAGGAGTTCGTAAGTCAAGTGGACAAATGTTATGACTCACAAAATGAGTGTTCCGTTGCTACATAAGATGACGCGTTCTTGTTAAACAAAATATTGCATTGCATGGATATCATCGTCTTTGATATATACTGCTGCTGGGTACGGGTCTCCTCTCAGTATGAGAGGGATTAGGCTATAGTCCACCACGTTGGAAGACTTCACATGCCGTCGAGATTTCTCAGGCATGCAAAGCGAGTGATGAGTGAGCCTTGGATTCGATTTTGTGTCGACCTATAAATAGACAATTTAAAAATATAGTTTTTACTCTTAATTTAAAAGTGTCCATGGAGTTTTTTGCTGGATCGTTTCCGTAGGATCAATTTTTTGGAATCGTACAAAGCTCATAAAAACAAATCACTAAGGCTGAGATTCAGAGAAGAGACTCAGCATGAACTTACGCTCCCGTATGTCAAATTGTCATACAAATTTGACATACGGAAGCATAAGTTCATGTTGAGTTTCGTTTCTGAATATCAGCCTAAATGTGTTGCTGAGCGCAAAACTCGAGATTGGCTGAACCGATTTGGCTAATTTCTTTTCTGTGTTTGATCAGGTCTGAGGAGGAGGAGGAGGTTTTTACGGAGAGAAAATCGTTAAGAATAGGCGGCAAAAAGTCAAAACAGGGAATCACAGGTCAAGCTGTGCACGGGTCGCTATTTTGTAATAAAAACATTTGAGCTTGGACTTGAACTAATACCCCGTCCCTTGCACGGTACACCTGAGCCAGTAGCTTTAAATTCATCCATAAATAATTTATATCCAGATCCAGCTGTCCCTAAGTTTAATCTCTCCAATAGCAACCTTAGAAAAGATAATGAGAAAAATTTGACAGCCCTACATAAAATGAACCCTATTGACCTTTAATACTAATGTAATACTAAATATCCACATAATGATACAAAAAAATGAGCTCTTACCAGCCTACGGAAAGACGCGGTTGACGAATGGCAAAGGTAACGCAATATACAGCCTGCGTGTGTGATTTACTTTCTACCATGGACCCATGCTGTAAGGAAAACTATAAATATAACTGCGTACCTAATAGGGGGCTAAAAAGCTTATTGCCATTAATCGGACATAAATCCGACCCCTAAGCTGATAGCTGATCATTTTATAAAACATCCCAATAACACTTTAATCGCGCTTGGAACCTAGATCTTCAAGCATTACAGGCGCAATTACAACCACTAGGCTAATGACGCAGTTATATTTATAGTTTTCCTTACAGCATGGGTCCATGGTAAACTGCGTCTACGAGAACCCTGAATTATTCAACAAATGAGATGTTTTCAAATATACAGACATATAACGTAATGTTTCCTCCCCGCATTTCAAAGTAGAAATGATTCACCGTCGCTCACTCGATGTAATTTCTAATACTTAGAAATGAGACACCAATCCACACTTCTGTCTGTAATGTAAGGTAGTGTTCAGATAGACAAAAACTTCATTTAAAATTTACTAGTTTTATGAAATTTACTGGGTATTTCTTATAAATGATAGCCTATATTACCCGGGAATAGCGTAGCTTCCCAACGGTGAAAGAATTTTTCAAATCGGTCCAGTAATTTCGGTGCCTATGCAATTCAAGCAATCAAATATTTTCTCTCTATAAATTAGTATAAATTAAGGTATTTCGTAGGTGTCGTACAAATTATCTGGTAGTTAATTAATAGTAGATACCTATATATGTACCTAGGCGACCGTGTTTTGTTCGGGTGAAAATAGAAAAAATATTTTTTTTCAGATATGGGACCTAGCTAGATCGATTTTCCAACTCGTAAAGCCTCATACTGCAACTTTCATCGAAATCGTTACAGCTGTTTTCGAGAACGTAATTACAAATATAATTATAAACAAATATTGATAATTTAATACGTAATAAGTACCTACATACATTGCTGTTCACGCCTGTTTGCCATAGGGGTAGGCAGACACAACAGATTTCCAAATAATAGTGTAGGATAATACTTACACTAAGATTGCAAGGTACTGAATAACTGAACTTTAAAATATATTTCAGTCTGTCGGTAACATACTGCCTAAATTGCAATTGCTTAACATTCCATGCAGACCTAATTTTCTATGTGCAAGGTGGGATTTAGATTGTTTTTGGAAAGAAAGAAACAAAACGTTTATTTGCCACAGACAAGACTTATTTCTGTCTGTCTGTAACATACTGCCTAAATTGCAATTGCTTAACATTCCATGCAGACCTAATTTTCTATGTGCAAGGTGGGATTTAGATTGTTTTTGGAAAGAAAGAAACAAAACGTTTATTTGCCACAGACAAGACTTATTTCTGTCTGTCTGTAACATACTGCCTAAATTGCAATTGCTTAACATTCCATGCAGACCTAATTTTCTATGTGCAAGGTGGGATTTAGATTGTTTTTGAAAAGAAAGAAACAAAACGTTTATTTGCCACAGACAAGACTTACTACGGTAACTAATAAAATTTACAAAAGTTACATAATTTTAGACTTCGATATTATAAGCACATATTTCATAGCACCTGCCTCAGCACTTTTATTTATGATAGTAGACTGAACAAGAAATAAGCATAAAAAAAAGAAAAAGATCGTCATGGAACAACGCCTTACTTAAATGTCTATATTAAAAGAAAACTGTATGTCTAGATACCACAGTTAGCGCTGAACTTTAAAAGTTATTACACTTAACACCATGATCGAGAAGTGCAATAAATTATGGTTGAACATAAAATTTCACGGCATTTTCGTCATTGTGCCGTGTATATAAAAGCCTTTGTAGTATGCAGGGATCTGGCTGATGGTGTCAAAGAGTATCTTCGTGCGTTCGTATTTGGAAGAACGTGTAGATTGCAACCACGAGAACAATACGAGAGCTTTCACATGGGGATGTAATGGTATGGTGTATAATATTGCTGGGCCATAAAATGATCATCCATTAAAGAATCAGAAAGAAAATTTGAGAGAGTTGGTAATGACACTTATTTCTCATACTCAAACCAAGCGTCAAGAGTAAACCGTGTTTGATGAATCATAATATTATGCTTGTATACATTTCAGGGCAGGCCATGCATTTCCAGTAAAAGCAGACGAAAAGCCTATAGATATAGAATCATCATCATCATATACTGGCAATGTGCGGCATGATAAGCGTTAGCCCCAATGGACTTCTTTTTGATAAAAGCCGTGAGACATGCAGGTACCGACTCACTAATAATTATACACGTGCGTACGACGTATGGAAATCCGTTCGGAAATTTTTGATGGTTTTGTTTTTTAATATGTACTTAAGGATATTTTAGTTAGTCCTTAGTGCGATTCTCAAGTCGTGTTGTTAGATTGCTTTCGTTACAAAGTTGTTATAACCGGTGACCGATCTAGAAAATTTTGTTACGGAGACAACAAAGTTAATACCTACGCAATTAAGCGTTTTATGGTTAAATGAATACAATATTTAGTATGCTAGAGCGAGAGCTATGCGGAAAACGATCTTGTCTTCGTAATTATTATCTGGTAGTAATTAGATAAGGTTTTAAACACCAACAAGATGTGTTTTGGTTACGGTAAATATACGATTGAGTCTCCCGCTCCTACGGATCCGGCGATTAATAAAAAAAACAGTTTTATGGTACTTATCTTCTTGTATTCGACATTATACAGAATAATTACAAAAAAGTTTACATCGTCTGTTAGATGATTTATTAATAAACTACTTAGTTACCAAGCTTTTGTCATTAAATAAAAACTCATTGAAGAGTGGACTAATGACTATACATCCCACAGAAATTGTATCAAGCCCTATTCTTTATTATTTTTGTTTCGCAAATTAGCGGACATAGCCGAGTTGCAATTTAACGTATCGACAAACGAATAGAAAAAAAATTTAAGCATGGGAATGACATTTGTAAACGTCAGATTTGTCGAAAGCTTATGTCATTCCCATACATTTTGTTTCTATTCGTTTGTAGATCCGAATCAGATTGCAACGTGGCTAGACCCCTAGTTACACACAACGACGTTTTACCAAAACCACTGATGCTACTGATGCTAAGACGGGCAATAAAAACTTGAATACGTGTGAATCCACCACAGGCAAGTCTTCCATCGCTCCGCTAATCTCGGCTCATTATTGAATGAATTATTGCCCCGTAATTACGTACTCATGTAGGTACGAAATGTAGTGCAATGAGGCTATTATTGAAATCAGAATAACGTAAAACCATAAAATGAGAGGAGCGTACTGCGTAACAATGAAGGCAATAAATTCACTATTGCTCACCATGATGAGTGAGGTGATAAGTGGACTTATACCGTTAGTTACGTCATAAAAACTCGTCACAACATGGATTTGGTAAGAAATCCTTGTCAATCTATACCTCCACCATGCGTTTTTCTCACTATACTCGCTAACGACGCCGTAAATTATTTGTATGGAAAACTCCTCAATACCTCTAGCAGCTACGTCGAACCGTCGAACTTAAATCGACTATGAGATTACAGCGTTTTGATGTGTAAACATTTTTCGAAAGCCATTAGATAGGACTCATGGTTAGGTAGGTACTGAGTATTTTATTGACACATAACTTCGTCTTTCGAGAGTACATAAGTAGGTACTACTATTATACAATCCATAATGAAATGGGATAGTAACTGATTGATAAATAGGCTCCTCCTGATGGGACCTGAAACATATTGGTAAAATATCGGTTTATAAGTATGCCTCTGCAGCCTAGCCCTTTGAATAGACATGTTCTAGCATTTTATGTGTTAATTGTATATGCCTAAGCCACTGAATAGATTTCTAAAAATTGACATACAGGATCTATCTCCTTGCTAAATTAATAAAAAGTTAGCTTAGTCAGAAAATCAATCAACAGCTCTGAATAAACTTACTTATACAACGTCTAGGCAAAAGTATATTATTCAATAAAGCACAAAGCAATTTGTTAAATTGGAACTAACCGAGACTCAAATACTGTCTAATCAATTACTTACATAATTTAATAGAAAATGTTCTATGAGTAAGAACACTGAAATATTTAGCGCCTTTCTATTGCAGCGATTAATTTCTTTAGTGGTCTGCGCGGGCGCAACTTCGTGACTTAATTATAACGTAATTGAATATCGATCAAACACTCAGCCATAGAAATAAAAACAAAACCAGACAAGTGTCTGTCGTACTCCCGCGCGGGGGGCTCTGTAGGTAGGTATTATTATTTTATTATTTCCTTTTAGCTTTAAAGTACTTATTAATTTAATTCTAACCAGCGGGCCTAGCCAAGTTGCAATCGTATCGTTCAGATCGACAAACGAATAAGAACAAAATGTATGGGAATGACATATGCTTTCGACAAATCTGAAGTTTACAAATAAATGTCATTCCCATACATTTTTTTCTATTCGTTTGTCCATAAGAACGCTAGATTGCAACTTGGCTAGGCCCGCGATGACTTAATTTGTGCCTAATGCTAACACAATTAAGAAATTATTTTTTATTTGAATAGGTATTGCTTTTCATGTTTTTTATTTTTTTTATTATAAAGTTTCGTTGTTTCAAATCCCTCCTTTCACATAAAAACCTTATGGATCGTTCATCGCTACGGGACTGGGGAGGCAGCGAGATTGTCGTTATCGACTAAAAACCGCACTTTCCTTCCCCTGACTATCTCTAGTCAGCTGGGCCATGAGACCCGTGATCACAACAGTAATGCTGGCATGGAACCCTAAAAATGCTAGTTATATAAGAGAAGCTTATAGGTAAGTATGTAGTTATCTATTGTCTAATATAGGGAAAGGCCTTGGCATTTAGTGTTAAATAAAAAACCTTTTTTTGTTATGTATAATTATTATAAAACATAAAGAGAAAGTAAAGAAACAAAGATCTATACTGCTACTGAACTAGGTACCTATATAATGCAATTTACATTAATAATGTATTGATTTTGTTAAAACTTAAAATTACAAAATAACAATAATTATACCTAAATATTATTTGTTCCTAATCTCCGATTTATTTACCTATTGTTTGAAAACTTTGTCACAAAAATAAAATTACGTATCATCAAGATTTATAAAAACAGTTAAAGTTTCACTCGAAATTCATTACTATCATTGAAAAAAATCAATAGCTCAGTCCCTCAAGTCTGGAAAGTAACCGCGGTCTGTCTGACACAGTCTAGTTGCCAGACGATCTAATCGATCTGATCTAGACTCAGACCAAGAAAAGTACAAACATTTCCTACCAGAATTACACGGTTACAAAAATAGAGAAAGAAAATTGCGAAAAGGAAAACTGAGATCGCGCTAATTGCAGATCATATCGCGGTTTGAATGTATAAATAATTGCATTTTGTTGTAATTTAAGAGTTGTGGTGTAAATACAAAATAAATTAAGTGTATCATTGATACGCTTTTAAGTTTCTTTATGTTCACTATAAATGTTGTTAGAAAATACGCTTCAATAGTCTAGTAGTCACGTGCAGCTGATGAGCGGTCCTAGATCCAATTCACATCATTCGGTTTCATGATTTTTCAGTTAACTACTCTGATTTTGGATTTGACAATTATCTCGTTCCATACATATACATGGATCTCCAAACTATTCTGGTGAAGATTAGTAGACGTTTGTTTACTACTTGTCTTCAGGATTAAGTTAAATTAATGACTAATTAGAATATAGCTTGATTATGGATAGATAACAAAATCGATATCAGAACTATATTTTATATATCTACTCAACTCAGTATCTCACTGCCTTGCAGTAACCTGTAGGTAACGTGTTTAAGACGAATCTCTTGCAAACGACTTGCGGCAGAATCTCAAAAGAAATGGCGATAGCGATACATACACAATTAAAGTTTACGAGTAACGACCTGTTAAGGAAATGTATAGACATTTAATTACATGTTCAATTTGTTTAATACAAGAAAAGAAAAGGATTTAACTAGAAATCAATTAAAGAGAAGTTGATGAGTAGACTGGCAAGCCATAGGTCTCGAGTTCAAAAAAGCAAAAGCACACCTATAACTTCGACATCATTGTGTGTACTTACCAATTACTAATAATATAAAACAAAGTCGGGTTTGTTACAACACTTATAACTCGAGAACTACTGGACCGATTTTCATCGTTTTTTATTTGTTGGATTTGTCTCCGCCGCGAATAACAGAATAAAACGGGGTCCTTGACGCGAGCGAAGAACTTGCGGAAAAAAGCTAGTTACTAATAAAATAGACTGCGAAGGCAAACATCATTATATAGAAGGCTTTTCTCGATTTGCGTGGGGCGGTGAGAAGAATACCAATACCAACCCGCACTTGGGCAGCATAGTGTAAATACTTTAACTAACTCTGAGGGAAGACTTGCTGCCAGCCGTTTTATGCAGTTGAAAAACGTCAAACCATTTTACTTCAGAGAGTTTACAATAGTATATAAAAAATATATTTAGATAGCTAGATATAGAAAACCAGCTTTCCGCCAGCGGCTTCACCCTCGTGGTCTGGTTATTTATTATATCTTTCACCCCCTATTTCAACCCCTTACACACCTTTTTTCAAATATAAATATAGAATAAAAAAAGAAGCCTATGTCCTAGACTATCTGTGTACGAAATTTTATTTAAATCGGTTCAGTAGTTTTGGCGTAGAAGCTCGACAGTCAGACAGACAGACAGAGCTACTTTCGCATTTATAATATTTGTAAGGATCAGATCATTCTATGCAAATATTTGTAGAAATTCCATCCTAGATTAAATGTAAAGGGTAATGGATAATGGACGCTTTAGATAAGATAATCGTTCCAAAGCTTCGTTTAAGGAATTAGATTTGAAGCCGAAACACAGTGCCACGTCTACAATATATCAAGACATAAATGGTTGTCGATAGAATACTTGGCCGGGAATGCTCCTGACGCACTTTAGGTACATATTTTTACACAAGCATGCGGACAAAACCGCTAGTGGTGCCGCGGTGGTCTTTTGTCCTTGTCCACACCATACAGCACACAATGCAGATACGAAGCCACATTTCTATCCATTTCTCGCAGTCTATAAGATTTTTACAAGACAGCAAATAGTTTTCCAACAACGATACGCGTTAAACAAATAAACAATCAAGTAGTGTTAAAAAAAGACCGGGTGCGTTTAGATTTCTTGAACAGCAGTCCTATAAAGGCATCTTTATGGTTCTCGGATAATGGCAATTTCCAGCAGAATAAGTAACATTGTGCTATTGAGCTCTTGTCTCCCCGTTCCATTGTTGATAGCCTCTTTTTTTAAGTCTTTTACATACGTACTGTTCTCGCCAAACTTCTTGTCCGGGTTGAAGTTGGCACGATCTAACTTTAACCCGGCCGTAAAATTCGGAGAAACAAAAACATTGGATTCTAATAAATAAACACGAAAGCTCAAGTCGTAGGCTGTCGTTTTAAATCAATTTAAGCCAACATTTTTCTCTCTCCGATTTTTACGGCCGGGTGAAAGTTAGCTCGTACCAACTTCAACCCGGACAATAAGTTTGGCGAGAACTATAAAATCTTCATGACCATGTTCCGTCTGTCTTAATTATAAAAATGTAGCTTCCGTCAGGGTTTTACGCTATTTTCATTGTTTGTTAATTATCACACAAAAACATGGTACCTAAAATGATCCCTGTGAACCTGTGCACCTATGCCTAAACCTACGGGGTAGTATTATAAAAAATCTTTTTAGAAATTGCAATGAAATCACATTTGTGCTTAGTTTCAACTTCTATTTACCACCGAGTAAACGCTTCCGCCCTTTTTGAGTTAGCCCCTATTTGAGTAAACAAATGCGTTCTTACCATTTGACGGCAAATATACTCTTAAAACAAGGGAGATTTTATAACCAAACAGTTAGCCCGGATATTGTCTTTATTAGATAAATATTTGTATGAACTACAAAATGTTGGTAGGTAAGTAAAGTATCTAAAACATGAGTTGACCAAAAGATTCGTTCAGTTTGTAAGTATCAAAGTTGAAAGTTCCACAGAGTATAAACTTTATGTATGCCTATGACTTTATTTACTACGGGATGTAAGTGGGTAGTTATTATTTTCCAAAAAAGCTTGAGCTATCTCAGGGCGCTAAGGCTAACAATATTCAGAGATTACGCTTAGCGTAAACTGACGCTTCCGTATCTCAAATTGTAATACAAATTTGACACACGGAAGCGTTACTTTACGCTTAGCGTCATCTCTGAATATGAGCCTTAATGTTTATTATTTTAAACAGCTAAGCCAACATCAGGGATTGTCGTGAGGAGCTCTCAATATGCACCTAAACTTGAGTGTCTACAAATGTCTGTGCAATCACTCAAATTTCATCTGGTGAGAATCGAACCCATGACAGTAGTGGACACGATAGTGGTGCCGTAATCACGGTGCAGTCACTTCTTTTTCAAGTCACGAACAAGAGCCAGTATTATTGACACATGCCATTAATTCATCTGATAATGTTATCAACACCGCAATTTCTCCGCGATCGATTAAAACATCAACTTAAGGTGAGACCGACCGATATCGATAATTGATAACGATTCAATTTCTAAAACGTCTAGATTAAAAATTGTAGGTGAAATATATGACAGATGACAGGATAATGGCACGACCGTGTGATGGAAATGACAGGTCATGTCAGCGATAACTGACCAAAGGACCACGAAACAAGACGCTCGTAGCAAATTAACGCTACACTAAAAGCGTAAGCATCAAGCGACAGTTTCAAACGCTACCTGAACTGTATTAGGGAGAAGTATGCTGCTGTACATCCACAGTAATTACACTGGGGGCTTAGACAAGCTATGTTCGAATCGACAAACGAATAGAAACAAAATGTATGGAAATGACATTAGTGACAGCCCGATTTGTCCAAAGCTTGTGTCATTTCCATACATTTTGTTTCTATTCGTTTGTCGATTTGAATGTCAAATTGCAACTTGTCTAGGCCCCCTGGCTCCTCACTTCGTAGTAGCATTTGTTTTATGCGTGTACGTACGTTGGTCATCTCGCATGGGCTTGTAGTAGGCATCAGGATCGGAGCGTTTCTGACCGAAGTGTGTTTCATATCGTTGATCTAGCTAAGATCGTGTCAATTTTAAAACCACTGCTAGACATAATTGAACCTAGGTTTCTGTTCAAACCCAAACTTAGACATTGTATTTCAATTACTTAGACCATGACAGGTACTGTTGTCAAGGGGCAGACCACAAGGCTAAATACAATAAACACTTCTTCTTTCTTTGTCTCTTGTCTAGCGTACCAACTTGTACCACACACTTCCATCCGCGCATTTCACCATTTCCCCGAAACAGTTTTAAAAGAAATATTTATTTTTATTTTTACAACAAGCAACTCCGGCCGGCCGCCATCTTTCTAACGTGTTACACTAATTTAAAATTCGAACATAAGCTAGCTATTGTCATAAAACACGCGTTAATGTAATCATCGAGCGCTTTTTGTGACAATAAAACATTCAGTTTATGTTTTTCAGTTTAGTAGCTATAGTAAGTAGGTAAAAAACGAGTCTGTTAATTCGCGTGATACACTTACATTAGTTAATGGCCTTCCGCCGTTGTAATAGCAAATTGTCCGTCCCAAATTATAAATGTTAATGCTTCATTTGCAAATTAGTAGTAAGTAAGGTTCTCAAAATGATTTCTCTAACTTTGATTTGACAAAAAGCAAACATTTTGTACCAGAAAAAAAAAACTTGGATCATTCGCAAGAAAAGGCGATTAGTATGTACCTACCTACCTTCACCTGTATTAATATTTAACCGTAAAAAATAGGGGTTATTTTGTAATAACAGGATCATTATGAACTTTTCGGGATCAACCCTGAAATCACAAAAAAAGACAGCAGATCCATACTTATTGTCGAAACTAAATGAATGGAACCAGAGTATTTACACCAGGATAACCAATAAAATATAATTTAAACAACTTTTCAAATTATATCTACCAAATCTAGTCTTGCTTAATGTACAGTTCCACTTATAATTATTAGTATTGGCTACATCAATAGACGACCACAAAAATAAACACAGTGGTGATAAGCAAACAGAATTGAAAGTAGGTGCAATAAAAATTCATAAATTACCGGTTCTAATTTTTATGCGTATCCGTCTTGTAGATTATCTATCTCCAAACCGGCCTAACAAAATTTTCGGAAATGTTAACATTAATTTTCGCGTATGTCAGTATGTCCTATTTCGATTTCTATAGCTGGGTTCAGAAGATAGGAATATACAGATTATAGATATAGATAGATGCAGGTAACACCGCGTGTCACTGTTATTTGCAAATGAAATCCAAGCGACACTTAATGAATTTCCTAAGCTATGCCCCAAATAACTTTCTTGACTAACATGTATTTAGCAGTGATCACAATACATGAGAATTACCCACAATAAGAATGCAGACAGAAGGTACATGTTATTTGAGACACTTCGCTGAATAGAAAGAAGAAAGAATTACCTAATCTTCATAATTCATAATCTTCATTCACATAGTTACACAGTACATATTAATAGTAATATTGACTGGCGCGTGTGATAGGTAAAACATGTATTACGCATCACCAGGCCACCCTTAGACAAAAGTAAAAGTAAGTATCTAAGTAGGTATTTTAATTAAAACAAACTGTACCTACTTCTCTGTTTTGATGTGATTCCATCATACGAATTAAAACTCCTATTTCCTAATATTTTAGTTGTTTACGATAAAATCCACCTCATGGCAGTAATCTAAGAAGTAGCTGTGTTAGCATCTGCCTATTTCTTTACTCTCACGCCGTGGAAGCGTATCTCAAACTGAATCTTCGTTTATCTATCTACTTAGTGTTACTTTTCAACACATCTCATCATGATCTGAGAGATAACGTCCCACAAATGAGTCTATATTACTGCATTGAGCGCCTACCCAATGATCGGTTTACTTTCATTCCGGCGCCATTAATTTCAATTAGAATATTATCAGCCAGTCGTTTTATTTATTTTTTTCTGTTTGGAGATGACCGATGATATCAAGTAACTTTTTTTAATGGATGGAGTAGAGAACACTTGAATTAGTGATGAAGAAAAACGAAGAAGCTAAATTCGTATTTTTTATTTGATTCACACACAACTATTCACAATTAAGTATTTATATAA
This sequence comes from Acronicta psi, assembly GCA_946251955.1. Taxonomy (NCBI): domain Eukaryota; kingdom Metazoa; phylum Arthropoda; class Insecta; order Lepidoptera; family Noctuidae; genus Acronicta; species Acronicta psi. The sequence continues at coordinate 10,568,262 of OX276477.1, read as the reverse complement.
ATAAAAACGTATAAAAATATAATGTAGAAATAATATAATTACATGCAATAAACATCAATATTTTTATTTTTGATTATATAAAATATGCCGTTTTTGATTATATAAATTATTATTTTCATGCTTAATCCGTATACATAAAATAGTTACCTTATAAAAAAACATGATACGCGATATACATTTTATGTTTTTCTTTATGTTTCCCTCGTTATTATAATACCTACCAGTTTTTTTTATTATTTTTAATTAGTAGGTATTACAGGACAGCAAAATTTAAGTAAAAAACAAACACACAAGACCTGGGAACATACGTTACATTTTTACAACCAAGATAACAATAGAAAGATAACAAGATTAAAATATTCACAAAATAATTATGATGGTTATGAATTTAGACCATCACATAATAAAATTATTAGACTGCAATAATTATTAAGCATGTAAGCCAAACTACCAAGAAAAGTTAACCGCACACCGTATTCAACATTCTGTCACAATAAATGACAAACAGACTTAATTTGATTTTTTTACAAAACTCTTAATCAGACTAATAGTTTCATATGGTAGGATCGCACAAATTTGCAACAGTCGTATTGAACTGCAGTGCATGCGTTGCAAAAGTCCGTCATACTAAATTGGAAAATGCAGCATGATGGGGCCGAATAGGGCCCGATGCGGTCGAATTCGGCCCGATGCGGCCCTACTATATGAAGCCATGCTAATTAAAAATATCCATCGGCCTTTTAAAGGTCGATGTCAAGTTAATGTATGCATTACTAGTAGCAATGTTAAGGCATAAACAGTCCAAACCTAAGCTTAGTGTCGGACAGAAGCGTGTAAGCGAGGTAATAGCACAGCCCTACGGTAATGATGCTTCCCATCAGGCCGCAGAACCAGATGCACCCCATGTCACAGCACACTGGCTTGGTATCGACGGGTAGTTTTTTGGGTATTGGTCTGTTGAACAGTAAAGACAAATTGAAATCTTACATTCAGTCTATTTTAGCTATCATCATCAACCCCATTAGTCGTCACACTCCTGAGCACGGGTCTCCTCTCAGGATAAGGCACCACGATGGCCTAGTGGCACTAGGCCAGTGCGGGTTGGCAAACTTCACATGCCATCGAGAAGACCTCTCAGTCATGCAGTTTTCCTCACGATGTTTTCCTTAGAAATACCCTAGTGTTTTTTCCAAACCCCCAAAAGAAGTTCCCAACAGGCGATAGAATTTGTAGATTTTGAATGGGAGGAAAATTTTTAAATCAAATTTTTACTACAATATTTTTTATTTATTCTATGAAATTAAATTACTTACGGTACTGACTCATGTACTGCTATTTTAACCATAAGTTATGCTTGTAGAAACCACGTGCCATCAGCCATATATCTGAAATATAAAAATATTTGTTACTTAAATAAGATAATGCGTTTTCAATACTAGGTACTGGGACACTATTCAGCTCTGCAGCTTACCTTGAAAAAACAACTTGTAACCACTATATCACAATAAAAACTACTTATAAATTGACTGACTACGACTGTAGGCTACTACGTAATACTATGACCCGTAAAGTCTTGCAGACTACGGACAACCAATAACCCACGATTTTTTCCCCTTTTTTGCCCCTCCTCCTTAATGATCAGTACCTGCCGGTCTGATGTAGGCACTTACAGTGCCCTGTGTACCCACCCCCAGTAGAAACTATTATTTTTCTATTATCGTATACCCATAGATCTTCTTATCGTGTCGATGATAAATAAGATATAAATGCTGTCATAAGCCCTGGAACCTAAGTATCGCTAAGAGCCAACAAGAGCTTTGTAATTGTTTAGATTGAAACCAAACCTTATCACGAAACTTACTAACTATAACCCTGAGCAAAAACCCTGCAAATATCAGGAATAACCTGCTTTCTTTGCGATACTAACAGGTGTAAACATAGGTATTTAATTAAGGTACTTACTTTTTCTTATAATCGTACTTAGGTCCGTATCGCACGTAGTTTAACTCGGCTAAGTATAGGAAAAGGCAGAAAAAGCCTATTAACACACCTGCAAACGCAAAAAACTCTAAATACCAGAGCACATTAGTGAATGAAGCATGCATTTTGTAATTGTTTTTACAATAATTTTTATACACTACAAAAATTTTGGATAGAAGAATAGAAACATAACTTTCCTTGTCAAAAAATGTGTCGGGTATAGATTAAAAATATCCACCCCATAGTTTGCGTTGAAACCCGAAAAACGGTCAATTTATGTAGGTCGTAAGTATACGTAGTTATCTAGGAAAATATTTTTATTCATGAAATAATTAAAGCTGATTAAATTTTACAGTTTATTAATATTTAGATTCCACAGAGGAAGCCTAAACCTTAGATTTATTTCCGATATCTAACGATCACAAAAACGGGGTTGATAGTTCAGACATTTTTCTGCGCTATGGTTACATCGATGAAACCATGATGAAACGGAACGGATAAGCAACATAACAAAACGCATTAGACACTTTTTTGGAGCAAGCTTTTTCAAATACAATTGGAATCATGGGACGTGGACGAAGTGAAAAACAACAATCGAAGCAAGCGGCGTTGTGTAGTCTACCTACACCTATGGGAAAAATGCGTGAATGTATCAGCTGTTTCAAAATCACAAATGAAGATAGATACGACTGTGAGAATGATAAATAATAATTATGTGTGGCATTAAACCTCCGGAATACGGACGGATGTTTAGCTCAATATAAAAAAGAATACAAAAATACAAATTGGTAGACTACCAAAATAGTTCAGTTTAATTTTATTTCAATTACATTTTTTGTGCAGGATGTCCGTCCGTGAGAGTAATCACTTTTGAATTTCTTCATTCAGTGAAAGCTAGAAGAATATTTTTTTTACCGTGTACTCTAGTGTGGTCCGTTGATATGCAATAGTGATTAGGAATTACAAAAGAGTGTTGTGTAGAGAATTCTTAAGCTTAGTGTTAGCCAAGACTGAATTACTTTTACACATTATGCACTGAGTAAAGTAAAAGTAGGGTTGTCACGTAGATCTACGTCTTACCCGAACATGTCACTTCTTAAATCTCTGGTCAAGACCTCAGGTCAAAATACTCGATCATACTTAGCATGCTGTTATAAAAAGAAAACATACCATCACGCCTGTGTCTGTATTCCCCAAAGGGTTAGACAGAGGTGTACTTATGTACACCCACAGTTCGCCGGTATGTTTAGGTCCCATGTAATAGCGGGCAAGCCTATCCGAGCTCTACTAGGAATTTCACAGAAGAACTCAATAACGCTGCTCGACCCGGGAATCGAACTCAAGACCTCAAGCGTAGCAGTTGCGCTTACGACTAGGCAGGAGTAGGTAGGTACTTAATCTGCGGATAAAATGGATAATGTACAGTTCTCGCCAAACTTATTGTCCGAATTGAAGTTGGCACGAGCTAACTTTAGCCCGTCCGTAAAAATCGGAGAAAGAATAATATTGGATTGTAATAAATAAAAACGAAAGCCTAAGTCGTAGGCTGTCGTTTTAAATAATTTATTCCGATATTTTTCTTTCTCCAATTTTTACGGCCGGGTTAAAGTTAGCTCGAGCCAACTTCAACCCGGACAATAAGTTTGGCGAGAGCTGTACACTCATTATCATCATGGGCTCACTGTTTCAATCAACTCACTACAATACTTACTACTACTAACCTAATTTAAGATGAATCGTTCAAACGAGTCCGGCTTCAATTCTTATTAGGGAAATCGCAAAAACTGAAACCTTTGCAAATCTTTATCATTCAAATTGTCAAAATATCAAATTTGGCAGTTGATAGTTGACACAATTTTTGGCAAGTGGCCTATTGTACACGTTCAATAATAACGATAGATAAGCAAGGGCTTTATTACCTCGCATGTCACAATGTCACCTGCGGTCCCAGCTTGGTCCCAAACTAAAATGGTCTTCTCTAAAACCGAAGCGAACTAGTCCGCGATCAGCTGAAAAACAAACGCCATGCGATATTGACAAAGATGGCGTTAGTGTTTCTGTATAATTATGGCGAACGCGTGTCTCGAATGTTCGGACCTACTAAAGAAGGTATTTAATTATATGAAAATGAAATGAAATAATCAATACTCAAATAGGTACCTACTTACTCAAGATAGATAACCTTTCCTCCTTTCCAAAAATATATAAGTAGGTATAGGTACTGGATATAAATACTATTTATTTTGATGTCTATCGGAGTTACCCGAGACTTCGGTTATAGAACTTAAAAATTGAGTCATGGAGTTGCCCTCCTGGCATCACTAATATCTAAAATATCAATAAAATCCCTGTATGTACCTACTGTGATAAAATCTCATCATTCTATTAGTACAATATCATAGAGGTCACTGCCAGCCATCGAAACCGGACGCACATCTCTTTGGGACGCAATCTAATCTTAATAGTGTTCTCTGGGCGCGCCACCTAATGTCATTCAAGGGTCATCCCTTGTTAAACCTAGCTGGATTATTATTCAACTATGGGTTTATTGCGTAAGTAAACTTTCGATATTTTTAATCATATAACTAACCACATTTTAAAAGTTTGTACTATAATCAACTCGAACTAATATTGTAAAATATACATAATTTAGATTAGGGACAAGTGGGGTACAATGAAACAAAAAAGTCTATGAATAAAGTCAACGATTTTTTATATTTCATTAAACTTTACCTACCTACTAATTCATCTAAAATCGTTCATATTAATGAGATCATGGTGTATGTTTCATTTTTGTATTCAACAGCAGAATATCTTAAATCTCTTGCTTGTTTCATCTTCTTCTATGTAATCCTTAGTTCGTTTTTTCTGACAAGTTGTGCCGGGGTGAAGTTGGCCGTTCGAATGTGCAATGAATCGATTTCATAATTTCACAGATAGAAGAGAATTTTAGCGAATAGTTGATCAAAATAATAATAATTAAATAAAACTTTATTTTGCTTCCATTATTTGAATTTGAATGTTTTCATTAGTTACTTTAATTGGTTGTATCACTGATGTAATTAAAGGTTAAATAAATAAATAAAACATGATTCAGAATTTTGTTTATGAGGTCAGTTTCGTTACTACTAGAAAATATGTCATAATTGTCAATGGGACAGAATTGACAGTGACAGCTGACAGATTGTGTGTATGTGTGATTGTGTGTCGTCAGACGTCAGTCAATGTCTTGTCGTTGTCATACGTCGTCATATTTACCAATTTCGAAGATCAACTATGTACAAAGAATTATTATACTATTCAAAATGAGCCTTATTTTGCTCCACATCAAATTTAGAATTGCATCAAGCTTGTCTAAAAGTGTCAAACTTTTACGATTACGAGAGGTTTCTCTTAGTAAATAACCTGAAACCAATCAGTGGTGTTTTATCAATTATCATTCATGAGTTGAAATAACACGTTTATAACTGATTCCACTAGTCATATGATATCGAAAGTTAAAGTAAGTGAAATTTAATATGATATAATTGTATTTATTATGTACGAGTACTCAGAATTTGAAGATCACAAAATGAAAGGTACTCTACGCGATTGGCGCAAAGCGCTGCGCACTCCAGCCACGTACAGGGTCGGGAATGCTGTGAGAATACAACCACAATTTGTTTTATTAATTGTGTTAATAGGAACATTCCTTGTGGTGTTGTTTTACTATAATTGGTGGACAAGCAGCCAGCCAGTGACAGTGCAGAGATGGGCAAGTTCAGTGAGGGCGTACAACACGACGTACCCGCTAACGCCGCCTTTGGTAACTGCAGAATCAGTCACATACAGAATTGGTATTGTGGCAGACTTAGACACAAATTCAAAGAGCAGCAAAAACAAACACACTTATAACAGCTATTTAAAGCGAGGGTTCTTGACCTACCACCATGTGAAGAAATATGTCGAGGTGACATGGGACACACAGCCGGCCACATTGTTGGCATCAACCTATTCTCATAAGGGGAGAGGCATGGAGTTGTCAGAGTTAATAGTGTATGACGGAAGATTGCTCACTTTTGATGATCGATCTGGAATGGTAAGCAATAATCCTAGTAATTGACATATGCACTTTAACAATTAGATAATTAAACTTTAAAATGAATGATGTCCAATCTTATACTGAGATGAATTTAAGTAAACTTCACTTCCACAGGACAAACTTTAAGAATATTAATAGAAATTTGAAATAATAAGGTTTTCTATCATGTTGATTGATTTGTTTTATTACAAATGGGAATAAAATTGGTAAAAATTAAAATACCACAATATAAGTAATATTAAAAGTAAATCTGTAACATTCATGAAATTCAGGCTAAAATAAAGGCAAAGAAAAATAAAACATTTTGAAGTCATATCGGTACTATTATTTGTGTTTTTTCAGGTGTTCGAGATAGCAAACAATAAAATAGTGCCATGGGTTATATTAACAGATGGTAATGGTCGTGTAGAGAAAGGTTTCAAGTCAGAATGGGCAACAATCAAGGATGACATTCTATATGTTGGGTCTATGGGCAAAGAGTGGACAACACCCAGTGGGGAGTTCCAAAGCTATGACCCCATGTGGATAAAAGCTATCAACATTCACGGAGAAGTAAGATTATTAAAACTAATTTGTCGTTTTTTTTAAATGTGTTGTAATATACAAAGGTATATTATCTGTTTCTAGATTTCAGAAGAGAAAATTAACATTAATCTATGTAAGTTTTTATGAATCCATTTTTACATAATTTACAACCCTTTGTGTCCCTTTATTACCCTCTTATATGACTAGGAATTTAATAATGTGGACATTCCTAAAAATGAAATGCTTTTTTTTTTATTAAAAATGTTTCATATGTTATAAGTTGAATAGTGAAAATACTGAGGGCCTGGAACCCTGTAAATTTCCACAGTTCTTAAAAATATGGAAATAAAGGTAGTTTGATAACAATATTGACAAGAAGTTATGGTTTCAGATTTGTTCTAAATCTCCTAGGTATTAAAATTAACATTTTGGTTGCATTTACATAAATCATGCTACCTAATTCCAATTGTCATCTATAAAGTGAAATATAAATGCCAGGTAGGATAATAGGGAATATGCACATTTTTTTTTTATATTTTTAAACGATACTTTATATCGTTATGTAGCCGTAAAAAAATTCCAGCGCCTTAAAACTAAAATTAAGTAACAAAAAAATTTTATTAAATTATGAGACAGATATTGGCATTTTAAACACCCGCGATTTTGGCGCGCTTGCCGAGACGTCAAAGTCTACGTTCTCTCAACCAAACAACCACGTACAACAGACACTGTTTTAATAGACTTTGACGTCATATTCCATTTGACCGATAGTGTGGCGTTTTAAGGCCCCAGTCTAGCTGTGCATAACAAACGAATTCAGTATATTGACAGTTCGCGGGCACGAACCCCGCGAGGCACCCTCTGTATCATCCTGTGATACGTAAATTACAAAGTGTAGAGCAGTGCTACGTAATGAAAGTTGCTCTACTTTACAAAATAAAATATTTCTATTTATTTTTAATAAAGGAAAATATCGGCTGGCGGGCAGGATTCAAACCTGCGTTTTCTGGTGCAGTACATCAGACGCTTTGACCACGAAGCTACCGCGAGCCCCAACCAACCGTAGTGTACCGTGGTGTACCGAACCAGAAGACGAAGGTTCGAATCCTGCCCACCAGCCGATTTTTTCCTTCATTAAAAATAACTTGTAATCTTAGTATGGAAAATGCTTAAAAAAATACAATAAGATATTTCTATTTAATTATAATGAACAACACTACTGTGGCCTGTGGGATTATACCCTGAAAATCTGAATCTCATATCCTAGTTGGGATTAGAAATGTTTAACACCAAAAAATCGATCAAAAGACTTTTCTTCTGGGCACATGAAGTGGGGTAAATGAAAAACCGCGTGCAACGGTTATCTATAAATATACTCATCTATGTATCTATCTATTCAGCCGGTAAAACCCACTGCTGAGTCAGGGCCTCTTCTCTATTACGCCACTGCCATATCAACCGACAATCGGGGGGTGACCTGCCCTGCAATCGTTTACATCCAGCCAGTATATCATATGTCCACCTAGCTCGTGTATGTACACCTATAGGCACCACCTCACCTTCACTTGGGGTCGGCGCAGTGTTTTCTTCTTACGTACATCGTCGTCATTCTCACACTATCTATTCATCTTTTCTTTGGTCTTCCTCTTCTACTATATCCATCCACATTTATGTTCAAAACCTTTTTTATAAATAGGCTCTCTACTTCTACGCATCATAATATGTCCATATATCGTAGATAAGCGGTCACTGCACAACTTTTCAGTACTTTTCACACTCACTTTCAAACGAATTCTTTCTCACTTTCTAACTATGGTCTAATGACCCGATAAAGGTAGCTGGGACAATGGTCCACTGCAGGACTAAGTACGGAAACCGAACACACAGGACTTCATCATCATTGAGAACACAGGAGTGGGTTTTCAATGATGATGAAGGTCGCTGGGAGTCGTTGGAGGCAGGCGGCATATGACCAGTCCTTGTGGAAGTCTATGGGTGAGGCCTTTGTTCCACATGCACAGTGGACTTCTTTTGGCTGATAATTATAATTATATTAGGATAGTAATTATTCCATTTGTGTGATTCAAACTGGGGAGGGTCATAGGTAAATTTTTGGGTGTCGGACAAACTTGTTACCTAGTGGTAATAAGTTAACGGCCATAGTAACAAACTTGTTACCTAGTGGTAACAAGTTAATGAACCATAGTAACAGACTTGTTACTATCGCACTTTACTGCTAACAAAAGTCTATGTCTGTTATTAATGTAAAAAATGGCGTCGAGTTGTTTCTGTACCCAGGCGGTAACTAGGGACAGAAGAATCGGGACCATAAAGTTAGACGGACATCCAAGCGTTTAGGTGTCCAATAAATGCCTAAACACACCGCATTTTTTAAAACAATCGATCGATTAAACTGCTTGTGGAATAAAAACTCGCGTGATCGGAAAACGCGCGTCGGAAATAATTTCTGATAAATTGACATAAAAATAATGAAGTAGAGCAAGTTTCAATGCCCGATAGTACGCCAGCAAGGTTAGAGAGAGAGCAAAATTTAGAGCGAGAGGTACAAATTTGAATTTGACATAGAATCCACGTCCAACCGTTACGACCGACTGGCCGCCTCTGAAGAAATTGGCTTGAGATTTTCGTTTATAAACCGTGCCTGTTGAAAACACTATAAAAAATATTTGTGAAGCAGGTACACATTTTTTTTTAATTGGTTGTGTCATTTAATACACGTACTTTAAAATGATCAAATGATTTCATCAAAATTTTTAGTTTTTATTATGAAAAAAACCATTTGTTTTGGGACCAAAAACAGGAAAATTTGACGATGTTATGACACTCGGATTAAGAAAACTAAAGGTAGAATTAAAAATCTACTCAGCGCATTTTGAAGACGACTATCTTAAGCTAATTTTGCGCTGAGTAGATTTTTGAATTTATTCTTGATCATCCCGATTAACGTGCACAAACATGACTCTAAATGGCGTTGGGCGCGAGAGCGCCATCTTTGACGCCTGATTTATATAACATAAACTAACCAGAGGAACGTGAAAAAAATACGTAGATAAAGCTAATAGAACATATATTCTATCGCGATAAAAATATATGACACTATATCCATCCTTTCCTTAAAAAAACGTTACGAAAATGAGCTAATAATTTGACAACTGCCAAATTTTGCTAGACTGGGGCCTTAAGTGATTTGAATTTCCAACAGTTTTTTTGGACTTTTTAATAATTATTTTCTCATCAAAAAAGAAATAATATAAAAAAATATCTACATAGACATAATTCTAAAACGATAAAGTTCATAAAAAAAAATATTTGACCTTTTTTTAAGTCAGACGCATATTCCCTATTAAGCCTTCTGTGAGTCCATGCAATTTCCAGGTAGTTACAGGAAAATACAAATTGAATAGGTCAACAGGAAAATTAAGAATATTATCTAAAGTTAGAAGTGTTTGTTCTATTGGTTGTGAATTTTGATGAGCACATTAGCACACAATTATCTTATCAATATTAGGTTTGCTCCTTCTTGAAAGGTTATCATATATATATATTATGTTGTGTAATATTTCGTGTATGGCGCGAAATTCAAATGATAGCACACACAATTTATTAAGCCTGTGATACACTCATTCACACCCTGGGAGGAGGGGGGAGACTTGCATGCCATGTCAGCTACAGCTTTACTAGAAACTGGTTAAGTATGCAAGATAGTATTATTTCGACACAGAATTTTAGTATATATATACTAGCTAACTAGTGCCTAGCATATCAACAGGCGTGTGGTGCTTTGCGTTTACTTTTGAGACATGTAAGCAGAGGTGTACTAATATACACCCACAATTCGCCGGTATGTCAAGGTGCATAGGGGGCGAGCCTATTGCCACTAACCGGGCACAAATCCAGACTGAGCTGGGAATTTCACAGAAAAACCCAACAACACTCCTCGACCCAGAACCTCTTGCGTAGCAGCCGCGCTTGGGACCACTAGACCAACAAGATAGACACTGAAAGTATTATTAACATAATTATTTCTTCCTATTTCCAGGTGCAGCACTTAAGCTGGGTGAACCAGTATAAAGCAGTGCGCAGTGCCATTGGCATCCAGTGGCCTGGCTACATGATCCACGAGTCAGGAGTATGGTCGCCTTTGAAGCAGCTGTGGCACTTCCTTCCAAGGAGATGCAGCCATGAACCATACAATGAGACGAAGGATGAAGTCATGGGATGCAACTACTTGATCACTGCTGACGCTAATTTCAATCATATACATGCAATTGAGGTGAGTTTTGGAAACCAGGGCTACTGGAAACCTTAGTGTTTAGACTAAGGACTAGAAGACTGGTTTCTTATTCGAGAGAGAATAGCTGTCGTGTCCTTTATAGAGATGTTAAATACCTGCACTGCTATCAATCTACTAAAACTGTTAAGGCAAACTTGAATGCTCTTTTTCCTTGATAATTACGTCCTAAAAGTAACATCCAAGAATTGATTATAAATTATATGCATTTCTGTAAATAGATCTTTAAAAGACACTTACAAATCACAAGTTTAAATTTTTAACGAGATGGCGCCATTCTAGTCATTTTAGCTGACTCCGAAAGAAACGCCGAATCGAACTTGGAGAACCATGGTCTCTTATATATCAATTTAATTATTTATTTTTAAAGAAATATTGCCTACAGCTAGTGTTTTCTTTAACTGTGTGTTTACAAACACAAAATGTCATAGAAACAAACGCCTTATTAACACTTGTTTCGGGTGGAGTCGAACTCACGAATTATCCCCAGAAGCGGTTCGTTCAGCCACTGAATAAATGTGTTTTATTCCAGATTACGAAACATCAACCAAAGCACGGTTTCTCATCGTTCAAATTCATACCAGGAACGAATGACGAAGCTATAGTGGCTTTGAAGACCACAGAATTTGAGGGCAAGACGGCCACGTACATATCTGCATTTACCACAGACGGCACCGTGTTGCTACACGACACTATAGTGGAAAACCTCAAATATGAGGGCCTAGAGTTTATATGATATATGTACTAGAATACAGTAATAGAAAATTATAAATAAAATCGTGACTGTACATATGTAAAATATAATATAGTTTCGTTATATATCACTTTTTATTATTTTTTTCACATTAAAAAAACACCATGTAGGTATAATTGCTTTAACACTTGACAAAAACTTCCATCGAAATTAAGTTTACTAAGGCTCATTATCAATCTGTCGCTTGGTCTTTGTAAGCAAAAATAGACCTATTTGTTCTGTGAAGCAATGGGTGGTGAAGCAATTTTATGGTTGACTATACAATAAATATGAAAACAGAGACATGTTTTACTAAAATTTATTATCAATAAAATAAATCAAAATACTATTAGAAATAAATAGTCTAAAATCTCCCTTTATACAATACAAATCACCTATTGTCTAAAACAAAAGAACATTAAAAATAATAACAAAAATAAAATAAGGATATACCTTAATTAAAAAATCTAATAGGCACAGGGTAGGGTAAGTATATATCACAATTACTAATGGACACAATATAAAAGACTAAATTAAAGCATAAAATAATATTCGAATATAACATTTTAAGCAGATGCAGAGAACTAGGAACATCATACCAAAAACAAATCTTTCAATTAAAATTATGAGATTTTTGTTAAATATTGAATCTCATTTCAAGCCAATAGTTCTGGTGACTTCTTCGAAAACTGTCCATGCCATAGTCGCCATCAATGTGCGACGCAACATTCTCGGCACTGCGCCCTTGAAGTACCCTCTCACACCGTATGTCTGAAACAAAGAAACAAGAACATTATTTTGTGCTATTTAGTAGAGGGCGAGCCTCTGGCACCAATCCAGAGCTGCTACTGAGAATTTCATAGAAGTTATTGGGTAACACCTTGCTTGACCCTGGAATCTAAACCAGTGCCTCGACCATGAGTTTTTCTCACTAGACTCGCTAGCGACGCGGTAAAACATTTGTATAGAAAACCCTCGCAGCGCCTCTAGCGGTTACGTAAGGAACTAAAATCTGCTATGAGATTACAGCGTTTCGATGCGTAAAAAACCTATCGAAAGCCAATCGATAGAACTCATGGTTGAGGTACAGGAGACCTCAACGTAGTTGTCTTATTTACGACCAATTTGCTAAAGAAGCAGGTTTTGTTGTTTGTATTTCTCAGTAGCAACCGCTGAGTTGCGCCTGAGTTTTATTTAGGTACGATAATATTTTTTTGTGGTATGAGGAGGCCCAGGACAGAAGGTCCTGTACTAAGTTAGGGGAGGCCTTTGCTTAGCAGTGGGACACAAAAGGCAAAAAATCTTGAGTTTTGTTGCTTTGCTTCTTGCTACGATATTTACATACTTCTTTAGCTTCCTCCATGTTCGTACATCTTGTCATACACACATACAGTTATGTAAATATATATTCGTTATAGAATAGATACGTCATGTCGTCATCTGTATGAGTATCTATCACGTTATATACACGGTAGTCACATTCTTTTTTCACCACAGGTCAAATAAGTCTACCAACTGACATAACATATGTAAACAACAGCTAATCTTACTAAGCGACTGGGGACAATAATTGCTCTTAAACGAAGACAGTGATAGCATTTTAATTGATCATATTATTAATTTTATAATCTTCATCAAATGCTCATTATATTAAGATATTAAAGCCAATTAAATGGTACGACCAGGATCAAAGGTAACTACGCGACCAAAGTATTTGATAACCCATGTTAGGGTTGACCATATTGGTGCCAAAATTATTAAAATATTAATGACCCTTTGGCCTTAAATTTGATTCTTTGTAATTAGCGAAATATTCTTTTTAAACTTGACATTATGACCTATAGTAGCACGCGACGTCTGAATGATTGATAAGACTACCCACCTACTTGGAGTACCTACCACCTACTTGGAGTATATACTTACCATCTACTTCTGAACTAATTAAACATTGTTAAAAAAAAAACTGTCATCAGACAAGACTGGGGTCAGACAGATTCAAGTAAACAGTAAAAAAAATGTTGGAAATATAATTAAAATAGCAATCATAACATATTATATTATTATTATTGTATGTATTATACCGGTATGTTTAGATCTTATGTATGGGGCGAGTCTAAATTGCCCAACTGTTACTGGGTAATTTACAAAAAAAATACTAATAATACTGCTTGCCCCATGAATCGAACCAGTTAATTAATTTGTCATTAGGTCGTCGCATTATCTGAACCCGCAAAAAACCCAGGAAATTGTATTCGGTGGTTACGTTATCACTATCCATGTTTTAGTTTAATAATCTTCCTGATTTTTTTATCAAGATGCCATGAACGACCTTTGACATTTGCTGTCCGTGTTTATTTATCGAATGTGAGTAATATGAATAGTATTCTTTTCTCGTAAGTTCTCGTAAAACTCGTTTGGGGCCCAACCACGGTCGTGAGACTTGTGATAAAATTTGCGGCAAATCCCGACAGTGCTCAACCCATTACATATTACAAATTAATAATGATTTCTTTACAAACTCTTACAGCGCCGCTAGCGGGCACACGAGAAATAAAAAAAACCGCACACAATAAAATTCATATAGACACTAGGCTTTTTATATTTTTTTGTTACCGTGGTTTCAATCCCTAATTAAGATAGTTTTTATTGACTATTAAGGATACACACAAGAAGCAGCTTATTGTCAATAGATGCGCGTGAGCACTACGACAGTAATAGGGATGGGTAAAAAATATCGATATATCAAAATATCTAATTAGCGATATTTTTTCCCGCGATATATCAATTTTCGATATTTATTTTCAGATATCAAAATCGATATATTTTTAAAGCTCTGCTGTCTGACGCATGAGCGTCACATCATGATTTTGACCAATCCGATTTCTTACTGGTTTGAATAATGTTTTTTTTTTATGTCAAGCAATTCGATTTTTTTTTTAAATAATAAAACTTATGTTGGGACAGCCAGATGTGTATTTGCTTTAAAATTTCGATAATTTAGGCAATTTTTATAAATAATTGCAAATTGGGCAAAAAATATCGATATTTCTTGGGTGATATATCGATATATTTGAAAAATATCGATGCGATAAATATCGATATTTTTTTCCATTTGCCCATCCCTAGACAGTAATAGACATGTTTGTGTATCATCTCACCTGGTGTATATAGATGGCGGCACTGAACGCGTTGGGAAACTTGGACGGGTACAGCTGCATGTTGGTCTTCAGCACGTCTGCGGGGTTGGTAACCAATGATGCGGCTATCCCGGCTATGATGCCGCTGGTGAAATGCACCGCGCTCGCCGCACCGGGTGACTGCATCCATTCTGAAGAAAATTACATGTTTTGATTAGGTATAGATAAAATTTGAAAATATTTTTTAACGCTTGCTCACTAACGACATTAATGTCTTGTCTTCTGACGTACATGTGAGGATTCCACTGTAAGTTCATGATGGGTACATTAATAAGATTACGTTTATTGTTGAGTAGGGGGGTATGTGATATTTATGTGTGTCTTATCAATAATTCAGTAACTAAGTATATTATTACCTACATGAACGTCATGTGATGTTTGGAAAACAGAAACTATGTATGTTTACTGACGTAGTATTTATAGGATTTATCCTACCCTATTACTATCATTATAAATGCGAAAGTAACTCTGTCTGTCTGTATTCGCGTCAAAACGACTGAACCGATTTAAATGAAATTTGGTACAGAGATAGGCTAGAGCCTGAGAGAGGACCTTTTTTTGCGAAAAGGGGCTGTAAGGGGTTGAAATAGGGGATGAAAGTTATAAGAAATAGCCAGACCACGCGGGCGAACTGGCGGAAAGCTAGTTATCTATAAGTTATAATCCGATAATCGTCATCATATTGGCCGTCAGCAAATAAATTAAAATAGATATTACTATAGTTTTGGACAAAACAAAATCATCCATCTCTAGGTTTTTTTCAAATGAGTTAAAAGAGTTTTAATAACAAGCATGTTTTGAGTTACTGATATTGGAAAACTAGATAAAAAAATGAATCAACCGATAGTCCGATACCGAATTATTTTTTTACGATAGCAGGTATCTTTTAATATCAAGCATTAGGTAGATATAAGTACATTATACCTAAATTACTGTCATTTTTGCAATGACAAACAAAAACATCGGTTAACGTCACAAACGATAAGTTTATTACATCGTAAGATTATAAATATTCAATGTACTATACATTACATTAAGACCATTGAGCGTTGTAATAAACTATTATACAGTTCTCGGCAAACTTATTGTCCGGCTTGACAGGAGCTAACTTTAACCCGGCCGTAAAAATCAGAGACAGAAAAATATTGTATTAAAACGACGACCTACGACTTGAGCTTTCGTTTTTATTTATTACAATCCTATAATTTTGTTTCTCCGATTTTTATGGCCGAGTTAAAGTTAGCTCGTACCAACTTCAACCCGGACAATAAGTTTGACGAGAACTGTGTGTATTATATAAATAGGCACGCATCCCTACGCAGTGTAGGCATTGGAAGAAAAAAAATCATTTGTAGGCCATTAAATAGAATTTAAAAAAATGGATAAGGATTGTATCCTGAGGTAGAGCATACGCTATCTTTGTCTGAAATACCTACTCCTTTGAGAAGCGAGTAAAACCGCGGAAAACCATAGTAAGAAACAACATAAAATTATCAAGTCCAATATAACTAAGTATCGACCTTTTCTTTATCAATACGTAGGTACCTACACGAAATATAATTGACCCAAAATTTTTATCTACTGCTTGACTTTATCTTTATACGGAGGTACGTTTAGAAATTAGAATTGAAACAAATAATCATTAATAAGTATCCAAATGTAGTAGTAATAGTTTTTACTATTATCTAATAACTTAAAATAATACATAGTTATCACCTACTTATTATTTTGCCAGTTTCACCGTTTGCAGATTTTTCAATACTTATCATAAATAATATTATGAATATTATAATAGTATGATTAGGTAATATTCGATGGTGATATATTTAGGAACTATAAGTCTTCGATCTATGAAAAGTCAATAAAGTTCGTAGCATATCTGCAAAAGATGAGACTGGTCCTTTGTTTTCTTTAAGGACCAAATTTTATAATTACCTTTAGGTACGCTTTGTTTGGATTGGGAGTAGAACATGAGGTATAGGCCAGAGAATGGAGCGTCTCTGGCTAGTGTTGGGCCCAGGCCACAGGACAGGCCTCGAAGGCCCTCTGCTTTATAAATGGCCTTGAGTGCACCTCCCAAGCTATTGTATTTGTACACCCCAGATTCATACCTGAGAAAGAAAGAAATAAAATTGTATTATTGCGTCAGTGGTAGGTATCGATTTGAATTAAATTAGTAGTTTTATTAAAAATTAACAAAGTATTTGACTGTATCAAAAGTTTTCAATTTTCATTGTGGAAGCAAGGATGAGTTTTAAAAAGGAAGATATTGGATAGGATTGCGAAACATATAAGTTTTGTCTTACACAGTTGGGTATTATTACTAGTTGGACAAGTTAACTGACCTGACTAACAATGTAGGTATGATAAATTAGACATTTGCATACAAAAGATGTGATAGCCGCGTAGTAGACTGCGACGTAACCCCGTATTACCATAACCATTGTTAACAATGACCTAACGAACTGTCCCCAATGACGCCATTAATAACCACGTGCCTAATAATGTGACCGTGCGAGAACTCGCCAAATATACCTACACCGGGTTGGTACGGTAAGTCTCCCGAAAAAAAGGACCAATCTTGCGAGATTTGACTGCACGTTTGGTGTTGGGTTTAATTAAAATTGTCACCTCAATCACTACCGTAGCACCGTGTGTCGTGAGTCTGATTCCCAGTTTGAATATTTTTGAGTACTGGATAGTTTTGAGTCTTTACTTTGTAGTACATACTTTGTGTCCCCCATGCGTGTGTTTGTGAAATCCCCCGCGACACAGGGTTTGTTCCCTAGTGCGCCGAAAAGTGGCAATCAAAATATACAAGCACACTCTCTAAAACTTCTAAAATACTCTTTGTTTTGTAACACTTCCGTAGAAACACACCGTGCACGTCTCCTGCGAGATGGACGGATCATTTAATTGGATGACTAGAGGATAATTTACGCAGTGATTCATGATATTCGCAAAGACTTTTTTTACCTATCTACGAAGTGACGCTACCGATAAAAATATAGTAATTAATTGTCATGGAACAAACCAAGATACAAAGTTAATTTGAAACATTTTTGTAAATAACAATTTTGATAACGTTCGTGATCATTTTGACTCGCAATTTGAATGATTAAATA
Organism: Acronicta psi; assembly: GCA_946251955.1. Taxonomy (NCBI): domain Eukaryota; kingdom Metazoa; phylum Arthropoda; class Insecta; order Lepidoptera; family Noctuidae; genus Acronicta; species Acronicta psi. The sequence goes on along the minus strand of OX276477.1, from coordinate 10,550,309 downwards.
CAATGACTAAATATTTTGACTAGAGCCAAACAAATACAAACAAGCAAATTGCTATAAAATCGATTATATAATAAATAAGTATACTTAATTCTTATTACGTTGAACTTAGTTACTTAATGACAACTTTTGACAAAAATAATCATCAAATTACTAGCCCAAATCTAACAGCCTCTTGAGTGATCATTAAAATAAAATTACTAGAACTCAAACTCTTGTCAAGAGTAAGAAGAGCAATTTTTTTGTGTGTTTTGGTAGGAGAAAGCACTTTGCCTAATATCGAAAAATTATCAATATTTATGTAGGTACTAAACATTTTTTCTCAACTCACCTAGTCTTAATCACAGTCATTGGTATCAGAGCAACGCCACTCATGGTCCTTGCAACAACTCCTAGCATCATAGCCTCCAAGGGTCCCAGGTCAGCATTGGTCTTTCCTATCTTAGCTTTAAGCCAGTGCAGGGAGGAGAAGTATATCCCCACTCCAGGTACGCAGCGGGCGATGGAAGGCACCATGCCTCTCCACAGCCCCAATATCTGTTCTTGCCTGATGATGTTTGTGAAGACCGTCATCATGCCGGGTTGGATTCTGCTGCTGTAAAAAGTTTTATGTTTAGATATTGGAATTAAAGGCTCCAACTCGTTAAGCCACTTATCCTTAATAAATCGTTAACAAACAGTGGCTCCTAGGTATATCTTGGCCTTTTTTTCCATACTTGAGTTTGTTGGCAGTGTAATAAGTTATACTGGGTCTCATTAGCGATTCATTAGGTTACGTGACGTCTCTGATTGCGGCCCAAAGTCTCCTATCTCCATGGTCAGGTCAGGATTCGGTGTAAATGTATATTAATAATATTTGTAATAAGTTATATTATAGGTACCAAAAGGTTGGTACTTTTGGCACAGAATTATACATAAGACGGTTTTCGTTTAGTATATGTTACTATAAAGACGCTGCGCAACGGTCTGTATGGAATTATCTGCCAAAGCCCCTGAATATTTAAAATTTCAAAAAGTCGGCAAACAGCTTTTAAAGGATACCAGATAATTAACGATGTCACAGGAGTCTAGAAGGAGATGGCGGGACGAGCTGGACAAATATTGGACGGAATCAGCCGCAGAAAGCTAAGCATAGCGAGACAATATTGGCTAAACGAAAAGAAAAACTCGATCTTTTACGACCATTTCCGCAATCTCCTAGACACCTCGTTATTGGTTTTGCTTTCGATTACAACTTTTGCACACAACACTATCATTGATTTTAGTAATACCTATCTATAGATACCCAGTAAGCATTAATTTACAGTATCATTAATATTAAACACGGAAAGATAATAGGTCATTAACAGTTTAGGGAAGCTACTATCGATAAAATTCTGAGAAAATCAGCAGACGCTATTTACGTCACAATATGGATTAACAATAATTATAATTATGATTATTATCTAATATTTTGTCTGCGTCATCTAAAATAACACGTAATCAGTCGTCGGTCACTGCCCGTTTCTATCGTAGCAACAATGTAGACCGATTGCCTTAATCGAGAATTGTACCGCGCAAGTTATTGTCATTTGGTGATAACCATTTTCGTTGCTAAGAGGTTTTTCCTGTTGCCAAGGGAACATTAAGAGTTCATTATATTCATCTCCTTTTTGCTATGTTGAGGATCGACAGAATAGCTACACAAATACACACATCCATGAGTTTCTTCTTGGAAGTGAAGTCTCTCTCCAGTTGCTTTAGGTAGGTATTTCTACAAGGTAACTTACTTGACTGTCGCCGCAACAACATGTTGGCTGGGGTTCTGTAGACGGGTCTTCACCAAATCAAGTGGCTGGAACAGTATAGTGCTGAAGGTCCCGGAGAAAGAACCGGCGAGAAATGCCTTGAACACCGGGTGGTACTGTAAAATACATTTTATCTCTATTAGTTTAAGTTCGTTTAATCAACGCGAACGATACACTTTGACCTGCACACGAGCTTTGAATGACTTCGCTTCGTGATAAAATGGGACTTTATCATTGAGTTTTGCAACTTACATTTGCCACAATATCCATAATGGTGTATAGTCAATTCCTTTTCGGTTGACCAAAAATATTCTTCGTCAGGTTATATCTTTCGAATAAATTCCGAACTTGTAGTATTCAAAGTGAAATAGCCAATGACAAAAAGAGCTTTTTAGAAGATTTAGCTTCAGGTATAAGCCTAGATCGTATCCGAGTAGTCTGAATAGTAGATAGGGTTGATGCGGTACATCAGAACAATGGTCATTTTTTGCAGCAGCTCGCTCGAAAAATGCATGTATGCTAGTGCCAGAGCGAATTTTATAAGAAGAAACGTAGGTCCTACGAACAGCGCGATCGCAGGAGGTTTGTAGCACTTTAAAGTCCACTTCCAAAAACACTGAGTAACTTAATTAGGAGAAAGAAAATCACGGTCAATGAATTTAGCCATTAGGACTGCGGAAACTGAATAAATAACGGATCGCGTACAAATGCTTGACAAAGCTAACTGATAAGTTGATCGCGCACACTGATGGGTGAACGAGTACTGAGCGAGTATAGTGCGGGGCGATAGTACCCGTTCATTTATATATGTCGTTATCGGAGACAGACGAAGGAAGCGGTCATCGCGGGTGAGCGAGGTAAAAGGTCTTGCTCGCCACCCCACACGATAATAAGTATCCGTGCCTACTGACTAGGGGGTAACGGGTGCCTCTGATATGTAGGGTCGCCAGTGCCAAGGATAGTGCAACTTGGGACGTTGTTTTCTCAGCAGACATTGTTTATATGAATATGTTATTGTGTTTCAACTTTAGCGAACTACAGTTCGCGCCAAACTTATTGTCCGGGTTGAAGTTGGCACTAGCTAACTTTAACTTAGCCGTAAAAATTCGGAGAAAGAATATTATTAGATTGTAATAAATAAAAACGGAAGCTCAAGTCGTAGGCTGTCGTTTTAAATAATTTCTAATCCAATATTTTTCTTTCTTCGATTTTTACGGCCGGGTTAAAGCTAGCTCGTGCCAACTCCAAGCCGGACAATAAGTTTGGCGCGAACTGTACCTAAGTGAAGGAACGATATAGCTGACTGCAGATACAAAATCTGGGTACTAAGTACTTAAACTTCAGGTAATTAATTACCATTAATCAAATGTTGAAAAGTGGGTAGTTCAACGTTTTTTTACGTAACTTCTTTTGTATTCCACTGCTGGGCAAATACGTAATTATATTATTTGCTTTCTCAAATATGGTATAATATCTTTAAGCGTACTTACAGACAGAAAATCACCAAATACAACACTAAAGTCATTAACCATTACTTTTGTAACAATACTGTAACTCAACGGTTCTCGAATAAGGTTGAAGTCGTGTGCGCGCCAATTTATAGATTCTTAGATTATCCACACGTTCAAATAAAACGCATGCAATAATTTTATTATCAGAGTGACATTATGATTCTAGATAATAGACATAGACGCAAATAATGCGTATGTAATTATTTATTTGAAAAACAAGTAAGTATGTAACGACATAACATGCGTATTTGTTATACTTATTTTTAATTGATAACTAGATAAATTGATGTGGTGTCTTGATTAGAAACAACGATAATACCTACCTACTTATTTGCTCTAATAGCGGAAAGCGCATCATAAGTAGGTACTTAATGGATGGGTAAAAATAATTTAATGTAGTATTAGCAGTCATGAAATGCTATATTTTAGAAGATAAACTCGCATTGCAGATTTATTCTATATAAATGATAGACTGTCAAGCTGGAATGAGACAAAAGACGTCTTGAACATGATTTGATATTGGTCCTTGGAGTCTACACCTACACAATTACGGTTAAAAGAAAAACTTCTTATGTTTAGAATAACACATTAAGTACTGGCTATATGTACATATTTTAATTTTCCCTCAGTTTTCAAAACAAATGTTTTTGAATAAAAAAAAAATTAAACTCAGGTTTTTTTTTTACCGAAGCAGAAGACGCAGGTTCGAATCCTGCCCGCCAGCCGATTTTTTCCTTCATTAAAAATAACTTGTAATCTTAGCATGGAAAATGCTTAAAAAATACAAAAAGATACTCTTATAGGTATTTTAAATAATTCTTATATATGAATATTAGGTAAGATTTATTCTTTATGACTGTTTCATGCCAAAATTAATAAAAATATAAATTAGTTATAATTGTATCATCGTGTACAACAAGTACTTAATTATATTTAAATAGATCACTGACACAAAGCAACCAGCGAGAAATGGAACCAGGCTGATCATGAAAGCTGCCATGACCAATGAATGGTGGGCTAAACAAAATACCAAGTAGCTTCAACAAAATGCCAGATGACAGTAAAATGGCGGGAGGCGCATGACTTCTCCACGAAGGATTGGCCCAAAATAATATTGGACAAAGAATGAAAGTAAAGAGGGCTTTGCCCTGCAGTGGGACAACAACTGCCGAATAATAATACAATGTTATACAGCACATTATTGTAATGTAGGCTAATAGGGAATGGTTCAAAAGTCACTGTTAATATGTGAATTGGTACCTACGATGTTCAAGCTGTATAACAGTTTCAGTATTACTTATGTGATAACTTGTTCTATTCCCATTTTATGTACGGTTACATTAACATTATTAAGTATAAAAGTTGTGTGGGGTGTATTTGTAATATATGTATTATTAGGATTGGGACTGACTGTGTTGATAATTAAGTAAATCATGGGATTATTTCCATTTAGGCATAAAAAAAAATATAAATAAAATAAATTTTATTTAATACAGACCTGCCATCCATAATGTAAAGTCCTAGAGACAAATAATGGTTGCTCAAATTATAGTGTGATAAGGAAATCATTCAAATTAAAATGTTTTATAAACAAATAAAAGTGGTGAACAAAGGTCAGTGTACTCACATTCCTTATCAGATTGGGCTCAAATATTGGTATCTACAAGTAGCCAGCATACAATTATGTACCTTATTTTAAAGAAAAACTTCTTGGACATACATACTTACTTAGTTTCTACTGTTCCCAGATAGAACAGATTTGAAGATTGACAGGCCTTGGAAAGTTGGAAACTAAATTCAGCCCTGTGCTTTCTGGTATCATACATTTTATGTCATACTTGTGTTACCTAATTTTATTTTAATGTGGTTGGAGTCTGATTTTTCCAATGCTTATTGTGTGTTGTACCTAGGTATCTACTACACATTCAATTATCTTTGACCAATGTTAATATAAGTTTATATTTGCTAATTAAAATGAGGATACCTACTTAGTAAACCACTGTAGTATGCCTACAATAGGAAAATAATAAATATGTGATCAATAAAATACTTAACTACATGAGATGTTTTGAAATTTAAAATAAGAATAACATACGAGTCCGTGTAGAATATCGCTGGTCCTGATAAGGTCATAGAGGACGCATTTATCGTTGAAAGACAAACAAGTCTGCAGGGGGCCACTTACGTCGTTATCGCTAGAGTTCTGCAGGTCAGGCGGTGTGTCGATCGCCCATCCTTGAGTAAATGTCGATGTCGATTGCGACATTTTATTTACCAAAGTAAAATCAAAATATTGCGTCGTAACCTCTCAACATTTTTGCGCATTTTTCGCGCCAAGATAACAATAATTAGGCACCATGATAATTGGTTACCCTTAATTTCAGTGACTAATTTACATTTTAAACGTAAATAATCAATTGATTAATTCTACTGATAGTAAAGAGATAAACAATTTTTATATTATTTCAATAACACTGCTAGTCCGTTCTTATAGCACTATGATGTATATTTGTTTACGTCATCATCAGCTGATAAGATAGATACAATTTTCAACCAATAGGATACGTGTATTTAAGGCATTTTTTCATGTGAATAGTCAAAGAAAACAAAACCAACAGACCCATACTTTTGACATTGACAAGTTGACAACACTATAAATAATTGACAACTGAATTTTGCGTTCAAAAACAAATAAAAATTAAGAAAAGTACCCCAAAAACAAAACGAAGGAAAAAATCGAACATCTTTTTTTTAATAATAGTATCAGGCCTGTTTCACAACCTCCTAGTATTTGTAAATATTTTCATACAATTTTTGAACAATTTTCAAATTTATCTAGCGGTTGACGGTTATCCAAAGGTCGTGAAACACCAAGCACCAGGGGTCCTAATATTATGCCCTATGTTTGTGTCCAAATAATGCCACTGTAGTAAGTACAATAAATGGGTACGTAAGTTAGAGTACTTAATTTTTTTAATAGGTGAAACATGAATATAATAAAATATTTACTTATTATACAAATTGAGACAAAACAACCCTAGATTTCCATGCAAGTATCAAAGTACTCCTCATCGCTGTCATCTGATATCGTGCCCACGTAAGACCGGCATCATTGACACGTTTAATGGCAATGCTGATTCTCTGCCTCCAAAACAATCCAGCCCCTTTGTTGACGAGTAGCGTTGACAAGACGTCTTCTGGAAACTTCATTGAATAAGAGGCGAGCAAACGGCTCCAAACGGCTCAAAACTATTAAAATATTTCCAGGTTACTATAAACATATCCGCTGCGTATAGATACGTGTCCGCCGCCTCGGACGATGCGCCATCGCCAGCGCAAAAAAATAAATTAGTTCTTTCTTCCACATTATCATTATTCGATTGAGACTTGGGGTACTTACCTACCTACATAATTATTGATATTATTGTCTCAGTGGGATCGTTGCTAATTATTTTGCTGTGTAGTGTGTATCACTATCTACTGGAATATTTTGAACGGGGTTATCGTGCTGTCCTGTCTACAAAGCGAACTCTTTGTGATAACGCGTCGTTGGGGGTATGAGTGAGTTATGAGCAACCAGCGTGAACATCACGTGATAGGTCTTCTGATTTAATTATGTTTCAACAAATATGTATATAATCTTGACAGTAATTGGCCATTTTGCACCTTATTGATAAGCAGTTAAGGTTCTTTTGTATGTAAAAGTCGCAAATTGCTAATGCGTGCATCGACGTGACGTCATTCGCCGTACTCATTGGCCAGTGGTACAAACGGTACTGAGTGCGATTACGTCACCAAAATGGCGGCCAGGCGCATTAGCAAATTGCGGGGCTTATACCATCATTCAATGGGTCTCGTAGATATTGAATTATCTACTATTACCTAGGTGAAAACCCGCTAATTATTTTATTTTTATTACATGGGTAAATATGTTTATTTATAGTTTAAAGTTCAGTTGGATACCATGAGATCCACCCATAAAATCAGTTTTATAAAATGTTCAGTTCATCGAAATGGTTAGCAGACAGCCCCCAAGGATTTATTCCACATTTTCTGTACGTAGATACTTGGTATACTTTGATAGGAGTGGTGGCGATTCAGTCAAAATAATTTCTGCCTCACGACGCACACATAACATAACGGTTACTAAATAATAATCAATCATCACTCATAACAGAAAGTGTGGAAAAATTAGAGGGTTGACTGGGATGCAGTGGGCCAATAAGTACATCCAGTACAGGCTAAATGCATTGACATAATATAAATAGTTTATAGTAGGTACTTATTACCAAGTAACTACACAGTATTAGGCCTTCACGAAACAGGATCGATCTAGTGTGGAGGCCACAGCAAAAACGATGTCTCCATACTTATGTTTCTTTTGATAATTATTTAACTATTAAATAATAATGTTATAATGTTAATATTTAGTTTGTAAAAGTAAACAGTGTATGGAAATGTTAAGTTTTTAGTAAATAAATTTATCCTTATTTTTAGTATACATAGAGTAACTATGTATTAACTTTTATAATTTTTGTTTTAATAATTATGATATGGCTGTTAATTTTTTAACAGTTTTTGGCCAGTAGGTAATGTATCTATGTCCATACCTATCCCTTAAAAAAATTCTTCTGTGTTGCCTGTAGCTATAATATATATAATGTACATTGCATTTGTAGCTATAACCAACTCTGCTCTCATACTAAGATTTGGAATTGGAAAGCAGCTGTTAAATTGTCTAGACCAAATGAATTTATTTAGTTTGCTATGACCAATGATATTAACCTACCTATTTACCTAATGTTTGTTTATGTAATTGGCTATGATGTTTTTGTTAGGCGCTCGAATAACTAAACACCGTAGTGTGAAAAACTGTAGCAATATAACATTCATCTGTTTTTATGTTTTACTAGCTTTCCGCCAGCGGCTTCGCCCGCTATCCCACGGGAACCATACATTTTACCCGGATAAAAAGTAGCATATGTGCTATTCCAGACTATAATCTATCTCTGTGCCAAATTTCATCCAGATCCGTTCAGTAGTTTTTGCGTGAAAGAGTAACAAACATCCATCCATCTTCACAAACTTTCACATTTATAATATTAGTAGGATTAGTAGGATGTCAACAAACGAAATGACGAAAAAACTAATTATCGTCGTATATGGTCAAAAGCAGAACCGGAGACGTTGCCGACCCTTACCATTCCATTACAAATAGACCGCGTCGAGCTGATAGCTTTTGTCGATAAATATCTGAGTAACTGACCCCTACAAACCGGGCCGGAATTTCTTTGGGGGAAGCCCTTAGCTGCGAAAAGTGTGCACCACTAATTGTAAAATGATCTTGAGAATTGAGATCTTCTCTTTTATAAGTTACTAATAATTCCAAAACGATCTTGTAGTATGCTACTGGGTCATGGTTATCCTGCTTTCTCTCTCACTCTTATACTGCTTTTATAAATACACAAGAAACAACCAGAACAACACTAACAATTTATGTTCATCGCATAAAATATTAATTTGTGTCCTGTGGGAATTGAACCCTCGTGATAAATAGTCCGACACTCGAAACAATGCACAGATACAGTAACATACACATACACATACAACATAGTAACATAGTTAAAAATGCAGATAAAAATAAAAACAATTTAGTTTACTTAATTTTTATTATTCTACGTACTTCCATAGAGCATAGTAAGTGCTTTATGAAACTTACACAACTAGAATTACGCGTCATCGTCAAATATATACTCAACTATATAAGAAAATATAGGTAGGTATAGAATTTATTATAAAATCATTAATCACAGTGTGTACTAACATTCTATATAATGTAAATGGAATGATTAATTTTCAAATAAATAATAAACAAAATATAGGGAAACCCTGATTATAAGTCAAAAGCGATAATAGATAGATTTATTGTTAGACACCTTTAAAACATGTTTCTCGACTCCTATGGAGTTAGAAGGCACAAGTATTTCTATAAAAGAATTTGTAATTCTAATAATTGTACTGTTTTAATAACATTTAAATATAATAAGAACATTGTGTTTATGACAACATTGGCACAATTTGTAATGTTGAGAAGTAAAACCAAAAAGTTTGAAACTTAAAAACAAACAGTACCTACATATAAAATGCTAGCTGACTTAAACTTATCAAATATAAATTAACATTTATTTCAAACGGCACAAATTATGGAATGGTTTCGGAATGATTTTGTCACATTAAAATGCTTAAATTTTATATGAATGCTGTTGGGCTCAATTAATCTGGTGTGAATGAAAAATTCGAGTCAAATATAGGTATGGTCGATAAAGTTCAAAGACTTATCTTTTCATTATTTAAAATTGAAACCTACGAAAAATGGTTGCAGATGGAGCGAAAATGGAGATTCAGTGAGAGATTTTTACGGAATGGCCCTTTTTCTATTCTAAAATTAAGTCATTGGAATCTATAAGTACTGCACTAAGCATAATTATTATTTTTGTGTGCTAAGGGGGATGATTTTCATCAGTCAAGTAAAATTCCAAATACAATAGAAGAATCTCTTGGTCATTCTCTTATGTTTTAGTATAATATGATCTATCAAATATACAACGTCAAGCTCTTCTCCAGAACATTATAATGCTTTTAAACAGATAAATATAGCTTTGGAGAATAAACACACCGTGAGTTCATGGTGCGACTATCAGTCAGATTGATTATATGATTTCTTATAGTCATAGACAAATATTAATAAAGATTTTAATAAGCTTTAAGCGCGAGTTAATAATTGAGGTTGCTATTCCTGATGCGAATCATCCCTATTCAACGTATCGGAGTACCTACACAGGCTTAAGGCCAAACCACATTAACGACACAAACGCTGCCCAAATAACAGACTAAAGAGCACGCTGTCGTGGCGTGTGGTTGTCTTAAATTCCGATTTCGTTTACATGTGCCTCGTGTTGCCGAAGTTGATGCCGCTCTGGGTGGCGCCCTTGTTGGAGCCGTACTGCAGTGAGATGACTCCCTGACCGGCCCTCAGCTGCTCCTCTGAGAAGTTTCGCACGTTTTTCTCAGACTCCTTTGGACCTATTGAAGGCTTGCCGAAGTTACCAGCCTGAAAGTATAAAAGACTTGAATGCTTCTGACTCTCTCGCCAAAAAAAGCTCAAACAAGGTCCCAATTAAATATACCTTAGAATTTGTAACTAAGATTACAACACATTTTCTAGGTAACAAAAGTGTTTTAGAATTTTATTCTGGCTCTGAATTCTTTTATTTTTGGTGTCACAGTTCTTATAGAAAACAGTTGCTCTGCAGTGCACAACGTTCATGAGGATATTCCTTAGTCTTGTTCATAAAATTAGGTACCTTTCTGCCGAGTGACTGTAGACAGATGACAACAGAATTGAGATTCTGCCTCTCCCACAAATCGACTGTCTGGAATGTCTCCTGTGCAGGCACGCCGAGTGTCTTCGCGGCCTCGAGGAAAGCATTGATGTTCTCCATGCATTTAAACGCCATCTTGGATTCGTTCACTTTCTTCACCATGTTCGGCTGAATATTGTTTACAAGCCTGTAATATGGAAAATATTTATTAGTGGATACTGTAAGTAGCTAAATAGCCTTAAATCGGAGTGCTCTTTGAGTGATGTGATGGGACTGCGAGGGGCAGAAATTGACATGGATTCTCACCGCCAGGAAAGGCAGAGTTTTGTAGAACTTTTTAGTAATAGATATCTTACCTACAGATCTATTCAAGGAAAGAAGTAGGTTCGCTGTGGAACTAGGTATTTTAGCAACTTTAACCTTCCTTCTAACCTCTGCGAAATTAGATTACATTACTTGAGTTTGTCTACATTGGTCTACAAGGTGCTTTACAGCTACTAGAAATCGAGGAAAAATTTTGTTTACAGAGATTGATCTCTTTAGGAGTTCACAAATTGTTGGATAATATCATACGCAAATGGATTTTCAATTTAACCAAATTCAAATTCTACCTCTAAATTAGTGTAAGCCAAAGAAGTTGCGCAGATGAAGAGCTGCATAATACTCACTTGCACAAAATAGTGCCATCCTTAAGTACTTCGTAGAAGTTGTCCATGTCGCCGGAGGTGTTGGTTGGCTCGCCGATGATCGCATGGATCCATTCCAGGCACTCCTGCGCAAGCTCCTCGCTGTACTTGCTGTTTATCTGTAAGCAATTAAAAGTTAATTTTAGAGTGTGGTTATTCTAGTAGTATTGTTAACGCTTTATGTACGCTTGATGTGGGAGTGACGGGTGACCACCATCAGCACATATAGAGGGGGTTCTGTGTCTTCTTAAAATTGCATTCTAGAACCACGTTCAGTTCAGTTCACATTCTCAAAATCTATTCGTTAGCCTAGTGGAACTGCCTCGTTAGCCTAATGGGGTCCTGGCTATTCCCAGGTCGAGCAAACAATTATAGGGCTTTTCTATGAAATTCTTAGTAGCAGATCGGAGTTTGGATTTGTAGTAAATGCTTAGGAAATCGTTTAATAAATCATGTAATAGAAAAATACGTAGATGTAAAAATTATTCCGTTGTTTTTACATCGTTTTTATGTTAACTTTAAAAGTATTATGGTTTATAGCCTGAACTTGATGTTCAACCGACGCCGACACTTCTATGTTGGCTAGGCGATTTACGGTTCCATTAAAACCGACCCGCTTAAGTATTCAGCATTCTGCATATACATTCTATGCAATATAAAACGCGTCGCACAACTATACCTACACTATACTAAAACGAACAATAGTAATGTGGTTAACGTCGTCGCTATGGCATGGTATGGCGTATTATATGCAACTAGGTATACAATAAACCGCGTATTTTGTATGTAGAATACTGGAAATGGTAGTCTATTCGAGCTACTCTTTTCGGGGGCCCGGATCCCCGTGGATTCACATGGGAAGGCGGCAGGGTATACTATTTGATCGACTTCATTTATGGTCAACTTTTTCATGAGACCATAAAACAATAAACAGTCCCCTCGCCTAGATATTAACTCACACGATAGAAAAACAGTTTTGTCGATTTTCTCGATCCTGGACCACTGAATCGGGCGCATGTAAATTGAAATGGGGTGGGTGTCAACTGACCCGCTCATCTGGTCTACGGGCGAGATGGTAACTTGATGGTGAACTTAAAGGTCATCTGACCCGCTTGAAGTCCAGTCCATGGGCGAGTTGGTGACTAGGTAAGCAGTGTAGTAGTCAACTGGTCCGATTAACAAGTATCTCACGCTTTTTTTAACCCCCGACGCAAAAACGACGGGCTGTTATAAGTTTGACGTGTCTGTGTGTGTGTGTGTGTGTGTGTCTGTCTGTGGCATCGTAGCTCCCGAACGGATGAACCGATTTTAATTTTTTGATTTTTTTATTTGAAAGGTGAATTAGTCGGGAGTGTTCTTAGCTATGTTTGATGAAAATCGGTCCAAGATGGCCGCCGCCACAAAGTAGCGAATTACATATTTTTTCACAACTCCCTCAATATGGGTATGAAATGAAACGGCTTGACTAGTAGAATACTATGCACTATGATAAATTTCAAATCCAAGATGGCCGCCACCACAAAATGGCAAATTACATTTCGTGTCGGGGGTTTTCTAAGTTTTTAATTTCGGTTAGGTTAGGTTATATTAAAAAGAGCTGGGATGAGGTTTAACATAGGGAACCTGAGAACGTAATTGTACACTCTGCATAGAAATGACCGTCGAACAACTACACGGTTTTAATTAATACTATGCCAGCACGATTATTTTTAATATTGCCGAACTAAAAAAAATAATCTGTGGACGTTTTTGACATTTGTGGGTGTCCTACGATACAAATCCACTAATGAGATTAGGTACCTGACGTTAGGTATCTATCTATATTAGTTATGGCTGATAAACTTGCGGCCGGTAAATTATTCTTCTAATTAGAGAGAATCTAGGTACTTCTAATTTTATGTATAATAAATACATATGGCCTGTTTCGCGACATCCTAGTAAGTTACCGTTAAATTACTTGGCAGATATTTTCACACAATTTTTGTTCCATTTTTTGAAGTTATCCGGCAGTTAGCGACTATCCAGAGGTGTTGAAACAGGCCCATAATCTCTAACATTTTTTTATAGTTAGGTAATGTATTTACAAGAAAACAAATGAACATAAACTTTACCTAATAAAATATATGCATAGGTAATGTAAAAATAAAAAATACTCTAAATTGGCGCACCTAGGCGTCAAAGTACCTACTTCTCCATATCGCTGTCATCTGGTAAAGTTCCCAGAATACTGGCAGCATTGCCACGTTGAATGGCAATCCATGTTTACAAGCAATGTCATAAAATGAATTTGCGTAAAAGCAGCATTTTAAGCAAACAAGAAACGGTTTCTTGCTTGAGTGGAAAACGCAGTTAGCCCAAGTGCTAATCAATTCGTCAGAGTTATTAGACTTTGTCGACATTTTGAATGGAGAACGCCGCTCTAGCTTGTTTTAAGCATTGTGCACCGCGATGAGGATGCATAATTTATCCGTATCCCCGGCCTCGCTTCGCACCGTTTACTATTATATTATTATCTAAAAAGTAGTCTGTAACACTCAGGGATGATATAACTTTCTAACAGTGAAAGGATTTTCAATATCGGATTATCGGGTATCTCCAGTAGGTACTACACTAGAGATTACCCCAAACATTCAAACTCACAAACTTTACGTCTTTATAATATTAGTATAGATAATAATGTATTCATATATTATGTAATGTACACCCACATTTTACTGGCATGGCTATTACAGCTCGGTAGAGTGACTGAGTGAGTGAGTGAGTGCTATTCAAACGCCAAGCTGAACATTTCAAAGAAAAACTTGGATAAACACAATAACGCGTTGCTCGATCCGGAAATCGAATCCAGGACGTCGAGCGTAGCAGTCGCCGCTTACGAACACGGGCTAACGAGGCAGTTATGATAATTATGACATAACTGCCAATCTCATAACATCATCTGTCTCAGAACACAGTTCAATAGGAACTGTTCGAGAGTGAGATAACATGATATCGGTGATCTATTCGCTCCCGTCATATTAATAAGTGTTTAACAAATAGGTAAATAAAAATAATTTAAGTGTCTGTCTGTGATTTCAAGATAAACGACAAATTTAAAAAGAAATCTGCTATTTATTATACGATATGATAATCATAAATTTACATATTGAGATTTTTTGAAAGTTTGTCTCAAATGTAAATAAAATTGTATTCTGAAGCAGAATTCTCAAAACGTCCTTGGTATGCGAGTGCAACCGTGGGCAACAACTATGTATGTCGCGGGACATCGACACCTTTGGGACATTGGATGTCCCATAGGTGGGACATTGGATGTCCCTTATGTGGTACATTGGATGTCCCAAGGGTATGAACGCAAAGTCAAACGGGAATTCACAGTGGTATGTTATGCGTTTAGCGAATATAAACTGACTAGAAGCTCAAGGTCACACTGATAAGAAATGAGCGAATAGTTTATTATAGCTGCGCAGGCGCTGCGTTTATGCTCATATTTTATTATTACTACACACAGACGAAAAACATATTATTCGATTAAGTAATCGTATCTCAGCCGTAATGAATATTAATAGTAACAAGGTAGTGAATACTTACTTATTTAATTCTATGTATTTATTTTGAGTAACATCATCATCAATAATTAAGCCAAAACCAGGCCGCCATGGGGGAGGCCTGGTAGACTTCATAATCACAATATTATGTTGAGCAACGTAACTACATAATTATTATTACCTATTAGTAACATGGGCCCGTTACCAATAGGTAATATTAACAGCTATTCCAAGCAAATTTAGTTTTGTACTTTGATGTTATTGTATACAGTAAACAGTGGTTACAACAATGGTACATACTGGTTTATTGATATTTTTAGCCTTAGAAAAGTTGAATGTCTACTACTAACTTACAGGCAACATACAGTATTACAAACAAAATAACATACATACGTACAAAATAACAGATAGACAGTTGAAATGGTTGAACATGTTATAAGTCAAGATAAAACACGCCCTAGAAAGAGTTACGCCGACCTTTTTGGTGATGTCCTTCAAAAAGGACAGGTGGGTAATACCTATTCGCAACCGGCGTGTATGACAATATTCATAAATTTTGGTAGTGGGTGAAGCAAAAGTTTGCGTATATAATTATAACAAGTGGCGGGTATCTAGTTTCTGTCTGTATTATTTGACCCCAAACTAAACTATTTCATGTAAAACGTGATGCCTTTATGATATCAATAATCATAGAAAATATTCAAAGCGCATCACGTCACGTACTACGAAAGTAAGCGATAGAACGGCCTCTCTGTGACTCTATGAGGCAATAGTGGGCTGATACGTGCAGTAGCTGTCCTTATGAATGTTCTGTTTACCTACTAACCGAAAGGAATTACATCGGTTGGACTATGGGTGCTTAAAATTAAATTATAGTGCCTAGTACCTAGTGTTGAGAAAATACAGTGACCACTTGTCCTAATAATAATATGTTTGGCAGAAATTAAGAGCATGGAACGGATAAGGGAGAACAAGAAGAGTTGGGTGAATAGTGTAAAGATGACAGTAAAGAAAGGCCCATTTACATATAGCAATTTTGTCACAGTCGCACACAATAAAAAAACAATCAATGAATTGCATCGTCCAACTGCTATTCAGACGGTACAATTTTAAAGGCATGTTTCACCACCTCTGTATAGTCGCAAACCGCCGGATAAATACAAAAATGAAACAAATATGTCTGAAATTATCTGCCAAGTCATTTAACGGGAACTTAAATCAGGAGGTGATAAAACTAGCCCATATTTACTGGATGCAATTTTGTTGCTAATCACATACAATAAAATTGAAGCAACAAATGAATTGCATTGTCTAAACGCTGTTTAAACTTTTATTACTGTTGCATTCAACAGGCAATTTAATTGCTCTATGATAGGAGTTAAGTGATGAAAATAATTACGGCTGATACAAGCTGATGGAAAAAGACTAATGTAGCAAGTAGTGTGAACATCTATAAATTGAAATAAGGGACGCAGGATCATAAGCGAAGTAATGAAGGATTCAATTAGTTTAATCCTTGCTAATAGTGCAAAGTAACTCTGTAGTTCTGTCTGTTCTCACACATGTACCTAATTTTGTAAGTACAGAGATCGATTAGACGTTGGAGAAGGACATAGACTACCTTTTGTTGCGACAAAAGGCTTGGAAGGGTTAAAATAAGGCATGAGAGTTTGTACCTATGGTAGTTAGTCATTAGTCATTAATGAAGATAAAACAACGAAACTTTATATTTAGGCACTTGTTATGAAATAAATAAACATTAACTAAAGTACCTATTTCACGCGAACGAAGTTACGGATCCAAGCTAGGTTTATAAAGGAAAAACAGAACCCATTAGTGAGACTTCTACGTAATTTCGCTACTATCAATATTGCTGTTTCAAATGTTAGTCATTAAAGATGACATCAAGGCCTCGGCCTAGTAGTCCTACTGACACAATAAATTAACAAGAATTATAATGGAATAATCGAACCTTCCTGTAACAATACGTAGTAAACTACCAAAAACATCGCATGCGCACGATGACGATGACGTAATCAGCGAAGGATTCGTGACTCAGACAGAGTCCGGTATTCAGACGTTAGTAACCGTAAAAAAAATTAAAGCATGGTCTCTTCTGATCTAACCTGCTGTAGGAGTACCTATGTGCCGACTTTCAGACTAATAATTTGGCTATGCAAGTAGAAATTTGAAGTTACCTTCTTTAGGGGCCTCAATGGATGTTTTTGAATTTTAATTCGTAGATGGGTCGTACTGATAGGCCAGTACTTCTCATTAATATTCCAAAGTGCCGTCTTATTTGAGTTCCCAAGTTAGAGGAAGTGATTTCTCGTAAGTAACGTCCTGTTTAAATATTTTGTTGCACTCAAAAATTTTGAAGAGACCAACTCTATGGTGTAGTTAATTAATAATGTTGCTATGTCACAATTTTGAGTTGATTAAACAGTTATCATCGCATTTATTATGATTAGTATTTAAAACAATATGAGTAACATTATTTACTATATTCAATTAATTCCGTTGGCTTGTTAACATTGTTATCAAGTTTAAACAAAAGGTCGTTGGGTGAATTAGGTTAGTTAGATAGCTACGGAAGCTATCAACTCGTTAGTTTGGTAACTTTAAATGCTAATTTCACATGAATATAACACAAAATGAACAAACGAATACTTGTTTCAGTCTGAGTATCAACATTCATTGGGCGCCATTTGATGTCTTGCCTTTTAGAGCTCGCACTGGGGAACAGATGCAAAACGAGGCCAAGAAGGATAAGATTGCGAATATCAATACTGATGTGATGAAATTAAAGCGTTCATTCACTACTAATCGACATACGGCCATACACGGATCAGTAACAAAAACGTTTGTGGCCATAAATAACTATGATTCAATGTCAACAGCTTCACTCTTTTGAAGCACGGAGCACGTCCACGTTACGTCAGATGATTGCTAGTATGAAACATTATAGTTAATTCAGTCTATGCAATGATTTAAGGTAAAACGTATAAAAAATTCCAGCCTCACAGGGCATCGTCAACAATAGCCCCAACATGGACAAGTAAGGAGACAGGAATGGGGTCGCCGCGCGAGGCCGGCTGTCGCTGCCAGACGCGGTCAATGCAATGAAACCAGTATTGATTGCAAAAATGGAAATAATTTCAAGTTTAAAACTCATAATTTCCGAGAATAATACTTGTCAGCCACAATGTGCTGCAACGATAGTGTCATAGTAAAAACAACAACTACGTCAACATCAGGTGAAGTAATACAAATTAGATGTATTATATTTCAAGTCCGGCCACACAGGTGGTAATGTGATCTTTACTTTTTTGTTAATGTACGTATTAAATTGCACAACATCGATGCTTGTACAAGTAAAATAGAATTCCATATAAAATTTAAACATCGAAGAGAAATTTGGTCAAGTGTCAATCTCGAACATATGGCTGGGTTGAAAGTGGCGTGCATTTAAGCCATATAAATGAATCCTGCGTAAAGGCCATACCTTATAAGGAGAGGTGCTGTGTTGTAACAGAACCGAGCCTTATATGAGTCATCGTCTCGGTGAATTAGTATGAAATAAATTCTTTTGAGCTAATTGAACATCTGTTTCATCCAACTTATTTGTGAGAATTATATGTTCATACTCGAAGTGATTCGTGACTAATTCAAGTTGAACCTTACATCATCAACAATATACACAAAAGCGTCGAAAATAAAAAATTAAACCGGTACAATAATTGTGTATGTATTAAGTCCTATTAAAAGTAACTGTAAGTCCGTAATTAGAAGAGAGTAACTAATACGTATAGACGTCCATCCGTTTGACCTGCATACTCGTATTACTGATAAGGTGCATAGCCTCACGTACCTACCTGCTTGTCAGTCGGAAAACATACTTATTTCGGTATACATTAGTATGGCAACAAAACAAAATATAATTTCAAAGCAAATCCTCCATGTTAGTTCAACCTGGCGAGCAGGACTCTTATAAAAAATGTACCAGAACCGGTTATAAAAGTTGTGTTAACTGATCCTCCTTGACCTACATGTGGACCGGTGTGCTTGCTGTCGGGAAGAAAGGTGTCCTGACTGTAATTATAAGACCATAAAACTTAAAAAATGTTGGTATTACTTTTAAAAGTAACGGAATGTACACTGTTCTTACGGTGCCATGAATATAAACATTAAGTAAACGCATAATTAATATTTATTTAGGTAGTTATCAAGACGACGCGACAGTAAGCTTGGTCGGCAGAGCGTAAGGTTGGAGCAATGACCGTTTGTGTATTGCTAAGTCGAACTGAGATTTTAAAGGTGCTTAGTATTTGATACAACACTGTCTACTTAATTTTGCTCTGTGGTATCCATTTTAATAGCAGATGTACCTCGTATAAATCATAATTGGCGATCTATTTTTAGAATGATGATGTTATTATGTAGATACGTAGCTCAGTGTCCTCTAGTAAAATGTCACAATAGACAGTTAAATAAATTGCTAAAATATTAATTAAAACACGTCAATTGTGTCGCCTCGAAACATTGACATTAATTTGATAAAAAAGGTTACGGTTTTTTTTAATGTTAACTTTTTATTAAAAAGTAAGAAATGATTCATCTAACCTTGCTTCAATGCAAACATGTGATGCGACTTTACGCCGCTTGTATTTAAATGCTAAAACATGCCATTTGTATACAAGATGCAATGCCATCTAATTCAAATTTCCTTGGAATGTAGAAAGGACATAAAGCTTTACTACATGGTCTTTTATTTATAGTAAGAATGATTTATATGCAGTTATTATTTATTATAAAGGCAGGTATACCAGGCTACCTAGGTACCGCCTTTCTTTTCTCTTTAGTCCACGCAACGATTGTCTAAGAGATCGTTCGCAGTGATAAGATCATCCATTGTACGTTTAAGATTTATTAAGTTTTATTTTGCATTAGTTTTGATGTCCTATAAATCTTTGGATCTATTTATGTATTAAAGAAGTATTTTTATTATCTTCTTGCACTTATCCCAATTTATTTGGAGTCAGCGCAATATGTTCAATGTTTTCAAAATAATTATCATCTTTTCCGTTTAACAATTTTTTTTTCTTTGATATCTCTCCTTCCATATTGCCTCTTCTTCGTATCTCTGTCTCAGTCGTCATGTCTACAATAACCTTCTTCTTCCATCGTAAACATGTCATCTTTCCATAATCCATCCACGTTTTCTCTCATTTGGTCTCCTTCTTCCCTTATAGCCACCTATATTCATGCTTAAAACTTACTGGGTACATGCTCGTCACTACTACCCTACACTTCATTATCCATACCACGACAAGCACATGTCTTCAGTAACTCGGTGGTGCCTCTTTCATTGCCTCTTAAACCATACATACTTAAGTGTTTATAAAACGCTGGTATAGGTGTATTATTTAAAATTTACTGAAACAAGATCTACAAGGTACCCCAAAGGATACCACATAGGATCCAACTGGCTGTTTAGTGAAGTTCCATATTTAAGGCCTGTCTCACCTTTTCCTAGTAGGTAGGTGTTCCCGATAAATTAATTGATAATTTCATGAATTATCCGGCAAATAGCGATTAGCCAAAAGTGGTGAAATAGGCCCTTAATGTTGTTTTGGTCTTTGCACAGGTTTCTTTATGCGTAGAATATTTTCGAAGGCTTTAATCATTGTCCCGAATGTATGATACCTAACTATCACGTGTAGACTATCTAGACTTGTAAATACAGCCATACTGTCGATGCTTTCACCTAAATTAGGTATGTAAGTACATGTACCCGCCACCGGCCGCATGTATTAAGGAGACGCTAAACCGTTTTATGTAAATTTAAGACGGGTTAACGAGTTGGTTACTTACGAAAAAGTTACAACTTACTAGGTACAACTGGTGATAATCACATAATGGGTTTAAATTAAACGGATAAGTATCTACAGCATTATAACTACCTACTTATGTAAACTTCAGCTGTACACGCGTTTGTACATACAGTGGGTAGGTACGTTTCACATTCAAGAACATCTGGCCCTTGTATCTCTATGCCAACGAGGTCACACCATCTGTTCCTTTAAGTAGGTCACGGTTGAGTCCTCGTAACACAATTCTGGACCTCACAGCATCCCGAATCAATAATCTCTAGCCGTACTACGCGACCCGTTTACGAAGAACCACTCCCACATCACATCATAAAATATATTCGAACCACGAAACTTGGTCGGGTTATAAGCTTGAGATTATAAGTTCAAAACTTACCTTTCTCTGTGCCTCCGCAGCAAATCCAGATTTGGCAGCCCTGTTGTTGGCCATGTTGAGTAAACTATCTAATAGCTAGCTAATATAAATAATAAATTAAATCACAGACACGGGTGTCGCCGTGAAGTCACTGTGTACAGAATGTAAACAGGCGCGCGGGTCAACACGGCACGAGCAAGTCACACGGAGTCCAATGTGTGAGTGTGTGCTGATGAATGACATCATGCAGCGAGGCGCGCCGATGCCGGCCGGTACGCGCTAGGCCTGCATGTAGCTTATCGATAAAATTTAAAATCCGATGAAAGTGTTGCAGTCTAATTTAAAATCTTGCAGTCTACAATTTATGCAAATGATGTACTGGGAAACTAGCTATATTGGCAATTGGCAACACTTATAATGATACGTTCGACATCTTTGGTGAAAGAACATACACGCCTGATCGAGTAATCTCTTGAATATTGTTTTGTATACCTTTGTCTGTCTTTATCTTTACAGATTCGATCACGATCGCACAAATAATGATACATTTTACTGTAGAGTATTATAATGACTTATGACTGACCTCATTTACAAGACGTGTAGGTATTATAGAGATAAGAAGTATAACTATCATCATTAAAAAAGGCTTCAGAACTAGGCTTATCCACGTTTAACGTATTGCACGAAATTACAAGTAGGTAGGATACACAGAAGAAAAATTATTATGCCTTCAAATTAAATACGAAATATTTTTATCGATATTCAGCTACGTCCCGCACTAAAAGCTCGAAATGTAAAACGAAAACCAAGTACGGAATACAATGAGAGCGAGTGAATAAACAATATACATTCGCCTCTCTCTAACGTCTCGTTGAAAATGGCGGCAACTCACCGAGTGATCCGACCTCACCTAAGGAGTCTGGGAGGTTTTGTTCGATGTGGTTTGAATGTGCTTAACATTACAGCCTAACACAACTTTAAACTTATGCATTTCTAAGAAGTTAGTGAACTAGGCGCCTACTTCCTTATACGTCTTTATAAGAGACCTGTAGAATGCTTAGTTTAATTGTGTTAACGGTATACAATAAATTGCTAAAACTATTAGTTGAAAATGTTAATAGTTTAAAAACCTAAGTTAAGAAATCATTGGAATTCATTATACCTTTTGAAAACAAAAATGTTTAATTCGATAAGGCGCCAGAGGCGAGTAAGCACGTTCAACTGTTCTCTAATGTAATAATGAGGCATTCTTTCTGGTTGAAGATCAAGGCCTTTCATTCATTACTCTTGACTTCGCTTCGTTAAATATTATAACCGGTTGAACTGTTACAATGTGTTACAAACCGAGGAATCGTGTTACATAGAAAATCTAAAAGGATGTACATATAGTATAATACTAGAAAGTATAGACAATATACGTAGATATAATATTTTGGAACCTAATAGCATAATGTAAAAGGTAAAAATGTTGTAGATCAGTCGTACACAGACTGTTGACGAAGTTCGTGGGTATTATCTTAGCTGACGTCATTCCTTGATTAAGTATGTTCGTTGCATCTCTGGGTAACGTTGGTGACACAACGTAAATAGTTGCTGGATAATTATATTTCTATATTTTTATTTAGCAGTTTCCTTACAGACTACAGTAGTCTCTAATTTACCCGACTGAAATTGGCATGAGCTGCTGAGCAGAATGCAAAATAGTGTAGATATGCAACGCGCCAACTTTACCCCGACAATATTGTATCTACATTGTATTAACTTTTCTCACCCCATACCAATCGATGGGTTCTGAAACTCATTGATTATGTCCTAACGGTATAGGTACATATTTACATTTTACTATGCTACATATTTTCCTTAATTATAAAATGTGTTCATTGAAATTGCATACACAATAATTAGTTAGGTAAGTCTGGGCTGCAATATTTACGAGTACATTATCCTCAAGTATTAGTTAATGCAAACGGTCAGTGGGTGGATATGGTGGGTACCTATCTATCCACTATTTCCGATTATGATAGCAACAGTCTGATAGCAAAGGTAAACAGATAAGCATCATCAATCAAACGATTAAGAGGAAAAAATGGGCATGTTAATGGTCTGAAATTAGTTACATGGAGAACCTGTAATGATAGCACTAATGTCAACAATTAACTCTTCTAGGTACGTCTGTTAACTATAATTTTATTTTAATATCATATTTAAGTATTTTTAAGTCTCAATAGATTCATTCTCAGCCCATGCCATCTCTTAGAACCCCCACAAATTATTTTGCAAGCAAGCTACGGACGCAGCTTTAGTTATTCTGTCCATGAAGGTTTTCGTTAGTGTGGCTCAAACTGAGTAGATGGCGTTTATGTTAAAGTTCGTACTGGCGGCCGAAAAGCCAGAAATTCGAAATCACCAGAAATGACAAAAGCAATTTGTCATACTTTTGTACTTCTTCCTTCAAAATGTCAAACACCAAATTGTGAACCTACAAAACCAAACAAAATTTTAGTTGAAATGTAACCAAAAACATAAAAGACGACATAATAAATACCGAGGGTGGCTCGCCACGGCAATAGAACGTTTGTAAGAAAGCGGAGGAGTAGGAAAAAAATGGAATGTCGTGGAAAGAGGGGTCGAAGAGGACGTGGCCCTGTCCGCTCTTGTACAAACATCTCTCCTCGTTCTTACTCGCCTCAAAATTCTAAACCTTGGAGTTTTTTAAGTAGCCTTTACAGCATGTTAATATTATCAAGTTTAATAGGAGTCGTCTATTTAATGTTGGAATACCACTGTAACAATTGCAGCTCAAACTGTGATTTAAACAATATTAATAAGAGCATCGAAGATATCGCGGTAATTTTTTTAAACTTTACTACGTTTATTTTATTAGTTAACAACAGCAAGCTGTATAAACAGTACATTATGGGGGGGGGGGGGGGGGGGGGGCACTTATCCAAAGTTGTTTACGTTTTCCTATTGGTAGATCATAAATATTAAGTATTTACATTTAAAGATACCTTAACAGTTGCTCATTAGTTACTTTCTAAAACAAGCCCACAATCACTAATGTATGTATATAAAAAAAAACTATAGATAAAACTAATTAAATTCTTTTTTTCCTCAGAAAAGCTTAGTTGCCATGAAAAACAATTACAACGATTTAGAAATGAAGATATCCCAGTATTCTCACGAGCTACCGAAAATAGAAGGTCAGATTGAAATATTAGAAGCAATTGCTACGGCAATCGAGAATAAAGATACAGGCTGGGATCCAAAATCACCTTTATCATTACCAAATGTCGACGTATTTCTTAACAACGCTGCGCAGGAACATGGAAAAAATTTCACTAAATGCAAATGTCCGAAACGGTTACCGAAAATTCCAACAGTCAATTAAAATATTGGCTAGAAGATAAGCATAAGATTAAACTAGGTAAAATAAAAACATGTCATAGTACTTTTTCAACATTTATTAAAAATAAAGTCAATAAAATCTTCTCAATTTTGTCTTCAATTCTCACTAACCTCACACAATATCTGAAAAATATTTTACGATTTGAATTTGATTTGAATTATCAATTTGGAAAAGTCATTTTATCTCGCCTAAAATGGTTAAAATTTGTTAGAAGGAATAAATGTGTACAAAGTAAGAGTCAGTTGGCACTGATATTGATGACTCTATCCTTTGAATGATGGCAATGTCTGCAATGTTCGAAGTCTTTGTAGCATCTGATATAGTTGTGTAATGAATGAACACGCCTCGTATCATTGTTATAACATAGCTCTTTTTCATAATTCGACATGTCTGATGAAATTCCCGTAGATTTAGCAGGATTCTTTGTATTTGTTGTAGCGTTTTTGAGAAAGGGTCCTGTTGTTTTATTCTCACGACGCCATTCATACTTATCAGTTGCAACCCCTACACCCACTCTCATTTTATTCGGTTTTGTTACCACTGTTTGAACTTGAATGTCTTGTAACAGTCTGTGATCTGTACGATCTATATTGTATTTGTTCTTACATCTAACGACCTCCGGCTCCTTCCGTTGTATACATTGTGGTGGCGCTATCATCTTCGACTGTTTTCTGTTTACTACGTTGAACAAGTCTTTTAGTTCAACGTGAAGATTATCATAAGCTTTTCCAATATTTGTTATAGTATCCTGTAAGATGAAATTGCATTTTAGAACACAAATAAATTTAAAAAAATTTAAGCTTAGAGAGATTGTTACCTTCAGTGTGTGTAAGCTAGTTTTCATAGTAGATAATTCATTTTGTATTGTGTATCTTTCCCAGAAATTTATAGTTAGATGGCCCACAACGGCAAATATTGCAAAGAAAAGGACGGTATCAATACACACAGTTTTTAAAGATTTACGCAGGAATGACGATTGAGGCATATTTAATAATTTTGCATTTGATAAGATTTTATACAAAAATTGTTATGTAAACTTGTAAATTTTTATTAAATCAATTTTTTTTAGTTTTCCTAGTTTTTAGACAGTTTCTCCATGACTTGACACTTGCTTGACACGAATGGTGTCAGGTGTCATGAGTACCAATTTTTAGCACAGATTACTTTTAATAATCATCAACTGTCCCATTGCTGGGCATGAGAATCCTCTCAGAATTATCAAGGGTTAGGCTATTATTATTAGTCGACCATGTTGGTAGACTTCACAATGGGCCGTCAAGAAGCGTCGAGTTTACTTACGATGTTTTCCTAACAGTTGTAAGGAAATATAGATAAATAGGACATTTTACACATCACATTTTACACCCAAACTAAGCATGTAGGTTGTTCTATAGATACTGTACAATGGATATAATATATTTACTTTTTGCAAATACATAAGACACCTAGACAAACACAAACATTCGTCGTGATGACGTGGATCAGTAGATCAGTACTCGAACCACTAGACCACAGACATCGCCATAATCATCGTCATGTAATTGATGATTAGCTGGTTGTAGTTACCAAAGCTGAAATCAGTAGCAGCGTGGTTCTATCAAGATGATTGCTAGGATATTTATAGTAGGATCCAGCGCTAACGTCGATTTTTACGGGTTGCGAAACCAATAAATGGAATTTTCTCCTATAAACTCTTACATACATACATACGACCTGTTTCCCATAGGGGTAGGCAGAGACTATAGATTTCCACCTGCTACGATCCTGGCACACCACTAAAGTCTTTCTTCCTATGCTTTCTTCTATATTTTGCTGGTGCAACGTGTAAAATATTAGCACATACAAATTGTGTAGGTAGTAACAAAGATCATGAGTCTATTGTATTGTATTCTGCCCTCATTTATTTCGAGGACGCCATCATTTTAGTCCGATTTAATACAGCATTTAAAAACAGCCTCCGCGTATTGTCGAAATCCAACCACGTGTGTCAAATGCCGCGGTATTGTCGCTCTCATACGAAAAAGTATTTAGGAGTTTATAGAACCGATGACAAAATAATGAGAGTAGTTTTTGTCTGGACTAAAAAAGTCTTTTAATTCTGCTAGGCATGTCAATGTGTTGCTACCTAACATTTGATTACTTTATGAAAACGAACTCGTCGAAAGCCTTTGTTTTTTTTAATATATGTAAGTAGGTATTATTGAAGGGGCACTATAAACAAACACTGTTTCAATGGGACCTGATAAAGTGACAAAAAATTTGCTAGATTATAAAAAAAAAAGAATTTTTGATGATGTATGTTTTGATGGCTATGATGGACTCTGAGTACGGGTGTCCATTTCGACTGCTCGGCCACAATGTCGTAAACAGACAGCAGAAAACAACATGTGGAGTTAAAGTAATTTATTACAGAGCGAGTTGACATAGGATATTAATTGCAATAATTTCTTGAACGAAACAGTCACAATGATTTAGTTACTCTTGCTCTTCACCGTTTTTTTTGGCGTCGAACGAATCGGTGTAGACATATGACATGATTGTGATTTCCTGTAACAATAAGTAATATTTATAGCCCATAGAATGAAGGAAAACCGGAACCAAAAAAGGATTTTCTTTTTATATACAACAGAGGAGAACCTTTTAACAGAGGAAGTCATGTGAGCGTGTATGTACGTGGAATGTTTCGCAGAATACGGAAAAAAATGGATCGATTGGATCAAAAATGTGTGCTAAGTTTCGACAACTTAGTGGCTAACGATTGACTAACATGGCGCGTGTAAAGACGATACGATTAAATTAAACCACAGCCTTTAGGTACTACTGTAGAAAGAAGTACTTTCAAGTAGGAAATGGTAATTTAGTTATTGAGGTAAACTTTTTGTACAAAAAATGGTACACAAGGTCCTGGATACGATTCCCGAGTCGAGCAAGTACATGTTTTTGCTCGTGACTGTACAGACTATTCACCTTTAAACCTAAAATGACAAGCATGGTAGTATGGCAAAACAAAACAACTTTCGATACAAATAAATCGATGACCGAAAAAACTTGTATGAAATGTTGACATTTTACAATTTTACCATTTCCTAATTTAAAGTGTACAGTCTGTGCTATCATTTAAGGTAGTATCGTTGTTTCCACTTTCTGAACTACCTATATTGTCCTTTCTATATTTCCTTTCTAGTACGGAACTGGTCTGGTCATCACCTTGTGGGAGGTGTTTCGATTGGGGAAGAAAATGCGGCGAAAGAAACCAATTTTTTTTTCAACTTGGACTGGTTCCGACTGAGTAGTCCGCATGCAACGGCTGGTGCAGACTGACAGGTCCTGCATCTTCTGTTTCGACTGAAATAATATTTAAAATAAACATGGTGAATAATAAGGACATTAAAATAACGTATTGACAATAATACAGTACCTTCAATCGACCTAATACTAACAGTTTCCGTTGTGCCATCATGCATGTTGCAGTGGAGGCAACAGATCTCGTCGGCAACAGTCAGACATGCCACCTCTGCACGCTTCACATCATTCTGAAATTTGTTTAAAGCCTATGCAGTTTAACCTATTAACCAAGCCTTACTGGGTGATGGAACACTCTAAACAGTTTTTATAGAAACTTTCCTAGTGTGATACTAAATACTTAGGTAAGATTTGTCTTTGTCGTCACGTGTGCATGTGTGCATCTTGCTTCTTGATTGTTTACGCGCTGCCATAATAAAATAAAGCTGTATTACAACGGATACTTGTTACAATAGATTGCAAGGTGCACCATATAGGTGTGCCTACTGCTGTACACCTACTATGTATTTTTATACAACTCGGACGGGGTTGAAAAGTTGCAGGTCTCTAGGCCAAGACCCAGTAGGTACTTTTAGTTTTGCTGTAAATCAGCCAGGTTACCAATCAACAATAAATTGTTGATTGATTTAGACAACATTATGTAAAGTATCCCCATAATAGTTACCGCGGACTTACCGACATTTTATCCAGGATTTTCTTCATAGATTTGAGTTCGTGGGTCGCCTGAATTTTTTGCGAGATATCTGGCAGGAGGAAGCTAAGGAAGACCACGATCAGAACTGTGACGACGGCAACATAGTTCCCGCTCATCGCGCAGTACCCTGTCCAAATGTAGTGCGAGGCTTTCTTGGTGAATTGCTGCCAGTCCGTAGGTACTGACGTGATGGGTGCGGTCGGCGACACAGCCGTATGAGAGGCGCGTAGCGGCATTTTTCCACGGGCTCGTGCATAAAAACCTGGATTACAAAGCGACAGAAAAGTTCAGTCGATTCAAAATAATACATGTACCGTAGAATTTGGGTTTATTTATCCATCTTAAACTAAACAATAACAATAATAGCAGGTTGTGGGATATTTAGAAGGCTGACCATTACTACATTGGATGACAATTCTTATTCTTTGTTATTTTATGATAATAATATTGCGATTAAAATATTGGTGCTTACCCGGGTAATTATGCCGCTTGGCCATACTAATCAGCTTATTTAAAAAACATTTTTGGGCCGTAATATTGTGTAGAGATTGATAGCGCTATAGCAATTGATTAAACATGGATTATAGAATTTATCATTTTCATAGACGAATGTGTTTATGAATTTAGACGGTTTGCATAAATCCTGTAAAGACTGCAAAAGAGTTTGTATAGTACATACTGTGATATTATTACATCCAGATGATTAATCGACATTATGTTAGAGATAGACCACGTCCGCACTAACAGGTGCATGCTTAGCGCCTAGCGCGAAGCACTCAGCACCTAGCGCCCAGCACCTAGCGCCTAGCTCCTAATGCTGAGCGCATAACGCCCAGCGCGCATCACCTAGCACCAAGCGCCCAGCGCCTAGCGCCTAGTGCCTAGCGAGCCACCTAGCTAGTAGCTTAATTAGGAGGCACTCCAGGTGACCTTTATCAAATCATCTGTCCATCTTATCGGAGGCTGTCCTACGCTGCACTTTCTTCCCAAATGGCGACACAAGTTTAAAAGGAGTGCGTATCTTCAAATGCTACTTCTTAAAAGTTTGCAAAGCAATCCATAAGAACACCGTTCCCTGGCCTTTTAAACAAATCCTTTGCAAAGGCTAGTCATCAATCACCGACAGCGCTGGTCTCGTCATGGCTGGAGACAGTTTGTCACCGAAACTGACCAACCATGAATCTACATAAAAATGACAAGGAGTTAATTTTGAGTACACAATGAAAGAGGGTTAAAGAGGATTGGGTGTCGAACTTCGGTGATTTATAATTTGTATATTAAAATTTGCAAATTGTATCTTAAAGCAGTGTTATCCTAAGGATATAACCACTAAGCCTGGCTTAAGTTCGAATTCAAGGCATGCACCTCAGTCTTTTCGTAATAGTGAATTAGCACTCGCTTACAACAGTGAAGGAAAACATCGTGAGGAAACCATACCTGAGAGATTTTCTCGACGGGCGTGTGAAGTCTGCCACCCCGCACTAGGCCGGCGTGGTAAAAACCCGAGTTCGATAGTGGGACGATAAAAATGGGTTGGTGATGATTATTTGATTGTTTTCTATTCGTTCGTCGCCAAATCGAAGTTTATTTTGTAATTTGATTGTAACTTGGCAGGCCATTTGGCTAGCTAGTGATAGCTGCACTTTCAGCAGTTTTATTTATCGTTTTTTCCAGCGTACGAGTAAATACATTTAAGTAAGTATAATTTTATTTTGTTATCTAATTTTTTTTTATAATTCCTAGTATTTAAACAAGGCTTTTGAAATTACAAAGTGGCGTAAAATATAAGAATTTTTCCCAGCGATTATTTTACTTAAAATGAGTCTAGTTTGATGAACAGTATGTAAAGCGTAGTTTTAAAAGGGTAAGTTTACACCTTTTTATAAAACCTATAATTATTATTGTACCCCATTTAAATAAGTACATATCTTTTAATACAGCACGAACGATTTATTTTCACGGTTTAATAAAACCGTTAATTTTTCACAAAATAATGAAAGTCTTAGAATTTGTTTTTATTTTGACGATCACTAACACGAACATTGCTAATTAAAATTTCAACTAAATTAATGACAAGACATACATACACTACAATATTATAATATAACCTAACTTATAACATTCTATGCGCACTTTAAGTTATCAAATAATATAGCATAATATAGGTAATGTATAAAAGGCCACAGGTCTTGTGCAAAAGGCCATAAAGGAATAAAAATAGTGTTATATTTTTACGAAAATTTTGCCTACTTCTTTATAGATTTTATACGAGTTTCTTCTTATTTTTGTTTCTGGGGGGCGGGGAGGGGCGTTATCACCGCCCGTCGTCGTCCACGCAGCACATGGAGCAGCACGAGGTTCGGAGAGCTATGTACTTCGAGCAAGGCCGTGCATCGCCTAGATGATCTGAAAATGTTAAAAAATGTAGCTAAAATATAGGTATAAGTGGGATTTCATTCCACAATACCTACCGAATAGTATCTAGCGCGACAGGCAACGTGCCCGCTTAGGAATCAAGGTGCGACTAACGAGCGGCGAGATATAAATAGTAAGAATAGATAAATTATAGCAAGGTCAAGGCATATTACGATATATTTTCTATACAAATTTTCGAGAGACCAAACAATAATTTATAATATAGCACAATATAATTATTATAAGCACGTCTGTGACGGGCTTTAAGGTGTGGGCTATCAGCCGAACTTAACACCGGTTAAAATTTGATTAGCAATAGGGAAGGCAAGGTAAAGCCTGAACAGATGTCATTACCTACGAGTTTTCTTGCCACAACCAATAAAAATTTGTTCATTTGACATTAGCAATTATGCCAATTAGTCATACTGAATTTCTTCAGTCGACTACCCCATTAATTATCTAGGTCTAGTAACACAATAAAACAGTCTAGGTTCATGGTAATAGTCGTTGTGTTCATCGGTATCATGCTTAGCTCCCATAGGTAGGTGTAAAAGGGGGCGAACGTATTTCCATCCAAACTCCTTCCCAGAATTTTATATTTTTTTATAAATCCCATGCACTTTGCTTGACCGCGGAAACGAAACTAGGACCTCAAGCATAGCTGTCGTGCTTAGAAACGCTAGTTTAGACTAGCGTTTCTAAGCACGACAGCTAGCGAGGTAGTTAATTAATTAGGTATCTAAAATATTTAATTTGCCAAAGTTTTGATTTAGAACACACTAATTACTAACGTTTTGCTATGCACATCTGCGTGTGTGCCTTATTGGTACTATTTGAACTGCTTCTGAAAATAAAAGAAATAATTATGATACTAACATAATATACCATAATTTTTTTCCATAACAGTTATGCAAAGTTGTGCCATTTCGAAATATACACAGACACAACTACCTTGCAAGCCTAGCCAAGTTGGAACCGAACGTTCGAATCGTCTAATGAATAGAAACAAAATGTATGGAAATGACATTTGTAAACGTCAGATTTGTCGAAAGTTTATGTCATTCACATACATTTTGTTTCTATTCGTTCGTCGATACGAACGTTACATTGCAACTTGGCTAGGCCCCCTGGCATGTTTCTAGGTCCCATGCACCTTCAATTCATGAAAAAGAATGACAGCATAGAAAAACAATACAGAAACTAATTATATTCTATATTAAACCTATGCCTACACCACAGTTTGTCCTCCTTATTGTAAGTAAGAAAATAAAACTAACTAATATAGTAAATTATTGACGTATGAGGCAACATTGATTCTCGTTGCAAGAAGTTTGTATACTAAAAAGTTTTGTTTATGAAAAGGTTGCATAAAAAAGGTTTGACTAATAAAAAGATAGGAAGGTAGAATAAAAAAGAAGATCAACTCGCCTTGATTCCGAATCGTTAGTACGCGGTACAGTCCATTCGCTGGTGTTACAGGGCTGAAAACAAACAATCCGTCATTCCTCTTTTCTATGTCTATCCCAAGCCAGGTTTCTTAACACCTCCATGGAATACTGTTGTCCCTGGCGTTAAACATGAAATTATTTTGCTTTAGTTAGCTCATTGGACTGCCTCATTGGTGTAGTGGTCGTAGGCGCGACTGCTACGCCAGTAGTCTGGGTCCAGCAAAGGATTAGGGTATGGATTTGTACCCGGTTGATGGCAATAGGGTTGCTCTCTATTATATTTTTTTATTCGAGAAGAAACTAATCGTAATTATAATGTGGAAATGGTTTAATCATGGTTAACTTACTAACGACATGTCTCGGGACTAGTAGATGTCGCTCGCGATGTCCCCTGCGACATTGCACGACACATACTAATTTGTGTCGGGCGACAATGTCGTGGGACAAATGTTCCCTAATGACAACGGGGCTTAAGTATAAGATTGAATTGGTTGCTTGATCCATACTTATCCGATAATTATGAATGTGACAGTGAGTTTCATCATCTTTTTGTTGCTTTGTAACTATCGGACTAAGTACTGGGCCTGTAGACAAGTTGCAATTTGACTTTAAATCTACAAACGAATAGAAACAAAATGTATGGAAATGAAATTAGTGACAGCCCGATTTGTCGAAAGCTTGTGTCATTTCCATAGATTTTCTTTCTATTCGTTCTTCGATTCGAATGTTAAATTGCAACTTGTCTAGCCCTTCAGGTCTAATAACCATCCAACAACTGGTCTAATCCTTACTAATATTATTAATGCGAAAGAAACTCTGTCTGTCTGTCTGTCGCATCTCTAAGAAGAAATCTGTCTAAATGAAGCCGCTGGCGGAAAGCTAGTAATAAATAAATAATAACAATATAATAGTTAATTAATACAGAGAAACTAACCTTAGAACAGCTAGACAATCCAATTTCTCTCAAGACCTTTTCATCAAAACTCGGCCTGGATGCTACCTGTGCTGAGAAAGATGCCGTGTTGTCTCTCTCTGTCTGTCTCGCCTCTCGCTCTGTATTCATTACGTAATTGCTAGTTACTGGCTCGGGTTTATTGTACCGATGTTTCGTGTCAATCGTGCTCTCTGTATCGCTTTCTACCGTGGTATCACTTATGGTGCGCTCGGGTTCATCTTCTTCTGAAATGAAAATATTACGAACATTATAATCACGTCTGCATTCCCCGAGGTGTTAGACACAGGCGTATTAATCTTCGCCGGCAATTTTAGGGTCTCATGAAATAGGGGGTTATAAAATATTTTTCTTCTTCGAGTGCCTCTAAATCATGGTCTCTTTTATAGTCCAGACAACGGTTGTAGTAACAGATATGCCAGTTTTACTTTACAGGCCATAATAAGAGCCATAGCAGTTTTGGTTTGAGTTGCTATTGGTCAAGGGCTACCTATACCTATAGCTACTTTCCAGAAGGTCTAGCCAAGTTGTAATCTAAAATTCGGATCGACAAACGAATAGAAACAAAATGTATGGGAATGACATAAGCTTTCGACAAATCTGACGTTTACAAATGTCATTCCCATACATTTTGTTTCTATTCGTTTGTCGATCTGGGGGGCTAGACAAGTTGCATTTTGACATTCGAATCGACAAACATATAATTGAAAATGACATTAGTGACAGCCCGGTTTGTCGAAAGCTTGTGTCATTTCTATACATATTGTTTGTCGATTCGAATGTCAAAATACAAATTGTCTATCCCCCCTGAACGTTAGATTGCAACTTATCTAGGCCTTTAGGTTAGCTCCAGTTAGTTCTTACCTTGTCTATATGCGGTTGTAATGGTTGTACATTTATATTCCCGGCACAAAGAAATGGGTGGCTCTTAAAACAAAAAAAATATATCAAATAGATAGGTACTATAAGATACACATAATATTATTATGAAACGACATTTCGTTATCTAAACAAAACCTATATTATGTCGCAGATCGTACACTGTATGTACGATCTGCGACATAATATATCATATTATGCACTTAGGGCTTGTTTTACCACCTCCTGATAAATTCAGATTAAATTACTTGACAGATAATTTCTTACTTTGGTTCCATTTTTAAATTTCTGTAAGCGGCTATCCAGAGGTGGTGAAACATTTTTTATACTGTAGATAAAGCAAAGGACAAAAAGTTGAAATCTCAATAAGTAGATTTTGATTTCAAAAAAGTCATAGCAGTTTTCAGTTTGACAGCCGCGATATATGTATTTCCTAGTACCTACCTACTTAATACCTGATGCTATGGGAAGCCAGATTTATCAGGTAGCCTATCATTAAGGCTATCACTACGCAACAAAAATATAAGAAAACATTGAATCTATTTTACAAAGAGTGTCTATATCTAGAGTTTCTTGCCGGTTATTCTCTATATCCCACTTTTTTGGAACTGTGGTACAAGTTTGACTTTTCAAAAGTGCCTATCAATGGTCTTATTGAAATAGCATATTTTGAATTTTATTCACTTTTGTATGCTTTTTTTGTTTTTGTATGCTACAATCACCCTTATGTTTTCCGAATGGTTGGGCAAAGGTAACGTGTAGTATCTAGTAGTTGGGGTCGGCTTCCAGTCTAACCAGATGCGGCTGAATATTAGTATTTTACACACGCGACTGCCATCAGACCTCCGCAACCCAGTTTCTGGGCATATACCGATATTCGAAGGATAGCCTGGTTGTTGGGCTTCTGAGTACCAGTTACGATTGAAATAGGTGTTCGTATGACAACCGGGACCGACGGCTTTACGTGCTCTCCGAGGCACGGAGGGATCTCGATGTGTTAAGAATGGTCACCCATCCACAGACTGACTTCGGCAAGTGTAGCTTAACCTTGCAGATCGGTTGATCAGCGTTGCTATAACTTAGCCACGAGCCCCTCCTCCTAGCACTAGTAGACTAACGTGGCAGTTTATTAGTTATTCTTGCATCACAAAAGCTGATATTTTAGTTATAATTGCGGTCCTCCATAAACAAGAATGAAAGCGTATTCGAGGTCGAGGTCGGTTGAAAACTTACAAAAGTCAAACATAACTCCAGTTTCTAACTGTTGTTTCTCGAATTTCTGTTTGTCTTGTTCCATGTGTACTGGGGATTACTTTGTAATACCAATGTTATTATCAAAGTTGTAATTAATTACACTGTTAGCGTTAACAATGAAAAAACAATACGCTGTTTCAGTTGCGCTTTTAAGATCTTGTAACTACTTATCAGGGTTGCGTACCCGAAGGGTGCCAACGGGACTTATTCCTAAGTATCTCATGAACCGTAATGGGTAGTTAAGTTAGTTAGCAGGTTAAAATATTCACAGTTTCTATTTCTAGTGCCACTATAACGACAAATACAAATATTGATATTAATTAAAAATGGTGCGGAACCCTTTATGTGCAGGTCCGACTCGCACTTGACCGGTTTTTATATAATAATAAACGAGCAGTATTTGTATTGGGTGTGTATTTATGCAAACACAAGAAACCTTAGAGATGAAACTATAAACGATTCTACCAATTTTTTTTAACGGAATATCTTTGTTTTTCGAAGATTTTTCTACGCACCCTTATCAACAATGTTCGTGCACTTTTCTGTTTCTCTCTAACAAATAAGCGCACGCGCACCCTCGCGTGTTATTAAAAGTTGAGTATAATAATCATAATTATATTATCAGTCATAAGCGTGTATGACAAGATGTATGAATGTAGAATGAATGATGAAGTTTTGTGGGTTAGGCAGAAACCACAAAACTTCCCTTGCCCTATGGGAAAAAGGTGTATGTGTGTATGTAGGTATGTATATTAGACATACATGATAGTATTGTACCCTTAAATGTATTCCTTCCTATCTTTGCAAAAAAACAACTGATAAATATACAACCTGCAAACAACAAGCAAGTGCAAACAACTGATTCAACTGAACTGAATTTAATTAACCCAACTAGCCTATTGGGAAAAGCCTCAACTTTTCCCATGATACTAGAATAAATATAAAACTGTACTTACTCGCGGTACCTGAATTCTTCGGTGCGGTATTAGGTCCGGTATAAGGTCCGGTATTGGGTCCGGTATTGTGTGCGGTATTGGGCGCGATGGTGTGTGCGGTGTTGTATGCGTTGTTGAGTGCGGTGTTTGGTGCGCTCACACCTCTTTCAGCCAGCACTTTGAGCACATACATGACCATCAGGATGATTGTTCCTAGAGCCACGGAGATCACCAGGAGAGATTTCTTGACGAAATCCTCGAAACAATCCACTAGGTCATCCATGTAATACTCGAGACTACTCACTAATGCGGCGTTTGTACTTGGCATTTGAAGTTTTTTTTTGTTTTATTATTTTTACTAGAATGTATAGTAAATGTACCTAAAAATTAAAAATACTATCATTCATACTACCACGAAAGATTAAGCAGAGGTGTAATGTACACCTAACAGAAATAGTAACCATGGAGTTTCTTGCCGGTTCTTCTCCATAGGAAACGACTAATTTGGACCCGTGCACCTAGTTTCGACATTTCATAAGTGCCTGTATAAGGTCCATGTGAAAATAAAACTATTTTGATTTTGATTGAACTTTTAGGTCCTATGGAAGGGGTCGAGCCTGTTGCCAGTAGCCGACCATAAATCCAAACTCCGACCGGCTACTAAGAATTTCTTAATAAAAAACTCAATGAATTTGCTCGACTTGGGATTTTACTCAGAACCACACACCCAGCAGCCTCACCCTTGACAACTACAACTAAAGCAGCTGCAGTATAGAGAAAAACTTGAATAAAATTAAATGTTCGATTTGAGTTATGTATTTAGTATAATTATTTTACTTTCCATTATCTACTCATAGTTTTTTTGGAGTGGTTTTATCAATATATTTTCCCTATTTTTTATTCCTTTTAGTCAGAAATTCAGAAATACATTTTCGGGTTATGAACTCAGACCACTTTACACAGTTGACTGACACGTGTAACGACAAGAATCTCATTAATATTGCTTCATGTCCTAAGACAATTTTATCTTGATTTGCAACGTCATTCCG
This sequence comes from Acronicta psi, assembly GCA_946251955.1. Taxonomy (NCBI): domain Eukaryota; kingdom Metazoa; phylum Arthropoda; class Insecta; order Lepidoptera; family Noctuidae; genus Acronicta; species Acronicta psi. Next base: position 10,512,817 of record OX276477.1, on the reverse strand, counting down.
TCTTCCCGTAACTCATAAAATTTATACGATACGTACCACGCAATCCTCTTCACATTTTTAAAATATTGTGAATATTTTTTGTAAACGAAAACAGGGCGCATAGTATGTTAAGTTTTTGTTAAATTTTTATTTAAATTCAAACGCACATAATAATGGCAGATGGAAGCTGCCATGTGACGTTTAGACTTACTTTTTTAAATAGATAAACTCTATGATTTCATAGAAGAGATAGAAAGAGGTGTGAATTTCAGAGGTAGTGAAACAGGCAAACAGACCCTTAGTTTTTATCAAAATAAGATTATTTCTCCGTTTTTTTTTTTTAAAATTACAATATACAGCATGTTAAGAAAACTCTGTCCGACCTGTGAAGATATTATTAGGTATTGATTTTAGATAACATTTATGTAATCGTTTTCAGTTTACAAGTAAAAAAAATATTTCGAATAAAACTTATAAAACTAGGAAACTTAGGTTCATAGCTATAGTTCTCGCCAAACTTATTGTCCGGGATGAAGTTGGCACTAGCTAACTTTAACCCGGCTGTAAAAATTGGAGAAAGAAAAATATTGGATTACAATGATCTAAAACGACAGCATACGACTTGAACTTTCGTTTTTATTTAATAAAATCGAATATTTTTCTTTCTCCGATTTTATGGCCGGGTTAAAGTTAGCTAGTGCCAACTTCAACCCGGACAATAAGTTTGGCGAGAACTGTACAGGGGCAATCGTCACAGGTGCCAAATATACCACGGCAGGTGATAGTGTTGTTACATTCAAGAAAATTGCTAGATTTTGGGAAATTTTGGTAATTTTTGTACAAAAATCATGAATTTAAAACTTCATTAACAGCCAAATTATTTTATTTTATTTGGTATTGTGATCGGATACCTATATACCCCTTTCAGATCGGACAGGGCTTTTTATTTTTGATGTATTTGTTTTAAAAAGCTTATATTGCCTGCAGTCTAGTTAAGGCATTCTCATAATATTTATTCAATTTCTACCAACAGTCATCATGTACTTATTAGGATATTTTGTTATGCAAAATGGATTTTATAAATGGGGCGGTAATGGGTACCGATTTTAAGGGGTCGTTATTAGGTGCGTTTACCTTATTACGATATCTTGTTATGCAAGATCCGTTTTCCTTTGACAGACGCTGTATTGGATACATTAAGCAATCAAAATGCAATATATTCGGTGGTCAAACAACGCAACAATATGGTTCGCAGACGTGACTGACCGCACACAGTTGCCCACTTTCCATAATCCATGATAAACCGGCCAATATTTTTCATGGGTCGCCCCGTCAGCGGCCGGATGATGGATCGCTCTGAACCGTTCACTATGATTTATTTCACTATTACACACATTTTTAATAGTTATTAAGGTTCCGTGGTAAAAATAAAACATGCTTTTTTGGTCTCTCGTCCCTTAAATAATTATGAGATTTCTTTAATGATTTAAGGCCTATTGGTAGATTTTTGATTGTTCCTCGTAAACAGTTTCATAAAAAAATGTACTTATTTTATGTTACCATTGTTCTTTATCATTTTCGTGTGAACTTATAACTTATTTATTTAAAATTGTGGTTTATGACTAGTTCACGCTAGATAAGTATATAGATAGATAGGTTTATATGATACACAAATTATATTTTCCAGGGTCGGATACTGTATGATGTCAAAAAATAAGTATCTAGGTCAATTAAAATTGTTTAACTGAACTGCGGCGTTAAAGAAGGCTTTGTTTAACCCCTGTTCTATTGTGAGCTCAAAATTATCTTCTATGTGATTTTTATGTTGATCCATGGTTGATCAGTTTTGGTAACAAACTGTCTCCGAACGTCTTCATATAATAGTGAGAGCAGCCCGTCGGTGATTGATGATCCTACCCTTAGCGAAAGATTTTGTTTAGAATATCCGGTAATAGCGTTTGTAAGGTTGGCTTGCTTTACAAACTTTTGGGAACTAGCATTTGAGGATTAGCACATTAAGGGCCTGTTTAACCATCACCTGATAAGTTCCGGTTAAATTGCTTGGATACCTGATTAAGATAATTTCATACAAAGGAGGTGACCTAAAGCCCATACAGCTCAGCCCAAATTTGAACCGGAGGTACATGACAGATGTCAAGTTCATAGTTTTTACGGTTTTTACTCATTACGAAACAGATAATAGTGAGCCAAAATGGCGTGATTTTTCTCAAATTAAAAGTTCTTTTCTCATCCCCCAGTCAACATTAAAAAAAAAGTACGACTAGAGTTTTAAACAGTGTAATATAGGGTATTATTTCAATAGTGTACCTTCGGTATATACATCATTTGGGCAGTTTTCGATGACCTCCTTTTGTTCCATTTTTGAATTTCTCTGACGATTAGCGGCTATCCGGAGGTGGTGAAACAGGAATGCCCCACGGTTTCACAGCTTTGCTCGACTCCTATTGGTTGTACCGTATAGCTTAGTGTATATAGTGTTCCTCTGTAAATGGACTATCGATCGATAGAGAAAAAAAATAGAACAATAGTATATTCAACTCATTTTGGCCAAATTGGTTTATACGCCAATTGAGCCCAGAGGTATCGATTACACAGTAGCAATAATTGTGTAAAATAATACTCAATATTGAGTATTGAGTATTGTTGCGGTGTAAGTCTGCTAAAACAATGAATTTTGATGTGCACGAAAAAAATATAACAATGTTGGAATTTTAAATATTGTAGTAGTGTCGGTATTCTTATCATAGAAAAATAGAACTCGACTATGTTCATTTTCGATAAGGGGCGGAAACTTGATGATATGTTTTATAACGCGTTTTTATAGGTAGGTACTATACTAGCAATTCGCCCTCGCTTCACTCCGGTTATTATCAGTATAAAGGAGGCCGAAATTGGCCCTAATGATGTACCGAAGGTACACTTATGGGAAAAAATTATCTGCGTTACACTGTTTAAAACTCTAGTCGATTTTTTTTATATGTTGACTGGGGGATGAGAAATAAAACTTTTAATTTGCGAAAAATTACGCCATTTTGGCACACTAATATCTGTTTCGTAATGATTTCATGGTAAAAACCAGTAGAAACTATCAACTTGACAGCTGTCATGTACCTCTGGTACAAATTTGGGCTGAGATGTTTGGGCTTTTGATGACCTCCTGTCCTACATTTTAAGTAAGGTAAGACCTCTAACAATACATCTGTGATAACGGCATTTAATAATAATATATTTAGGTAGTTTTTTTGTGTTATAATACCAAAGTCAAAGTCAAATGTTTTATTTCAATTAGATCATAAATCAATAGGTAATTACTTTCAAAAAGTCAAACTAGTAGCACGGTCCCAGAAAGTGGATCTTACGGAGAAGAGAAGAGAGAAGAAATTCCAAAGACACTTCTTTTAAAAAAAATGTTGGTTACAATATTATAATTTGACTACAAATGTACATACAAACCAAAAATTCTTAAAACTGTTATTCTGGCTACTGTTCTTCTAAAGAGCCCCATTTTATTTTTTCATTATCTATAACAAGCTTTCCGCCAGCGGTTTCGTCCGTGTGGTCATAAGCCATCGCGGACTTTTCTGTAGACCAGTATAAGATACACAGTTCCACTGTACATCATTTTGTTATAGGTATCTCAAAGGGTTTAGGCAGCGTTTTCGTTTAAAGCTCCCAGACAGCATTATTTTAGCCAATGTATATTTTTTTTTTTTTTTTTTTTTAGGACGGATGTAGATTCTAGCTCAGGAGCTTTAGAATCTTAACCGGGCTTGGTGGCGAGGCACCTTTTGTGCCTCCAGCCTTGGACACTTATAAACTAAGCAACCACAGCTAAGGGCGTCCCCTAACGGGACTCGGACCTCGGCTTAGGGCGTTGCTGGGGGGACAGCTAGGGACAGCTGGATCTGGGTTGAAATTATTTAGGGACGAATTTAAAACTACTGGCTCGGCGCGGGCCGGCTCGAGCAAGGGACGGGGAGGGGTACCGTTTCGGGGTCTTCGCGACGGGCCTCGCCGGCGAGGACGGTAAATCGGATGGCGTCGAGCCTGTTTGAGTGCTTCTTGTGCTACGGTAATCGGGTCGTCAGGGTAAGTGAGTGCGTGCCTTGGGCGGCGCACTCTACTTATCAGAGAGGGTTTGTAGTCTACGCTACTGACTACTAGGCGGTTTGGGTGGAGGGGGGCCTGATCGAAATAACGCTTGGAGGCGCGTTTCATGTACTGCTTGATGGTAGGCAGTTTTAGGTCGAGGTGGAGGTCCCTATTGCGCACGAACCACGGGGCGCCCGTGGCTTTGCGCATAAAACGGTTTTGGAGGGTCTGCATCCTATGGATTGCGTGACTTTCAATGTGAGCGAATACGACGCTCGCATAGGTCATGATGGGGCGAATACACATCAAGTAAATTCTCACCTTGTAATTAAGGGAGAGTTTACTGCGCGCATTGAGTATGCCGTGCAGGCGGCCGAGAGCGAAAGCGGCGCGCGAGCGCACCGTCTTTATGTGCTCTCGGAACGAGAGTCGGTGATCGAGAATCACGCCCAGGTATTTGGCTTTCGGTTCCCAAGGGATCCGTTGGCCGAATAGGGAGATGGGTTGGACTTGATTGGAAAGATTGGAACTCTTGTGGAAGAGAACCGCTGCACTCTTGGAGGGATTCACCTCAATTCTCCATTTCCTGAACCACTTTCCGAGGGCAGTGACCGAGGCTTGGAGGACTTTGGTGATATTTGTTAGGCTAATGCCGGAATAATAGATGGCCGTATCGTCAGCGAATAGGGCCAGCTGTGACTTTGAGCTCTTGGGAATATCGCTGGTGTACAGCGTGAAAAGGAGCGGAGAGAGCACGGAGCCCTGAGGGACCCCGGCTCGGATAGGATGAGGGGACGATAGCGTACCACCCTCAATGCGATAGCGAAAGGTGCGGTTTGACAAGAAGTCTCGAATGATGAGCACGAGACGATCCGGCACATTGAAGGAATACAGCTTGTATATCAAGCCATTGTGCCAGACTTTGTCAAAAGCTTTCGCCACGTCGAAGAAAAGCATGCCAGTCGTCATACCGCGTTGGAAACCAGCGCTGATATGTTCGACTATGCGATGCACTTGGTGGATGCAAGAGTGTTTGGTTCGAAAGCCAAACTGCTCGTCAGGAATGAGATTGTGGGATTCGGCAAAGTCCTTTAGTCGGGCATAGATTAGACGCTCATAAATCTTCCCTAGGACATTAAGAAGACTTATGGCGCGATAACTGGACGGCTCAGTCCTGGGTTTGCCGGGGTTGGGGATACCGATGACGGTGGCTTCTTTCCACGATTGTGGGAAGATGTTATTTTTTAGAGCCGCATTGAAAATGGCGGTCATTAGAATAATGAGGTGGGCGGGGAAGAGCTTTACCATCTTGTTGGTGATGCCGTCTGATCCGGGGGCTTTCCTGGGTCGTAAATTCTTAATGATTTTCTGGACTTCGTCCACAGTGACAGGGGGGACGGAGTCGTCTGGGTCGGGGTCAGGGCGGGAGGAGGGGGCGGGACTTACTGGGGCCGTAAGATTATCGGGGGATAGAGAGAGGGTGACTCTACGTTCGACTTCGGCGTTCACCTCGTCTAGGTGGGCCTGGTCTACAGGTAGAGTGCTGGGCGAGCATTGTGCCTCTAGACTGTCTGCTAGGCATTCGGATTTTTCGTCATCGTCAAAGGCCGGCCTTTGGTTTGGTCGATTCAGAGGGGGCATGGTGGAAACTTGGTCGGATTTGAGTTTCCTAGTCAGATGCCAGAAGGCCTGGTGGGTGGGCTCCAGGTCCTTCAGCAAGTTGTCCCAGCGGGCCTCGCGCAGCTCACTTATGCGTTCCTTTACAGCGCGCTGTAAGTTGCGCATGTGAGTGCGGTTCGGCTCGCAGGGAAAACTATCGTACGCTCTGATAGCCGCGTTTTTCTCCGTCATCAGCCTTCGCACATCCTCCGGCAGATTCCAGCGGTCATCTAATTCCTCTGGAATCTGTCGCGAACATTCGTTCAACACGGATTGTACGTGACCAGTGATCCCTCACTGGTCACGTACAATCCGTGTCAATCGCGCCCGTCGCGTCGGCTACTGACAGTAATGAGTCGGGGATGGCGTCCAGGTGAACGGATGAAGTCGACTTAAGGCGTTCCTCGAGTTTACTCCAGTCCGTTATCACCTTTGTTGGAGCGGGCTGACCTGGGTCTAAGGGATCTGTCCTAGGGCCTAGTTTGATGACCACAGGTCCAATGTATATAAAAACTTGACAAATTATATACTAAAACTTTCCTCGAGAACCACTCTATTCATTGGTGAAAACAGCATAAAAATCGGTGCAGTAGTTTTTGGGTTTATCGCGAACAGAAAGACAGACAGACGCGGTGGAGGACTTCATCATCATTGAGAATCCACTCCTGTGTGGGTTCAGTTTCCGCACTTAGTCCTGCAGAGGACCATTGTACGTGTGCCGAGGGGCTGTTAGCCCAGCCCAATTCCCTCCAGAAGCAGATTAGCGGCGGAGGTCTTTGTTTTATAACATGCATCTATAAAGCACGATGTTAAGTCGATACTTGAATGCTGCTAATACTTTGGTTGGGTGAGAGTGGGGTCGTATATGTCGCCGACGACCTTAAAAAAGAGGTCTGGAATTCCAGCTATTCCAGGTAGAGCAGTATTATTGAGTTCTTATAAGAGATTCTCAGAAGCAGTAGGCAATAGGTTCGCTCTTTAACCCCTTCAAGCCTTTTTCGAGAAAATATATGTCCTACTCAAAAATGTAATCTATTTAGTTTAGTTCCTTTCACATTTTTTTCCTATATTGTGTTACAATGTCAATACTACCGACTAATATTTCAGTAAAGATTTCAAGAGAGCCAAAACTATTATTATCCATATCTTATCAACAGAAAATATCCGTGGGAAATTTGGGATCAAAGACGCTTCCGGAGCGAAAGTATCGCACTGGGGGGCTTATTGACAACCCACCGAAGAGTCCCCAATTCGCCACCTACAACAAGCAAATGGGGTCACCATTTGCTTCACTATTTACAATACAGTGCGGGTTTCTGTTAGTTTGTCTGCATACGTTTCTTATTCAGATATAGGTACTTCGATAGTGAAGTTTTAGCCTTTAGCCTTATATGCGGGCTCACGTTAGAAATATCGGTAACGTAACCTACTTGTACCATAGCAAGGACGTAAGCTGGTTTTATCGACAATTCATTGAGAGTGGTTACTGTATGAGTGTCCCTATTTTTTCTATAATAAGGATAGTGATATCATATCATAGATAAGAATTTCAGCACAAAAAAGGTACTTAATTAAGGCGAGGCATTGACAAACTATGAATCTGAAATCGGACCCCCGCACCGCGCCATCCTCTTACACCCCGCAAATACTTCGTGGTTTGCGATCGTAGGCTCGCGCTGTGGAACAGAGACGTCATAGAGTCGCGCTTACTATCATAATGAATACTACATGAATAATGACATATGTAAAAATCAGATCCGTATGTTTTGTAATGGCTGAGAAATATTAAGATCCGTGACGCCCAAATCTTCAATGCGTCGTCTTAATTAAATATGGGTACAGTGACTACAGATGCTGTCTTTGTAGGTATGGACATTCGAAATATTCGAATATTGTTTTCAGTTTAATTTGTACACATTGACAATTACACAATTTATGATTGTGCTTGTCTATCGTCTTTGTTTTTTTCTCGGTATTATCACTGTCATTAATCGATTTTGAACTACATATTAATTTGTAAAACTATGTTACGGCACAAGAAATTGATTATTCCATCCACGAAATTACTAAATTCATTCGATTGTTTGATAATCAATCGATTAAAGAATCGTATTAAAGAATAAATCGACATTCAAATATACGCAAATACAATTATCGATTCATTCGATTAATTATTTAGAGTAGTAACAATCGCCTAACGCCAGGTACAGTGCGGGCTCACGTCAAAAAGGCACGTGTGTTTATGGAATCAGCCCCTCAACCATGAGTTCTATCGAACGAGTTTCGATAGGATTTTTACGCATCGAAACGCTGCAATCTCATATCAGATTTTAGTTCCTTACGTAACCGCTAGTGGCGCTGCGAGGGCTTTCCATACGAATATTTTACGGCATCGCTAGCGAGTCTAGTGAGAAAAACTCATGGTCGAGGCACAGGACGCATTATCGCAATAACGCATCTGGCATTACCGGCCGATAATAACATTCCAGTGTGGGATAACCTTTAAACGTACCGGCGAACTGTGGGTGTACATAAGTACTCCTCTGCTTAACCCTAACTAAGAAATAACAAAACACAACATAGGTGCAGTCAACATCAGATATATCGGGACATATTATTTATAATAATCGGAATAACTAAGAAAATTAAACTTTATCTTAATGTGATAAAGACTATTTTTGAATGACAGTTACCGTGTAGTGTGTTCGTTCTTAGTTGTTCCGATCATTTTTTTTAAACACTTTGTCTGTCCCTATATATCTGATGCTATACTGTACCAACACACGCGCAATATAGGCTTGATGGTATGTTATGGTATATTATTTTTCGAACCACTTTATGCACCACTGTATAACCACTCGCTTGACCCTCCGCTCGACACAAACAAGCCCGCTGCTGCTGCCGCCCGCTCGGCTGACCACTACGCATAAGCGAACAAGCGCCCACTTAGACCGTACCATTAGGTAGTAAGATCATAATTTTCAATCTCTTTTGGTTCTGAACAGTGTGGGTGCAAAATAATGTCTTTTGGGAAATACTCAACAACTTTTGGTGGTCGGGAGAGGTACAAGGACGATAAACGCGGTAGCGGGAGCGATAGCCTTATCTCATTTGAATAGATTTCGGATCTCGGTGCCGCATATATAGTAACAATGCTTGTAGAGATTCCGGTCATTCGTTTCTATTCACTCAAGTTTGTAGTGCTTTTTTTTTCATTAATTAATTTTTAGTTATTAGTGCAATAATTGTGTGTGAAAATTATAGTGTGGTTTTGTGGTTTTATAATACTTAAAATTATTGAATATGGATCACAATTATGATTTTTACTAGAGAATTATTATTAGAAACATATTTTTGGAAATGATAAAAGTAGAATATAACATGAAAAAAAAGTATATTTTCTTCTTCAGTACTTTCTTAATATTATTTTTTTATGCATACCCGTATTTAGTTTCAAGTGATAAAGATATGAAAATGAAATATATTTTACAGTGGACAGAGCCAGACAATGAACCTTTCATTTCTATGGGTAAGGCACAAGAAACATTTATCAAAAGACACTGTGCAGTAAGTAACTGTTATGTTACCCATGATAAAAATCTTTTAGGCGACATCACAGATTTTGATGCAATCTTATTCCATGGTCCCGAGCTGAATAGAAAATTTCTCCCTTTACCAACAAAGAGATCGACACATCAAAAATACGTGTTTGTTAGTATGGAATCTTCACATTATTATCCATTATACCATATCAGGTACGAAAGTTATTTCAACTGGACTTGGACATATAAATTAAATTCTGATGAATTTTATGGGTACATGACAATAAGAAATAATAAAGGTGATGTCATCGGTCCAAGGGAAGCGATGCACTGGCTTAAGGTAGAAGAAATGAAATCTATAAGTCTTGAACTAAAAGATAAGCTAAAAAGTAAAAGGATTGCGGCAGCTTGGTTTGTGTCTAATTGTAAGTCACGTAGCAAAAGAGAGAAAGTTGCAAAAGAATTACAGAAAAAACTAGCTGAACATAACATGACATTAGATATATACGGCAAATGTGGAACTAAACGGTGTTCTAGGGACAATGCGATGGAATGTTTGCGTAAAATGGAAAGGGATTACTACTTCTACTTATCTTTTGAGAATTCATTCAGTGAGGACTATGTGACGGAGAAGCTATTGAACCCGCTGCAACACTACACTGTCCCAATAGTGTACGGAGGAGCTAACTATACCAGGTGAGATTGTTGCTTGCACTGAAATGTTTAATGTCCATACAAATAATGCCAAAATTCTATCCCTAGTAAGCAAATATTTCCACTGATTTGGAACAAGATCATTTCATTTGATCAAGGAACCGACTCTAAATCATCAAATTGTACCAGATGAAATTTATAAATGTTTATAAATAATACAGAACTTTGTAGACGACTGTGCCCAGCAGTGATGCACAAGAAGCTACCTAAAATGAATCTTATGATGAACAAATTGTATAAATCCCTATCCCATAAAATACAAACGTATATTTCTCATTCCCCTTTTAATGTTACTTATTTTTTATTTCAGATTTATACCAGACGGATCCTATTTAAACGCCGGCATCGGCGTAAATGAGCTTGTGAAAAAAATAGTCAGTATTATCAACGACAAAGACAAGTACTACGATTACTTCAGATGGCATAATCACTATTCATATCATAGCGTGGAAGAATCGCCGGAAACGGACTACTATTGTAGATTTTGTAGTAGGCTCAATGATGCCAAATTAACGGAATCAATAATTGTTTACAATAATTTTAAAAGTTGGTGGCACCGATAATCTTACTTCATCTACAGTTACCTCTGGGGATCTGTGTAGAATAGTTGTAGAAGTTGAAGATAATTTTGTATAACACCAAATAAAATTAATCTTACTGAATTACTTGATTTTTGTTCAACTAAGTTTTGTAAAAGATGTTGCTGAGACATGGAAGACACCACGTTAACGTTTAAAAAAATACCCCGAAGATGTGGTAAAACTCTCTGCCGAGTTTGTATAGGTTGATTCCACCGTATTAACAAATATTTTGCTGTTGAATGATAATGTGTTAATTAATAACATAATTAAGAGCACTATTGCCTTCCAGTTTGCTGTAGCCAAATTACGGGAAAAAAATAGACTATAAACATAAGAGTTCTAAGACTATTGACGTCTCGAGATGTCCATGCGCAGGCAATATTACAGCTGGTGTTACTGACGCCTAATAGGCTGCATACGTTTGTTTTTCATAATTTTACAGGGGTAAATATATCTTCATCATCATTAACCCATTTTTATTGTCCTACTGCTGGGTATTCTGGAAGGAGATCTGCCCAAGCTAGCCTAATGTAGTCCACCATGCCTATGTTGGTTGGCTTCACATGCCACCGGCGCCCGTCCAGAAAACCTCTCGAGCGCTCAGCTTTTCTTACGATGTTTTCGAAAAGTGCCTGTGATTCCAACTTGAGACCTCTTGACTTACCAGTCCAGTGGTCATATCCTTAGGCTCTATCATTGCACATTTATAATGAGTTTCTATAAATATTGTAAATTAAATTAATTATCTTTATTATACCTCTTATTCTTATTTTGTCGCGAACCTGGTTGCTAGCTGTTGTACACTACTCTTTATCGAAGAGGAATATATTATTTTAATTTCTATCATTATTTATAATTATGACTAGGTAGGTGTTCCCGGCATCCCTTTGAAATGTCCTTTTTTTCTATCTTTACATTTTAAGGTTTTTTGTCATAAACATTCGCAGGGGTCAACTTATCAAAGTTTCATCACACTTGTATAAATGTTGGTAAGTTTACTAGTAAAACTTTGGTAATTTTATAACAACGCATAGGTACGGGACAAAAAAGAAGGAAATATTTATTGAAAACTGAATGTTTCCTTGACATACTATTAGATTGCTTATCTATTACATACCATGTCTGCTTTCCCCAAGAGGTTAGGTTAGGTTAGGTTTATTTTTGGCAAGCGGGCTTCATCATAGACCACATCGTTGCTCAACATCAGGCGAGTTACGGTCAAGCGCAAGCTTATTTAAGAAAAAAAATACAAAACAGTCTTTCGTTTTCGTTCAAAGCCAGGTTCGCCCAGGTTACACTTCCTACTGGAAAGTGATAGGCAAGATTAACTTGTGTTTTCAGAGTGATCTCCACTTTTAAAACACGAGGCATAGAGGGTACTATTGATTAATCTGCTATTTCCAACTGGTCTTCACTCAATATCAAGTTGAACAATGTAGTTTTTTCTACTAATGGCGAAGCACCTAAGAGAACGAGTGCCCAGCTTACTTGATTAATTAATGCCTGATAAGCCTACCTTTAACGTAAGTATCAGAGGCAACTATAAATATTTTTTTGTAGGTTTTTGTTCTAGCAAACTAACTGTTGGAGCACTTCTAATGTAATCAACGGGAACGAAAGAAGGGCGAAAAAATATATTTTTGTAAACATGTAACATGTTTCTTATATTTTTTCCCTATACTCTAAATGGTATTAAATACAATAGAATTTACAAATTGTTGGCTAAAATATAAGCAACATTGATTGCAATAGAAGTAGGTACACCGAAAATTGGTTAAAATCAAAAATCTTGCTGAAAAAAAAATCAATAAGAAATTACACGTGTTTTAATTCTGAATTTCCAATTTTCCAACCATTCCACCATTTAGAGAAATCAGTATAAACGCTTGGTTGATTCATATAATTGACATCATTGATCTTTTTGCAGAAGTTACAGTAATAATCAGTGTCGGGTGTATCACCAGGTTGGCTATAGGTGTAGTGGTTGTGCCATCTGAAGAATTCGTAATACTTCTCCTTGTTGTTTATAAGATCAACCATTTGCTTCACTAGCTCTTCTGTAGTAAGAGTTCGCGCGTTTAAATATATTCCGTCGGGCATGAACCTGGAAATCAAAGTAAAGTTTGCTGAAAACTGCACAGCTATTGGAATCGATCAAATTATCAGTATCAGTATCGCCCAGGAATAAGGACCCAGAGATCTGCGATTGCATTCGTGTAAAATACTGATATTCCACAGCGTCTTGCAGTCCGCAAGTATGAGCAATTTAAAGTTGTCTAAACAATTGATTGTTTTCTCAACAAAATCTGCTTAAAGCATACATAGGTCAAAAAATTCCTGAGTGAAGTTACCTGGTATAATTAGCCCCGCCATACACTATTGGTACCGTGTAGTGTTGCAGTGCATTCAATAACTTCTCCGTCACGTAATCTTCGCTTATCGAATTTTCAAAGGACAGGTAGAAGTAGTAATCATTCTCCAACATTTCCCAACATGTTATTTTCGACGGAAAGCTCTTTTTTCCACACGCACCGTATATGTCTAGGGTCATATTGTATCGAGCTAGTTCCTGCTTTATTTGTATTGCCAATTTTTCTCTTCCACTGCGCGTGTGACTATTTGATACAAACCAAGCAACGGCATTTTTTTTACCACCTAGCTTTTCCCTTAGTTCATTATCAACAGGTTTCATTTCTGCTATTGTTGGCCAATGCATGACTTTTTTCGGACCAATAATATCTCCAAGTTTGTTTCTAATAAGGATATATCCCCAAAATATATCGGAATCTAGTTTATACGTCAAAGTCAAGTTGAAGAAACCATCGTACTTTTCGCTATACACCGAGTAGTAGGCGGCAGGTTCCGGACTAGCAAACACATACTTTTGGTGTATAGATCTACTTTTTGGTAATCGTATGCATCCACGTCGTACGTCGTAGCAAGAGAAGTAGATGGCATCATAATATGTGATATCGCTTAGATAAGTTTTATTCCACGTGACGTAGCAGTTGTTCACAGGGCAGTGCCTCTCGAGAAACACATCTTGGCCCGACTTCATGAACGTAAATGGCTCTCTTTCTGGTTTTGTCCATTGCAGAATATATTTGACACTGGGCATCAGATTTTTTTCTGTAAAAGTATCGTCAACATTTTCTGTCCTTGTTACTACTCCCCATTTTTTGTTCGAACGCGGCGGCCAGTAAAACACTGCGATATACCAAAGTATTAATATTACAAAACCGTACCAAAATGATAGTCTCTGTCCTGTTTTCGACATTCTTATATTTTGGTAATAATCATTTAATCAATTGACCGGGTCCCGGCGCCCGAAAACAATAGATTTTTTGTTTGACTGTTATTCGTTGCTTGACAGGTTAAAGGGAAAATTCAAGCTACAGTTGCTTTACCCCTTAGATTTTTTTATATAATTATATATTATTCTTGAAATATTTTTACATGGTCTCAGATACTTAGTCACTTTCAAATTACTTTACAAATGATTGTTATACTCATAGATAATACACATTGTATACTAAACTCTTTGCTTTCGAAGCTTTCAAAATGTCATCTTGTTTTTATTTATGTTGGTATAAAGAGATTCTATGTGCGTGTAATGCATCAACATCGTGTAAAAAGGATACAAGCTTTTTAATGACATGTCCTTTTTAGCTAGGTTTAGTTTCGACTATATTAAAGCAACCGTTACTAGGACTATTTGTCGAATGCGAAACTCTCCATGCGATTCTCTCCTATGGTGTTTAGACTGCTACATAAAATCCTGTACGAGTAGCGGAATACTGGGCCTAGTTCAATGTTAATTGGGAACATTGAACTAGGCCCAAAGGAGATCATTAAAAGCCCATACAAGCTCAAATTTGTACCGGAGGTACGTAACAGCTGTCAAGTTGTTATGCACTGGTCACGGCCGCGCGCTGTTCCAAATAGTGCAAATTATTTTCTCATAAAAATATAAAATATTAATTCACAAACCATTTTGGTTCTCTACACTGAAATAATGTTCCATAATGTTTTCTACCACTCTACATGCTAATATCTTTACCATTCTTAGATAAGCCTAAAATAATTTAACGGTTGACTTACAAAATACCTCATTTTGTGATATGATAATGTGTGAACTAGTTAGTCATTTTGGCAACAATTTTAACGTATACTTACACTTAGAAACAAATAGGTGCTCAAGTTTTATTGTTCTAGCAAGTTTTATTGGAAATTATTGTAATTATAAAATAAAAAAAACGATATTTTGTACTATGGAACATAATATACCGTTTTAAGCTAATCAAATTGTTACTATCAATTGGAATATTCCTTTTCTTTTTACTGTTATATTGAAATTTATGTGTTTCAACAAAGTTTTTATTCTGCTGCAGATGTGTCTCATTTAACATGGTTAGTAAGTTAGTTAAATATTTTGTTTGCTGTGTAATCAGCAGTACTACGTTTCTACTTTTGTATAATTTGGATCACTATAATCCACAATGGAGTTCAAACAATACATATAATAAATTGAACTTAAAATTAGACTTAAAGTACATATTAATATGGACTCCACCTACAACAGATCCAATCATGAATTTAGGTGTAGGCCCGAGCGCGTTTCTAAATAAAAAATGTCCAGTTTCCAACTGTTACGTATCGTCAAACAGACAATTCTTTAAAGATGTAACTGATTTCGATGTCATATTGTTCCATGGTCCAGAAATTACACATAATCCTTCACGATTGCCACAGTCGCGTTCTACTCGTCAAAAATATGTTTTCGCAAGTATGGAATCATCAGAATACTATCCGGTCTGCAATAAAATGTATAACAATTATTTTAATTGGACTTGGACTTACAAATTGAAATCTGATGAATATTACGGTTATATGGTTATAAGAGATGAAAAAGGGGATGTGGTAGGACCTAGAGAAGAGATGCATTGGAAGAAACTTGAATCAATGAAGCCTATTAATGACACAATCAAAGCAAAATTAAGTAGAAAAAAATATGCAGTGGCTTGGTTCGTATCGAACTGTGGTGCACCAAGCGGAAGAGATCTGATTGCCAGACAGCTTCAAATTGAATTAGGAAAGTACAATATGACGGTAGATATATTTGGAACATGCGGAACAAAGTGGTGTCCTAGAAAAACTATGGCGGAGTGTCTGCGCCTATTGGAGAGCGATTACTACTTCTATTTGTCGTTCGAGAACTCGTTCAGTGAAGACTATGTGACGGAAAAGTTGCTACATGCCCTCAAACATTACACTGTGCCAATAGTATATGGTGGCGCGAACTATACAAGGTTCATCATTTTATTTATTTATCATAATTTGTTGCAAATCTCAAAGGTTTCTTTCTCATAGATAGTTACAATCTTCTTTCAAAGTGGTTAAAAATCCGACTGCCGAAGGAGAGTTATGTGTTTGACGTGTACTTATTTATGTTTGTATGTCCATTCCTATGTCCGCTCGTAACTACTGGAACGGCTTAACCGATTTAGATAAATGATATATCATTAGATTCGTCTTGATGGTACAAATGTCACTGGGTACATGACATTCTAAAAATAACAAAATGGCGCCCCACCTGCATACATTTTCATAGTTATAAAGTACTTTAGACGCAGTCGGGTTTTTTTTGTTGAAACCTGCATGCCAGAGAGATTTTCTCGACGGCATGTGAACTCTGCCAACCTGAGTGTGGTGGACTATAGCCTAATCCTTCTCCTACTGAGATCAACTCACTTTAACCCGGCCGTATAATCGGAGAAAGAAAAATATTTGATTGTAATAAATAAAACCGAAAGCTCAAGTCGTAGGCCAATATTTTTCTTTTTACCGTTTTTTACGGCCGGGTTAAAGTTAGCTCGTGCCGAATTCAAATTCGGACAATAAGATTGGCGAGAACTGTAGGTAGGTAGGAACCTAACCCTCTGCTGAACGCGAACAAAGATTACCTGTGTTCTTTCCAGGTTCATGGCAGATGGAATGTACCTAGTTGCTAGAAGACAATCGCTTAGAAAGTTAGCGCGGGAAATGGCGAATATAATACACGATAAGCAAAAGTACTACAATTACTTCAAGTGGCACAATCACTACTCTTATCATGACGTCCTTGAATCGCCCAACACTGACACCTACTGTAAATTGTGTGCAATGATCAACAACAAGGAATATTTTAACAGGAATAGTGTATATAACGACTTTATCAACTGGTGGAGTCCACATAATGAATGCAGTAATTAAAAAAATAAAGTTCATTTTTATGTCATTTATTTAGCACCAATCAATGATCCTCTTTTTAAGTTATTTTTAATGAAGGAAAAAATCGGTTGGCGGGCAGGATTCGAACCTGCGTCTTCTGGTTCGGTATACCAGACGCTTTGACCACTAAGATACCGCGAGCCCCACTCGCCAGTCGAAATCTTCCTTCACATTCTAATTTACGTCTTAAAGGTGACGTAGCGACATCTATTGTGAATGCTTCACAACCGACACGACTAACTTTACAGCTAGTTCGATGTCGTATGATGCCACACTTTTTGTATTTTTTTTAGGCATTTTCCATGCTAAGATTACAAGTTATTTTTAATGGAGAAGGAAAAATCTAAAAACCTCTTTTTAATTATAATGTAAATATGATTGTCAAGTTATTACTGCTTCTTTAGCCTCTCTAAGTCCTGCTACGCTAAAGAGCCTGTTTTCGATTTCCAGGTTGCGCATTGTGATATTGGGTTTTTCTATAAAATTCTCAGAACCAGCTTGGAGTTGGAGTTGTACCTGGTTAGTGGCATTAAGCTCGCAGACCTAAACATGTACATTAGTAGGTACTTCTATGCCTAACCCTTCTGAGAATGCAGGCGCGATGGTTTATTAGTACGTTATTATAGTTATTATTAAAAATACAGTAGATTATGTGAATTTATTATAAGATATACAGTACACTATTTAATTATATATGAAATGTATTAATAAATTGACAAAACGAATGTTTCTCAAATCATGTGTTTATTTTCTTACATTATTGATCATTTCGTACATCTGTGCTGCCTAGCTCCCCGAAGCCACCTAGTTCTGCAGCATTCAAGTAAATCCATCCATCCGGCATAAATCTGAAATGGGTAATGATTTAATTAAGCATTTATTAAAAACTAATATTATAAATGTGAAAGTTTGTGAGGACGGATGGATGTTTGTTACTCTTTCACGCAAAAACTACTAAACGGATCTGGATGAAATTTGGCACAGAGATAGATTATAGTCTGGAATAGCACATAGGCTACTTTTTATCCCGGTAAAATGCATGGTTCCCGTGGGATAGCGGGTGAAGCCGCTGGCGGAAAGCTAGTTAGAAAGAAACGGCGGAGTAAAATATCGTGAGGAAAGCCACCTACATGCTTGAGAAACTTCGTGTGAAGTCTTTTAACCCGCACTAGGCCAGCGTGGGGTACTGTAGCCCAACGCTTTCCTCTCTGGAGTGGACCTGTGCCCAGCAGTGCGCTAGTAAAACGTGGCTTGATGATGATGATGACAATTCTGAAATTCCATAAGGATTTATTTAGCACAGCAGCGATTGGAAGCAGGTGACTAAATATGGGCGCAAAACAGTGGTTTTTTAATTCGATCTCGTGAACATTACACATTTACCAGATAGGTCTCTGTGACCATGCCTTATTTTTAACCCCCGACGCAAAAACGACGGGGTGTTATAAGTTTGACGTGTCTGTGTGTGTGAGTGTGTGTTTGTGTGTGTGTGTCTGTCTGTGGCATCGTAGCTCCCGAACGGATGGACCGATTTTGATTTTATTTTTTTTATTTGAAAGGTGAATTAGTCGGGAGTGTTCTTAGCTATGTTTGATGAAAATCGGTCCAAGATGGCCGCCGCTACAAAATAGCGGATTATATATTTTTTCACAACTGCCTCAATGTGGGTATCAAATGAAAGGGCTTAACTAGAAAAATACTATGATAAATTTGAAATCCAAGAGAGCCGCCACCACAAAACTGCAAATTACATTTCGTGTCGGGGGTTTTCTAAATTTTTAATTTAGGTTAGGTTAGGTTAGTTGTAATTCTACTTTAATTTTCGGCACAAGCTTCTCTTTTATGTTTATTGTACCTGTTCGACGAACAACACAGCCGCTTTCACTGTTGTTAAAAGCAATTTCTTACTGAATACATAATCTTTAAACCAACTATAATCAAGGCACATGTTTATTTGGTCGAATTGTAGTGTTATTTTTGTCTCTTATTATAAAATAACCCCACCGTACCTACTTATAGTCCAACTTAAAATGTCCACGTCCAGCTAAAGTATCGTTCAAATCTGTTGGAGCATTGTCTGAAGATTCTATCCTGGCGAACATGTACTTCTGGTGCGGTGATCTCGTTTTGGGCAAATTATACAAATGTACTACTTTGGGCCTTACATCAAATTCACAATACAATAAGTGTAGGGACATTTTCTCTCGATAAGACCACTATCTCCCTTACCCATGTACACAAAATGAATATTTGTTAACTTCCACTGCAATATATACTTCATAATATCGTCACACACTACACCATTAACGATCAATCACTATAGGGGACAGTAATCTGATCACTAGGTTCTTTGTGTTTGAGAAAATTGTTATAATTCCAAATCAACAAAATAAAAAGAACTACCACCAGTAATATAAAAAAAAGTAAATTATCTATTGGCTTCATTTCTAGAAACACGGGGACTAAAAATTATAACTCGTATTACTATGCGCGTAGTGTGCAATGCAAATGGCAAGTGTTGATAACACGTAGGTACTTGACTATACTTAAACGATACATCAGTAAAGGTACCTCAATATAACTCGCAAGTCGCAACCAATGGAATTCGCGAAAAGTAATATAATTATCTCTTACACATCCTCCTATCCTTTTCCCAAACATATTGGGGTCGGTTTCCAATCTAACCAGATGCGACTGAATATCAGTATTTTACACGAAGCGACTGCCATCAGACCTCCGCAACCCAATTTCTGGGCAATACCGATATTCGAAGGATAGACTGGCTGTCAGGCTTTTTGGGCTTCTGATGACCCCTTACGATTGACATAGGTGTTCGTATGACAACCGGGACCGAGGGCTTTACGTGCTCTCCGAGGCACAGAGGGGTCTCGATGTGTTAAAAATGGTCATCCATCCACAGACTGACCTTGGCAAGCGTAGCTTAACCTTGCAGATCGGTTGATCAGCGTTGGTAACCTTGCCACGAGCCCCTCGATAATTATCTCCTACATTTGGAATATTGTCTTCTAGAATATTCTCATTTAAATTATAATAAATACTAGCTGTTTCCCGCGGTGTTAATCGCGTTCATTTTTTTTTCCCAATCCCATTGGAATTTCCCAAATCCAGCGAGTACAAAAAAAACTTAAGGGCCTGTTTCACCACTTATTAGTAAGTTCCCGTTAAATTACCTGGCAGATAATTTCATACAAATTATGTTCTATTTTTTAATTTATCTGACGGTTAGTGACAGTGAAACATGATTTAAATACCGTGACAAAATTATAATTTAGAGTTAAAGGTTATCTCAAGTGTGATCAACAATGGCTGACTTTCTGATAAGAGTGATAAGGGATCATAACAATTATCAAATAAGTGCTGTATTTTCTGATAAAATAGCAATAGATAATATTCAAAACGGATCGAATAGAAATGACACAAGCATTCGATAAATCGGGCTGTCACTAATGTCATTTCCGTAATATAATTTTGTTTCTATTCGTTTGTCGATTCGAATGTCAGTTTACAATAATGAAAATTTCGTGCAATATTTTCAATTTTCAGAGATTTGGTGTACGTGGCCAACAAATAAAAATAATAAATCTGAAGGAAGAGTTTGTGTTTGAACGCACTACTCTGGAACTAACAATGGTATTTGTTATCTTTATGCATTTTATAGCTCAGGTTATATATAGGGTACTATAGCCTTTGCCGGCGAATTCGTTCCCGTAGATGTTGAATATTTTCCCCCGTTTTTGCACCATTTTTAATTTATACTCAACTCCTATTGGTCGTAGCATTGGCATATAGCCAATAGAGCTATAGCCTTTCTCGTTAAACAGAATATTATAAAGAGAAAAGATTTGATTGTTTGTTTGTTTGTATTAAATAGGCTCCGAAACTACTGGACCGATTTGAAAAATTCTTTGTTAAATTCAGCGTTAGATAGCCCATTTATCGGGGAAGGCTGTAGTACGACTGCACGATATGACTATAGGAGCGGAGTATCAATGAAACATGTTGCAAAAACGGAGGAAAATTTTATAATACCACGCGGGCTAAAGCTAGTCGATTATATAAATTTCTTGTGTCCGTGGATCTATTTTTATGTTTCAATGGATTCGAGAATGGTTTAGATTCAAAATTGGACCCGGTAGGTGGCGCTGCCGTCGGTACACCGAGAAACGCAGGCGAAGTTGCGCACGGGTCGCTAGTTAGTACATATATATATTATAAAATCAGTACCTATTTTTACTTGACGACGTCTGTGGTCTAGTGGTTCGAGTACCGGACTGCTGATCAGGAGGTCGTGGGTTCGATTCCCACAGGACGCAGATATTTTTGTGATGAACTTAAGTGTTGTGACAAACTTTGTTTGTCTGGGTGTATCTTAAGTACCTATTATAAGTATGTATATGTATACAAAAAAAAGTATGTAAGTATTATATCCATTGCCTAGTACTCATAGTACAAGCTCTGCTTAGTTTGGGACTAAATGGTGCTGTGTAAAATATGTCCCAGGATATTTATTTATTTACTATGTTGCTGAAACTGGGTTACGGAGGTCGGTTGGCGGTTCCTGTAAAATACTATATTCAATCAACGTAATAAATTCAATATTTATAGGCTCGGTATACTGTTAAATGTTGGTATTCCACTCAACTTGCTCGCGCATATTGCATTCAGAAAATCACTAGAGATTAGACGCGCTGATAAACAGTCACGATTAGGTGTATGAAAATATATGACATACATAACTCTTCATTGTCAGTCTCTCATCATACAGCCGCGGCGCTCACACACTTCCATTTTTACATTGTGTATTTATACTAAACAGTCAAAAGTAGAAATGAGGGCATTGTGTTCAAAAAAAGCAGTATTTTTTTTCGGATCCGTACTAATATTGCTATTTTTATATAATGCTGTGAAAACTGTAACGAACAGCCATCGAATAATTTCAGACGGTTATAAATTCATAAGTGATCGGACTTTAATTAAAAACAAAGTAACTCCAAATAATACAGAGGAAAATAAAGTTGATATGAAGTATATATTGCAGTGGACATCATCGAAGAATGTTCCGTTTGTATACATGGGGAAGGGACAGAGTGGTTTTATCGAGAGAAAATGTCCCTACACTAATTGTATTGTGACTGCAGATAGATCGTATCTCGGTGATTACTCCAAATTTGATGTTATAGCCTTCGCAGGGCCCGAAGTAGTACACTTGTATAACTTGCCCAAAACGAGATCACCGCACCAGAAGTACGTGTTCGCCAGTATAGAATCTTCAGACAACTATCCGGTATGCTCCAACAGATTTGATCGATACTTTAACTGGACGTGGACATTTAAGTTGGATTCTGAAGTACGGTGGGGTTATTTTACAATAAGAGACAAAAATAACACTATAATTGGACCAAATAAAGAAATGCATTGGATAAAGTTACAAGATATGGATCCAGTAAGTGATGACTTTAAACAGCAACTTAAAACAAAAACGAGAGCGGCGGCGTGGTTCGTGTCAAACTGTTATACTAGAAGTAAAAGAGAGATACTTGTAAAAGAACTTAGAAAGGAATTAAAAAAATACGACATGGATATAGATATCTACGGCAATTGTGGAGATTTAAAGTGTTCACGAGATAATGAAACTGAATGTAATACTTTAATTAAGAAGATGTACTATTTTTATTTGTCTTTCGAGAACTCATTCAGTGAAGACTATGTGACGGAGAAATTATTACATGCGTTAAATAATAATGCTGTGCCTATTGTATACGGTGCTGCTAACTATACTAGGTGAGTATACATACATAGCTTCACGCCTGTTTCCCATAGGGGTAGGCAGAGACTATAGCTTTCCACTTCCTACGATCCTGGCACATCAATTTCGCTTCATCTATGTTTATCAACCTCCCCATGCATGCTCGTCGGCTTAGAGTTTTCTTAACCTTGACTTTCGAAGAACGTCCGCAATTTGGTTGTGGTACGTTCGGTTCGCCGAAGTCGACACCGAGAGTTCGCCATACATGGCGATCGAGAATGGAAGAATCGAAAGGGGCTTGTTGTTGGGACTTGTTGCGACAATCTCGATTCATCCATCCCCCTATATGCCCAAACCATCTTAACATACCTTTTTCAATTCTCATTACCATGTTTCATACCACAACGCTCCCATATCAGGCTGTTCCTCACTTTATCTTTTAAAGTTACTCCACACCTACTTCTCAAAGCACTCATTTCTACGACATTTATTCTAATTCCATTCTTCTTCTGCCATACCGGGATTATACGAGATATCTTCGACATCCTAGTCTTTTCTCAAGTGAGTTCAACTTTCAGTCTAACTAAATGCGGGTACCAATAGTGACCATCAGACCTCGCGATAGCTACATTAGATACTTCAATTCCCATTCGAGTAGTATTATTAGGTTTTTCTATAAAATTATCAGTAGCATTTTGAAGTTGGGATTTGTGCGCCGTTAACGGCAATAGGCTCGCCCCTATTACATGGGACCTAAACATGTCAGTTCCAGGCAGTACGGGCGTTATGGTAATATGTCATGTTTTCTATGTACAGACATATATTTTCTATGTATATTATTTGTAACGATTTTTATAGCTGTTCGTAGGACAATCGTGACTCCAAGATATGGAAGACTAGACTAAACCCATATAACATTTATAGATATATTTTTTTACATTTCAGGTTTATGCCTGATGGTATTTACTTAAACGCTAAAGAATTGAGCACAAAGGATTTGGCAGCAAAAATGAACGAATTAATTCATGACCCGGAGAAATACTCTGAGTATTTCAAATGGAAGAATCACTTCACGTATCATAGAAAATCTGAAAGTGTTGAAACTGATCCTTATTGTTTATTTTGTGCCACTTTGAATGACAAACAATTTGTCAAGAAGGTCACAATATATACAGACTTTCGCAAGTGGTGGGACCCTCCAGGACGTTGCTAAGGTCGATGCTTGGCTCGCACAACTTGTTTATCTTGACAATTTTGGTCTTTACCACAGTTTTTTCTATTGATATAGCAAGGTAGCCTAATGGTCCAACGCGACTGCTACACTCGTGGTCCTGGGTTCGATTGCCAGGCCAAGCAAAGTGTGATTGGGTTTTTCTATGAAATTCTCAATAGCAGCTCGGGGTTTGGAATAGCTTCGCCACATAATACATAAGACAACGTACCGGCTAATGTTAAATTACTATCTACCTATTAAGGGTCTTTTCTCAACTGTGATGTTTGTAAGTACCTATATTTTTATTTAAGTATAATATTTTGAAATAGCTAATACCTACATTATTTTTTAATTTATTACGGTTAGTTAATTTTTTTTTCAAGTTAAAATTACGTGCGTTTAACAGGTATACATCGAGATACGTGATTTTAGGGAAGACTTATAAATCAGGTCCAATACAAAGAAGTTGTAAGTCTTTTACAAAATAAAATACAGTGACGTTTAAAAGTTAAACTCCGCATATTTTTATTTTTTGGCCTAATCTAAATGGAATAAATTGACGACGTCTGTGGTCTAGTGGTTCGAGTACCGGACTGCTGATCACGAGGTCGTGGGTTCGATTCCCACAAGACACAAATATTTATAATAATATAATAATAATAATAAACATTTATTTCAGACGTTTGTCCATAGGTACAATACAATACGATTACATAGCACATATAAATATAGACAATACACAACATACTCACAGGACATGAACGCAACAAAAAACTGTCCACTGCTGCTCAACGTGATGTGTGCAAGCATATCCAGTGACGCAGCAGTGGAGAGTCCCACCTATCGACGAACACACTTAACACGCTGTTTTTATGTGATGAACTTAAGTGTTTGTGTTTGTCTGGGTGTTTCTTATATATTATAAGTATGTATTTACAAAAAAAAGTATATAAGTATTATAATATCCATTGTCTAGTACCCATAGTACAAGTTCTGCTTAGTTTGGGACTGTGTAAAATGTCTCAGGATATTAAAAAAAAAATATCTTTAGGGGCTTATCATAAACGCGATTAAAACTTAATAATGCAGTCGTCTTCTACACTAATATTATAAAGAGGAGAGATTTGTATTTTTGTATGTAACGAATAAACTCAAAAAGTACTGGACCGATTTGAAAAATTCTTTCCATGTTAGATAGCCCATTTATCGGGGAAGGCTATAGGCTATATATCATCACGCTACGACTAATATGAGCGGAGTAGTAATGAAAAATGTTGCAAAAACGGGGGAAAAAATTATAAGACCACGCGGGCGAAGCCGCTGGCGGGAAACTAGTATTTAATATTAAGGCTGTTAAAGAAGACTGTCACGTTGGTCTAGTGGTGTCAAGCGGGACTGACAGGTACGTTACGTTCCCGGGCCGAGCAGTGTTGTTGGGTTTTACTGTAAAATTCCCAGTACCAGCTTGGAGTCTGGATTTGTGCCGGGTTGATGGTACTAGGCTCGCCCCCTATTGCACGGGACCTAAACATACCGGTAAACTGTGGTTATACAATACAAAATAACAAAAAAATACAAACAAAAAAAATATGTACAGTCAGCAACGAAAGTCGTTGAACACGGCGAAAGTTTAAAAACATCAGTACCAAAACTATTCATTAGATTTTGACTAAGGTAAAACATATAATTGTCCTCTATTATGAGAATTTGTACTACCTTCAAGGGTCAGTGAATACTGAATATTAAAGATAGTAAAGTGTTTTAAAGCTTTCATAGTGTTCAGCTACTTTCGTTGTTGACTGTACATAGTACACCTCTGCCTTACCTTTCAGAGAATACAAGCGTGATTATATGTATATTATCATCTAATAGTTTTTTTTAGGAAAAGGTTTCATTCATTTGCATTTTTAAAGAGCGCCTGATATCAACATTAAACAAGCCTAATAAAACGATGTCTATCTAAGCATAATACACTCAAGATAAGAAGTTAAAAATTAACCTAGATTATAAAACGCGTGTTCTCTAAGATCAAGTTGATTGAGGCAGACTATCGTTATTTGAACACTGATATGAAAAACATTTTATTTTCGTCAAGTGTTACAGTAGTTTAGGTTTTTGTTAAGATCAAAAAAAAAGAATTGTGTTGGTAGGTACCATTGATAATTATTATGGGGTAGGTATAGCTACTGCACGGTAGAAATACCACAAGTCCACACTCCGAGCTTGGTCATTTCACAGAAAACCCCAACAACACTTTGTTCGACCCGGGAATCGAACCCAGGACCTCTAGCTTACAGTCGCCCTTGGAACCACTAGACCTACGAGGCAGTCAGCTTTAATAGAATTTCCCATGATATTCACATTGACTTTATTTATCTCTATACATAATGATTTGCATTTTAAAATATTTTTATAAAAAAAAGAGAATATGAAAACATTTAAAAATATAAAAATAGTAGCCCACCGGTATCGGGAACAGAGTCCAAGCTACCGGTGGTCAGGGCTCCAGATTATTTATTATTATTATTTTATTTTACTTATATATAGGAATAGATTTTTAATTAAGTAAATTTATTGTCCTAATTACATTGTAATATATATTTTTAGTTAATTTGCGAAGTTGATAAATAGATTAAATAGAATGATAAAACTGTTCCAGAGATAAAAATATCATGTTAATTTTGAATGTTAGGTACCTCTGTCACAATGTAATATGGTAACATAACGCATTATGAAAGCCAACTTGAACACGTATCTAATACACGCATACATCAAATAGCAACGATAACAGAATGTCATTTGGAATTGAGCTATAGAATCAGTCGATCAGTACGTTACATAGAAATACAATCAATACGTAGTTTTACGAGTCGTTAAACTTACCTCAGACGGTAGGTTAGTTCCATAGATGTAGCATTTGACTGACGTTAAGTTGAAGGCTACATCTATGTTAGTTCAAAAGTGACGCGAGTCCGCCTCAAGCGCCTACAAACGCGCAAGTCGTGCAATAAAAAAACAAAATTTAATAAAATGAGATATAAATTCACCACCAAAATAATTATGTATATAGTGCTTTCGGTAATTTTGATAACATTAATTAATAATACAACAAAACAAACGAGAAGTGGCGGTTTTTTTGCGAATACCAGTTCTGTGAGAAGAAGGAACGCTATAATGACGTATATGCTAACAAAACATAAAAAATATAGTGGATTATTTTCGAAAACAAAAACGTCTGTGGAAAAAATTGTTGGGATGAAGTACATATTACTCTGGACTGATCAACAAAACATACCGTTTGTCTACATGGGTTTAGGCCAAAGTGGGTTCATTAGTAGAAACTGCCCATACACTAACTGTATAGTTAGCGGCAATGAGAGCCTGTTGGGAACCACTAAAGATTTCGACGCGATAATATTTGCCGGTCCAGAGCTAACAGATATCGATGATTCCATGCTTCCAGCTGAAAGACTACCATCCCAAAAGTTTGTGTTTGCGAGCATTGAATCACCTGAAAACTATCCGCTGTGTTCATACAATTTCGACGGTTATTTTAATTGGACGTGGACTTACAAATTAGATTCTGATATACGTTGGGGATATATTACAATAAGAAACGTTAACAATGAAATTGTTGGTCCAAAGAAAGACATGCATTGGATTAAGTGGTTTGATATGGATCCAGTTAGTGAGCATTTCAAAAGAAAGCTTAAATCTAAAACCAGAGCAGTGGCTTGGTTTGTATCTAATTGTCGTACAAAAAGTCGTCGGGAAGGGTATGTGAAGAATTTACAAAGGGAATTGTTACAGTATAATCTAGAAATAGATGTGTTTGGAGGTTGTGGCTCTTATACATGTTCCCGAGACAAACAAAATACGTGTGATGAAATAATAAAAACGGATTATTACTTTTACTTGTCGTTCGAGAATGCGTTTAGTGAAGATTATGTTACTGAAAAGTTGTTGCATCCTTTACTAAATAACGCAGTACCTATTGTGTATGGTGGGGCTAACTATAGCAGGTACCAATATTACAATTATCTACTACCATATATACTCGTAAAATACTTCGTTTTCCAGATTTAATAATTAAATATATATAATTTTAATTGACTAAAATATTAAGTCAGTTAAAAATACGGTTTTCTATTTTATACATATATTTCTTTCTGTAATTTTTATATGTGATATATTTATGATTAGGTACATAACTAAATATAATTATTACATTCTTAATTAATATACCATTGACTTCTAATTTTCACCACTAATACTCAACTCTTACAATAATTTGAATTGCATTGAATCAAATAATCTTATCAACAAATAATTATTTTAGTCAATAACTTTTTGTGAATCACATTTTCGATAGACTGTTAACAGATGCATATTTGCAGAACTGCACATGTGACAAATATTACAGATAATAATTATTTCATTTACAGATTTCTACCAGATCGTTCGTATTTAAATGCGAGAGAATTAGGAATTCATGTGCTTGCAAAGACAATACATACTTTGGTGAATGACATTGAGAGATATGCGAATTTCTTTAGATGGAAAAATCACTATCGGTACCACAAGACAACAGATAGAGTAGAAACTAATGAATATTGTAAAATGTGTGCTTTATTGAACAATGAAGAGGCAATGAGTACCGTATCAGTGTACAAAGAGTTCAGTGACTTTTGGGAAGTTTATAATACGTGTTGAGAAGGAAAGATTTACTACCTAATTGTATTTTTCATATAGTACTAAGTATTTTAAATAAGCATAAGTAGATAGAAAGGTCTTTAAGAAGATATATTTTTTGTACCTACCTATCAAATTTTGCTTTTACATTCTTACGTCTTTAAGGTGATATAGCAAGATCTATTATTTATTTAGTATTGATACATTATTGTAGATGTAAAGTAAGTTATGTTGGTTAAGAAATACAGTAATGTATCATGAATAGATCTTGCTGACATCACATTAAAGACGTAAAGATGTGGAAGATTGACATCATAGACATTGGTCACGGAAGCATTTGGCTAAAGCGTTCCATGTACGTAACTGGAGGGATTCAGGGTGAGAACTCTGCCTTAGATTGTATTCAAAAATATACTTATAATTTTTAAAGATTTCTAGCATTTGTTAATGCAAAATACAATAAAGAATAACTAGTATTTGTTAATGCAAAATAAATTATATAAGAACTAGTAATAAGTTCAAGTAAAATTTGTAAAGTCATGTTGGTTAAAGATAATAATATGTATCATCAGTAGATATTGATGACGTCACCTTAAAGACGCAAGAATGTGCAAGCAAAATTCGACATCACAACTATTGGTTTCGGTAGCTTAACTAATGCATCCGGTGTACTTAATTGGAGGAACGCAGGTTCGAATCCTCCCCGTGGTCGTATATTTCTATCACAAAAAAAATGATAATTTAAAATCTTAGATACTATAGGTACTTTAGTAAATTTCGATATAAGTTAGATAGTGTGACTACCACGTGCCAAAATGATCATGGCACTTTATAAAATTGTATCATCATACTCCTGCTTTCCTAGTACTTGGAGTCGGTGCAATATGGTTCTTCCTGGTTTTTCTTCCTTT
The DNA here is from genome assembly GCA_946251955.1 of Acronicta psi. Classification (NCBI taxonomy): domain Eukaryota; kingdom Metazoa; phylum Arthropoda; class Insecta; order Lepidoptera; family Noctuidae; genus Acronicta; species Acronicta psi. The sequence continues at coordinate 10,483,376 of OX276477.1, read as the reverse complement.
GCATTTTATCCATCATTGACACAATCCATCCGTCCTTCCTTTGGTCTCTCTTTCTTATCCCATTAAACATTTTGTGAATTTATAAAGTATAAATAAGTGGTTAGCTTAAAATAGAGTAAGTAGTAATCCTTGCATGTACGAATGACTTTTTATACAATGTACATAAAAACAGATTTTAAATTACACGAATCGTTTTTATTCAAACATAAAATTGAAAAAATGGCGAAGTGTAATAACATGTTTGAAACATACAGCATGAAATTTTACCTACTAGGTAGTACCGACTTTGTACAATAATAATGTTACGTTTGTGATATGTTTATATATGTAGTCCACGCGGAACGAGTTGGCCGCGCCTTAGGTAGGGGCGGGGGTGAGGCGGCGGGTTACTGTGAACAAAAGCAAGCGACCCCACTCCTCCGTCCCGCCGCTCACATACCTAAGGCGCGGCCAATCAGTTCCGCGCAGACTAGGTATAGTGTGAATGATAATCTAAACTCTAACTACTACGCTCGAGACCTTGGGTTTGATTCCCGGATCGAGGAGTGCTATTGGGCTTTTCTAGGAAATTCTCAGTAGCAGCTTAGAGTTTGGATTTTTGTCCATAGTTAGTGGTAATAGGCGCCGAACCCTTCAGAGAATACAGGCGTGATGATAGATTGTTGAGGCTTAACAATATCACCGCTGATCTGCAAGGTTAAGCTGCGCTTGCCGCGGTCGGTATATGGATGGGGCACCATTCTTAAGACATTACAATCCCTCCGTGCCTCAGAGAACACGTAAAGCCGTTGGTCCGTTGTCTTACGAACACCTATGACAATCGTCTGTAGCCCAAAAAACAATAGGTAGGTACTTACAATTCGAGTAATTAATGTTTCTACTCTTTAAGTGACTCCATTATAATAATGAATAGCAAATGACACTTCTGACTAGTTAATTTAAATAGCACCTTGCTCGACCTGGGAATCGAGCCCAGGATCTCTCAGCAGTCGTGCATAATGCATCGCTTGACAACTAGACGCGTCGCATGAGGCAGTTACATAAATATGGTTGACGCAATGCCGCCTTCGGGTTTTAGAGTAACCACTAACCATATTTGATCAATTATCATGTCTGTGTAAAAAGCAGGGTCGATGACACTATGAAACATGTTTACAGTGGACTTGACATGTTACAAAATAAGTCTGTACCGGGTGGCAATATAATTACCTGCATCCTTCTAGCACACAAAATATACCTTCAATTTTAACCCCCGATGCAAAAAAGATGGGGTGTTATAAGTTTGACGTGTCTGTGTGTGTATGTGTGTCTGCTGTGGCATCGTAGCTCCCGAACGGATGAACCGATGTTGATTTTGTTTTTTTTATTTGAAAGGTGAATTAGTCGGGAGTGTTCTTAGCTATTTTTGTTACATATTTTTCACAACTCCCTCAATATGGGTATCAAATGAAAGGGCTTAACTAGGAGAATACTATACACTATGATAAATTTCAAATCCAAGATAGCCACCACCACAAAATGGCAAATTACATTTTGAGTCGGGGGTTTTCTAAATTTATATTTTAAGTTAGGTTAGTCAATTTTGACAATCCCTTAATTTTTGTATGTAACGTTGAATTTATTGATAGTGTGGCTACCACAGAGAGTTTATCTATCCACTATCCAGAGATAGCGAATACATGAATACAAGCATTCACTTAATTTGGGAGACAGACAATCAGATCCAGATCAGTAGGTACCTAAAGCACAATACCTTTCTATCTATCTTACTATGGGGGCTGGTGCAACCAGCAACACTTCGACCCAATGGGATCTTTTGTGTTGTCCCCATTACCGTATATTCCTTACTCTTTGAAGACGTGGTTTACGAAGGCGGCTAACCCACTGAGAGGAAGGAACCTAAAATCTTCCGGCTTCGGGTACCCGTTGCCGAGAAGACTCATCCGTTTCGTCGCCAGGACGTCACAATCGCACAGGATGTGCTGCATACTTAGTTTCCTTGAATTCACCACAGGCTCTGCAGTCATTATTCAAAGATAGTTTCATTTACAATACCTGTACTGGTGTCTAGTTTTAAGTCACATTGTGAACTGTATAATTTTTGTGACAGGGAAAAGATTTTACTATGATTATAATAAAAAGCGCGCGTCCGCCGCCGGCGTAAGTCAATGTACGGTGGTGATGCATAGCATTTTGTGAAAATTTAGGTTAGGTTAAGCGCTTTATCACGAGATTGCATAAAGATATGTCTAATATGATAGACTTATGTTACTAATACTACACTACGTTAAAGCAGTGTAGGTAATTAAGATAAGATAAGAATTTATTTGCAATAAATATGGGTACAGACAGTTCTAAAATAGGTCAAAATAGTTGCCACATAATTTATACCATACATGATGTGCATAATTAAATGAATTGACATCATTATATACAATATTAAATGTAGTACTTTAACATGTTTTGTTTCTATATAATTACTTACTTGCAGAATGAATACAATTAATACCAGTGCTATAATTTGAACTAAATACCTACTTAACGATTAACATAAAATACAATGTAATAAAATATAAAATAACAATTAATACAATTTAATTATATTATCACTTTTAATAATTATAAATTAACATTATCGTTATTATAATTTACGTTCTGTTAGGAATTCTTTAACGGAATAGTAACACTTATTTACCAGCCATATATATAACTTTCGCTTGAATATATTTTGTGGAAGATTTCTAATGTTTTCTGGTAGTTTGTTATATATTCTTATTGTCATAGGATAGCAATTGCTGTGGAAATATTTGCTGTTTATGCTTGGTAGAACTAGTTTACTGGGATATCTTGTATTGAAGCCACAATGCGCTTTAGAGGTTTTAAATACATTTAAATAATCGAATAGAAAACTACCAAATGGTGGCCAAGAGATGCAAAACGATCGCAGGGCAGACCACCAGCTCGATGGTCGGACGATATTGTGAGGGCAGTAGGGAATCTGTGGGTGCGACTTGCACAAGATCGGCAACAGTGGCGTAATAGAGAAGAGGCCTTTACTCAGCAGTAGGTGTTACAGACTGAGTAGATAGAATAGAAGACTTAAATTATTATGACAGGGATGTTAACGATACAATAACTATGTGCCTTTAAGCCCATGTCCTGGGAAAGGATTTTGGTAAGTTTAAGGCACAATATGACAAGGAAACAAATCAATACCCTGTAGGTAATATACATACATAGGCTCCATCTCGGACTGCTGTACTTATTCTTGACCTTAGATTTGAAACCGATGTGAAGTGCTTGGAATCAAAAGTCAGCCTTCTCGACAACAAGGCGTGCCACGTTAAGAAACATCAAAGACGTTCGTAAGAGTTCATTTCTGTAAAAAAGAAAAGAAAAATAGATAAGGCATGCCACAATACTTTCCTAAAGCTGGCCAATTTAGACCCTTGCTTTTGGTGTATTTTAGGTAAGTACTTGCAGCAAAAACCCATGTAAAAGTATGAAAATGTTGTTGATATGACTTAGGACATAGTGTTTCTTTTGGTTGTTCATTTTTAAGATGAGAATGCAACACAGTTAAATTAAAAATGGTTAAATGAGGTGTTTTCTAAATCATATATTTTACACTCCTCTTCAGGAATATACCATAACATTAACACATAGTTTTCGATGATATGCCCGAGATAGTGCCATATAAATTCAATTTGTGAAAGATGCAACACTACCCCTTGACCCTTTTTCACTACATCCTGATATAACATAGCATCACGCTTATATTCCCCGAAGGGGTAGGCAGATGCGTTCATGTACACCTACATTTCACCGGTATGTTTAGGTCCCATGTAATAGGGGGCAAGCTTATTACCATCAACCGGGCACAAATCCAGACTCTCAGCTGCTACTGGGAATTTCACAGAAAGCCCAATAACACTGCTCGATCCGGGGCTCGAACCCAGGACCTCTGGCGTAGCAGTCGCGGTTGGGACCACTAAACCAACGAGGCTGTCACCGTTAAATTACCTGGCAGATAATTTCATAGGTACATATTTTGTTCCATTTTTTAATTTATATATAAATATTTGTTCAATTTTTTAATTTATCAATCAATATTTGTTCCATTTTTGAATAGGTGGTGTAACAGGCCCTAGGTTTCTTTCTCTTTTCTTTTTTTTCAAGAAAATATTTCATAGGAACTTACCTATTCACTAGAACGGAACATAGATCATTACATAAGCTCGATAGTCGAATGAAGCGGGCTTATCGCTTCTCAATCTTTCAGGCTCCCGCTCCCCGTTCATCGATTTTTCAATATCACAAAAGGTAAGCCTTCAAACAGCTGACCAAGCTCGGATAACAAGTCTTTGATCCATATCTCTGCCTTACTGAACTACTATGAGTTATGACACACTCACTGTAGGTAAATTCGGTTTGTTCAGGTTCGTATCATAAAATAATCACAGGCTTTTTTATTACCCGACTGCCGAAAGAGGGTTATGTATGTGTTTGACGCGTATGTATTTATGTCCGTTCCAATGTCCGCTCGTAACTACTCAACGGCTCAACCGATTTAAATAAGTGATAACTCAGTAGATTCGTCTTGATGGCACGAGTGTCACTGGGTACATGAAATTCGAAAATAATCAAAATGGCGGATTTTATTCGCTTGTGCGTGCTGATTTTGAAAAGGTTTTTTTTTTGTTCTTTAGTTGTATCTATTTTCATTTTAAATTATCGTTTAGGATCTATCTAGTGATTTATAAACTTAAAAGTTAAATAAAATCAATTCTTGAATTAAATTAAATACCCGACTGCATAAAAAATAAAAAAGTTTTCTTTGCTTGTTGTTATTGTTTCTTTGATTGTCCCGCCTGCAATACATTTTCCAACATCACAGAGCTTGTTTTTAGATTTTTAGTTAGTTTTTTTTTGTAGTGTAATAAATAAATTTAAAGTCCTCCCGCGTTGAGTTGAGCTGAGTTGCTGTTTTTCATACGGTTTTCATAGTTGCCGCTCATGAACACTTGCAGCTGCAGCACAGGAGGAGTAATAATATAATATCTAATAATTTATTTCAGCGATTTTACAAAGCATTTTAGCAATATAATATTCTAGAAGCAAATAAGTCAGCATCTGTAGCCGAACTAGGCGTAGTCTGTATTTCGGTTATCAGTGTCAGTCCCCTCGAATTTTTTGACTAGTGTTAGTTATCAATTTGAATTTGATATGTTGCACTGTACTAAAGAATGAGTTGTAGCCGTTTAATAAATAAGGTAATTAGAACTTACGTGAAGTACATAAGTGATTAAATTCGTTTGTAAAAAGTGTGAATATATCCTCTTTTGTGTATGTGGTGTGTTACTCTGTTGCTATTCTCATAGCTAATAGGTACCTATGTAAGTAGTTACCAATTCCATAATAAATTAGTGATTGCATAGCTTCTACCCAAAGATACATCGCGCAGCATCGATACGAGAAGACAACACTAGTGACTTGGTCGCGTCGTCAGCATCAGATTCTTGTGGCATCGATAAGCACGTCCGTCTAAATCCGTCTAATCCCGGTTATCGAAAACAAAAACTGTTTCTAGTAAATGATATTAATTTGTTTCTACAAAATGATATTTTAAAGGTAGGTACTTTTATAACTTTCCTAGTGTTGCATTAACAGATAAACTAACAAATATTTTGAAATGGTTCCAATAAACGCCTTAGAACAAAGTACATACCTACCTCTAGTTTTTTTTTTAACCTTTACGCTTATAGGATCAATAGGGAGGTTTAATCAAATTAAATTACCTCACGTAAGATTACTTATCTCTTAGGTGACCCCTAAGAGTTAAGTAATTATAATCTTATTCGTAAATAAAAATAATCGATTTGTAGGCATAACAAGGCGGAATAGGCAGATGAAAATAAGATAGCGCGTCATGTAGGTACTTGCAAACAGGGTCGCTTACAACCCTGACCTGTTGCGCTATCCGGGGTAAGGTCAAACAAAGCCGGTAGTGACACTGAATATTTTATCACTTGTACATTTGTATGAAGTGCGTCGTTTTTCAGGAATAATAATAATAACATCCTTTGACATTTTTAAATAAAATACCATTAGGCTTGTACCTATTTCTCAAGAGGCCTAAAGGTGTACTAATGTACACCCACAGTTCGCTAGTATGTTTTAGTCCCATGTAATAGGGGGCGAGCCTATTGCCATCAACCGGGCACAAATCCAGACTCCGAGCTGCTACTGGTAATTTCAAAGACAAACCCAACAACACTGCTCGACCCGGGAATCAAACCTAGTACCTCTAGCGTAACAATCGCGCTTGAGACAACTAGACCAACGAGTCTACTGTATATATTTACAATAATATAAATATTAAAAGTGCAAAATTTTATAATTATAAGTAGATACTTACTACTATAGGGCACAGAAACTTTCACGCAAAAAGAATTTTTTTTTTTAATGAAAGTGTTGTCAAAAACTTACAGGCCCTCAACCATGAGTTCTATCGAATGTCTTTCGATAGGTTTTTTACGCATCGAAACGATGTAATCTCATAGCAGATTTTAGTTCCTTACGTAACCGCTAGAGGCGCTGCGAGGCCTTTCCATACAAATATTTTACGGCGTCGCTAGCGAGTCTAGTGAGAAAAACTCATGGTCGGGGCACAGATATAAAACGTAAAAAAAAATACGTACCTACCTACCAAACTTTCCCGGCCCAATCCGGGCAAAACTTTCATTTCACCACATAATATAAAATTGTAAGGTATAGATACTACCAAAGTTGGCAAACATCACTATTGAAAAATTTATAAATTGGCTACGTTGAGCAAAATAAGTTTCTTTATAAACATTTAACAAGGCAAGTTGCTGAAAGTTCCTCACAACAATCAGGTGGGCTCAGTATTGTTGATACACCTACACTTAAAACAAAATAAACAGTCAAACAATTGATTTAATGTTAATACTATTTATTATAGACCTGCTGGGTGTTTTAATGATGTATAAACAATTGTTATGACGGGAAGTAAATAGTGCCTGCAACAGAACAAATAGCAAAACAGACGATTGCTTGCATTGCGTTAAAAATTGCGTCAGGCGCTACTGAGTATTTAGTTCAGATGTATTAGCAGCACAGTAATAAAATAATAAATAAAATAAATATCTTGGGACATTTTTACACAGCACCATCTATTCCCAAGCTAAGCAGAGCTTGTACTATGGGTACTAGACAATGGATATAATACTTATATACTTTTTTTTTGTAAATACATACTTATAATACATAAGAAACACCCAAACAAACACAAATTCAATTCATCACATAAATATTTGTGTCCTGTGGGAATCGAACCCACGACCTCGTGATCAGCAGTCCGGCACTCGAACCACTAAACCACAGACGTCGTCAGTAATAGGTACTTACTACTACTACTAGTAATAATATTATACATTTGAAAGTTTGTTTACAATCATGTTCGTTACTCGTGTAAGCTGTAAATTACTTCGATTCAAATACCTATCCAAAAACTCAATGTCATACCTACTATTTTAGATATATGTAGTTACAATGAACTCAGTCATAACAAAAGGTTCCATGCTAATTTGTTGTGGTTAACAAATTGATAATTATAACAATAACTTTATGAAGTGCGATAAAGTATCTAAGTAGCGTGAAAACAAAAAACCACAATATTTCGGAAATTCCCTAAAAAAATATTAAATTAGCACCAATAGGGAATATGCGTCTGACTTAAAAAAAGGTCAAATATATTTTTTTATGAACTTTATCGTTTTAGAATTATGTCTATGTAGATATTTTTTTATATTATTTCTTTTTTGATGAGAAAATAATTATTAAAAAGTCCAAAAAAACTGTTGGAAATTCAAATCACTTGAAACGCAACACTATCGGTCAAATGGAATATGACGTCAAAGTCTACTAAAACAGTGTCTGTTGTAAGTGGTTGTTTGGTTGAGAGAACGTAGACTTTGACGTCTCGGCAAGCGCGCCAAAATCGCGGGTGTTTAAAATGCCATTATCTGTCTCATAATTTAATACATTTTTTTTGTTACTTAATTTTAGTTTTAAGGCGCTGGATTTTTTTTTACGGCTACATAACGATATAAAGTATCGTTTAAAAATATAAAAAAAAAATGTGCATATTCCCTATTGTTAAGAACAGTCCGCATATGCGTTAGGTTAACCGGCAATGGTGGAACTAGGGGAGCTATGACAGACCCCACCCCCTGAACTGGGTCTAAAATTGAAAAGATTTTATACATTACATTTATTTTAAAAAAAATGGTGTGTCGTCCGACACTGAGGCTAATATTCAGATACGATGCTAAGCATAAACTTACGCTTCCGTATGTCAATTTGTAATACAAATTTGACATATAGTACCATATACCTACCTTAGGCTAATATTCAGAGACGACGCTTAGCGTAAAGTAACGCTTCCGTATGTCAAATTTGTATAACAATTTGACATACGGAAGTGTAAGTTTACGCTTTACCCTAAGCATAAAGTAACGCTTCCGTATGTCAAATTTGTATAACAATTTGACATACGGAAGTGTAAGTTTACGCTTTACCCTAAGCATAAACTTATGCTTCCGTATGTCAAATTGTAATACAAATTTGACATACGGAAGCGTTACTTTACGCTAAGCGTCGTCTATGAATATGAGCCTCTGACTAAGGCTAAGATTAAACTTATGCTTCCGTATGTCAAATAATATAAATCTTACATGTGGAAGGGTTAATTAGTTATTAGATTTGTCACTGTCCCCTCATCTCAAGGCTGGATGAGATCTGTATTTTGACGCAGTACCTAGAACCTATTTGTCAAAACCATGTAACTAGCAGATATAAAAATTACAAATAAATAAATAAATATATCCTTCGTTATATTTTAGTACTTGATAGTCCCATAGTAAAAACAGGTGTTAGCCGTCCAAATACCTACTAAAGGATTTGATGGATAATTATATAAAGCGCCATATTTGCTCCTTGTATAACTACCTCTTTTGTCAACTGTACATTAAGACGTAAAGAAAATTCGTCCATTTAATAACGCCTCGAGCAAAATGCTTAAAATTTTCGTTAGCATGAATCCATTCAAACGAGCACCAACAATGAACTCTTTTGTTCCATGTTCCCATAGAAACGGAATCTCGCCTTCTAATTAGGATTCCCGCTTATTGTTCACTTAACATGAAAAATTATTTTGTTTCAATTAGGCTATGACCCTCTTTTAAACTATAAATGGTGTGCGATTCACAGATCGGACAACATTTTTTGGACTCTTCTTTTATGACATTTTTAGAACAGATTTGTGTTTATAATGTACCAAATTCACACTGCCCATTAAATCCAAAAATACACAGCAAAACTGTGTAGGTAAATACTCGATGCACATCTGCCAAACCTGTCTGAAAAACAGACGTGAAGGTGCATAGTGAGGTTCTCCGGAAACCTCTTTACAGTCTTCTCAGGAATGTGCTCACTTTGGTGTTATTTTTAAAAGGGGGTGGTTTTCGTAGGCAAAAATTCACCATTCCCCGGTGTAACGACCTTTTAAATGTTTCCTTCGGTAAACAAAAACAGTATTTACTTTTTATGTATTATTTTAAAACTGTTTTTTTTTTTGTATTTTTTAAGCATTTTCCATGCTAAGGTTACCAGTTACTTTAATGAAGGGAAAACTCGACTGGCTGGCAGGACTCGAACCTGCGTCTCGAACACCAGTGCCTCGACCGTGAGTTTTTCTCACTAGACTCGCTAGCGACGCCGTAAAATATTTGTATGGAAAACCCTCGCAACGCCTCTAGCGGTTACGTAAGGAACTAAAAATCTGCTAAGAGATTACAGGCTACAGCGTTTCAATGCGTAAAAAACCTATCGAAAGTCATTCGATAGAACTCATGGTTGAGGGGCTGATGCTAGTGTATATAGTGTAGTTAATAGGGTAAAATAACTGAAATTATTTACCAACCCTGCGAGTGCAGGAATTCCACATTGCCTAAATGTGGTAGCAATGCGCCAAACGATCACTTTTGCACGTCCCCGAGGCAAATTAGTGCCATCTGAATTTGTAAATTGGCAATGGCCTTTACGCCGATGTACCCAGCACACGAGCTAATTCCAATTATCGTGAACTAGGCAACTGTATGTGGAATTGTCCGTCAATTTACATTGAATTGGTAATAGGTATTGATTTAATGACGTGGGAATGATAGGTATGCGTGATATAACGCATTGCAATTTGCAAATTAAATACGATAAGAATGCGCGTTTAGTAGATTTAATTATAATATTTCTCAAATAATTATGATGTATCTAACTGAATAAATGAATAAATTACTGCCTTTTTGCTCTAGTAGTCCGAAGCACGGCTGTTGTGGCTGAGGTCCTAAGTTTAATTCCTGGGAATGGAACCCAGGTAGCCTAGATGTAACTCGAATTCATTCGAATCGACGAGCAAACCCAATGAAAATAAGTAAAGATATTACATCCATTCTTTTTTTTCATGTAAATTGTATTGCATTTACCAATTTCTGTCTCGGTATACTCGATGTAGACGTGTGGTGGACACGGTGGACGTGGACGAGTGGTCTGCCTCTGAATTAAAAACAAAAAACAACCGATTTCTAGCAATTTTAAGACGTTAAGTTTCGATTCTAACGTTATAATGCAAATTGTGTACCAGTAAGCAGGTACAGTTCTCGCCAAACTTATTGTCCGGGTTGAAGTTGGTACGAGCTAACTTTAACCCGGCCGTAAAAATCGGAGAAACAAAAATATTGGAATAAAATGATTTGAAATAACCGCCTACGACTTAAGCTTCCATTGTTATTTAATCCAATCTAATATTTTTCTTTCTCCGATTTTTACGGCCTGGTTAAAGTTAGCTCTTGCCAACTTCAACCCGGACAATAAGTTTGGCGAGAACTGTAGCTACACTGGTTCTCGCAGTCACATTTGCAACCATCAGACTGATATACCTGTTTGAAAAGTTACGAAGATGATTCTCTTGTCAACACAACATCTGCTTTACTCTGAAATGTTTAATATCGTGCAAAAGTTAGACCTTCACCATGAAAGAGGTCCACCAAGTTTCCTCATCACGATTTACGACTGTGACTAAAGTCAAAAGTTCGTATATATTAAACCCAGTATTAGTCTGAGCCTGAAACTTTGCCTAGCTTTATAAGATACTTCACGTTGAAATGAAACCTCCATAGTCCCTACCTAAAGGATGGCTGTGCATTATGGTTCAACTAGCTGTAGTCCACGGATTCACTTGCATCCTACAGACTTTTCGAGGTAAAGGGTACCCTAAGTATGCAATTGATATTTGTCAAATTTGATTGGTTTATTGGTGGTGAAAATCTAGCCATAACAGTATTGCATTTGTTTTATCTTCAATATACTTTATATTGCATTAACCATCACAAATCTGTATTCCCCGATGGGTTAAGCAGGGGTGTGGTAACTGACTACACCCACAGTTTTCCGGTACCTATGTTTAGGCACACACTCCATTCAAACTTTCCGATACCGCTGCACATTACAATACCGAATGTCAAACTTGTCAAAACTACGTTTGTACACGTGCAAATGTGTGCGTGAGAGTGCGTAGGGTTTGTTGGCAGTCCGGCAAGAACACCGGCAGGATGCGAGGGACCTGAGGTAACTGACGTTAGGGAAGGGCGAAGAGTGGCCATTCTGTTATTATTTATTCTGTGGTTTAGGTTCCATGTAATACCTATTGTAATTAACCAACCGGGCACAAATCCATAATCTGAAATGCTAGGTAGTGAAAATTTCATTGAAAAACCCAATAAAGCTGCTTGACCTGGGAACCGAAACCAGGACCTTGAGCGTAGCAGTACCGCTGACAACCTAATGTACCTAGCCTAGTACCTAAAGAAGCAAATCCTTGCTGTAACGAAAAAAATAATTTAATTCTAAATTTTTACAAGCAGACAGACAGATTTTTCTTCATATTAGTGACTAGAGATGGGCACTAGTGCCAAGGGCGTCGGGACAGTCGATGCCAGATGGAAATGAAACTATAATTGTCAATCTAGCCGTTCATTTGGCAGCGGATATCGACTGATGAAGGCAGTGCTGTATTTTCTAATATGTTCAAGACTTTTCGTAGGTAGAGTGAAAAGCGTATGAAAAATCTTACAGTTACATTGATGAATTACGGTCAAACGTCATACCATATGCCTGTATCCGCCAAAGGGTTTGCCAGACGTGATATTTAGAATACCACATCTGCCAAATACGACAAAGTAAATAAAAGTAGGCTTCCTTTAAAATGAATTTGTCAAGTACTGTAGTAATTAGAACAATATACCTCCACCTCTCACGAAAAGTCAAAGGTCCCGAGTTCGATTTTAAGGCACGCACCTCTGACTTTCCGAAATCATATGCATAAATTATCACTCGCTTTAACTGTGAAGGAAAACATCGTGAGGAAACTGCGGAGAGATTTTTTCAACGGTATGTGAAGTCTGCCGCATTAGGCCAGCCTGGTGGACTATCGCCTAATCCTTCTCATACTAAGGGGAGACCCGTACCCAGCCGTGGGACAGTTAATGGGTTGACATAATGATAATGTGTTAGTAGAGTCAATCATGGCTGATACCTTCTTATCACGATTACGGTACGATGTAGTGGAGTGACAGCTTTAAATTCGTTCAGAAACATCTCTCACTTCATCAGGGCCCATGTTTCTTTAGCAATAAATAAAGACGAAACTTTGTAGGTAAGTCTACACGCCACATTCTTAAGAACCGCCTGTTGCTTCGACAGATTCAACTTTCTGAATATCTATCGACCACTTCTCAAATACTTTCAAAGATATTTGCACGAGGCTTCCTTGGGAATTGATGGAATCCGCAAGAAAACTTTTATGAGGTAAGTAATTGTTTTTGAGAATTATTTTGTTCTAAGGCATCCGTAGTTGGATTTTGGCAGTGACCCATTGAATGACGTCATTAGATTTACGTGTAATAAAAATTGAAAGTACGCGATTGTAAGGTACAGTATTGCCTAGACTAGGAGACTACTACATACTGATCACTACATACTAGACAATGGATATAATACTTATATACTTTTTTTTGTAATATATACTTATAATATATAAGAAACACCCAGACAAACACAAACACTTAAGTTCATCACATAAATATTTGTGTCTTGTGGGAATCGAACCCACGACCTCGTGATCAGCAGTCCGGTACTCGAACCACTAGACCACAGACGTCGTCTTGAATGATGAAAATGATCTGCTATTTGATATTGATACTGGTCAAGATCAAGTTTGTCATCAAAATTATCTTCATAAAGCCACTTATTGTAAATACTAGGTATTATAGTCCACCACGTGGGCCAAGAGCGTTGGCAGACTTCACGTGCCGTCGAAAAATTTCCTCACTAAAGCCCACACTTATACTTACCAAAGTCTCATCACAATCCGTCGATCTTTTTTTCGAGATTTGCGCGACTAACACATGGTAATTCATTTTTATTATATTTATTAGCCTTTTCCCGCAGTTTCATTTGTGTCAAGTTTGAACCCAGTTACACCCCATTAGATTTTTTCATGAATCAATCTTTTAATAGCTATTCTGTAATTCGAGCTGGAGACAAATCCAACAAATCAAAGATCATGAATATCGGTCCAGCAGTTCTCGAGTTACAAGTATTGTAAAAAATCCCGACTTTGTTGTATATAATAAGAAGATTATATAGGTAGTTATATACCTAGCAGTACATTTCAAAATATTTACAGCAAGCTTTTTCAAAGGCATCGAGTCGTCGCCGTCGCGACGTTTTAATTAAAGGAACAAACCACATGAAAGGTGTTTCGGAGGCTTTAATTTAATTACACACGTTTGCACACAACACGACACGAGCCTTTGAGTTATGTCAGCAATCCTGTTGTCATCTGCGGAAAACATGGAATAACGCCATAAATGCTTGTAAAAGAGTATTATAATACTCTTTTTGTAAAAAAAACGTTCGTTTTTCAAAAATGCCGCAGATCCATGGGTTTTTTTTATATCTCATATTTATGATCTGAGCCACAGCTGCTAAGGGGATCCTCTAACGGGACTCGGACCTTGGAATAGGGCGTTGCTTGGCATCATCATTGAGAGAACCCACTCCTGTTTGGGTTCGGTCTCCGCACTTAGTCCTGCAGTGGATCATTGTACGTGAACTGAGGGTCTGTTATTTTAGCCAGCCCAACTCCCTCCAGAAGCAGATCAGTCTTCCCGGCCTCCTCAGTGTGTCCGCTACAGATCTTGGTGATCTCAGGGTTTTTTTTGCTTGGGGGCAGCTAAGAGGGGCAGTTGGATCTGGACTTAAATTATTTAGGGACGACTTTAAAGCTGTTGGCTCGACACCGGACGGCTCGAACAAGAGACGGGGAGGGAGATCCATAATGAGAGAGGTTGATGAGCGTAGATGAGGCGAAAGCGGTGTGTTAGGATCGTAGCAAGTGGAAATCCATAGTCACTGCCTTCGCCAATGGAAGACTAAACTGTATGAATGTAAAAAGGTGAAATTTTTCAAATACCTACCTACGTAAATGCTTGCAATTTAAATATTGTAAAAAGGCAAGTCTTTATTTACGTGTCTGTCTAAAAAATTGCTCAATTATTAAGGTAAATACGAGTATATATAGGTTTTTACCTTAAGGTATAATTAAGGTATTTGTGATGTATTGCGAATAGAATTCCTATCACAATAAACTAGTTACGCGTGCTGTGGTAGAGGGCGCGGTAGAGAGACGTGCGACACTGACATTGACAGTTGACAATTGACAACATGCTATATGATAATGCACTCTCTCTTGGAGTCGGAGACCCCAAGCGACACCACGTATAACAAAACTCTAACAATGTTTATTATTTAATCCCAACACCATTCCAGGATATATTGTGTTAAACACAGGACACAACAGTATTGATGAGCTAATTATCTATTAATTTTTTCCGATAAGTACTTAACAAACTACGAGTATCTTCAGAACAAAAATAAGTAAACAGACAGTTAACAATTTGTTTAGGTAAATGTCTCACAGTGACATTTTCTACACTGCTGAACTTTTTAGGCCAAACATTTATCGTCCCAACACAAGATATTTTTTTTCTATAACCTGTCTTACACGTTTTTATTTTAATACATCAATTGGGAACGCAGGTGTGCGTCATTATTTTAATCTTTTACCGATCGGCGGGTTTCAATTAACATTATAAACGATTTCTCATCAGGTTGGTATTCATTGAAAATGTAGGCCTTTGTGTCAATAGTATAGACACAATGGTATCCGATAGACTCTATACTGTACCATTGTGTTTGTTTAATTCTAGCTGTACAAATCTTCCTCCTAGCCTTTTCCCAGCCTTGTTGGGATCAGCTTCCAGTCTAACCAGGATGCGGCTGAATATCAGTATTTTACACGGAGCGACTGCCATCAGACCTCCGCAACCAAATTTCTAGGCAATACCGATATTCAAAGGAAATACTGGTTGTCAGGCTTTTTTTAGGCTTCTAACTACCACTAAATATTGTCATAGGTGTTCGTATGACAACCGGGACCGACGGCTTTACGTGCTCTCCGAGGCACGGAGGGTCTCGATATGTTAAGAATGGTCACCCATCCACAGACTGACCGCGGCAAGTGTAGCTTAACCTTGCAGATCAGTTGATCAGTTTAGTTACGATTAGGCCACGAGGCCCTCTCTAGCTGTACAAATACAGGAGAAAAATATAACTCTACTACTTTATTATATTTTCTGTCCTGCACCTGGGCACGGGTCTAATATACCGTCATCACCTATTCCCCTAACATAAGGCGTACAATTAACCGGGCACAAATCCATACTAGGATCAGCTACTATTTTGTCTTGTGTTGCAACTATCAGAATAAACTTTTTTTCTTTCCATTGAGAATTACATAGAAACACCCATTAACACTGCTCGACTTGGGAATCGAACCCAAGACCAGGCTGAAACACAGCTTGTAATTTTAACACCAAAGACAATGATTATGCTGCACATATCTACGTCATCGTACTGATAATGACTACTTATAATGGCAATAATAAAAATACAAATACAAACACACACACACACACGACTTAGTTGCTCCTTATTTATTACTAACTTTCCGCCAGCGGCTTCTCCCGCGTGGTTATCTATTTCAACACCTTACAGCCCTTTTTCGCATTAAAAGTAGCCTATGTCCTTTCTTTTCTCAGGCTCTAGACTATCTGTTTAGGTACCTCTAAAGGTAGTTTTGGCGTGAAAGCGCGACAGAAAGACAGTTACTTACGCATTTATAATATGAGTAAGGAAGTAAGGAAGTAAGGATATATAATTTATAAATCCTAGTGTGAAGTCTAATGATATTTTTATGTACACTTTCTTTTTATGAGCAATAAATCTTTCTTATTACATGAATACAGAATATAATAATAATAATGTATTTACATACCAAAGGAATTTGAAGGACAAGGTATGCGCTATTTAATCCGACAATGATGTCAAATGGAAACGTGGTTGAACAAGTTGGCTTTGACATCGTGTGACACCGTCAAGTTGCGGGCGAGATGACATCTACTAGAGCCAGAGCTAGTGACGCGCCTCATCTACATAATAGGATTAGGTACCTGTAGAGACGACACCTCCTTTGACATATTACTGAATCTAGTATGCGACGTGCAAAGTGAGCCGACCCTATTTTAATTACGTACCTACATTTGAATGAAGGAGAATCTGATATAAGGTAGTATTATGCTTACTTAATATTAGAAATGCGAAAGCAACTCTGTCTGTCTGTCGCGCTTTCACGTCAAAACTATAGAACCGATTTAAATGAAATTTGGTTCTAAGATAGTTTAAAGCCTGAAAAAGGACATAGGCTACTTTTCAATGCGAAAAAAAGGCTGTAAGGAGTTGAATTAGGAGATGAAAGTTATAAGAAATACCAGACCACGCGGGTGTTGCCGCTGACGGAAAGCTAGTTTGTAATAAATGATTATTATTTCTGTAACATAACATACCATCTTTTTGTTTTTTTTAAGCATTTTCCATGCTAAGATTACAAGTTATTTTTAATGAAGGAAAAAATCGGCGGTCGGGCATGATTCGAACCTGCGCCTTCTGGTTCGGTACACCAGACGCTCTGACCACTAAGCCACCGCTCGCCCTGCTCGCCAGTCGAAGCAGGGCGAGCGGTGGCTTAGTGGTGGTGGCTTGTAATCTTAGCATGGAAAATGCTTAAAAAATACAAAAAGATAGTTAATAGGTAAGGCGGTATCATACGACATCAAACTAGCTGTAAAGTTAGTCGTGTCGGTTGTGAAGCATTCTTCGCAATAGATGTCGCTACGTCACCTTTAAGACGTAAATTAGAATGTGAAGGAAGATTTCGACTGGCGAGCAGGGCGAGCGGTGGCTTAGTGGTCAGAGCGTCTGGTGTACCGAACCAGGCGCAGGTTCGAATCCTGCCCGCCCGCCGATATTTTCCTTCATTAAAAATAACTTATAACATACCATCATACCATCACGCCTGTATTCAGAGGTTAGGCAGAGGTGTACTAATACACTTACAGTTCGCCGGTATGTTTCTTTCCCATGTATTACAGGGGGCAAACCTATTGTCATTAACCGGCCACAAATCCGAACTGCTACCTGCTTAATAGAAAAACCCAACAACATTTTGTTCGACCTGGGTATCGAACCGAAAACCTCAAGCGTAGCAGTCGCGATTAGGACTACTAGACATAGGTACATACTTCTTTTGCCTTTTCCACATTCCTACATCTTGATATACACACGCGCGGGTTGCGAGTAGGTATAGTCGAGCATAAAATTGCTTTACCACTTTCGACAAAACTTTCGTCATAATTAAATTTACTAAGCCGCATTATCAATCTGTCACTTGGTCTTGTAAGCAAAAATAAATAAATAAATATCTTGGGACATTTTTCACACAGCACCATCTAGTCCCAAACTAAGCAGAGCTTGTACTATGGGTACTAGACAATGGATATAATACTTTATATACTTTTTTTTTTAAATACATACTCATAATACATAAGAAACACCCAGACAAACACAAACACTTAAGTTCATCACAATAAATGTTTGTGTCCTGTGTTCAGCAGTCCGGTACTCGAACCACTAGACCACAGACGTCGTCAAATTATAATAGACCTTGTTGTTTTGCGATGTGCAAACGACATTCACTCTTAGGGTGGTAAAGCAATTTAATAATTGACTATACCTACGCAGTTATAATCAGCAGTGCTAGTTATAATCATTATTAAAAGAATCATCATCATCATCATCATCATCATCAGCCCGTATTCGCCCACTGCTGGACGTAGGCCTCCTTTAATGAACGCCACAGAGCTCGATCTTCAGCTCTTTTCATCCAGTTGCTGCCAGCTACCTTCTGCAGGTCGTCACTCCACCTGGCCGGCGGGCGTCCTACACTACGCCTGCCTAGACGCGGTCTCCACTCAAGAATTCGTTTACTCCAACGATTGTCGGTTCTACGAGAGACGTGACCGGCCCATTGCCACTTCAGCGTGCTAATCCTTTTAGCTATGTCGGTTACTTTGGTTCTCCGACGGATAACCTCGTTGCGAATTTTATCCCTCAGAGAGACTCCGAGCATAGCTCTCTCCATAGCTCGCTGTGCGACTTTGAATTTATGGACCAATCTCGCCGTGAGTGTCCACGTTTCAGCTGCGTAGGTCATGACTGGTAGGACGCACGCATCGAAGACTTTCGTCTTAAGGCACTGTGGAATGGGTAGCGAGAAGACTTGTCGAAGTTTACCAAATGCTGCCCATCCCAGCTGAATCCTCCTTTCGGCTTCCCTCTCGAAGTTGTTTCTACCTACTTGCATTGTCTGCCCTAGGTATACGTATTCCGTATTAAAAGAATACTTAGTACTAATGCCGTTCCCAATAGTATGTATATTACCTATATATATTTTTGGTTTCTTTTAACTAAGGTCTGAATATCTGGGACTTTCGTCAACATTAATAATCGAGGGTTCTTTTCGGTTAAGTCGGCTTAGGGACCTCTCCTGATGATTGATATCCGCTAATGTTGTTATAATGTATGCCACTATGATTTATGTGATAAAGTACCTTCCTATACATTCTAAATACATACCATCACGCCTATCTAACCCAAAGGGTTAGGCATCATCATCAACCCATTAACTGTCCCACTGCTGGGCACGGGTCTCCTCTCAGTATGAGAAGGATTAGGCCATAGTCCACCACGCTGGCTTAATGCGGGTTGCCAGACTTCACATGCCGTCGAGAAAATCTCTCAGGCATGCAGGTTTCAGTTTCTCTGTCTACTCTTGTGAAAAAAAAGGCTTGAGTGTATGTATCTACAGTAGTACCTTACCTACCCACCCAAAAAATATAAACGACCGTAAAAACTCAGTTCTAGTTTTGTTTTTCACAATAGAAACAGTAATTTCCCTTTTGTTCCATGGAGGTTGATCCAATATAGGTTTGTTTACTTTACTATGATATTTTATGGAAGGTATACTGTAGGTATAGGCTAAATATCATGACGCTACAATCATATAGAATTATAGCCTATAGAATTTGTATCGAATTTGATGGTATAGCGAGATTATTACCGCCACTCGTCAGTGGAGATTTAGTGCTTAAGCTGCCAACTACACATAGGCCAATATAGACGACGCTTAGCGTAAAGGCAGTAAATAGCGTAAGTTTAAGCTTAGCGTCGTCTCTGAATGTAAGCTTAGCATAAATACCATTTAAATCGACAAACAATCGATAATCTATACTTATATCATAAAGAAGAAAAGATTTGATTGTTTGTATTGAATAGGCTCGAAACTACTGGAACGATTTGAAAAATTCTTTCAGTGTTAGATAGCCCATTTATCGGGGAAGGCTATAGGCTATACACCATCATGCTATGACTAATAGGAGCGGAGTAGGAATGAAAAATGTTGCAAAAACGAGGGAAACATTTATAAGAACACGCGGGCGAAGACACAGTTCAAGGAGCTTATTCTCTCAAACGTTCTGAATCATTCAAGAATTCCCTAACTCCTGCGCTAGTAGATAATGTGTTGCGAGAGCCAGTGTCCTACCATTTTGTGGAGTAAAATACGATTTCATTTTTGAAGGAAAACAATGACTGCAATTTCGGGGTGCAAATCTGAACATACCAGTATATAACGAGATCACGGTCTCTATGAATACATAGTAGTTTGCTCTTTTACAGTCTCTCTGCATATAAACACTTTTGTGTACACATTTTGAAAAATAGCTGGAGAATGAAACTCACTATTTTTCTATCATGATTTAGGCATTCTTTACGGGGGAGGCTCTAATTTTTAATGATCTCTAAAAGCTCTTATGTTTATGCAGTTCAAGAAGAAAGAAGCTCTTTTTTTACTTAGTGCATTAAATATTAGAACCTCCTCCGGTTCTAATATTTAAGACACTTAAAAGGTAAAATGGGCTCTAATTTGTAATGCACTTCAAAGAAGACAGGGGCTCTTCTTCTTGTTTGTTGATTTCAAAGAAGGAAGCTAAAACATTTCTATTTTCTAATTTTAACTTTTAAAAAGACCAAGGCAAAGGTTTTAATTTTTATTCTTAACATAGTGAGGATCGAAACATTAATGCGCTCAAAAAAAAAGTTTATTAATTATCACTACATTGTGGGACTCTTGAGAATATTTTTTAACCCCCGACGCAAAAACGACGGGGTGTTATAAGTTTAACGTGTCTGTGTGTGTGTGTGTGTGTGTGTGTATGTGTGTGTGTGTGTGTGTGTGTCTGTGGCATCATAGCTCCCCAACGGATGGACCGATTTTGATTTTGTTTTTTTTATTTGAAAGGTGAATTAGTCGGGAGTGTTCTTAGCTATGTTTGATGAAAATCAGTCCAAGATGGCCGCCGCTATAAGACAGCGGATTACATATTTTTTTCACAACTCCGTCAATATGGGTATCAAATGAAAGGGCTTAACTAGTAGAATACTATACACTATGATAAATTTGAAATGCAAGATGGCCGCCACCACAAAATGGCAAATTACATCTCGTGTCGGGGGTTTTCTAAATTTTTAATTTAGGTTAGTCTACTAGTTTACTATTTGTATAATATATTTTACCGGATGGAAGTATTTTATGATGTTTGTCGAGGTGCTGAGTCGAGGTTAAGCTCCGTGCCAAATTTTCTTAAATTGGTTTTGTAGTTTATTTGTTTGTTTGTTGCGCAAACAGCTAAATATTTAACTAAAGTCAAGATTCAGGAATACTTTGGATATATAAGACATATATCCAAAGTATTCCTGAATCTTGACTTTGTATTGAATTTGAATTGAATTTGTATTGAATTTGAATTTGAATTGTTTCTCTGCAATGCTTTATACGCATTATACTTACATGCTGACCGATACGGAGATGAGTTGCGCTTTTTATCATTGCAAATGTGTGGTCTTTTAAACTTTTTATTAAAAAAATAATACGTACCTAGATACTTTACTACTCTTATGTGTGTGGTGTGTCTGGTTGGGCCCATATTTTAGTTGTTAGCGCGGTTATTCTGCAAATACCTCAGAAAGGTTTGAAGTTCTTCTTTCTCGATTATTTCATTCTTTTCCCAATACAAAAAGTACCTATTTGAAAATATATTTTTGGTGTGTGTAATTTTTCAAAAACAACATCTTTCTTTTCTTCTTGAATTATTTGATACACCTTATCCTTCTGTCTTATGTGACATAATCAACCGACATACAAACGCCCTGAACTGAGAAATGGAATGACCTTTTACAATTTTTATCTATAACACTTCAGCTATCATAAATTTAAAAACATCAGGCGCATCTTTGAAAGTTACTCCGTGTTTCTTCCCGAACTCTTCTAAATTCAGTTCCAGGACGCTTTTATATCCTACTCGCGAAGCTGCCTTCTGCGTGCCGATTGAAGTCATCCAGGCTCCTGTCATGGGAACTCCTTGTTCTTTGCACAATAACCGTCTGAAACGAAGAAATGTTGAAATATAAAAAAAAAATACCTTGGGACATCTTTACACAGCACCACCTGGTCCCAAGCTAAGCAAAGCTTGTACTAGAACGTGGATATAATACTTATAAGTTCTCTAAGTTACTTATAAGTTTATCCTAAGTTCTTCACATAAATGTTTGTATCTTGTGGGAATCGAACCCACGACCTCGTGATCAGCAGTCCGGTACTCGAACCACTAGACCACAGACGTCGTCAATCGTTATAGATCTTTACAGACGCTTTTACAAGTTAATGTTTTCGGTAATAAATAAGACCCTCCAAACATGTACAAATAAGTATCTACCTAGTTAAAAAAAACTATAATTTTAACTAAGTATTATAAATTATATTTTCTTTTATTGCGTATATTAAGAATATAAACATCAACAAAAAAAAATGGTTGTAACGTCTTGTCGGGCCCTTGTGCTTTCTCCCAAAAATAAATTCTGTATCCACCCCTTTCGGCAGGATATTCTACCAACCTGGCTTTCAGGAACTCCTGCGCAATACCTAATCCCCTGTAGTCTGGATGCACGATTATTCCCCAGCCATCATAGCTTTTGTCTACTTTGTGCTCATCAACAATGCTGTACAAAGTCATCATGTCAATCGATAACGATATCATTGTCTGCACCTCCTTGGTTTGTGGCTTTAGCTAAAAACAAATAAAGTATTTTTAAATACTTATTCTGGTTCGATACACCAGACGCTATGACCGCTAAGCGAACTGCGAGCCCTGCTCACCAATTCGAAATCTTCCTTCACATTCTAAACTTACATGTTATTAAGGTGATTTATTATTTTATTTAATAATTCTGAAATAATTTAATGACGATTTTGATATAATAAATAGTAAAAGACCCTGGTATTTTAAAAATACCTTTTCACCAGTAAATGTTGGTACCTACATCAGTGTCTAGGGGTTTATCAGCGATTGATAAATGTGTGAAATTGACTCCGACCGTGTCTCCATAGCTCCCGTCCTCGTTTACAATACAGCATATCATTATATTCACGTCAGTGTTGTTCTTAAATAAACCTCCAGATACCATCTCTCGATATTCCTTTAGAGCTTCTTCATTGTCTTTTATTCCTGTTAGTTAAGAATTAAAGAAATTATTTGCTAAAGTTTATTTGTTATCATCATCATCATCTGGTCTGTTTAGTTCAAGAGTGGATACAGAGCCATGACCCCCTCGTGTGCTGAGCTTAGGTTTAACCATTATTTTAGAGTCTATTCTTATAAGACCAACTTGACTACCGAGACCACTGCCTTAGATGTCAAATTCTGCTTCCACGTTGTACGTTTGAAAAAATCTTCCGCTAAAATCCATTTTGCCCCTCTTGCTTGTCAAATTTTCTATCACAAAATTGATTAGAAAACAATCGACCCACCCCAGCTTCACACAAGTAATAAGTATTAAATTTTGGTCTATGACCTTCCTAGATAAACTCATAATCCTTCTTTCTATTGATGAAAACTGTATGAAATTCCATTCACTGTTCCATTCACACATTCCATTCCATGAGATTAGCTGTAACAAAAACAAACTCAACGCGACGGGGAAATTTAATTTATAAGTAGGCGTCACCTAGACGACCGAGCTCTGCCCGGGTGAAAATATAGAAAACTTAATTTACCAAAAATAAAACCTAAGTCGATCGATTTTTCGGCCACTTAACCACCAATATTGTTATTTCCTTCGATATCGTTACAGCCCTTTTGGAAAACGTGATTACAAATATACGAGTAAATAAATATTTTGCTCATTATTTATTTATTTTGCTATTTCACCATCTCTGAAAAGCCGCTAACCGTCGGATAAATTCATAAATAGAACAAAATGTGTATGAAACTATTTGCCAGGCAATTTAACCGGAGCTTACTAGGATGTGGTAAAACTGGCCCTTAATATTGCAAGATATAATAGTGATGTACTATTTACCTATAGCTTTACTAATAGCCTCTCCTGCTAAATAGTGTTTAATATACAGATCTATGGCCTCGTCTGTGCGATCTTCAGGCGAGTTCAGGATGCAAAACTTTAATTCACCACTGGCCCTTAATATTGTAGGATATAATAGTGATGTACTATTTACCTATAGCTTTACTAATAGCCTCTCCTGCTAAATAGTGTTTAATATACAGATCTATCGCCTCGTCTGCGCGATCTTCGGGCGAATTCAGGATGCAAAACTTTAAATCACCATTTCGCGCCGAGAATGTCGACCACACTTTATCAGACACTGACATTGTTCTACTTAGATTTAATACAACCTATTACAACAGACTGCTATTCTGTACTAAATAGTAATAGTCAACATCCCCAGTTCACTATCGCTCTGATAATTACATATCACATCACTACAGATAAGGAAGTGATGTGTAATGATCATGTGGTTATGATTTATTTAAAACTAGACTTCGTTGGCAACGATAATGAAAGCGGACAAAATGTTTTTGTTATCATCGAGATTATAATATTAATCACTACATATTATAAAACAAAGTCCTCCGTCGCGTCTGTCTGTCCCTATGTATGCTTAGATCTTTAAAACTACGCAACGGATTTTGATGCGGTTTTTTTAATAGATAGAGTGATTCTTAAGGTAGGTTTATATGTATAATACATGCATAATATAGTAGAGAAACACTGATTAATTTAGAGGTTTCTAATGTGATGTCGTATCACTCCATATTATAAAACAAAGTCCTCCGTCGCGTCTATCTGTCCCTATGTATGCTTAGATCTTTAAAACTACGCAACGGATTTTGATGCGGTTTTTTTTTATAGATTAAGCGATTCTTAAGGAAGGTTTATATTTGTAATAACATACCACGCGGGCGAAGCCGCTGGCGGGAAGCTAGTAATATGATAAATGTGAGATTGTTACACTTGATAGTACACATGATTCAGTGAACGGCTTCTGTACTGACACTGATTCCCGTACGCAACAAAATATGTTTGTAGGGTCCACTATAAATGTAGTTTTAAAAAAAATAAAAAAAATAGTTCGAGGTCTGAGTGTTTGTGTATGCATGTTGTGTATTTGTTTGAAAAAAGTATCCCATACTGGACAAAATGTGGGGCAACAGTTTTAGTTTAAGTAAGAATGAAAGAATATACATTTTGTACACGTTTTATCATACATCTTTTTTCCTTCTACGGCTTAAGGCTTCAAGTGAATGCCAATTCAGAAATAATTTCGGTTTCATATTACCTAATCCTGTTCAAACTTGTACCGTAAGTTCACGTTTACCGTCAAAGTTGATCAAACTTTTCTATGATTGTAATCTATCTATTTTTCGCGGTTACACCAGCATCCCACAATTTTTTGCATGTCCTCCCTCAAGATGTAATCTATCTTATTGCCAAACTTCATCACAATCTGTTCAACAATCTAGGCTTGCAAAAGATAGTAAGCAGATTCACATATTTTTGCATTTAAATTTTTTGAAGATGACAACTTTTTACTTAAGTACCTACTCTTCAGGTTCGCAGATATTTTCTCATTTTAACTCGATATTTACTCCAAGTACGTTATTTCTTACGACGCGTCAACTACATCGCTTTGCATATTTAAAGTAGAAACAAGTGTTGTCTTTCACAGTCTAGTGGTGCCTAATGAGATGTCTTCGGAGTCTGCGTAAACACAGTAAACAAAGTGCGTCAAATGTCCTTGTTAATAGTTATAATTATGAAGCTAGATAAGTATCAACAACTTTTAGAAAAGCAATAAAAACGTAATATACATATACACTCGCGAGCAACCAAATCGACTCAACCTGTAAGCACGCATACATATACGATTTTTTTTTTCATACGATACTTGTATATAAAATTCATATATGATTAAAAAGCTTAAGGAATCAGGTTTAAATTGGTACCAGCATTGTCAACATCCATTCAGTACTTTATAAAATAATGGTATCTGGATGGAAATGTAGCGAAAATAAGAATTTAGAAATATGATTTGTGGTTAGGTATTTTAAAAATTAAATAAAATCTGTAAAAATATCATGAAAAAATTTATTGTAGCAATACTTGGTATGAACTGCTCTAGCTGATATCATGGATCGCAGTCGGTTCTTCATTGATCTCATGATTTTTTTGACGGTTTCCTGAGAAACACTATCCTGCTCCTCTAATAACGCCGCCTTCAATTCGTTAAAAGTCTTACGAACTTGATTCTAAGCTCAAACCCTTCTCTTAAGCTCGTCCCATAGGTGCTCAATGGGATTCATGGCTGGGTTGAATGCAAGCCAGTCCATTGGACGTATATTCATCTCGTTTAAGAATTTCTGAGTTAAACGCGACGTGTGACAATGGATATTACGGTGTATTAACAAAAACTAATCACCAATAAACCACGTAGAGAACCGCATGGTCTTGAAGAATGTCAGCAATGTACTGATCAGCCGTCAACTCTACTACTAGGCCTTCTACGGGCATGACAACGAGCGCGGCTTTTCACTCTAAACAGATACCAAATTACATCATGTGTGAACCGCTGATGTATGCATTATTTTAGCAAACCAGCACTGCACAAATCACTTACCAGGACGCCTTTAGACCCTACCTATCCTGTCATTCCCATATAGGCACATTTTACACTTATCAATAAACGAAATCGGCTACTATGGCCCAATGTTTCAATTAAGACGCTCTCGTACAAATCAAAGGCGCGCTTGCCGATGATCTATGGTTAATTTCAGGCCCGTGGCAGGCCGTTTTATAGACAGATTAGCTTCTCTTAAGCGTCTTCTTATTGTTGACTACCTGACAGCCACCCTTCGAACGCGTCTCAGCTCTTGCTGCAAATCAACACCCGTCAGGTGTCGATTTCGCAGCTATACTGACACGATAAACCGGTATTTTTTCTCTAAAGTGCAATGTTGGCGGCTGGTTCTCAGTGTCCGATTAAAGGCCTCAGTCTCTTGAAACCTTCTGTATACCAAATGATACAGCAGATTAGTTCAAGTGAAGCTGGGCACTTAATGTTCACTAACTAAGTCCCTTGTGCAACAGGGTCCCATATTAGCAGCTTCTTCAGGCATAGTATTCATAAATTCGCCTGAAAAATTAATGTAATTTCTTTTTGATAGTATTGTCTTACAGTTGGAGCTTAATTTCAGTAGATAAACTGATTGTGGCAGATTTTATAGGAGTAATTCAGAGCGCAACTCGTAGGTACGGAAAGTCAATTTTCCTCAGCGCGCATTAAAGTCCGGTAATTAAAAGGTTACTGGATATTTACTAAATGATATTGGTACTAATGTAAAGCTAATTAATCAAGCTTTCAATAAACATATGGTTCTTGTGAACAAAATATACAATTTTTGAAAAAATCACAAATGTTTACGCGGTTGTAGGTTGAGTCGATTTAGTTGCTCGCGAGTGTAGTTCACCATCATTGATATAGGAAAACTATTCAAAACAAATGCACTCGAAGCGAATAAAAATTTGACATGACGTTACTATTTTAGGCAGATGAAAAAAAAAGAACATGACTATTATCCACATCCAGTGATGTACCTGTCAACTTGTCGCAGCTACGTAACCACTGTAGGGGTTTGGTTTTTTTGCCCATTGAAGGGTTCTGTGAGGGTAGGTGATTGTGGGGGATGGATCCACGTCCAGCAGTGGGCTACCTAGGGGTATGGTGATACACACCGGGACAGCGACTAGGGTGAGGCCCTGGGGGTCGGAGGGACAAAATAAACTGTCAGCGCAGTGAATTCTCCATAAACCTCTAAGAGGTTTTTCGGGTCGGCAACGCGCGAGTGAGACACTGGGATAACGTCGGCGTTACCACTGTGGAGGGATAAAGTGTGTTACCCCGCTAACCAAAGGGAATATCCTCCGACCAGGCGGGTATTATACCTGGGGGCCTAGACAAGTTGCAGTTTGACATTTGTTTTGAGAAACGAATAGAAACAAAATGTATGGAAACGACATTAGTGATAGCCCAATTTGTCGAAAGCTTACTTATTTTTACTTAAAAAGTTACTTGTAACATTTTTGATTTGCAGAAATATCATGGTGGCGTAGTTAGATACTATGTACTAGTAAGTGTGAGTCTAACTCAGTTAAGATTCCATTGTGGATATTTCAGTAAGCCAGACAGTTTTATCATTCAGTGTTCACCCCAAAAGAGGCGCCAACATGAAAAATATTACGCATAAAATCATAAAATTGTAACGACTCTTAAGTCATAATGTACAGACATTTTTTGCTGACGTAGTTATCTTAATGATGTACACGATATAAATGTAAGTAATCATGTGAACCATCTTTTAAGTCAGTTTAAAAGTATGTTCAGTAAATAATGTAATAGACTAGAAATTATCCATGTCATAGAGATTACGAGAGCACTTAGCTGTATTGTATGAAGGTCTAGGATAAAAGGCTTTATGGTAACGTTTGTGGCCAGTAACAGTATTTATAACGGCATAGCAACACAATTGAGTTTTGTATTATGGGTTTTGGTTGCAGGATCGCTTCCCTTGCGAAACAAACATCGAACATACATACATACCATCACGCCTGTATTCCTCGAAGCATTAGACAAAAGTGCACTAATGTAAACCCACAGCTCGCCGGTATGATTAAATTCCACGTAATAGGACATAATAATATGTCCAACTCCAAGCTGTTACCTATTCTGCTTATTTTAAACTCTGTTGTGCTTAATGTATTATACATCATAATTATACAAGGACGTTATTATTATTATTTATTCTGATAAAATATTACGAAAATATATTTTCCTTTTTTTTATACAAATAAATTAAGTAGGCACTGGCAATTTTCTATAGCGTTAAATTGACATCCTGCTAAACCTGATGACTTCTTTTTGGAATTGGTAAAGAGGGACGCCACTCTTCATTTTAAATAGTGCCATCCCCCTCTTTTCACCTAAAGATGATCATGTTATAGATGTCATACGGCCTCTATTCCTGTTTCTTTATCTACAAATACCTAGGTAATTAAAATGTATTTATTGATTGCTTGAGTTCAGTTAGCAGCCAGCTTCTCTGTCTTGAATTCAATCAACTCTTGATTATGGCATCCTGGCAACCATAAATTTACAAGAAGGAGGTCCGTTTTCAAATGCCACATCATGAGTTTTCCCAAAACTGTCATAGTGTACTTCGCATACAGTTTCCCATCCATCGCGCTCAGCAGCTTTCTGTGTGCCATATGACGTCATCCAGGCACCGTGGATGGAAATTCCATATTCTTTACATATTAGACGCCTGTAAAGAAAGAAGTATGAAAAATAACTTCTGAGGACACAAGACGTATGGACACATGACGTGGTGTTCAGTTGTGTCGGCGGAAAGATAAATGCGTTTTGCTAAAAACGCGAGGTAGCTAACGATCCATTGGGATACTCCGTTATTTTCTAGATACTCTTCAAATAATTGTTTCCCCGTTATCTTATCTTTTATCCATTATTTATCCATTATCTTTGCATAGATAAGTATAATAATATCAAGTAAGCAAGCTAAAGATTAAACAAAAAGACTTCCATAAATCGTTAATACAAACAAATGGATATAATGATTAAAGTTGAAAAGTAAATAGAAAGAAACAAATAAGTAGGTTTTCTCAAAAACACATTGATGAGAATTGGAACTGACCTCACTTTAAAAAACTCTTGCGCAATACCACGCCCTCTGTGATCAGGATGGACGACGATCCCTCTATCCATAAAACTGCGGTCTAAATTGAATTCCTCACTCTCATCGTAATGAGATTCCATACCAATGAAAATTTCAAAAGCTTTCTTCATTTCTTCAGTTTTTGGATTAAACTGAAATTGAATAATATAATTAAGTGTGTCAGAAAACAGTATGTATGTCGGCTGAAATAAGTTTTTATAGAAAGTCTTTAGATTTGTAACATTTTCTTTATGAATCTAATTGTAACATTGTTAATTACCTTACCTCTGGTCTTGATTCTTCTTTTGTTTCTAATACCATTAAGGATGCCCCAATAATGTTATTAATTTTGTCATCTTTGTTGTCTGGACAACAAATAATAATATGTAATTCTTTTTCTTTAGCTGCTTTCAACATAGGGATTCGTATCTCGTCCATTGCGTTAACATTTTTTGGTACTCCTATGAGAGAAAAACGTTCGATTGTGAATATCAGCATACCAAAATTATTATCAAAAGACACTAAGGCCTTCCATTCATTTGTTTTTTATATTTTACTGTAATGGAATTTGTTTCTCAGTTTTTTAATACTCTAATTAATTATAGGTAGATGTCTCTTATTCAAGCTTAATAATATAGTCTAACCGTCACATTGTACTCACCAGCAGCTCTGAAAGTATATTCCTCTTGCACAAAATGTTTCATGTATAGTTCTATGACATCTTCAGCAAGATATTCTGGCATTTCCACTATTTGTAAATGAACAATGTCACCAGCTTTATTAGCTACTGAAAATTTAGACCAAACTTTTAGAAGCCCTGACATATTAAAAAGAGTTTATTCGTTTTCGATGTCACTAGCAGTATCTAATTTCTTATTGAAGTTAAATTTCGTTACTCTTCAAGATTTTTAATTAACTGAAAATATGTCCGTTTGTTTGTTTATTGTTGGTCACTTTTCCACTACTAAAGTTTGATTCTAAATACTATATTAACGATATCTTCCGATAATTGTCTATATACAACTAAATTTTTCCTTTTAAAATATTTTATTGTCTTCGGCCTGCAGGTGATATCATTTTGTGTACATACTTTCAAAAATAGTATTATGACGATAAGCGAATCAATAGAAATAAATTGTCAACAAGGTAATCTTATCATTGTGACCTCGTATAATTGTGTGAGTAAGTGGGTATTACTTTTATTGTGAAATATTTAATGTAATCATCTTGCGCGAACCTAGGGGGCTAGACAAGTTGCATTTTGACATTCGAATCGACAAACAAAATGTATGGAAATGACACAAGCTTTCGATAAATCAGGCTGTCACTAATGTCATTGACATGCATTTTGTTTGTCGATTCGAATGTAAAAATGCAACTTGTCTAGCCCCCCTGCTGATTATGAAAACTCACTTCCATCTGTCATACTTAGGTACAGTCAACAAAAGAGATACGTATACGGGCGATCTGTTTCCGCAAAGATAGTGATATAAATAAAAATAAATATTTAGGGGACATTTTTACACAGTACCATCTAGTCCGAAACTAAGCAGAGCTTGTACTATGGGTAATAGACAATGGATATAGTACTTATATACTTTTTTTTGTAAATATATACTTATTATACATAAGAAACGACCAGACAAACACAAATACTTATATTGATTTATCACATAAATTTGTGTGTCCTTTAAATACCTAAATGTTTTTTATCTAGGCAGCTAACAACACCTGCATTTTGACACATTTTGCGTAATACATCACCATTACACAATCTTTATCAAAACACAGATGTGATTATCTTTTTTGTTGACTGTACATATGGCAATTAAATTAGTATGACTGATGGAACGCAGTTATGACCGACAAAAAGACAAGAAAATTATACACATAGCGCCGTACATTTCCATACACTTCACGAATTTTCCGTACATATGAATAATGTCATAATGTCAGGTGCTTGCGTACAAAAAATTGTCAGTAATCTAATCCAATAGAAATAATATTATTTATAATTCTTGGTAAAAAGGTCAAAGCTCCAATACCGGTTCCACCTCAGCATGGCGATTTAACGATATCAAGCAGACTGTTTGTTTTCAATTAATGTGAAAGCTGCGAAACATGTAAATACAAACACCGAGGATTATACAAGATCCATCGCAAAGAGAGCTCGCTGACAAAATACGAGTATCACTGTTATTTTTAGCATTCCGCTCATACTCATAGTTTTTTTACTGTCGCTGATATCTAGGTACTCAATTTTTCTTTTATGTGTTACCTACTAGGTTTTCGCCAGCGGGTTCGCCCGCGTTTTTTATTACTACTCCGCTCCTATTAGTCTTAGCGTGATGATATATAGCCTATAGCCTACCCCATTATATGGGCTATCTAACACTGAAAGAATTTTTCAAATCGGTCCAGCAGTTTCGGAGCCTATTCAATACAAACGAACAATCAAATCTTTCCACTTTATAAATATTAAGTACTAAGTATAGATTGGGTAGAAACCTAGTATATTACCTATGTATATTAATGAAGTCATCATTTTGATTGCAAATTTGGAACGGCTTACACAGCAGAATCTAGTCCCAAACTAAGCAAACCTTGTACTATGGGTACCAGAGTTTCATCAGATATCAACTCACTGCCTTGGAGGCTCAATTTGGGACGTATGGAAATATCTTAAATGTATTATTATTGGAAACTTCAGAAGTGGTTAGGCCTTGAATATTGTCTAGTCCAATCGATTTCTCATCAAGAAAACTGGTAACTTTCCTATCAGCTACAAAATATTGACGTTCGACAGAAAATCTTTTCACTACATTCTGATAAGTTTCCGTTAAATTACTTGATAGATAAATTATAGGTACAAACTGTTGTTCCATTTTTTTATTTATCTAGTTGTTAGCGGTTATCCAGAGGTGAAACAGGCCCTAGGTCTCTCAATTTTTGCTAATCAGTACAGAAAATAAAAGTAATTGCTAGAGCTGTCACTGTTAAACAAAAAGTGATAACAAAAACATAATTTATCTTATTTTCAGACCTCGATACTAGGTGACCTTGGTGGTCCGGCTAGACATAATTATCTCCCGGCTATATTTATCTATTTCACTTGCTTTAATCGTTATCCTTTTTTATTCTATTGGGCTGGTGTGCTGTTTATTTTATGGTGGGTATCATAAAAAGGTAACGAAGAATAATAAATTAATGAAACGAAAAAGTAACGAAGAATAATTTTATATGATGGTAGATAGAGGGCGCACTATACCAACAAGCGACGTCAAACTGTGCGTGCACCATACAAATAGGTATTACAAACTCTGTAACCATCCGTTTTGTGGAAAAGGGAATAATTTTATCATAATTTTCATCCCCAATAAAAACTTCAAATACTTACTAATACTAATATTAATACTAATACTTCTACCTTAAAACTTTATTGGGTGATTTAAGGGATTATTCAATTTTAAAATACAATTTTTGGAAACGAGGTCATCGAAATCGGCCCAAATGATGTATCGAAGGTACACTTATTGGAAAAGATACTTGTTGACTGGGGGATGAGAAAAAAAACTTTTAATTTGAGAAAAATCACGCCTTTTGACACACTATTATATCTATTTCGTAATGATTTCATAGTAAAAACTGTCAGTGTCAGTTTCGGAATGTCAAACGCACGGCCATTACTGCAGATGATTATTAGTTTCGTCGTGATTTCATGGTTAAAACTATTAACTTGACAGCTGACATGTACCTCTGGTACAAATTTGGGCTGGGTTGTATGGCCTTTTAATGAGGTCATTTAACTCAATCATCCCAGAATAAAGTGTCAAAATGACATTTTAACATAGCGTAGGTACGTCATGGGTTGAAACCGTAACATTATCACCCTGTTAACAATTTTATTTGCGCAATCAACACTGAACTGACGCGTTTTATGTGTGAATGTTTGTTATAAAACTAGATAAACATATCCTGAGAGAATAAAGTCGGAAAGTTACAAATGACAGCATAATTTTCATTCTCTTTTATTGTGGTCTCTCATTTCGTTCTAGGTTACGGGTAGTTTAGGCCTTGTTTCTCAACTTGGCTCGTTTGTTTCTCGAAGACTGCGTAATTTATAGGTTTTTTGAAGTAAAAAATTTTAATCAACTTGGTTACCTTGATTAAATGTAGAATTAAAAAAAACACGCTTTTATAGAAAATCTAGCTAAAAAGTAAAATTAATTATTGTAAAAAAGCGTAGGATGAAAATATTTTATAAATGACTACCTACTTAAATCAATATCTGTCTATAAAATAAGCGAACATTTGTAAAGTTCTTTGGAGAAATAAATTCTTGAAGCGCAAATATTTAGAACAATTGACTTCAAGCACCCTACCCACGTTTTTTTTAAATAATTATATTTACTGTATAAAATTGTGTTATATAAAATAAAAATAAAAGTAACGGTAGTAAACTATAAGTGTGTATTGCTTTAATATTTTTTTACTAAGAAATTCGTGGTTTTTCTTGTTTTAGATATATTGTAAAAACGTTCTTAATATCAATCAATACACGGTTCTTTAAAACAAATAACATAGTCCCACATTTCCAATCCAGCACTTTGGTTAACAGCACTTCATGATTTCTTGAAAAAAAAAATATCTTCAAAAGATTCGTGCATCAATCTTACCCTTAACGCTGTACAAAGAAAAAATTGGTCAAAACATCAAAAGAAATGTCGTATTTACACGGCCTTCAGTGGCACCTTAAGCATGACCCTTAAACAGAATGCGGATGCTTGGGAGTTTGGGACAAAACAATAACTATTACGCCCGGCGCCGCCCGGGGTGCGTGTCGAGACGTGATGACGAGGGTGCGATCTACTTTAGATAAAGGAACGTGTGGAAAGAACGGACGTGTCCCGCTGAAAAAGTTGATGAGAAATAGAATCATAATATTTGTATACAGTACAGTTTCGATTTAATAGTGTTTGTCAGCTTAGGTATATTTGACAGAATGTCATATAAATGAAAGAATATTTTTGCCACTGCACGTGTATAACTCTAAAAATGATGATGGCATTCTATATTTTCTAGAATTCTTATACTAATTTTGATCTTGTGCACCTTGAATTCTCCATTAATTTCTTTAAAAAAAGTTCATTTCGTTTCTAGCATGGACCACCCTGGTCCTAAGAACGTACGAATCAAAAACTGCCATAATTTAGTTTGGACAATCCTGGTGCTTTAATACTTAAGTCCTAAGTCACGTTTATCCACAAACGTGAGGAGCTTTATTCTACAAATTATTCACAAAAATAAATAAAAGAATGTTCTAGAAAGTTGAATAAAATAAAACGAGTGCGGTCATGCGTGACATGTGACTTAATGGACGACAAAGTAACTTTGGCGGCAAACGGAATATTTTAACATCAACGCGACTGCGCGAGCTTATTGTGGGCAGAATTGATATTGTCTGAAATAGCAATTTGACTACGACTTTAATGTCATTGAAGTTTGACATCTTTGTATATAGAGGTGTCCCATGTCGTTATCATCCAACTGTAGGTACAAAATTATTAAATTTTGCAACATTTTTATACGCTGAAACAGCCTCTTCATTTTTAAATATTTTACAAATTGATAATTTGTTAACAAAACGAAATACCACGTAAAGTTTTTATTCTATTTCATTCTTCTTTTGCAATGATTATTTAGACTGAAGAAGAAAATGAAAAATTCATTATTTTTTCTTTTCTTTGTTATTCTTCTTCTTCCCGCGTTCACAGGAAGAAAAATAAAACAGGTACCTATAACAAAATAAATGTTAAATAATTCTTGCACTTCTTGCAAAAGAATTATGCAAGAATAATAGTAGGTGGCAGTCTGTAGCTTCTGCCTACCTTTGTGGGAAAAAAACGTGTGTATCTATTCTTCTTGTTACTTTCTTCTTATTTATTAATTATGTGGTTTAATTAACCATTGTGGTGTCGCCCACACCCAGTAATTATAATCAATCATTAATTGGCAGTATTATTAACTATGTTGTATCAAATTGCATAATTTATAGTTCAACCTGTAGCGATCCCATTAATCATTAATTATACTAACAGCATCCATAATTAAATACCTACAGCTAGTGTTGTAACAAATCATTGGTTGTAAATAATTTATTGGTCCCGAAATAAAACTGTTATAGCAAGATTTTATACCGACCGACTTTATCGATATAATTATCACATCCTATATTCAAAAGGATTCTTTGTGAAAATCGGTAGGTAATAATCTAAAGTTATTAATAAAACTGCTTATAGGCAGAGTATCAAGATGTAATACTGGAATTGTTTATCTTTGTATGAAATGTAAAAGTTATCGTAAACGCAACTGCTACGCTCGAGGTGCTGGGTTCTCAGTTCAAAGTTCTCAGCCAATAGGCTCGCCCTCCTAATAGAGGAAAATTGCGAGTGTACAATGTGTACATTAGTACGCCTCTGCCTAACCCTTCGGTGAATACAGGCGTGATAATATGTTTATAAGCTTAGCTTAATAAATCTTAGCGAATAAGGAAATAAATCTACCGATTTGCATCAAATTTTCTTTTTTCAATTCATTAAACAAATTGTTTCTTAAAAATCTGCAGTGTCCATAAAAAACATTTTATGTTCACTGGACGATTAAACATTTTTTATGGTGAATTAACAAATTGTTAAAGATAGAAGCTCGGAATTGTCATTTGAAGCGGGTCAAGTATACAAAACAAGATATTGAAATATTTAAACTGGGAAACCGCTTTTGTTTTACGATTTCTGAAACTACGCTGCCAGTAGGGTGGCCATGAGAATTTGTTTTAGAAGCCATTGGAGGGACTGTCTGTATGTATGATAATACCATGATGCTATTATATTTATTTATTTATTTATGTACATACACACTGAACTAAACAGAAATGTATAAAAAAAATAGGACTATAGTACAAATGTACTGCTTTTTTCTAAAGAAATCTCTTCCAGCAGACCTACGAGAGCCATTGTTCCAAACATAATTATCAAAATGAATTTGAAATCAAAATCGGCAGAGCGAGCGGTGGCTTAGTGGTCAGAGCATCTGGTGTACCGAACCAGAAGGCGCAGGTTCGAATACTGCCCGCCCACCGATTTTTTCCTTCATTAAAAATAACTTGTAATCTTAGCATGGAAAATGCTTAAAAAATACAAAAAAGATAGTTAATAGGTAAGGCGGTATCATACGACATCGAACTAGCTGTAAAGTTAGTTGTGTCGGTTGTGAAGCATTCACAATAGATGTCGCTACGTCACCTTTGAGACGTAAATTAGAATGTGAAGGAAGATTTCGACTGGCGAACAGGGCGAGCGGTGGCTTAGTGGTCAGAGCGTCTGGTGTACCGAACCAGAAGGCGCAGGTTCGAATCCTGCCCGCCCGCCGATTTTTTCCTTCATTAAAAATAACTCAAAATCATTTATTTGCGTCAAATGTGGTAGGTACAAGAGATGATATAAAATTATTAATGACATAATATCACGATGTTTATCAAAGCAACATGTGATAGTCAAGCTAAGCCGCCACATTGCTGTTTATCAAATATCAGTATGAAGCATTTTAATCCCAGTGCCAAAGTCTTTAAATTATCTTGAAATTGTAAGTTATTACAGAAAGGTTTCTTTCTATAAGCCTCCGCCAAGAAATAAATTAAGTAGGTAAAATCCCAAGAGATGGTGAAAATTATATCAACGTGACTAAAACCACAAGACACATCTAGTAACTCTTAATTATATTTTAGTTCCTCGTCTTTTCAAAATCTATTAGTGTTTTAACCGGACCCTTTATCAGATGTTCTTTTTCCTTTCCCAACTTGTACATTGAATCATGGTTCCGTATTCTCGGTCTCATCCCACGGCGGCTATAATGTTATTTTCCTTGCGGCCGGTCCCGGCAGATGGCCGTAACGACCGATACCGATACCGCGCTGTTTAATTGTCGCCTTAAATAAACGCTGACCGACACTCTCTTTATTTTTATACGACGACGTTCGTGGCAAATTTTTTATCGTTTCCGTGTATTTTTATGTAATTTTGCCACAGTTTGTTTACCATTTTTTATGTTGTATTTTTGACAAGCATACGAGGGGAATACTTTGGATCGATACCACACACACACACAAAGATTTGATTTGTGCCCGGTTAATGGCAATGGTCATTAAACTGTTATAAAATGGTCATTGAATTGTGTCAAATAGCGTTCTGTAAGTGATGTTTTCTTCCACTATGGGAAAAAGGCGTAAAGGCTCGTCATTATTAGGGTTATTACATGAGGTCTAAACATACCGGTGATCTGTGGGTGTAGATTAGTACCGACAAGCTACACTTCTGTCTAACCTTCGAGAAATAAGGCGTGATGGTATGTTATGTTAGAATAAGCTAGCTTTCCGGTAACGGCTTCGCTCGCGTCGTCTCTGTATTTGCATAGCCTGTGTTATTTGCTAAAGACGTAGTTTTTTAAAGATGAAAGAATTTTTCAAATCGCTCCCGTAGTTTTGGAGCCAACAAAGTTGGGTTAAGAACTGCTGGACCAATTTTCATGATCTTTGATTTGTTGAATTTTTTTCCGCCCCGAATAACAGGTTCAAACTTGGCGCGAGCGAAGCTGCTGTGAAGAGCTAGTCTATACTAATGCTAGTTTTTCCCCGCAACGTCGCTTCGCATACTTTGAAATTATCTTGAAATATTTTAATATATTTTTAGCCAACGAAGCAAGCGAAACGCAAAAAAATATAACACTATTTCTTATTATCGTGGGAAGAGGGGTTAAGCCCCTTACTTATTAGTATGTGCATCGCGGTGGATTGTAACTCCTATTACAAGAATATTACGAAGTTATTACATCGCGCACGTGACGGGACTTCGATATAATGAAAAAGAAAAATATGACCTGGGAAACGTTGTTTTGCCATATAAATTATTTCTAGATAGGGCCACCCTGTCACCCTAGCTAGTGGTATAAAAAATTGCCTAAAATATTCATAAAAATCGCTAAAGCCATTTCTGAGGAGTTAGATAACAAACACTATACTATATTTACATATAATTGTGATTTATTGCTTAGAATAAAGAAATAAATTAATATCCTGGGACATTTTACACAGCAACATCTAGTCCCAAACTAAGCTGAGCTTGCTTATTATACTTTTTTTTGTAAATACATGCAAATAGGCAAATTGTGTGTAACTTTATTTGTTTTTATATAATTCCTCCATTATTTTTCAGACCAATATTTCTAGAATAATGAAAAATGCCATAGGGCATTAAACCGCCTTGTGTACCATTTTATGTACATAAAGTTTAAATTAATAAATAATCAAAGAGCCACAGAAAGCTTATTGAAAGCGTTTTGAAACGGAGACATTTAAAATTTTCTTAGCAAAACAATGAAATTCGTATCGAAACAGATTTCAATTCTTCAAATTAATTTGCAATTTGTTAAATGAGTTGAAATGAAAATGTTACGACCAAGTTTATGCCCTAAATAGAAATTTACCGCAGAGTACTAAATCACTGAAAAGTTTTTAATTAAAACTGGAATAACTGATATCTTTTGGAAATGTAAAATATTTACATACCATTTTTTTTTGTTACCTGGATGCTAAAATTGCTACTTTTTATTGAATAGTAGATTAAAATAAATTGGCTTGTTGGTCTAGCGGTCCCAAGCGAGATTGCTACGCAAGAGAACCTAGGTTCGATTCCCAAGTCGAACACAGTTTCGATGGGTTTTTCTATGAAATTCTCAGTAGCAACTCTTAATCTGGATTTGTGGCCGGTTGATGCAATAGGCTCGCTCCCTATTAGGTACATAGGACCTAGACATACGGGCGAACTGTAGCTGTATGATGATTATAGTTCTAGTTAGTTAATTATTTTGGAAATCTATTTTTAACCCCCGACGCAAAAACGCGGGGTGATTATAAGTTTGACACGTGTGTGTGTGTGTGTGTGTGTGTGTGTGTGTGTGTGTGCGGGAGTGTTCTTAGCTATGTTTTATGAAAATCGGTCCAAGATGGCCGCCGCCACAAAATAGCGAATTACATATTTTTTCACAACTCCCTCAATATGGGTATCAAATGAAAGGGCTTCACTAGGAGAATACTATACACTATGATAAATTTCAAATCCAAGATGGCCGCCACCACAAAATGGCAAATTACATTTCGTGTCGGGGGTTTTCTAAATTTTTAATTTAAGTTAGGTTATTTGTCAAGCAGTAAATCCTTATGGATCCCTACTACCAGAGGAGAGGAGAGGCGGCAGGGTAGGCGGCTATGTAAGGTAAGTGCGCTGTTTAGGTCTCTCCTAAACAGTGCACTTGCGTTCCCTAACCCAATTTGGCTTGTCAGTGTCACTGTCAACCATGACGAGCTTTTTAGTCCCCGTAGAAATAATTCATAAGCTGTTCATCACAGTGAAGACGTATTTAATATTCAAACATGAACAATTGTGACTGAATTAACTGAATGTAATACATGGAATATGAATACCAATTCTCGAGATACCCTGAGGGGTCATAATAATATAGGAGGGAATCCTTTACGGTAATTCAGTTTAACACAACTTGAGTAAATAGGTACCTATAACGCTGTCGGGTATATTAATTTATAACAGAATAGTACAATAGAGTTGTGATATTAATGTAACATACCTACTTGCCTTATGGTATAGTGGTCCCAAGCGTGCCTGCTACGCTAGATGTCCTGGGTTCTATTCCCAGGTCGAGCAGTGTTGTTGGGTTTTTCTGTGGAATTCCCAGTGGCAGCTCGGAGTTTAGACTTGTGCCCGGTTGATGGCAATAGGCTCGCGCTCGCCCCTATTACATGGGACCTAAATATACCGGCGAAATATGGGTGTACATTATTACACATTATGTTATAAATTTACCACAAAAAAGTGTACACATAATGCTTAGTATCACAAATATTTGTGTCTGTGTCACTTCATCACAGATGTCGTTATAAGCTATTGAGAACCTCACAGTGGTCACGTGCTGCCGTGTACAGCGAGGTTCTGGGGAGACCCCTTTACAGTCTGCTCCGCACTCTGACCGTCCAGTGCCACGGGTTTTAGTGGATAACCTACACTCCCCAGAATAATCGCCAAAGACCTGCAAACTTCCCCCCGTAAAAATGTGTACACTAAGTATACTGCCCTACCATCCATGTGGAAATAGAGGCGTAGTAGTATGCTGTATTAATTAATATGAAGCATTAGGAGTAGAATATTACTAAGCCTGAGGCAAGTTTCATAGTCACGCGGATTCACGCTGCTAGACGCGGTTTTATCTATATAATGTACTATTTAAGTACACCCATTTTTATTAAGTATCATAAATAATTTAAGGCATCGTTGTCATCCTTACGACTATAAATAAAATAAATAAAATAAAATCTGATGTAACTCCCGCAAATTGCTAATGCATCTTACCGCCATTTTGGTGACGTAAAAATGACATAACCGCGCTCAGTAGTCAGCTAGCACCTCTCTGGCCGGAGTACGCGAGTGCGGCGGATGACATCTCGTGGATTTTTATTAGACAAGCGCGCATTAGCAATTTGCGGGACTAAAACCACATAAACTTCATAAATTTTGCCCTTAAGTTTTTACCGCCGTTTAAAAAATAAGCGTTTAAGTATACATTCTAAGTACTATCATAGTTCAATACTTTTACCATAATTATGGAGTCTGGGAGCACAGAGTGATTGGAAAAAGCGTGGACATCTTTTTTTTATTGGAAGCCTTTTATCAGGTGGCCCTAGGGTTGGTACAGGTTTTCCTTATAACATCATTATTACAATCATGGGCCAACTAAAGTCCTGTTACGAGTTACTGTTGACGCTGCTCAACCGTACGACTATGAAACTAGCCTAAATCTTAATTGATAACTGTAGACATAATGAAACTATTAGGCTATATTAATATACAGGTAGTCAGGTAGGCACCACACTAAACTAAATGATCTGATTAATGATGTCTTACATAATGTACCTCAGATATTGTATTATAATATTATATTATGTCGTGACAAAGTCTGCTATAAGTTATTATTAGCAGACTATCACGCCTGTATTCCCTAAAGGGTTAGGCAGAGTTGTACTTATGTAACTGGAACTTTGCTCGACCCGGGAATCGAACCCCATGACCTCGAGGGTAGCAGTGGCGCGTTGTTGAATAAGATGGACATTTCTGGCAATCTATCCGAGAATCCTAGAAAATCTAGAGGTAAACCATTCGCCTACAAATAAAATAACATCCTTAGCTATTTTAAATAAGACCTCCTTGTACGCAATGTAAACCTTATTTAACGTTACAAAAAAAAAACGGTTCACCCACGGGCAACTAAATAATACTTATTTAAAAACAAATAATATTATACTCAACTATTGCTTACACATGACAGAGCTTACAATTAATCAATCAAACGTAATTGCATTAACCGTTAAGAGTCGTTATGTGAATGAGTCGGACAGAAAATCCCGAATATAATTCCGTAATGTGTTCCGATTCAATATAAGGTATAACGAACCACTTACAATGAGTGGCAACTACACAAAGACAATTAAATATTACTATTAGCAATACAGGGAACATCACGAAGAAAATGGTAATCAATTAATTGTTTCCGGCTGGCAACAAATGGCTCTGTTTATGTCATTATGTCAGTCTGACAGAGAGAGAAGTGTCAAATCAAATCTGATGAAGTGGAAAAAAAAATCGTATCGTCCAAGGCTTGGGGAGTGGTATATTGAAATCGGACTTGCCGTATGCTCGAGGGAGCGCTTATGAGATTTGGCCCTTTTGTTTCAAAAAGTCATTTTGGTTGTGAACGACACTTATTTCCTTACCTTATTTGGTGCCAATAACAATTACTATTATTATTATTACTTATAGGTTAGTATTGAATAGCTTGAAGCCGAAGCACAGTAATCAAACAACAAAATACAAATTCACTCAGTAGAAATATTATTTTGTTCTAATATCTCAACGTGCAAGAAGAGGAAATGCGCAACGAAACGAGGAATAATTTCAGTTGATTTTAATGCATTTGCATTTTCAGAATGATACCCGTATAACTCGAATCTTCTGCACTTGTAGACTCTATTGAAACTGCCAAGATGGCGTGCGAGCTTGCGCAAGTAGAGAGTACTCTAAGCCAGTATTAACGATGAAAGTTTCGTGTGTAACAAAACTATATATTCATCTGTTATTCATTAAAATAACAAAAGACAATAGTTTTACTATTGTGTCTGCTTGTTAATAGATACTTTGACGGGTTTAGATGTGAGCTGATAGCCATTTTGAAGACGGTGACGTGATTTTGCGTCATTGAACAATTTTCCTGCGCGACGGCGTGTTATCGGCACCGGCGCCGACGGAAATTGCGTGACATCGCGCTGATGATCCTTGCAGGGTGGCACTGATACTCAGTAATGTCCGATTATAGCATCGTATCTCTCAATCTGATGAACAATTTTTAATTAGTTAGGTACTGAAAACTATATACCAAACATTCTAATTACTTTAAGTAGTTGTTAGATACACTAGTCATAAATCTCCCGACGTCGTCTGTTCAAGGTTTAGCAATTAAATCAAAAGAAGATTTACGTAAACAGCTTTTTCTGAAAATATTTCTATAGCATTTCCCAAACTGACCTACCTTAAATCTCTAGTAACCCTTTGGAAAACACAGACGTAATTTTTGGGACGTGGTTTAAAATATCCCAAACAAAAAAAACACAAAAGCATTGAATTACAACATTGTGGGATAATAAAATCTTAATA
The DNA here is from genome assembly GCA_946251955.1 of Acronicta psi. Lineage (NCBI taxonomy): Eukaryota > Metazoa > Arthropoda > Insecta > Lepidoptera > Noctuidae > Acronicta > Acronicta psi. Next base: position 10,439,755 of record OX276477.1, on the reverse strand, counting down.
CTGGGCTAACTAGATACTTTTTAATATTTAAACTTTTTCACTGTCATAAAGGCTATAGAATAACACCAGTGCCCGCTCCACTCTATTAAAGCAAACGATCTACTTCTCCAATTTGTTATCAAATATCATGAAGGGCGTTCATGATCCCTACATCATGAACACCCGTCACTTCTATCCCTCGCCTACAAATCACGCATTGTTTTCCTTCAACGCGGACATGTAAATTACACAAAGGTCAGACAAATAGGCTCGTTCTCCCAGTTACAAACGTAAGCACAGTCGCGCACACAAATCATTCCTCAGATATTCACGCTTTTAGGGCTTTCACTGCTGTGTAGAAGCTTTATACGTACTGTCATGTACAATAGTGTTATTGCCCACCGTTCAAATGCAAAAGTTTGTCGTGATACGCAATAGAGGAATGTTCAGCAATGAACTCCTATCTGGCTTGTTTAAGACGCAGACGATGTTTGTTAACTGAATGTAGCATAATCTAAAGAGATGAAGTGAAGCTTGTTTATGACAACTCTGCCGGCCTTCAGAGCTAATGGCGATATTTAAATGAAGGAACCAAGGATGTCACGTAGTTTAAGGTAATGTTATTAAGATTAAGTTAGAAATATTGTATTTATAACTAGCTTTCCGCCAGCGGCTTCGCCCGCGTGGTCTTATGAATTTTTCCCCCGTTTTTGCAACACTTTTCATTGCTACTCCGCTCCTATTAGTCGTGATGGTATATAATCGTATTCTTTTCCCGATATATGGGCTATCTAACAGTGAAAGATTTTATTCAAATTGGTCCAGTAGTTTCGGAGCCTATTCAATACAAACAAACAAATAAATAATAAAATCTTTCCTCTTATTATATTATATATGTATATAGTATAGATTAGTATAGATGTAGGTATTTTAACTGTCCATTAGATTTTTTAATTGAGATACTTGTGACTGATTAGTAAATACGCTGATCAATCGATCAGCAAGGTATAACTGCACTTGTTCCTTCTTGCTGTATAGAAGCGCTATGGATGGATTGGATACCATTTCTTTTTTCTAAACCACAATCTAGAAATCAACAGCCCAAAAAGTGTTACCTATAACCAGTTTATTGTAACGATATTGGTATTACCCAAGGGTAGGCACTTATCAAGAAGTCTGCTTTATATAATACCTACCTAAAAAAACTCCTTGAAATCCTTAAGATAATATATTATCTATGTTAATATACAAGGTGGAAGGGACATCGACGCACATCCGAATAACATGAGTTCAGTACATGATTCTGGACGCCTCTGCGTTATTTTCTGTAACTTTTTTCATCCATTTTTCTTTTTTTTCTGCAGTTTTTTTTACTTGAACGTGTAAAAAAACATTATTTCTATCTACCCAAATTAGATTTATAATTAAAAAAACATTATTTCATTTATTTCGGATCGCATGCGCGATAACATTCACCGTGGAGCGTTATAATCGCGTTTTTAGCAATACACTGCGCGCTCAAAAATCTCAATATCTGTAGTAACCGATCATTTTCTACAAGAATGACCTAGGTCATTTTATTTTTGACCTTGAGTGAAACCTTGTCACGATGTTTGTGCGTCGATGCCCCTTCCACCTTGTATAGGCATGGGTTCCGCTCCATTAGTATTCACAGAATAATTATAATAATTATTATTGTGACGTAACGACGTGTGTTACCGCTTTGTAATCTACAAACTAAGCAATGCTAGTTTCCACATTTTGGAGATAAGCGTAGGGATTAATTATCCGTGTTTTAATAGTATTTGAAAATTTAAAATGAAATTCTACGCATATGACGACATGTATTAAAGAGCTCATGTGTATTCCTAATACAATAAAATATTAATTAATAATAATAACACATAGAATATACATAGAATGGTTGTCTGGAAGAAATTGCTTTTAGCGATAAGTTACCGCCAATTGTAGGTACTTACTCTTGTTATATTTAAGTATTTATTTCCTTAGTGTTGTTTCTTGGTGTACAATAAAGTATATTCTATTCTATTCTAATACCCGTGTGGTCTGAATCAGTAGTCTATCCCTCGAATATCGATATTGCCCAAAAATTAGGTTGTCTGATGGCAGTCACTTCGTGTAAAATACTGATATTCAGCCGTACCTCTTTAACTGTGGAAGCCAACCCCAACATTGTTGGGAAAGAAGAAGAAGAATACGGGTGTGCTGACAGGTTAGAATACAATTCTTGACTGGTGTTTTGATTGGCATCTCGTAAGAGGCGAGAAACGATCTGACTTACTGTATGGTAGGAACTCTTTGGGTTACGGCGACCCTTACGTCGGAGTCTGTCGTAAAGCATCTTTGTACGTGTTCTGACTTTTGCGCGTATGGACCTGTTCTGCCTCTTGATTGCTACGTCACCGGCAGACTGCTGCGGTCTGTAAGAGTTTTTTATTTGAATTAACTACACTTGACCGCACAGAAAAAGGGTCGGTTCGAAAATAAATTTCTTTAAAAGTATGTAAACTGACCTTTACGAAATAAATATTTAATGAGGCATTAAAAATTAAAAAATATTCTTAATTTTTAATGCCTCATCAAATATTATATTAATAAAAAAATGACATTAAAAATCATCTTGGCATTAAAAATAAAGACTAAGTTAAAGAAAATTCTTCAATTTAATCTTTATTTCATAGAGCTAGACCAGGGACTTTTGAAGATATTGCAAATTCTTTGATCGACTCTTTCTCTTTGCGGTCTGGTGTAGCCGGTAGCTCTGCCAACTAGTTTTATCAAATCAAACTGTATAACAAGGCCTGTAGCTATCCAGGCATTTGATTTATTCAGTTGATTATCCTCACTGCATCACACAGAAGTGAGCAATAGATTGTATGTATGTGTGTGAATGTTAATTTCCATGGAATAACCATTAGACCCATCTACCCCATTAATAATTCATTGCCTGATACATTTAATCTATTTATATTTCGAAGTAAAACGTTATAATACAACCAACATTGGTTTATATAAAATAGAATTGGTCTATAATTCTATAATAGGATAGGATAACATTACAACTAATAAAGTTAGAAAGGTAACATCACATATCCAGGTCGAGCCCAGAACGTGGACGGACCGTACTCCATAGTTTTTTCGTTTTTTTCCATAGTCGGGTTTTATTTTTTTTACCTTTATTTTTATTTGCATTCATAGAGTGCATCTGTCTTTGGATGGCGATGAATACTTACCATGATCTGCCCGTTTCCCGATAACAATAAATAAAAGATGAACGCTAGTAACAGCAAAGAAGATGGCTCTAACATATATTCAAATTGTTTTACTAAGGAGCTTCTTGTTTTTTCGTATCAATGGCTATTTTATGTACTACTTTAGCATTTGCCATTTGGAGTTAGGAACTTTGAACCCGTTTCCCGTAGGAACTTTAAATTTTCCGGTATTAAAATGTAGCCTATGTCCTAATCCAAGGTATAAGCCATTACTATTTCAATTTTCAGCCAAATCGGTTTAGCCATTTTGCCGTGAAAGAGCATTAAAAATACAAACTTACAACTTACTCATTTATTAATTACTAGCTTCTTCCCGCAACTTCGGTCGCGTGAAGCTTGAACCCCGTTACATCCCATTAGTTTTTTTTTTCTTAAAATTTTCTAATGTTTTGTTAGTTATTCTGTTATTCAGGGTGGAGACAAATCCAACAAAACAAATATCATGAAATTCGGTCCAGCAGTTCTCGAGTTATAAGTGTTGTAACAAACCCGACTTTGTTATCTATATAAGATTAGTAGATATATATTTTTTAATATTTTTCTATTTTTTCCTTCGGTTAATTAAATGAGCTACGATAACGTGAAGAACGTAGTATAAGTAAGTACATAGACCGTGAATTGACTACGTAATCATGTAAAATGCAAGTTGTTCGAAGTAAATCACTCGATGCTTTATGGGGCGCCGGGGAAATCCAGGAGCAGTTTTTGTTCACGATACGTTACAGTTTATTTACCTTATTGAAGCTTCAGAACTTCTCGCGCATTTATTAAAGGAATATCGATAACTTACACACCATCACGCTTATTTTCTCCAAGGTATAGGCAGAGATATGCGTTCTGTTGCGAGTCTATCACAAATTAAAACAGCGAGCTGCTACTAGGTAGTATTTTATAGAAAAAAACAATAATACTACTCGAACCAAGCACCTCTGGTACATAGTAATAAAATTAGTATTTATCGTTGTAGTGGCTCCAGATATAGAAACTCTGTGAAAATTTCAACTCTCTACCTATTACAGTTCATGAGATACAGCCCGCTGACAGACGGACGGACAAACAGCGGAGGCTTAGTAATAGGGTTCCGCTAGCACCCTTCAAAAAAAAACAAAATCGGTCAAATTTAATTAAATCCTACAAATCATACTTAGGTATATGTATTTGTGTGTAGGCGGCGTGCTATCCAATGTCACATTCAATATTCTTGAGAGCTCATCTCGATTGATTTCGTACACTGTCTCCCAACCACTTCATACAGCCGCCTTCTGCGAACCCAGTGACATCGTCCAAGTGCCTAACATTGGCACGCCATGTTCCTTGCACATTAGACGCCTGTAATAAAAAAAATACCGCACTTTAAAACAGTTATCTTTCAATAAATATCTGATGTTTTAGGTAAAGATCCAATCGTTTTTCTGGAATGTATAAAAGGTGTTAACTTTCTTATTATATATCTAAAGGATCGCTATTAGCGATAAGACCGCCCATTGTACCATTTATTGTTTATAAAATTGTTCTTTAAATTGGTTTTGGTGTGTAATAAAGAATATTCTATCTATCTAACTAGCGATCCGCCCTCGCTTCGCTTAGGGTACTATTATTAATTTTATGTAAAAAAGTAGTAGTTTATAGCATTCAGGGATAATATACCTATCCAACAGTGAAAAAATTTTCAAAATCAGTTCAGTAGATCCAGAGATCACCTATATACCTACATCAAACATTTAAGTGATGAACTTAGGTGTTTGTGTTTGTCTGGGTGTTTCTTATATATTATAAGTATGTATTTACAAAAAAAATGTATATAAGTATTATATCCATTGTCTAGTACCCATAGTACAAGCTCTGCTTAGTTTGGGACTAGATGGTGCTGTGTAAAAATGACCCAAGATATTATATACCTTTTTATAATATTAGTATAGATTAATTTAATAATAATATTTTTTTATTACTAAAAACACTAAAACCTGTTTAGTAAAAAAATTGAAACATTCGATAAAAAATACGTAAATTTTGTTCCATTTTTTTTATTTATCCAGCGGTTCTTGGATAGCCGGAGGTGGTGTAGCAGGCCCTTAACATCTATCAGTAATTAAAGATAATAATATTGTAGATGTAAAAATTAAAATCAGTCAATCACTCACGTCAGTCCCAGAAATTCTCAAGCAATGCCAGTTTTCCTGTAATGAGGATGTACTGAGAGTGCCAGACCTTCGAAGAAACTTGGCAAGTTATGGCTTCTCATGATATCAGATATTGGATACAAATTATTCCAATCGCGCAAAATCTTGAAAAACCTCATAACTTCTTCTGAATTGACCTGTAAAAATTAAATCGATCTTCTTCCCACATCATAATTATGGCTACACATCAAGCTATATAATTTCAATTTGAGGAGGATTCCATTCTATGAGGATTTTCCGCCCAAAAAAATCTTAGGTGCAATAATTATAACGTAACGAGTCAGAGTCAACTTTTATTTTAATTATATAAAGATTCTTCTGAAATTGAAAAAACTAGTTAAGGAGAAGAGACTCCAAGAAAGTCGATAAAACTACTTTCAATAATTAATAAAATTTCCTTAAAGAAAAATATTCCCTATCAATCCCTTGATGCTTTATGTTTTGTTCAAAGTCCCATCTGATTTATTGTTTATGGTTGCAAGGAATATTCCAAAAAATATTACTTTTACATTATCTGCTTACACAATACTGTAATGTAGGGATAAACTAGTGAATGAAACTCTAGAACGGTTGAGGTAATACTAGTTTATTTAAGGTTCTGACATGCCTTTATATAATGATTACATGAGTACTTATGTATAATTGGTTATATACTACATCTCCCTCCATAAAAGAAAATAAAATGAAATATTAATTTTATTTTATTTTAAATCTAAGTAGATAAACATATAAAAGTAACATAATAAAATAAACATTTTTAAAATAGTTTTAAATGCGATTACAAGTTAATCATTAGAAGTATACAATTTTGTGCGGTTTTTGTGAACAGTGTCTGGTATACCATCTTTTAGAATTTTAACATTTGGTGAGATATCCTCTACAACAATATAAGGACCTACATATACGTTAGCTAACTTATTACCAGTTTCGTTTCGAACAAGAATCAAGTCATTCCTTTTATATTTAGTAGGACTCATATTTCTATCATATTTATCCTTCCGTAATATCTTAGACTTAATTAAATTTTCTCGAGCTTCTTTTAAAAATACCTGTAGTCTGTATTTTAGTTCCAAAGGATAATTGTCATGGTTATATAGCGGTTCAATAGTTTTTGTTAGGTTACTGGGTAAATTACATTTCTTACCGAATACTAACTCGAACGGTGTGTATTTAGTCACAGTATGAACAGACGTATTGTAACTAAAACACCAATAAGGAAGCCAGGTACTCCAAGAGTCAGGATGATTATCAGTATGTATACGTAAATACGCACCTAAATTTTTGTGGGAATTTTCAAGTGCACCAATACTCTCATGATGATAGGCTGTGGAATTTATTTTATTTATGTGAAGTAATTTACATACCTCTCGCATTGTAGAAGACATAAACTCGGCTCCTCGGTCGGTTGCTATTTCCCTCGGTATTCCGTAACGTAACACAAAGTTGTTTACTAAGTTTTTGGCTATTTCTACACTACTTTTAGTTTCTAACGGATAAGCCTCTACGTATTTAGATAACTCACATTGGAGCGTTAATATGTAACTATAATTATGTAAATCTCTATCTAATGGTCCTACGACATCTAAGTATATTTTCTCAAAAGCTGAGTGAGCTGTAGAAGATATCGTCATAGGTTCTTTTATCCGCACTGAGTGCTTTTGTTTTTGGCATTTTTCACACCTTTTAATAAATTCAGTAACATCACGCTCTAGTCCTGCCCAGAAATAATATTTCTTAATGGTGTTGACCATTCGCCTGATACCTGCATGGCCACTTGTAGGTAACAGGTGAAAGTCATTGAGAATAACTCTCCTATCATCTTTGTCTTCTATCCTTTCAATATCTTTCAAAACACACAAGCGTGGGCCTGTCCAATTACCTATATCCTTTATTTCCTGTGCTAATCTATCAATAAAAGTACCGTTTATTTTATTCTTTACAAAGTATATTTCATCAATATTTATCTCCTTACAGAATTTTTCCAGCTCTCTCACAAATGCGCCTGGCGTCAGTTGCGATCGAGTTGCTGGTTTTATGTAAATTATCATTTCACTCGGTACATAAAAAAATATTTGATTTTCATTCTTACACTTATATTCTCTTTGTAATTTAGTCAGTTGTTGACTATTAATAAATCGTAGCTCGACAGACAATTTTGGCTTACTATGAGTTTCCACAACGTTTGGCTGATCAGACCACTCGTCAGTAGGAACTATAGCATCCGAAGTGTCATGTTGGGCTTCTAATTTTCGTTTTTGTCTTCTAGTCATAACATGTATCATACTTTCATGCATATCTCTCAAATCTTTCGATGTTAAGACAACCCGAGACAATGCGTCTGCAGCTGCATTGTCAGAGCCTCTAACATACTCTACCCAAAAATCGTACTCTTCTAGCAACATTCTAAACTTTAATAATCTACTTGAAGGTTCCTTTATATTAAACAAATATACCAGCGGCTTATGGTCGGTTAAGATTTTAAATTTGCGACCATAGAGGTACGGCCTAAAATGTTTTACGGCCCAGACAATGGCAAGCAATTCTTTTTCTATAGTGGGGTAATGTTTTTCCGCTTTATTTAGCGTCCTACTTGCATAAGCAACAGGTTTTTCATTTTGATTGGCCAGAACAGCTCCAATTGCATATCCTGATGCGTCTGTTTGGAGAACAAATATATTGTCTTCAGAAAAATCGGGGTACTCGAGTACTGGAGCACAAGTTAATTTTTGTTTTAATAAATCAAATGATTTCTGACAATTTTCAGACCAGTTAAATTGAATACCTTTCTTAGATAAATTATTTAAAGGTTGCGCTATTTCAGCAAAATTCTTTATAAATTTCCTATAATAATTTGCAAAAGCAACAAAACGCTTCACTTCGTCTGAATTACGCGGAGTCGGATAGTTTTTAACGACATCTAATTTTTCTGGGTCGGGCAAAACGCCTTCCGATGATATAACATGGCCTAAGTATAACATCTCTTTTTTCAGAAAATTGCACTTAGCTGGATTTAATTTTAAATTTGTTTTCCGCAATCGTTCAAACACGTCTAATAAGTTTTTAATAGCTGAATCCAAATTTTTCCCGTAAACAATTAAATCATCAAGATACACAAGACATTTATCATAGGTTAAGCCGGCCATTGCTATATTCATCATCCTTGAAAACGAATTTGGACTTGTTTTGAGTCCCATAGGCATCCTGGTCATCTGGTACTGCCCGGAACAAAATGCAGTATATTTTCTACTGTTTTTATCGAGATTAACGTTGTAAAATCCCTGGTGTAAATCAAGGTGTGTGTAATAAATACACCCGGAGAGAGAATCTAGAATATCAGTTATATTAGGCAGTGGAAATTTGTCATCTTTAATGCAATTATTGAGTTTTCTATAGTCGATAACTAGGCGCCATTTCTTTTGTCCGGAAGAATCAAGTTTTTTGGGTACCAAAAGGACTGGACTGGACCACTCGCTTTGACACGGCTCGATAATTTTTTGAGATAACATGTCATCAATTTGTTTATTAATTTCTGATTTTTGAGAGTGAGGCAACCTATATGGTTTAACGTACACGGTGTCAGCGTTTTCCTTTAGGTTTATTTTATGACTATATATAGGTGTAGTAGACAGAGTATCACCCGGCAAATAAAAAATGTCTGAATATTTTGCGCATAAATTTTGAACACTCATCTTTTCCTCTAAATTTAAATGTTTTAAATTAAGCTGAGATAACAAGGACTTGACTCGCTCCGCGTTATTCGAACAACTATTAAAATTACAAATATTATAATCACTTAGTTTGTGTATGATGGGTTTAATTTCATTTAATGTCAACGAACTTTCGGTCGTGTTCAATATTCGAATAGGAATTTTGCCATTGACTGGTGAGCCTATTGTACTAGCTACGAAGACACCATCACATAACTCCGATGCACAGACCACGCATTCTTCCTTCACACTAGTATCCAAATAATGTATAGATTCTGACCTAGAAGGAATATTAAACGATTGTGTTGCTTGATTTGTCAACCTTAAAATTATCTTATTATTTAACGAATCGTATAATGTTAAATGTTTATGTTCTAAATCTATGCATGATCTAAACTTGTTTAAAAAGTCATACCCAATTATGCCATCAGCCTTACATGGCAAAGAATTAAAAACATAAAACTTGTGACTAAAATTATGTCCCTCTATCATTAACTGTAAACATACGTATCCAATTGCCTGCACTGTGCCCCCAATACCATTTATTGTAGTAGTCCATTTATGCATAGGTATATTTTGTTTTAAGATACTATGATATTTTATAGCCGAAATCGATGCTCCCGTATCAATTAGCCATGAATAATCTTCACCATTTAGTGAACAAGATAACTTAGTAACTAAAGAATTATCGTATGAAAAATAAACTTACTTTTAGGCTCGAAAAAACTGCTGGACATTATCCTCTCCTTCATCATCATTGTCATTAGTACTGGACATCACATGCACATTGTCCTTTTTCTGAGGCTGTCCCGTACTATTCGAGTTATAATAATAATTATTGGGTGACCTACCTCGAAATCCACGTGTAGAGTGATGTGTGGGGAAGGGTCGAGACCAACCCCGCACTGCTCCGCGCTGGTGCAAGTTACCCCTATGGTAATTACCTCTTGGGGCGGAGTGGAAGCCTCTCTGATTGTCTCTGAAATTCCTAAAATTGACTCCATTAGGCTTCCTCATGGATAAAATATCTGATGACGGAGTAGCGCATGACGAAACCTCCTCATCTACCGCGGCCTGTATGGCATCATTTAATGACTCAAAATTTCTGGCGGCTATAATGGTGCTTAACCTACGGTTTCGCAAACCGTCGGCAAAACGCTTAATAGCAAGTTTTTCATTAACTCGTTTTAAAATATCATGAGTTTCGGTATGTCCTTCGGACTGCGAAATAGTCAGGTCAATAAACAAAGTTGATATTTCTTGACCGAAGTCTGAAATGGTATTTTCATTTTGCCTAATAGTTTGCAACTTACTTTGTAAAGCTGATGATTTTTTAGGCAATAAATGTAGTCTCATATCCTTCAATAATTCGCAAACGCTATTATATTTGGCAGCCAGTCTTAGTTTAGCTGATTGCGATAATCTACTTTTTAAAACAAACTCGATTAAATTACGTTTCGCGGAATCTTCCAAAATAGAATCATAGTATTCAATACCGTCAATCAATTGTTTAGTGACTGATTCTTGATCGTTCATAACGGGTAATAAATTAAGAGCTATTTTTAAATCGAATTTCGCCATTTTAGAGCAATCAATTGACTTACAGCTATCACACAAATCAATTATTTCAGAATATAATTTCTTAAAATTATTACAATATTGATTTATCAATTCAACCTCAGCTATCTCTCTAAATGTCTTTACTCTTGAAATTTCGTCTATATAATTATTATACTGTTGGTATAAAATTTCAGACTCATTTAATTTTTTACGACAAACACTTTCTTGTCTTCTACTAGGGCCGATTTTAATTAAGTATGATCTTATCTTTAATAACTCATTATATAATTCCTTTATAAAATCTGCCATCAAAATGTTATACTAACATGATATCAATCTCAACCTTAATTAATACAATAATACATACCGCTAATTCCAGAATTCGATACCGTTACCGTAACATAATACTTAATTTAAGAGTTCATAGTTCTTTGTTGTTTAGTTGAAGCACTGCACTGACGCGATTTTATTTGACCGAACGACTTTTACGATTACGCACTATTATGATTACGCACTTTATAATTACGCACTATCACTATTTGACACTAATGCTCACGCATATATCTAATGGAACTTCTTTCCATTTTATATTATTTCGGGTTCCACCTGCTTACGCTGGCCGCGTAGGATGCTCGCATATCTCCTCAAGACCATATCGTTAACATGTCTCTCCACCATTCTGCCATGACATTTCTGGTACATTTTATACGCCAGAAACAGTCCTCCAAGACCCAGTAGTAAGGTAATCACAATCAATATTATATTTGTTGTAGTTGCGTGATACATTAGTTGGTCCACATGAGCAGAATTTTGGCCACTACCAGCTGCGTTCTGGGCTATTACCACCTGCTCCTCCTTCTTACTTTGGGGGTTGCCCATGATTGATATTTGAAAATTTCACCACGGGAGACGGTAACAGTGCACGAGAATATATTTTAAATTGCTTCATTTTCGTACACGGAGACGCAATGTTTATAATTTACTGCCCATATATGAATATGGTATCAAATCGCGGCGCGAGGCTGACCCGAGATGACTTAGGCAGGGTCGCCATGTAATGTAGGGATAAACTAGTGAATGAAACTCTAGAACGGTTGAGGTAATACTAGTTTATTTAAGGTTCTGACATGCCTTTATATAATGATTACATGAGTACTTATGTATAATTGGTTATATACTACAATACACAAAGATCTTATATTTTTTTCCTATCCATGGACATTTATAACATACTGTGTCAGTGCTAATTAATAATGTACAAATTTCGCCTGTCTAGTTTGACGCACCGCTTTGAGCTGTACGTTGTCTGTTTGTCAATCATCATCATCATCATCATCATCCTGCCCTTATCCCAATTCACTTGGGGTCGGTGTAGTGTCTTTTTCTTCCATACGTCTCAATTAGTCGTCTCGTCGTCATTCAATTCCTGTTTGACCATATCCATAGTAAACTTTCGAAGTTCCGTACATCGAGATTGTGAACATTCGACATTCGGTAATTCGGAATAGTAAACTTTCGAAGTTCAGTAAATCGAGATTGTGAACATTCGCAAAAAAGTAATTCGGCATAACGTACTTTCTAACTCACGTAATTCGCACTTATGAACTTTAAAAAAAAAAAACTTTATGAATACCATACCTCGACATTTTGAACTTCGAAGTTCAGAAATACAGTCCCTTCTCGCACAGCACATCCATACTTTCCTTTCATTGTAAATTTTAACTTACACTCTTTGGAACAAAACCTTCATGCGAATCACTCCGTTTTATCATTTTAATTGTCCTAGCAGCAACAATATCTGATACACCGTTGTGATGTTCTACTGAACAACTAATGTTATGGCAAGAAGGATCGCCAATAATATTTCTGAAGATTTTTCTGTACTCAGCCAAGGCTTCCTTATTGTCAGTTAGGCCTGAAATTATATATAATATATCATGTTCCCTTATTTTAGGAACTAAAGTTGATTGATGGACCCGAAATATACTCCTAAAATAATTTATAATTAAGCCACATCTTAAACATTTGTGATATTTCAGCCAATTTACACAAAACTTTAATGAGTGTAGGTACACCTAATTCTTTTTCCGAGAATCTCTGTCCATCGGTGAAAACTACATGAAAATCCTTTCAGTAGTTTAATCGCGTTTAGGCAGACTGTTTTTCCGTCATGGGAGGCTAGACAAGTTGCATTTTGACATTCGATTCGACAAACAAAATGTATGGAAATGACACAAGCTTTCGACAAATCGGGCTGTCACTAATGTCATTTACATACATTTTGTTTGTCGATTCGAATGTCAAAATGCAACTTGTCTAGCCCCCATGGTCGTGGTGAATGTTACTGATCCCATGGACATGACATAGTTATGGGGCTAGAGAAGGCAAATGCGGTTTTTCAACCGACTTCAAAAAAAGGAGGAGGTTCTCAATTCGACTGTATTTTTTTAATGTTTGTTATCTCAGAACTTTCGACTGGGTGAACCGATTTTGATCATTCTTTTTTTATTCGATAGCTGGTGGTTACAGATTGGTCCCATATCCGAAATCCGATGGGCGGTTGTAAAAATATCGACGAAAATTAAAAAAAAATGTATACATAGATGATATTATGGTTTACTCCTCACTGTCTGTCCCGGACGGTGAGGCGGTGCCAAACTAGTAATTTAATTTAAATATGACTTTCGTTGATTGTCTGTTTGGCACCGACTCCAAATTAGTTAGAAATAATAATGTAAATATGTACCTGATACTTTTTGCTTTTTAGTTCCCAGGTGTTTTTTGGAGGCGGTTTGTTTTTTGTTTAAAAATAATAGTCAGTACGTGTCCAACATACCTCCCCCTACCGCCTCCCCATGTGGCACACATGAGAATATTCCGCAACAAAAGAAAGGCAGACGGTTTTATAATCATGTATAGTAGAACTTCTTATGTACTTACCCGAAATTTTGTGTGTAATTTCATCTTTCACGTAAAAATTCATTTGAAACTCTACAAAGTCGTCTATTCTATCGTTTGGTAGATTCATAAAACGAAATTTTTTAATTACGCCATTTATTTTCATAGTAATTTCATTCCATATTTTAGTGGGGTAGCTGCTGTGGATTTTTACCATACTGACTTCTGATAAACACTATTTTTTGTATAAAAATACTTTTACAGGACTTAATTTATTCAAACGTAACGTTACCGTTCAAACACAATGTTGTAATGATTACATTTACATTTAGGAGGCGTATTTAAACTGGCAGGTACACATAAAAACACGAGAAAAATAATTATTGATGAATATTAATTTACTTAAGGCTAATACCTTCGCAAACTCACCTTATTTATTTGGTTTGTCAAAACTTAGAGTAGGTATTGCTATGAGAGATTATCTTTTATACGGGCCGCAAATGATTTTTATAGAAAGATTTCCAACTTTGTAGTAAAATCTTTCCTTTCTTTCTTTTTATAACATTGGTACATTTGGTACAAAACCTGTATTCCCCAAATATTAAGTAGAGCTGTACTTAAAGGTTAATGGCTCGCCGCCTCGCCCTCTTACATGGAAGTTAAATATATGCGTGATGTATATTATGCTAAGTATTTTATGTTTTCTTTGTCTGTATAGAGATAGGTACAGAATCCCAGTAAAATTAACTGCAGTAAGGCCAGAATAGAATAGCAGACTACGTCATTTTTTACGTCTATTCTTGCATTATTTATTTTTTCTTAGTTTATGATCCGCTTCGAGACTATTACTACGCTCATGGTCGGGGTCATAGCATACGGGACGATGAATCCCTAGATTTAGATTTATTTATTTTGTATTCGTGTACCTACTGTACAGTGTATTCTAAGGATAGAGCCCTGATCTGCCGTGACCAGTCATGCTCCAACTTTACGCATTGAAGTGTAAATTTTATTCAAGAACATAGATTATCACAGGAAACATTCAAATGTTTTTTTGCAATGGGTAAAGTACAAATGTTATCTACATTTTAAATTAAAGTTCCTCTGCTGTGTTTGTGTTTGTTAGGGCTAATCACAGAGTACGGATTTTGAGGACGGATTAAAAGTTATTTTTCTCATCCCCCAGTTGGGTACATTAAAAAAAGTACGACTAGAGTTTTAACCAGCGTAATACAGGATATTTTTTCCTGTACATCGTTTGGGCCGATTTCGATGACCGCCTTTGTATGAAATTCTTACAGGGTCTTGTAGAATTTACCCGACGCGCGAGCGATTCTACTGGTGTTACAAGCGTTTATATTATAGGCTATGGTAACCGCTTACTATGAGGCAAGCCGTATGCTTGTTTGCCACCTTAGTGTATATAAAAACAATACAGACATCCCCCAAAACACCCGCACTTCGCAGCTTCGCTAGTGCTACATTTTTAAAAAGAAGAAGACGCAGAAGAACTCCTCAAGCGCATTTGTCTACAATTATTAAGCTAAGTACCTATGAAATATATAATTGTGTGTGGATTTGAAGCTTTGAGTCTACCCCTTTAAAGTGCACTAACTTAAAGAACGCATACAGGTACATCTTGCGTACAAAAATTACACAGATAAAACCATCACTTTTATGCCGAACAAATTACTCACGAGAAGAATAAGTGAAAAGGAAAAAAGTGGCTGGGTTGTGGTTCCAAATTGCCAACAATAATTCACCTGGCGTGCCATCTGGCCACACCAAATGAAACGCATTTAGATACTCAGAGAGATATTCAAAAGCCAGAGCTCTTGTGTGATCTCAACACATTAAAATATTAAACGATCTTATATGACGATGTTGATGCAATTGGATTGTTTGTTTTTTCAGCAAGTCTTATGTAGATTTTCACTGCTTATGCTGCCATTAAATAAGTATTCCTTTCCGTTACAGTTATAACATTCAATTGATAAACAAAACAGATTTAGTATACCTACCACTCATGTACAGTATGTTTGTTTTTCAAATCATATATTCCTCATTCTTGTTACAGTCTTTATTATTGAGACATTCTAAAATAAAATTGAGTTATAAGTAATAATTACAATATTAACTGTCCCGTTAGTGGTGGAAGCAAGACTTCTACGAGCTCTTGAGTTCGAGCAAAATGTTACTGGATTTTTTCTATGAAATTCTCAGTATTTTATACGAAGCAACTGCCATCAGACCTCTGCAACCCAATTTCTGGGCAATACCGATATTCGGAAGATGAGTCTAGCTCATCGTCAGGCTCGTTGGGCTTCTGACTAATACCACTGACGATTGTCATATGTGTTTGTATGACAACCGGGACCGACGGCTTTACGTGCTCTACGAGGCGGAACGGTGAGCGAGGTACGTAAAAATCCATCAAAAGAAACAAAATTTCCGCTCCTCTTCAGTTATTGGGTTTTTACGGTCGCCGTTTTGCCACGTCGCTCTGCCCCAATGGACAGGCAGCCTAATCGCTACTTACCCTCCACTCCGTTCAAACTTTCCGTCCTGTTTATGGCGTATGCAAAGAGGTTCAATAAAGAAACAGACCGGGCGTTGATTGATGTCTGAGTGTAAGACCTCGGAGTCGCCAATCCCAGGGGGCCTCGGGCAAAATAAAAATAAGGGCGAAGTACCTTTAATACATGTATGTGTAATGACGCGGCCATTTTGTTTTATTTTTAAGGATCTGCCGATTATGGAAGTATGAAACTTACGATCCCCAGAAAAGGTTGGGAAACACTGTCTTAGTGCATTCGCCAAGACCTAAAAAAAGATCCTTGAATGTATTTTATGCCTAAGAAAAAAAGGATTGTAAATTATCTCCCACTTTTACTTTTAGCTTTGTCTTCAGGCGTAGGTATGTATGTATGTCGTATTTCTAAACTCACATTAATCTCGGTCACTCAATCAATCTAAAATTCGGTATAGGTATCTATACATGATATTACATATTATTGAAAAACAATAAATATATATTATTGCACATAAATATTATTTGAAAAAAACAAGTAATATTATGTCCGATCGAACCCACAACCTGTATCGCAGAACCCCGATTCCACCCGCTACGCTAAACGTCAATCAAATTATAATTTTATGTGTTTACCTCAATTAAATGACAGGAAACACTGTTATGACTATTTGTAATACAATAATTGAAACGCAGAACATAGATTCTATTTTCAAATCCCCATTACGAATTAACTACCTACGTAATATAATATCTTGAAGGAAATCACTTGGACGGATCAATAAATCGTGCCAAATAACGGCAAAGAATAAAGTTAAAAACGGATTTGGAGGCAATTTATTAGACAATTTGATTCGCACAATGGTTTGAATTCAATATTCGGAGGGAACGATTTGCATTCGCGCTGTCGAACGTCGGAAAAACGACGTGAATCTGTGGTACCTTGACATGTGTGGGTGTGTAATGTCAACCCCTAAGGATGCCATTGTATGCTCACTGCCCGAGATTTTATAGGAGTCTTCCTTGTAAATTTTATTAAGTCGAACCACTAGATTTAAAAAGGTCGTCTGTTGCCGGTATTCGGGGTACGAAATAAAAGGTAGGTAGAAAATTATAATTAAGTACTTTAACAAAAATATGCAAATTAGTATCGAGAAATCGTCTCGATATAATATGATTTAAAATGGGTATTTTAATGCATTGTAATCTTCTTATCTTTTTGTATATATTTTGCACTTTTCCTGCTAAGATGCAGACAAGGAAAAAGGGACTGCGGTCAGCATTTTACAATAATTGTTACCTTTCATGCCTAAACTGAGATAGGTGGCATTCTAAGGAAGAACACGGGCAAATGTCTGTTTTAAGATCGGTTGTGATTTTTATACCTTCACAACATATTCAATTTTAATTTCTGTGTTAATCCAGGGTACGAGCTGTGTCAATTTAAAATTTAATCATATATAATCCATCAGAGAAAATCTCTTAGGCATGCAGGTTACCTAACGATGTTTGCTAAATGTAAAAGGGTAGATCTTATTGCTATTACAATCATACAAACTTTCACAAAAGTTGAATTACGTATCTACATTTTATTTAGTACAAATACAAAATTATATTTATAATTTTGAGACAAATGATGTTATGATTATGACTCTGTTATTTTACACATGCACAGTGTAACATAATCTGTTTTCTTAAATCTCTACTCGTCATTTTACGATGACGTTTTAATATCGCCATAATGTTTATTTTGGCAGAAAATGTGACGCTTGAGAGCCCTTTACTTTCATAAATATTAATAATGTTGATGGTTTTTCTAATTTTACATAAACTTAGTTTAAGAAGAAATGTATTAAATGAAACGAGGTCACCGAGAGCCCCGACAAAATGCCTAATTGTAACTCAAAAATAGACATTACAAAACAAACAGATGACGGATAAAAATCATGTTATGGTTGCGTACTTATTTGTAATAACCGAAGATTTTTCGGTAAATTCCACCAGTCTAGCTAATGTTTATCGTTAGACGAAAATTTATGAATCTCCACTGAATTCCGGGAAGCGTTACACTGTAAGCGAAAAATGTATCAGCTATAGTACACGGATCTGAAGTATCCGAACACACGGTAATCGCGCCGCGCGAAAATCAATTCGGTTTGTCCATCAATAGCAGCTACTTAGTTCTGGATGTATGGGGACCGTACCTGTAACAGGTATAGGGGAAGGCAGGGCGGGCGGGAACGCAGGACCACCAGTGCAATCGCCGCCACCGCCCACAGAGGACGCCTCGCGCGCTCCCGACCCACAACACGCGTCGAACCTATGCACAATATAATAGTGGACAAGTGAACAGTTCAGTGTTCTTTTTTCAAACGTGTTCGTTTTTTGAAAAGTATTTTTTTTCTTCCTTTTTTTTGTATTTTATTGACCGTGTTTCGTTTGACTACGGATTCAGCGTCAATTAATTATTAAGGTATGTTCATCTAATTATTCATTTGTAATTATTTAATTGTATATAAACCTTTTCGTTCCTATAATTATGTAAATCGAAATGTCACATCATTTATAAATGTTCGATTACCTACATTATCATAAATTTAAATGCGAGTATTATCGAAAGCGCACTTTGACATTTTACGTTTTGACATGACATTTTAATGAGATTGTTCATGATTTTGACAATCCGTGAATCACGTACAAAATCCCAACCCTTCTTATGAAGATGAGGGCCTATTTATATAATCGCCATACTTAATAAATTAAAGCATTTCCATGGACACCTATATAAAGTTTATTCATACAATAGTACTATTTAATTGTATAATTTAACTGTTCACAAGCTTTGCGGTTCAACGTTGGCTTTACTTGTTGCGTCCTTCATGTATCTTGCTGTAAAATGTAATGTATTTTATTCTGCACTCAACCGCCCTATTACGGTTGGAATACTAAAAGAGAAACACTTTAATATGAAAGAGAAGAATATCAATGCAACAGTTATTAAAAGATGGATTATTGGTGTTGATTAAATGTCCGTTCCAGTTTCAAAAGCCTCCTCTTCTTTTCATCAAAGATATGCGAAATACCGAAATAATCACGAAATTCAAAAACTTTAAAGGTTTTTTTGGGTGTGGAAGTTCTCATGGATCGTCTAGGACCTGGGGAACTCATAGCGACTAAAAACTCATTAGCTTTCTCCTGCCCTATTGGAATAACACTTTGACTTTTTTTAATACGTTCCAAAATACATTACACAAATTCAAATATTGAATCGACTTATCGGGAATACTCTAAATTCAAAATTTAAGTACGACAGCAGCGAGTTACCAGTGGCACAGATTAAATAATATTTAGCCAGTGCTAACAAATAACCCCACAAAATAGTTTTGATATTAATTTCCAGTTTGGCAAAAGCCAATCAGTTGTTATTAAAGTTGGTCCGGATTGTAACTTAGGCGGTCACAAAGGGTATTTCTTAGGGGACTGCTAATCTGTATTTTGGCAATGTTCCAAGGCCCTGAGAGATTAGATATGGCAATAGTCTCTTGTTGTTTTTAACTCTCTGCCACACTGTATTGGTCGCAAGTCCTGCGTGGCGTGAGGACCTGGTTCGATTCCCAGGTTGGGCAAAATTATTAGGCTTTTCTACGAAATTATCAGTGTTTCAGAGTTTGGATTTGCACCCGATTACTGGCAATAGTGTAGCAAGTGGAAAACTATAGCCTTTGCCTAGGAAAGCGTAACGAAACGTAAGTATTTAAGTTACCTACCAGTACCTTAAATAAACTGCAGGTCTTTAATCAATTATATTGTTAAATAGATACCATTAGTTGTATTACTTATACTTCAAGTGCTTTTCCATTTTTAAATGATGTGGGTGAGAAGTAATGTTGAGTTCTTAAGCTCAATTTAGCTTTTATTAATTTTATTGGCTCGCCATTGATCTGTTTTTATTTTATTTATTTTATTGGCTCGGCATCAATATGATGCCATAAAAACAAGAGATATTACTGTCAATCTGGTATTTTCATTATTCAATGTGTAAAAACATGGCCATTTCAGGTAACATTTTAGTACCATGTTTTATAATGTTACTTCACGAAAAACTGAAGTCAAGAGCCAAAAGCTTAATCCAAATTTCATCCCCTATTTCGTGGGCAAGATAAATTGACAGAAACTTTAACTGAAAATTAAAGCTGGCTTTGTGCCTAAGCTGAGAAGAAAGCCGTTACGTTTCTATTTGGTAATGCAAATTGATAGATGTTTTTTGTGGAATTCTATAATAATTCATAATGCGCCAGACGGTACACTGCTTATAACGTGCCCTTGAAACTGGTTAAAGCGAATAAATAACTTGTAACTCTATATAAAATAAGGGGCTCGTGGCTAAGTTATAGCAACGCTGATCAATCGATCTGCAAGGTTAAGCTACGCTTGCCGAGGTCAGTCTGTGGATGGGTGACCATTCTTAACACATCGAGACCCCTCCGTGTCTCGGAGAGCCCGTAAAGCCGTCGGTCCCGGTTGTCATACGAACACCTATGACAATCGTTAATGGCACTGTGGCTATCAGAAGTCCAAAAAGCCTGACAACCAGTCTATCCTTCGAATATCGGTATTGCCCAGAAATTGGGTTGCGGAGGTCTGATCAAGTGATCATATCAGTATTTTACACGAAACGACTGCCCGTTTCATGCAAAATACTGATATTCAGCCGCATCTGGTTAGACTGGAAGCCGACCCCAACATGGTTGGGACAAGGCTAGGAAGATGATGACATATAAACTAGAGAAAAATACGCATGATTGATTGGGTAATGGGTATACATTAGTTCACTTCTGCCTAACCCGTCGAGGAATACAGGCGTGATGATATTATGTGAGGTATGACCCACAATTATTCACCAGTATGTTTTGGTCCCATGTAATAGGGGGCGAGCGAGGGAATTTCACCGGAGAACCCAACAACTCTTTGCTCGAACTGAGAATCGAGCCTAGTACCACTAGCGTAACAACCACTGTGTTAAGTGGGTGTAAAACACACTGTTGTTGAGTTTTTGTCTATGAAATTCAAAGCAATTAGAAAAAAACAGCAAGAAAAAAAAAGCAGCTAGTTTGGATTTGTGTACGGTTAAGAACAATATACGTTATTTATGCAATACTAGCTTCCCTCCAACGGCTTCGCCCGCGTGGTCTTGATAACTTTCCCTCCCGTTTTTGCAACATTTTGCATTGCTACTCTGCTACTATTAGTTGTAGCGTGATGGTATATAGCCTATAACCTTCCCCGATAAATGGGCTATCTAACACTGAAAGAATTTTTCAAATCGGTCCTGTAGTTTCGAAACCTATTCAATACAAACGTGACCGTCAGGATGGCTGGCGTCTAGCCATCCTGACGGTCACAATACAAACAAACAAACAATCAAATATTTCCTCTTTATAATAAGTATAGATTATGAAAGCTCAGAGAAATATGATTATTCTAAATACCCTATATTCACACAATGTTGTTACGTCGACGGTTGGGGGCGGGTTGTAATCGGGACGCGAGAGGGTTGGCTGAGTATACACTGGTAATACCACGGAGTTTATGATTTTAGTTTGTGTTACATTTAGCTACTTCGTTACCATAAATGTAATACATCTTTTTGTACACAAGTTTGTAGCAAATTAGATATACTAATATTATAAAGAGGAAAGATTTGATGGTTTGTTTGTTTGTATTGAATAGGCTCCGAAACAACTGGCCCGATTTGAAAAATTATTTGAGTGATAGATAGCCCATTTATCGGGGAAGGCTATATGCTACCTATATATCATCACGCTACGACTAGTAGTAATGAAAAATGTTGGGCGAAGCCGCTGGCGGAAAGCTAATACATAAATGTGGTGTTCCGTCGCTTCCGAAGTCGACAAGTGCCGCCAGAACGCACACTGACTAAAGTGACTAGTGCTACTTAAGTGAAGTGTTACTAACTAAGTTTTTATTATACTAACACATTTTGTAAGGGTTCCATGTAATAATAATAATAGTTAATGTTAATTGCCGTTAAACTGTACTTATAGTCTTATACCAAAACGTACTGTCCATTTATTACAGAGTAACTTTCCGCCAGCGGCTTCGTCGGCATGGTTTGGATATTCCTTATAACTTTCATCCCCTATTTCAGTCCCTTACAGCACTTTTTTCGCATTAAAAAGTTATCGCCTATGTCCTTTATTAGGCTTTAGACTATCTGTGTAACAAATTTCATTTAAATGGGTTCAGTAGTTTTGGCGTAAAAGTGCGACAGACAGACAGACAAAGTTACGTTCGCATTTATAATATTCAAGTAAGGATAAATAGTTATTTTAGGTAGGTACTGTAGGTAGGTATTTGGTAATTATTTCTTCAACTGCCTCCGTATGAAACTTACAAAAATCATCTGAGATATTTTATGTGACAATGGACTGAACACCTTTTATTTAATTTTATTTTTATATGTATTTTCATAAAAATACATTAATTAATATACCATATTTACTGTTATCGCCAAGGATTTATACAAAATGTTACAATAAAATGAGATGTCAGTAGATATTCTTGATTTTGTTATAAGGCTAGGTAGCCTAGTCTACCTAGCCTTATACCGGTTAAAACGGGTCATGTCTTTTTTATTAATCTTTACATTCTGCAGATATTTTGAATTGAAATACTTTTTACGGATTCTGTCGCGTTTATTATATAATTAAAATCCCGAAGTTTCGGACCCTTTACAGCTTCCATGGTCCGATAGAATCCGTAAAAAGTATTTCATTTCAAAATGTCTAATAATCGCGTAAATGTCAGAAACCAGTATTCTGCAAATATTTTGGTTTCTATTAGCCATGACGGTGCTTTAATTCATGAGATACATGGCCAATAACCTCAGTGTGTTCCTAATCTAATAACATCATGTCCAAAGTTCTGATTTCCCTTCGGACAATCAGGGCCAGTTCACTACCCGCTCAAATACTACCTCCAACTTAATCACAGCTGATTGCATTGATGTAATCTGTGTTCATAGACTAACCTTTTGTTTCTAGAAATCTTAATCTTGATTAGTCTTGGTCACAATACAGTGGTGTGTATTTAGGTTCAAATTATCACAGCAATATGAATCCTTCGTGCCTCGGAGAGCACGTAAAGCCGTCGGTCCCGGTTGTCATACGAACATCTATAACAATCGTTAGTGGAAGTCAGAAGCCTAAAAAGTCTGACAACCAATCTATCCTTCGAATATCGGTATTGCCCAGAAATTGGGTTGCGGAGATCTGATGGCAGTCGCTTCGTGTAAAATACTGATATTCAGCCGCATCTGGTTAGACTGGAAGCCGATCCCAACATGGTTTGGAAAAAAGGCTAGGAGGATGACATAGTGCTGTGTTTTTCTTTAAGTGTTTAAGTTGGTGAAGTTACTGGTTTACTATAATCTATTAACTGTTCTGCAAAATTAATTAAATATTTTTAGTGCAGTTCTTGGATAAATAGTGCGGGTAAAATGGTTTTATATAATAAAAACAAGACGACCGAAGTTTAAAATCGTGTATGATTACGTTTTATTTATAAAATTATATTTCACTTATTTTGGAAGCACAGCAATTTTTCTTCGTAATTTTAAGATCAAATGATAATTCTCTGAAGCTTTTCTCTTTCTTATTTCAATTTAAAAACTCTATTCGAAGTATTTACCTATCTGAAATTATGCGAGTTCTTTGCATACTCATAATTACTTATTAAAACAATACAACTTACTTTAACAGTAAAGGGAAGCCATTAAATATGGCTTCCCTTTACATCTGGAAGTTATAAATGAGTCAGAATTCTAAATTACTAAATACTTAGCAACTAACATTTAATTATTTTAACATCGTTCAATCCTTTCTTTCCGTAGACGAGTATCTTAAACGTAAATAATACAATTTCAATATTATTATTCTTACCTTATAATGAGTAACACAGTCTAATAATTAGGTAGATACGGTAAAAATTGTATTCTATATTTAACCAACCATCCAATTATTTCGAATAAATTAATTTCAAATTCAATACTCCTAATATTGTTACTACTGCTACTACTAGACAGTGGATATAATACTTATATATTTTTTTGTAAATACATACTTAAAATACATAAGAAACACCTAGACAAATACAAATACTTTAAGTTCATCACATAAATAGTTGTGTCCTGTAGAAATCGAACCCATGACGACCTTGTTATCAGCAATCCTGTTCTCGAACCACTAGACCACAGACGTCGTTGTCGTCGTAATATCGATTACATGTCGAGGACGACTCAAGAATACTGACCTATATATAATATGCACATCACTATTCAAATAAAACAACTGTACATAGTTCTTTCAGTAAGAACAATATAAGGAAAACTTTTGAATAATTTAATGTTATAGAACTTGCGGTGCGTTACACTTGGCGAAGAAACAAAAGACTTCTAAACTATAATCTGGTTACATTGAGTTTCTGTATCTGAACTTTCTGAAGTTCTAAAGGGGAATACAAATTACACTTTATCTCATAAGAACAATGCGAATTTATCCATCAGAACATTTCAATGGAGAAGTTCTTATAATAGATAAGAATGTGAAATTCTGAGAATGATATTAAGCTGTCATGATCAGCAGTGTAATATAATTTGCAGATAGCCCATTCTGCTGTGCAGTTTGCAGTACGCGTCACTATCTGTAATTAATGTCAACTAACACTAACTGTACCTAATTAATATCATTCCTACGTGATTCAGTTTAAATTTGGAACTATTAACTGACACACAACTGTCAAAACGCATTTTGATAGTTACCCCGGTGAACATTTCTAAAATAAAGCCTAAGTTAATAAATAATAAATATCTTGGGACATTTTTTACACAGCATCATCTATTCCCAAACTAAGCAGAGCTTGTACTATGAGTACTAGACAATGGATATAATACTTATATACTTTTTTTTTGTAAATACATACTTATAATATATAAGAAACACCCAGACAAACACAAACAGCTAAGTTCGTCACGTATATGTTTGTGTCTTGTGGGAATCGAACCCACGACCTCGTGAGCAGCAATCCGTTACTCGGACCACTAGACCACAGACGTTGTCAGTTACTCCTTATAACATTAGCTATATGCGAGTGAAGGTCCCGTCAAAATCGGGGCGACCAACTGTATTCTAAAACCATACAGAGGATTAATATTAAAAGCTTGAATTTCTCGTAAATTTAGCAAGAATCGAAATATTTCTCCCATTCGCCGTAATAAGGAAACAAAATCGCCACAACTGCTAATCTCCTTGATGGTTAAATTATGAACGATAGTGCGAACCTTCGGGGAGTTTCGGTTCGACTTCGGATGTTTCGATTTTTCCCGCCGGGAATTTGCCGAGAATTATTTATAGACATCCAAAGGGCTTAAGCCTGGAGTGGGTAGAACCCACTTCTTTAGTAAGAAATTGGGGAATTGTCGGGGGAAGTACCCAGATTTGTAACTTTAGTTTCTGCCTAGCTTAGTTTAAACGGGGACCTGAAAGGTCTTACCAATTAATAAAGCTGCATGAATTCAGAAATTAATAACTACTGGCTAATTAGGGTTTCTTGTAGATTTATTTTTACTTGAGGCTAAGCCTAGAAGCATTTGTAATAGAAGGTTTGTATTATAGGGTTAGAATAAGTAAATATAGTTAGATTACTATGAATGCCATGACAACCAAGAAAAGTATGCCCCGCCTTGCCTTGCCCGCCTCGCCTTGCACGATTGATGTCAAAGTATTTTAACTTTGACAGCAATCGTGCAAAAAAATATTACTCTTTATTTTTACACTGTAAATACCTGCCTATTTTGAAATCTACACTATATATAATATTATAACGAGGAAAGATTTGTATTTTTGTATGTAACGAATAAACTCAAAAAGTACTGGACCGATTTGAAAATTTTTTTCCATGTTAGATAGCCCATTTATCGGGGAAGGCTATAGGCTATATATCATTATGCTACGAGTAATAGTAGCGGAGTGTCGGAGCCGTTACGACAGCACAGACGGTGTTCGCGGGGAATACAAGAGGCGCGGGGGTCATTTTATTTCCAACGGCTAAAGGCCCCCGCCGCACCTGAAGCTCACTCGCCGATAGCTCGCGAACCGATCGCCACCAAATTATTTGTATCCAATTTATTTTTCTCAATATACAAATTTGCCTATCGTGTGAGTCGACTATTTTATTTATGTTCTATCGCGAACATAGTGGCGACCGTGTAAAATTAATTAATATCAACGAACGAATTCCGATTCCGCCGCGTAGCTCGGTCCAAAGGTCGTCGTAGCACTTACCCGCGTTGAAATTTCGTAAACGCAAGTACTACGAGCTACGAGAACAAAGGAAGCTGCGCTTATCTTTTACATCTGCTACGAGACGTCTGCGTAGACGGCGTAGCATCCCGATTCCCAAGAACAACGAAGCGGTCAAGAAGAATTTATTTCGAGCGGAGAGAAAAATCACTTTTGCAGCCATCGTGAACCGGCCAAGCTGAGGTCCAGCGGAGTCAACGCACCACAGCAGCAGTTTGCCAGCCAAAAGTGAGCCCGTTCCTTTTATTTTACCCTTTCGTGTACCACTAATCCTAAAAGTTTTATTTGTGTGAACAGGGAAACAAGGAATCTAGTTACATTTTTTGCCTTACCCTACCTACCTATTATTAAGGTAAAATCTTATAAATTCCTTGTCTATCCTATCCCTTTCGCATATAAAGCTGCTAATTTTACCAAACTACTTCGCTGTTTCATCTATCCTTGCTATGTAATCAGTGCTATTCTTCAAGCCGCCTATCATTTGCATTCATTGCGCTTATTTTACGACTTGAAAGTCTTCACTTAGTGTTTAGTACCCACTATAAAACAGTATAAAGTTAAATAGCTGAACCTATTTCTATAAACGCAAGCATACCTTAAATAATAAACATTCATATACATATCTACTAGGTACGCAATAATCTGAGCTTACCTTCTCAATTTAAATCACTTCTTGCTATCCACTATATAGTTGTATTAAGCACGCAACAAACTTAGTTATCACTAAATAGCTAATTTACTATACATAATCACTCGCTAAACCCCATATTGCGCTAATCAAGCTATTATCTTGCATAAGATAACTAAATTTACCATCGCCCTTGCTTTCCGTTAATATTTATACGTAGATATCTACAAGGCATTCCAACAATCTATTCCAGCTACCGTGCGGCGGTCGCTCGACACTATCACCGCATCCCGTTTCGCTGCCAGCACTGTGGGCTCACGTCGTGGTGCTGGGCCGCGGGCGACGGGCGGAGACCATCCCACCTCTCACCGCACATCAGCTGACTTGAACCGGTTCCCGTCACAGCGGCTACGAGGCGAGGAGCGTATCGTATGCAATTCTTATTTATTTAGTTAGTACAACACGTAATTAATTGTTTTGATTGTTTGCGCGTTAACTTTGCTAGTATGGAGGCAACGTATAAAACTCTAAATTTAAAACGCGCGTCTATTAAAGGCCGTGTTACAAAATTTAATAACCAAGTAGAAGAATTAACAGGTAAAAAACTCACTCCTACAGAAGTTAACGTACTATCACAGCGATTAGTTAAAATTGAGGCTTTATTTGGCGAGTTCGATAGCGTGCAGAATCAGATTGAAGCATTGGATGAAGATGATTTAAGTTCAGAGTTGGATACCAGAGAAGTTATCGAACAAGCTTTCCACAATTCTATCGCGAAGGCTCAGGAAGTTATTTCCGCAAATAGTACGACAAAAAAGTCGTCACTTGAGCACAGCAGTATTTTCACAGCTGATGAAGATGATCACGAAGTTATCGGCTTTCGTTTACCAGTCATTAAGATTAATAAGTTTGATGGTACGTTCAATAAATGGTTGGAATTTCGTGATACCTTCAGTTCTTTGATACACAATAACACAAAAATAAAAAACATACACAAATTTTATTATTTAAATTCTTATTTAGAGGGTGAAGCTGCTCGTGTAATTTGTAATTTAGAGGTTTGCGACAGTAACTATCCTGAGGCATGGTGTCTTCTTTGCGAGCGTTATAACAATGTTCGTCAATTAATTAATAACCATTTGAAGTCGTTGTTCAACATTGAGCCGTTGCGTGAGTCTGACAAATCATTAAGATTTCTTGTGGACCACGTCACAAAAAACCTACGTGCTTTAAATACTTTAAAGCAGCCAACTGATCATTGGGATACGTTGGTCATATTCATGGTCTCAGCGAAATTAGATAGCAATACGCGTGTTAAATGGGAGGAGTACATTCAAGCGAATGTTAGTGCTTCGGACATGCCTAGCCTAGAGGACTTTATGACATTTGTTAAAGGCCGCGCTGAAGTTTTAGAGTCTCTTTACCGCAGTAAGCAAGACAAAGTTGCAAAATCAAATCCGAATCACTATCAAGGCACCAAACAAAATCCCGTTCCTTGTACTAAGGCATTCGTCAGCGCTGAGCAGGGTGACTCATCATCAAACACGTCTCATAGGTGCATTTTTTGTGGTCAAAATCATCGTAATTACGAGTGCTCACAATTTCAGTCGAAATCTATTGAGGATAGGCTTACATTAGTGTCCGACCTAAAGTTATGTCCCAACTGTTTGCGTAAAGGCCATAATACGCGTGCATGCAGGCTTCCAGGCACGTGCAAAATATGCAAGAAGCGTCATAACACATTTTTACACAAACCTACAGATTCTGACACAAATGTTGCAGTAACTAATGTTGCAGTGTCTGGGCCAGTTTCGATGTCAGCTGTTTCTGCTTCTGAGACACTATTATGTACTGCTTTGGTTGATGTTTTTAATCCCACTATGAATAATTTTATTACCACTAAAGCTCTATTAGACAACGGTAGTCAGTCTAGCTTCATTACAGAGGCACTTAAACAAAAATTAAATTTAACTTCTTCCACATCCGATGTTAGAAATGTTGTCGGCATATGCAACACTATTGTCAAGCTTAATGCTGAACGTTGCAATGTCCGAATACAATCAAAGGTAGGTTCTTTCAGCGTTATGACATCTTGTCTAGTTATACCCCAAATATCAGGTAAGATACCTAAGTCGTTTGTTAATATCACACACCTTAACCTGAAGTCTTTTGAACTAGCAGACCCCAGCTTTTATGAGCCGTCTGACATAGGACTACTCATCGGTGCTGACCTATTTTGGTCTATTATTGGAACCAAACAGCACTCTTTAGGCAGAGGAAATCCTATTCTACATGATTCCAAATTAGGATGGCTCATCGCAGGTCCCATGCACTACAATCAAAATGACAATTCCAATCTAAAGCATCCAATAAAATGTAACTTTGTGAGTATTGAAAACAACAATAGTTTAATTGAGCTTCACAATGATTTGAAGAGGTTTTGGGAGCTTGAAAGCTTGCCACAAAAACCCCTTCTTACAAACCAAGAGAAAGCCTGTGAACAACATTTTTTACAGCACACGAAACGCACTGAAGATGGTCGTTTTTGTGTCAAGCTGCCACTAATCGACGAACCAGACTGCCTAGGCACTTCCTATTTTATGGCCAGGCGGCGATTTATAAACTTGGAACGTCGCTTTCGCAAGCATCCTGAACTTAAGTCCGCCTATGTAGACTTCATTGAGGAGTATCGCAAACTAGGACATCTAACTATATCTGAAATAGACCGACCTGAGCTTGCCTATTTTGTCCCGCATCACCCTGTCATTCGTGAAGACAGTGAGTCAACACGTCTTCGAGTCGTTTTTGACGCATCAGCTCGCACCTCATCTGGTTTGTCTATAAACGACATTCAAATGATAGGCCCTAGAGTCCAAGACTCTCTTTTCAATATCCTAATCCGGTTCCGGCAATATCGTTATGTATTGTCGGCGGATATTGAAAAAATGTACCGGCAGGTTTTAGTAGATGAGTCTAACCGAAACTTACAGCTGATTTTATGGCGTGATGCGGAGGACAAACCATTACAAACACTCAGGCTTAATACGGTCACCTATGGATTTGCTAGTGCTAGCTTCCTTGCCACCAGGTGTCTCTGGCAAGTAGGTGAGGAGTGTGACGATGACGTGATTAAAGCAGTCATACAAGGAGACATATATGTTGATGACTTACTTACCTCTAGTGATGATGAAGATCAATTACGCTCTATACAGGAATCAACATATGTGGCTCTTTCTAAGGCTGGTTTTAATCTACGTAAGTACCGATCCAACTTACCTTGTTTGCTGTCTTCAGGCGCTGTCCAGTCATCCGGCAACTTGACATTGAGTCAGTCTACAAATACGCTGGGCCTAGATTGGATTTCTTCGTCCGACAGTATTAATTTTCCTATTGCAGTGGATCAATCTAATGTCGTAACTAAACGCACTATACTATCTTCAACTTTCAAGATCTTCGATCCCTTGGGGCTCCTATCCTTGTCCACTATCGTTCCCAAAATTTTAATTCAGACCCTATGGTCTCTCAAATTGGACTGGGATGATCCCGCTCCAAAGGAAGTTGTTGATGTCTGGAGACCTTTTGTAGAAGGACTTAAATACCTTTCTTCGCTACATATACCTAGATGGGTATCAATAGCACATCCAGTCTCTGTTGAGATCCATTGTTTTTGTGATGCATCGCAACGTGCCTATGGCGCATGCTTGTATCTTCGGTCTATAAATAAAGAAGGACACGTACATGTCCAACTTTTATGTGCGAAATCTCGCGTTGCCCCAGCATCCAGCCCTATTACGATCCCTCGTCTCGAGCTTTCAGGTGCCCTTCTTGCAGCTGAAATGAGCTCATCTGTGACCCAAGCCCTGCGACGAGAAATATCGCGTCACGTCTATTGGACTGACTCTAGCGTAGTACTTAGTTGGTTGCGCAGCGGTTCTTCTAATTTAAAAGTATTTGTTGCAAACAGAGTCGCCGCTATTAGAGAGTTGACTGACGCTGATTCATGGCACCACGTTCCTACAGAACACAACCCGGCTGACTTACTATCCCGTGGTGTGAACCCACCACAGGTCGCTTCAAGCGATATGTGGTGGCATGGACCTAAATTTCTACAATTGCCAGAGTCCGAATAGCCTTCTTTGCAGTCACAGACTATTATTGAAACGAAGAATTTGCCAGAAGTTAAAGCACATCCCGTTGCTATTTCTTATAATTATCAATCCATTATTAATTTTAATAAATATTCCAAATTAAAACAATTACAACACATTTTAGCATATATACACAGATTTATCCATAATTGTAAAAATTCAAAAAATAAAAATACAGGTTCCTTAACTACTGACGAACTTAATAAGGCGCTAAATGCATTAATTTATATTTCACAATTAGAGTCATTCCCTAAAGAATATGATGCACTGTCGAAGGGAAATGCCCTAAGCACTAAGTCACACATGTCCGCACTTAATCCCTTTCTACATGAAGGAATCATTAGAGTAGGTGGTCGAATTCAGGCATCTGATTATAGTTTCGACATGAAACATCCCAAGTTGTTAAGCCCTAAACACCATTTCACCCAACTTTTATTTCGACAGGAACACCTACGGCTTCTACATCTGGGACCCCAAGCCTTACTAGCTTCTATTAGAACCCGGTTTTGGCCTATTGGTGGCAGAAACCTGGCCAGACGGACTGTGCACAATTGCACCGTATGTAGGCGTTTCAAGGCCCAGTCTATGAAAAATATGATGGGCAACCTGCCTGCGCAAAGACTAATGCCAGACTTTCCTTTTATTACAGTGGGGACTGATTTCGCTGGGCCATTTATGATCACGGACCGCAAGGGTCGTGGTTGTAAGATTACAAAATGTTATTTATGTGTCTTTGTATGTTTTAGATATAAGTGCATCCACTTAGAGGCAGTCAGTGAGCTGTCAAAGGACGCTTTTATTTTAACTTTAAAACGTTTTGTGTCTCGGAGAGGGCTACCAAAGCAAATATTTTGCGACAATGGTGGAAACTTTGTTGCTGCTTCAAAGGAGCTTAAAGAGTTCTTTGAATCCAATGCCAACCCTATCGCTGATTTTGCCGCTAGCGAAGGCGTCGAATTTTGTTTCTCGCCTGCATACGCTCCTCACTTCAATGGCTTGATGGAGGCCGGTGTAAAGTCAGCCAAATTCCACTTGGCTAGGATATTAGGGACTACGCATTTAACCTATGAGGAATTGTCGTCACTGTTCACACAAATAGAATGCATCCTTAATAGCCGCCCCCTATGTCCATTAAGCTCCTCTCCCACAGACTATTATCCTTTAACCCCGGGCCACTTTTTGATTGGTAGACCACTAAGCTCGCTGCCATCTCCGTGTCTACAAGCTGCTAATGTCAATCGTCTCAACCGATTCCAGCGCATCGAGCAGTTCAAGCAACACTTTTGGCGACGCTGGAGCCACGAGTACATCGCGGAGCTGCAACTGAGGACGAAGTGGCGCACGAGGTCAAAGGAGCATCTTCAAATTGACGATCTAGTCCTCTTGAAAGAGGAAAACGCTCCACCACTCTTTTGGCGTCTCGGACGTGTAAGAAGATTATTCACGGGAACTGACGGACTGACGCGCGTTGCAGATATAGATACTGTCAGAGGGATTGTGCGACGCGCCCTAAATAGAATCGTCCTACTACCGAAGCCCGACGAGTTGGAGAATCTTGAAAGCTGTTAAGCTTTCCAGCGCCGGGAGTATGTCGGAGCCGTTACGACAGCACAGACGGTGTTCGCGGGGAATACAAGAGGCGCGGGGGTCATTTTATTTCCAACGGCTAAAGGCCCCCGCCGCACCTGAAGCTCACTCGCCGATAGCTCGCGAACCGATCGCCACCAAATTATTTGTATCCAATTTATTTTTCTCAATATACAAATTTGCCTATCGTGTGAGTCGACTATTTTATTTATGTTCCACACCGAACACGGAGTAGTAATGAAAATGATGCAAAAACGGGGGAAAAAATATAAGACACGCGGGCGAAGCCGCTGGCGGAAAGCTAGTAATTAATAAATATAGCTTTATTGAATATATTAATATAGAAAGTAAGTTTATAAGTATGTAAAGTTTCTTTTGATGCGGTAAATCTCATGTAACCCTGCGGGTTGGACCCGAGCAGGGTATACCAGACTCGTACCTCAGAGTACACTCATGTGCTCGTACCGATTGACGACTAATGCGGATTTTCCCTGATATCATTAAAAACATTCACCACGACAATGACAGGAAGTTTATATACCTAATTATGGTTTTATATTCCATCTGATAGGTCTTTATAACCACTACGAGGCATTCATTTCAAGTATCACCTATCATTCACTGGTGTCAATGGTCGCAGTTCTCGACCTTCACTGAAGGAAAACTACAAAATGAATGTATTATATTAGATAGATTCGAAGCCAGATCGTATACTAATAGTAGTCACATTTTCACGGTCGGCCATAGAGCGTAGCACATATCATTGGGAGCTATAAAATTTTATGTCGGATTCCAGTTATTTACGCTTCTGCCGTATAGGAACCAGAAACAAAAATAGACCCATTAATATGTTGCAAAATATCTGTTGCTACTCGAAAATATTGGAGGTTTTTTTTTTTATGACGGATGTAGATTCTAGCTCAGGAGCTTTTGAATCTTAACCGGGCTTGGTGGCGAGGCACCTTTTGTACCTCCAGCCAGGGACACTTATAAACTAAGCAACAGCAGCTAACGGGACTCGGACCTCGGCTTAGGGCGTTGCTGGGGCAGCTAGGGACAGCTGGATCTGGGATTTAATTATTTTGGGACGAATTTAAAACTACTGGCTCGGCGCGGGCCGGCTCGAGCAAGGGACGGGGAGGGGTACCGTTTCGGGGTCTTCGCGACGGGCCTCGCCGGCGAGGACGGTATATCCGATGGCGTCGAGCCTGTTTGAGTGCTTCTTAAGAGTATGACTAAGTATAACAGCAAAGTATTTTATGCCCGCGGCTTGTATATAATTTAGCATGACCTGGAATTCGAACCCCGTACCTTACGCTCAGTAGCCGAAGATACCTAACTTCCAAGAAAATTTATTAATTTATTTACAATTTAACTAGAACGGTCATAGACCAATTACACTAATTAAATAGAATTATATTACATACAACTACTTTTGAATACTATAGAGTTACATTACGTACACTAAAATTGCCTTATCTGATAGATAACAAAAAGTGTTGCTGGGATAGATACCCAGCAAGACTTTCTGTTATCTATCGATTAAGGATTCACAGAGGATTATCAGAATCGTTAAATCAGACAAGTATTTATACTATGACATTAATATCCGTAAGAAAATAAAACAGATCCTAAATTGATAGAATCGTATGTAAGTACCGAAATCTTTATTAAGATGTTTCCCTTTTGTAAAGGTAAAAGTATTTAATTAGTGTCTAGACTAATAAAAATAAAATGAAAGTTCTAGCTTATTGAGGCAAATATTTAATTTATAAGTTTACTTAAATAAAACACACATCAATATAATGTTACTCTGACTGTTTCATAGAATGCCTCGTTAGTCTAGTGGTCCAAATTGCGACTGCTACGCTTGAGGTCCTGGGTTCGAACAGTGTTATTGGGTTTTTCTATGAAATTATTAGTAGCAACTCGAAGTTTGGATTTGTGCATTGCAATTAGCTCGCTCCTTATTACAAGGAACGTAAACATGATTGTACATTTTAGTACACCTCTGCCTACCCCTTCGAGAAATACAGGCGTATGTAAGTTACCCGTTACCCAAACAAAACACATACCAATATAATTATTATCTAATTTACTCTGAATATTTAATAGAATCAGTAGGTAATTCAAGTTTAAACAGACTTAAAAAAATATATATTTACCTATGTTTGGGGAAGAAATTATTCAATAAAAACCCTCGCGACACAAATATTGTTCAGTTTACCTTTTCCATTTTTATCGGAAGCCGAATAAACCGGTTCCATTAGTAACGTACACATTGGCGGGTTATTCCTCCCAGGAGTGTAGATAAAATTTCCCAAAAAAGCATATTATTCTGAGAGCTTTTGATTTTTTTACAAAAATAAAAAGTACGATTGGTAGTTGGCATCACACTAATAATTTAATAATTAATTGTTTAAAGACCGTGGAGCCAATGCTGGCACTGAAATTGTGTCGAATAATATTTATTTTAATTGTAGTCTATATTTCTATAAAATAGAGAGAATAAAGCTTTACATTACACTACTTAATTTTTTTTAAACCACTATTTCTCCTTTTTAACGGATTTTGTTGTATATATTCAGTATTATGGCGTATTCGTACAAAGGGGTAAAAGGTATAATGTAAGGATTTGCCTTCAAAGCTCTCTTCCCCTATTCGAAAAAGATTTGTCTATAATGTATATAAAAGGACCGCATACACTAAATCGTACCATTTTGATAAATGCAAAGGATAGTATTATTATAAAAAATCACTTGCATTGATGAATACAAAACGAATTTTTAGCTGCTATTAAACAGTTTTAGCTCACATAACATTGAATCAAAACTTTTGGTTCCTGATTTTATAACATACGGCCCCTGCACTAGGGTTTTTTACAGTATCGAGCATCAGTTCGTTTATAAACATGTCAACAAATGAGATGTACACGAATATCCAGACAAGGGCAAACTCGATTCGGACACGAACGCACAAACCCATCGCACTATTCGAACGGTCATGACCCATTCTCTAAGTCGGAGGTATGGGAGTCGCAAGCTAACTTCTTGACGACCCTGTTCGATGTCATATTTTTAGATTCTGATACGTTATAGTGGGCAGACTCCTTATCAGTTACCTGTTGAAAATGTGAGGCACATTTTACGTTTTATTTGTAACCTTGCAGGATTCTGTTTTTCTTTTCCAGGCCAAAATATTTTGAGTTACTTACTTTTGAGGAACTCAGCCTCAGGCTTTTCATTGCTCTCTAGAGGGATTCGCGAGTTCGCGACGTACACGACGTTTAAATAATTTATTAAATTTAGAGCTATACAATGTATGTGCCTAAGCTCTCTCTTTCACTAAGATATTTATTTGAACATCTTTTGTTTAGCTTTCTCTTCGACGAAAAACAAGTTGACTTTCCGTCTCAGCGAGCTGTTTTTTTTTGTTTCTTAGCATTTTATAGGTGTGCTAAATATTACACATTCTAATGAAGTAGAAACAATAAATATATTATTTTAATATAAATATAAGTAAATAAAAACAGTACCTATGTGGGAAAAAGTCACGAGTGTATATGCCTAACTGTAAAACACTAACTTATTATTTAATAAATTCTGTTGCAGTAAATACGAAGAGATAATCTGCTTAGAGGGTTTGGCGTGCAATTTTTAACTAACAACGTTTGCTGCAATGCCTGCAGTAAATAAAATAAAATTTGTCGGAAGAATAAACCCATCTACTTAACTTTTTTATACAGAAATACGTTTGGTGCGAGTGGATAGTATTATTTTGTGTAAGAATTTTAATAAATGGTAACATGTAAAGGCCCAGTAGACAGTAAAGAATAAAAAAGTTAGGTTAGACTCTTAGCGGGTGACCTAATGATGGTAGGCAATTTCATCTGAAAACGAGATAGGTAGTTAATTTTTCAAAAAGCAGATTTTGCTTTTTTTCACTTTTGCTTTGCCCGCGACATGGTTCCCGTAGAAGTAGATTTTTTACCCCGTTTTTGCAATATTTTTAATTGATACTCCTCTCCTATTGGTCGTAGCGTGATGATATATAGCCTATAGCCTTCATCGTTAAACAGACTATTTAACACTTAAAGAATTTTTCAAATCCGACCAGTACCAGACTAGTTCCTGACATTAGCACGTTCAAACAAACAAACTCTTCATATTTCTATCAACCGCGTAAACAATGAGTTGAATCATAAAACTGCCTAAAAAAAACAAGTTGTTTTTTTTTCATTGCTAATAAAATCATTTTACAAATCACCATAATAACAGGCACAGAAGTAGGAAAAATAAAGTCAGAATTATACGATAACAAGGGTATACGCGCCTCGTGTGTTTTTATT
The DNA here is from genome assembly GCA_946251955.1 of Acronicta psi. NCBI lineage: Eukaryota > Metazoa > Arthropoda > Insecta > Lepidoptera > Noctuidae > Acronicta > Acronicta psi. Next base: position 10,402,518 of record OX276477.1, on the reverse strand, counting down.
GAAACGAATTTATCAAGTTCCCGCCTCTTCATTTGTATGGCGCTTCCATACACGTTGCTCCCCCAAATGTGCTCCAAGAGCGAGACAGATTATACTAGAAGGTTCACTAAATTTCTCTCATGGGTCCTACGTTACGAATTTTTAAAATCACAATACGAACCCAGGAATATAATAAAATACAATTTCCCACCGAGCGGGCATTGAAAAGGGCCTCGTATTCAAAATTTTATTCACAAAAATCTTGTTTTTATTGTGGCATGTATATTTCACGAAATGCCTACGTCGGCCACTGGGGAATTTTAATGGTCTGCTTATTATTAAGACACAACAATAAACATAATTTATGCTAGCTACCCGCTATTTGTCAGTCATTAAGTCACGATATTTTATACGCTTCAATTATTAAGTATGAGCGATTTAAAGATTAATGAAAGCGAAAAAAAATAACGGATATTTCGGTCTTTAGAAACTAATAAAAACAAAGTACTGCTGTTGTGTTTAATTTAAGATAGTGTATTTTCAAGTGTTTAGATCTATAAATTGTTAGTAATTTGGTCAAAAATCTTTAAAAAAATCTAATTAAATTTTGGTGAAAGAGGTATCTTCAAAATTAATTACTTGAATTCTATTAGTGGAATCCAGTACCTACCAACAAAAGTTTTAAAATCGTAATTAACAACAACTATTCTACTAGGTAATCTCTAAGTTAAGTTCAATCTTAAAATAATATGTATATCTAGCTATCGATAAGCGATAAGTTTTTGAAGAACTTATATAATTGATAAATATTAAATCACTGAAGTTATCAATCCTCGAGCAATGTCAAAAAGTTCAGATTACTTAATTTGAATTTCTTGACAGACGTTTCATATCTTGAAGATGATAAATAACTTTTTTAATAATTTTAAATGTTCATTTATTTAAATAATAATATTCGTTGTACATATTTTGAGTAATTTATAAAAGTAGTAAAAGCATCTTAAAGGGTTTTGTACGCATTGAACTATCTTGTGTTTTGAACTTATAAGTTTTGCAAGCGATAGATAATTTATAATCAGTCATGATAATAATCAGTCATGGGACAACTTACAAAAAAATCAGTTAGCTTTACTTAAGAGTTTAAAAAGTTAATAGAATATTATAGTGTCTGTTAATAATTGAGATATCTTTAACTAGCTTAATTAAAATGAAAATACGAATACAGAGCTTTAAAGTTATTATTGTTACGTGTTGAATTAATTGTTCTACTAACTGCTTATTACAACACCCCTCTAATTTTCTAAAGACATTAAATATTGCCCTATAATTTTCTCCTCCATCTTAATGCTATGTTTTGTCTTATCTATTATAAACTCTTCTCTAGTAACATGATAGGTACATAAAACTGCAACACGTAACGTAACGACGCAACAGTTTGTGTAACAGGAGGCTAGACAAGTTGCAATTTGACAATGTATGGAAATGACTCAAGCTTTTGACAAATCGGGCTGTCACTAATGTCATTTCCATACATTTTGTTTCTATTCGTTTATCGATTCGAATTTCAAAATGCAACTTGTCTACAGGCATAAGGGGGCGTTCATAAAATACGTGAGATGTTTAAGGGGGGGAGGGGGTCGAGTCAAATCTCATCTAATCTTACGTCGGAGAGAGGGGGGGTCTCGGCAAATATCACGCAATTTTTTTTCTGATTGAAACAAAAAAAAAATATTTTTATTACACTTATAATTAAACTTTCAGCAATATTGATTACTAGTCTTAACTAGTCGTAAATAAAAGCACGAAGCATTTTTTTTTTCTTTTTACAATAACAATCTAACGGGTTTACGTAAGATACCCACATTTTGTAAATCTCACGTGAGATTGGGGAATGGGGGAGGGGGTTGAATAAAATCTGACGACATCTCACCTGGGGGGGAGGGAGGGATAGAAAATTTAAAAAAACACCTCACGTAATTTATGGACGCCCCCTAACAGAAACAAAGTAACAAGGTGTCCGTAGAATAAAGTATCGATTGACGCATTCACTGCCCGCCTGTGTGAAATGATTAATGATTTCCCATCGCCAGACTGACTTTATCAAAGCAGCCGATGTTCAGAATGTTTATGGAAAACCTTTGTTGCGTTTATGGCGAATATGTTTTGGCAATTCCATTTTAAGCTAAGGCACTTTTTTTACCTTATCTTATCTGACACTGAAGAAGTACCTATTGTGGTTGAGAGCTTCTAATTTGTAGTTTTAAAAATAGAGTACTTAGGTACTTTAATAAGTGGGAAAAAAACTGCTTTTGGTGAATCATAAAATGATTCACATTAGAAACTCGCTAAGATTTTTATGAGTTACTAGCTTCCCGCCAGCGGCTTCGCCCGCGTGGTCTTATAATTTTTTCCCCGTTTTTGCTACATTTTTCATTACTACTCCGCTCCTATTAGTCGTAGCGTGATGATATATAGCCTATGTTACTCGGGGATAATGTAGCTTTCCAAGGGTGAAAGAATTTTTGAAATCGGTCCAGTAGTTTCGGAGCCTATTCATTACAAACAAACAAACAAACAAACAAACAAACAAACAAACAAATCTTTCCTCTTTATAATATTAGTATAGATAAATATGAAATGATAGTAGAAATCGTAGAAATTTGTTTTCATAATCGTCTCACACTTACAACATGACATTTTATCTACTTACCTACTTAAAAAAATTCGTACATTAATCTTGTCTGAAGATAATATTCAACTGAAAGTGGAGCCCATTCTCTTGACAAGTCGTGAACAAAATGTCAGGTTGCAAATTAAAACCAAAAGCATAAAACAACACTTTGGAGGATAGACTGTAACGTTACAGTCGGTGTTGTCAAGTCTGTCCTTTAGAACAGCTATTATTTTAAACTTGACAACAGCAACTCTAAATTGTCCACCACGGATGGACGTTTATTTGCTAAAACTCGTTAGATAAATGTTAACAAGACATTATGCTGCATTGAGCTTGTAAGAATAGTTAAGTACAAAAGTTGTGCAACTTTTGGCTAGAGAGTAAATTGAATATTTTATCTTGCTGGAAAGAAGTCTTGCTCAACGGAAGTTGAGTAAGGTTTGTTTATGGATATTTTGTATTAGAACTATTCTCAGATGTGGTGCAAAATCTTAGTTTTTTTTACTTTTTGTGTCATGCTATACGTTTGTTAAAAAGCTATATTATGCAAGGTGATGACTCGACGGTGCAAAACAAAAAAATTATATAAATAAATATAATATAGGTAGTTCATCTACAGGACCTTAACCTAAAGCAAGGGGTCGGCTCTCAGAATGGGAGGGGTAAGGCCATAAGTCCACCAATTCACCAAGATCACCACTGGTCTAATGCTGTTGCCTAATATTTTAAATATCCAATAAAATGAACTGTTGTTGAAATTTTTTTTAGATTTTATTGTTTTTTGTTCAGTTACAGAATGCGACACTCATTAATCCTACGTGGATTTATTTACTGGATATACTATGTAAATCGATCAATCTACAAGGTTATGACGGTCTTGCAGTAGTTTTTCGGATTATCGCGACCGTCTTGTAAGTTGGGGAGCTGTTGAATATGTTGGTCCTGGTCGACACTCAAAATACTCATGGATATAGACCGAAGAATTGGTAGATGTATTGAACTATAAATAAATATATTAAAACATTGATATATCCGGTTGCTGTAAAAGCCGACCCTGACAGAAAAAGTAATGTTAAAGGTAATACAAACCCCTTCAAAACAAATCAGAAATCAGGCACCCGAAAAGTTTCATTGTTTTGAATCCGCGAAGCTCTGCAAAAGTAAATCGTCGGCAACAATTGCCTTTCACAGCCAGACAAGAATGCTTCAGATATATATTATTGGATTATTTTCTGGGCTACAAACGAACAAGGTTTTCGGGTCAAGAGTTGCGGTTCGAGTGCGCGTGCTCCGGATGGCTACCGGTCGTTACGCGCCCATGCCAATGTTTACCAATCATAAAATAGCTAAATAACGTTCTTCGCTCGCTTCGCAGCCGAGCTGATGACGTTGCTTGCGAATTGACTGATTACGGAGCGTCACAATTCTATTCCAATTGTGATTTTGGTTAACAGATTTCGGAGCGTATGCTGTAATTGCAAATGGGAACGGTTATCAGGAAATCCGGCTATCTAAAACTGGTCCAGATGGAGAATATACAATTTCTTCCTCCTAGCCTTTTCCCAACCATGCTGGGGTCTGCTTCCAGTCTAACCAGGATGCGGCTGAATATCAGTATTTTACACGGAGCGACTGCCATCAGACCTCCGCGATTCTCAATCTAGGCAATACCGATATTCGAAGGTTGGACTGGAGGACTGGTTTTGTCAGGCTTTTTAGGCTTCTGACTACCACAAACGATTGTCATAGGTGTTCGTATGACAACCGGGACCGACGGCTTTACGTGCTATCCGAGGCACAGAAGGGTCTCGATATGTTAAGAATGGTCACCCATCCACAGACTGACCGCGGCAAGTGTAGCTTAACTTTGCAGATCGGTTGATCAGCGTAGTTACAACTTGGCCACAAGCCCCTCAAATTTACCCCAGAATATACAAATCTGATGAAGGTAAAGGTTTTCAAAATAATTTGACGCAACAAGTAAATGAACTAGGAACAGTTCCCGTTCTCGAATTCAAAGTGCTCAGTTTCAACAAAGGTATTGTTGAAGTTTATCAGATAACGGTACCTAATATTACTTAAGATGCTTAAGTACTTATTATAGTCTGTATTTATTGTATACTGTATTTATTATTACCTTATGATAGTCTGTAGATCGGTCCCGAGATTTCCGCCTCACTTCGCGGGTATATTGCGTTACATAGAATGTCTTTGCAGTCAATTGCCGTGAAAAGCTTAGCACAAATTCACGTCTAATTCTAAATGAACTGATAGAAATCTCACTTAACATAAATTCTATTGTACCTAGATACTGAGAGTTACGCAACAATTATTGATTATATAAAAAAAAAATATAATATTAATAAATTAGAATTCGAGACCTTAATTAAAACTGGATTCTTGTCAGAAACCGTACCCTAATTAAAATATACCTAGTTATATATATATATATATATATATTATGTCACAATATAATAAAAATAATTGGCGTACCTCGCCATTCATACAGAAGCAATTACGTGAATACCATAACGAAATAAGCGAAGAGAATCGGCGCGAGATATCACATTCTACTGAACATTATAAAAGTAAAAAGGTCACCATTACCTTTTACCACACCCTTCCATTCGGGCGGAAAATATCGCGCACCAAAAAATTCAATAATAAAAAGTTGTAAGTCCAAATCCGACGCGCCCGAGATAGGAACGGGCGATTTCTATGTCATTTGTCGCGGAGAGATGGGTTCTAGCAGGCGTGGAGCTGATCTATTGTGACCGAGCTCCCGGGGGTCTTTCTAAGTGAATATTTTTCCGACTGGCAATCGTTCATGGTTCACTATAAAGAATTTTGTACCTCGAATTTTCGAAGTGCGTTGGATTTAATGTAGCTTTTATATTGAAATTGCGAATGCTTTTGTTATTTAGAATAGTTATTTCAATAAGGTACTTTTTTGTTTCTTTTACGGAAGTAAGAGCAATATTGATAATCGTCTCTATGTCATAATAGGTAATACTAAAAATAATAGGTCCAACACCTTAAAATTTCAAAGAAAATCCTATTATTGATATTATCTTCAATCACAGACAGCCTAGTCATATTATGACGATTGAACTGCCAAGTGAAGGGTCTCGAGTTCGAATCGAATGCACGTACCTCGTGATTTTTTGAAATCACAAGCATAAAAATATTACTCGCTTTAATGGTGAAGAAAAATCGTGAGGAAACCTACATGCCTGCGAGATTTTCTCGACGGCATGTGAAGTCTGCCAGCCTGCATTAGACCAGCGTGGTGGACTACAACCTCCCTGTAATTATGAGAGAAGACCCACCCAGACCCAGTAGTGGGACAATAATTATGATGATGACAAATACTTTGTTGCATTTTCCGAATAGCACCAAACAAAACCCGTTTTACATAGAGACACCGACATAATCCGAGCAAGCATTAACAATTTGGGTTATTCTGAAAGCATGGATTTTCGTGTTCATTGACAGCTCTCTATTATGCCGATAATGCACAACGCACAATGCCATGACGCATGAATTTAAGCCCGCTACCGATAAATAAAGTGCAGGATTAATGAAAGCTTTCAATTTCAAGATCAAGTCTTATCATTATGATTTTAGCAATATGTTTTTAAACTGTATTGCTACATACTTAGGCGGTGATATTTTTTTTTAAATTAAGGTCTGGAATGCCTGCTCTGGTGGAGAAAAGCATAATGTTGGTGTGTTTGTATTTTTATATGTAGGTATATTACTAGCTTTCCGCCAGCGGCTTCGTCCGTGTGGCCATTTATATTTTAGCCAATGTAACAAAAACTTATGAAATTATAAACTAAGCCTTCCATGAGAACCACTCTATCCATTGGTGAAAACAGCATGAAAATCGGTGCAGGAATTTTTAGTTTATCGCGAACATGCAGACGCGACGGAGGACTTTGTTTTATAAATACAGAGGCATATCTCTGTTTCCCCCCAGGGATAATGATTTTCCCCATGTTTATCCCCAGTGATAATGAATTTTCATGTACTTATTTATGAAAGAGCAACACTAAGGGCCTGTTTCACTACCTCTTGATAGCCATAGCTAACCGCTAGATATATTAAAAATAGAACAAAAATTTTATAAATTAAATTACCAAAAACTCCTCTGTGTTGTCAGAAGCATGATTTAAGCATGATTTTTTATTTTATTTTCTTGTTGTATGGTTGTTTTACTTATGTTTAACTAAAACTTTTGTCTTTTACTATAATTTTGTCGTGCGTCGTTTTAGACGAAAATAAACTCATAAAAAAAACTGCCATTTAATTTAAACTGGAACTAACCGGAACTACTAAGGGGTAGTAAAACACACCCATAGTATTGTAATATATTTTTATGTGTTTTTTTTTTGGCACACTTGTGTTGTACCTACCGACATTTTTCTCTAACGGTCCGTTTAACGTTTTGTATCCACGGGACATTTAATGGTTTCCGTCTCTCTTTCCCTACATTGAACTTGAAATTCATTTCTTATCTACTTACAACTATCATTACAAAGTTTTTATAAGCCAATGCGACATTGTATTCCTTTAGTGATATTTAACGTGCCTATGTTATGTGCCTATGTGCCTATTAAGGCTAATATTCAAAGACGACGCTAAGCGTAAGCTTACATTTCCGTATGTCAAATTGTAATACAAATTTGACATACTTAAGTTGTATTCCTTTTGAAATGCTTAGTCCAATATTCAGAGACGACGGCGACGCTAAGTGTAAACTTTGTAATACAAATTTGACATACGGAAGCGTTACTTTACGCTTAGCGTCGTCCCTGAATAATAGCCTAAGCATTTCAAAAAGAATACAACTTCTCAGTGTCATTGAGAGCGGCGTCTCATAAGAGGCGACAAAATATAATATTTACTCGGTAGTACTACGTATTAGGCCTGACTGACACTGGCGACCACCCCTATTATTATTTGTAATTTCTTGGTGTTTCTCAATTATTTTTTGCATTGGCCAAATAAAAGTTGTTTCTTTCTTTCTTCTTTCTTACGTCGAAATCCGTCGTAAAGCACATTCATTTTCTTTTATATTATTTGTGTTTCCCAACTGCAGCGCAAAGTGGGTCCCCCCCACTCTGCTTTGCAGTTGGGAAACGCATTAACAATGCCTCTGGTGTTGCAAACCAAAAATCAAAATAACTTCAATTTAGCGATAAAATAAATAATGAGGTTGCAACAACTAAGGTTGCGTAATGTACAACTAATATTAATGCAATAGTAAGAGTAAGCTAAAAGCTACATAAGAAAACCTAATAGGAACACGTGAGACCACAAGAAAGAAAATAAAAGGTACACGTGTCGGGAAAAGTGGAATTGATATAAATTACTCCATCTGTATTCTGTTGTCTGTTACGATCTGTAGTGAGGATCTAATTCCTAATAAAGTCTTCCCCCTTGATATAGAGTACGTGACTTTTACCACTAAGATTGCAAGCCCGGTTTCAATGGCTAAAGCTAAATGTTTCATTCCAATATTGAATTTAGAAATAATCCACTTCTAAATATAGACTTCTCTATAAAAAAATATTTAAATAGAAAATTATGATGTATATATAAAAACTGGTAGTCTCGATGCTAACCCTCAGACCCAGATCCAGCTGTCCCTAGCTGCCCCTTCAGCAACGCCCTAAGCCGTGGTCCGAGTCCCGTTAGGGGACGCCCTTAGCAGCTGTTGCTTAGTTTATAAGTGTCCCTGGCTAGAGGCACAAAAGGTGCCTCGCCACCAAGCCCGGTTAAGATTTAAAAGCTCCTGAGCTAGAATCTACATCCGTCCTAATGACTACATATTATCCGAAGTACTATCATTCTGAGATGTGACCCATACCGTAAAAAATTGAAAATTGATGTTTTTTTAGAGATGCAACGAGTGATGTTCAAAAATATAGTAATGGATAAAAATCTTTCTTTAAAAAGGATTTCTCAAGTAAATAAATACATTTTTATATTAGCACATTTTTTTCTGGAATAAAGCTTTTAGTAGAAAACATTTACCCAAATAAAAGTTCCACCTTTTATTTCACCGTCTCGTGTTGAAAAAACACCATAGAAGAGCCATTAACTGAGACCGGAAAAATCCAAGATTTTTATCATTCAGGGAAGGAAAAGACACAGTGTCACAGAGTAGAATAAATGTTTCAATGTAGATAAAGTTATACTAAAAGCAACGAGGCGTGAAGAATCGTGCTACTGCGATTCCCTCCACAAGGATGTGGCACTGATTGTCGCTATACTGTGTCACGAGTTTCAGTGATATTTTTAAATTGAAAACTTCCTTAGGCGCGTTGAGCACTTTTTGGGTGAGCAAATATCATGGAACTCGCGTCATCGTCACCAAACGCTTGTCAACGTGTAATTTGAAAACTTCTTTAGGCGCTTCTTCTTTTTTCTTTCTTTTAGTTTTCACTTCTATCGGCAGTCCCCAAAGATTACCCCGCAATTTTTTTTATGTCAGTCTTGTTCGATTGGCGTCTTTGACTGGAAGATTTTGAAAGCATGTACTATTTTTGTGACAAAATATTATAAATCAAAGATGATTATGTTTCAAACGGAAGGCCTTTTTTGCCTACCATGTAGGTTGTACCAAGTTTTGGTATTATTTGAAAACGCACCGATGATACCAGAGAAAATTCTTGTGTAGGGAAACGTTTTTCTAAAAGGAACTTTAATCCCATAACAAATAGAGCGAAAATAATCCGATGTTTTGATAAAGTTGCTTGTATAGTCGTATGTAATCAGCTTAATGGTATTAGCTTTTTGATGTTATCTACTTATCTTTACGCTCCTTTTATTAAACAGGTTGAGTAGTATTTGAAGTGGTATTATTAATAACATTAAGTATCTACTTTCGCCTATAATACCAATACATAAGTACATGAGTATTGTTAATCAGTTCGGTTTGAGCTGACGTGATTCTACTGATTAGTTGATTGTCTTACTTACCCGCCTACAGCATTAAATTCATTTTACATACGAGTATACACACATCCCAGAAATTAAGTGCTAATTGTCATTATAATGTATGAATTTATCTTAAAATGTTTCATGTTATGTAATTACAAATTAACGTATTTCACACGTTTTCCTCAATTTATGCTGTGAATCCTTGCTCCTCGCCAAATCATAAATAGCTGCAATTAATTCGATAACTTAGAAATTTGATATTTTACACTTCCATGTAACCGTAGACTCACCTATTTAATATTAACTTCACTTTGATAGACTTCCATGGGTTCCTGAGAAATGGAGTGGTGACAGAAAGGCATACGGACATGGAGGACGAAGGTTCGATACGAAGCTTCCGTTCTTTTGAGATGCGGAACCTCAAAAATTACGTAAACAAGAAACTTCAGATTACACCTCTCATTTATAATATATTCATTTACGAAGAGGGGTGTTAAGTTAACAAACTGTTACGAGTAGTTTACAGTTTTTCCATTCATTCATTTAAGTTAAGACAAATGCGATGTTGAGTGGTGGGTGTTCACACTGTTCCCGCAAAAAGTTAAGAACACAGATGAGCTTTGTTTTAATGTCTGTCTGCAAACATCTGTAGTGGTAGTCTTTTATTTTTATTTTTGGATCTGTGACGGAAATGGCAAATGCATCACTCACATGTGCTGCACGTCAGGTCATGTTGCATATAAAAAGTCTTTACCATCTTCTTTATCGACATTTTATTTTTTAATTTCTATTGCTAAAATTTTAAAAAAATATGTTTATTTATGATAATTATTCTGGACTGAAATTTTTTAGACAACCCATTTGCAATATATTTATTGACATATTTAATACGATATAAGATACGTTCTATACCAGGATCCTATACTATCTTGTAACGGAGTCATCAGACAAACCATCAGACACAAAACAATACTACTGTCATTGTTCACTCGCTCGGCTGGGTGACGGCAAACGTCATGCAGCGCAGCCGTCACGCGAACGTCGCGTCACGCTCACGACACGACACGCTTGCCGTGTACGTAATGACTAATGATTCGGAAAGTGGCTTTATCTGTTGTTGCTAAGTCAATTTGGTTTGATATGGCATTTGATATTTGATTTTGTAAGGCACAGTACGTCCTTTTGGGGTTGAATTTATAAACATTTGTTCTCAGTATGCCTACTTCATAGCATTGTGTGCCGAAATTCAGCCTAATCGGGTTGTGGTCCAACGGGCAAGCCCGAGCCCGCAAGCACGATAAAAAAAATGAATTTTCTTCCTATGTTTGATTGATCATTCATTCATGATGTGGATTCGTTCGTTGTGGTTTCCTTTTAGTCAAACTAAAATTATACTGCCAGTCTGTTGTATTTTTTTGGTGTCTAAAAATTATTCCTTTGTCCTATCAATCATTGGCATATTTGACTGTTTGTTGAAGAGATAAATATACACAACATTAGACGTAGCAACACTCGTAATAGATATAATAAACCAAGCGGGAAATCTAAATTGACGTAATAGTCTAAAATTTAGTCAGTCGATTGAACTAGTCAATTAATACCCGCATCATAATACCTACGTTGAAACATTTCAGTAATATGTCATTATGTGGCTCTATGGATCAGAATGGTAATTGATAATGAACTGAGTCCGTTCACATCTAATTTGCCCGAAAATGTACAGAGCCTATAGACAATTTGCAATTTGACATTTGACTCGACAAACGAATAGGGACAAAATGTATGGAAATGACACAAGCTTTCGACAAATTGGGCTGTCACTAATGTCATTTCTATACATTTTCTTTCTTTTCATTCGTCGATTCGAATATCAATGCCTCGACCATGACTTTTTCTCACTAGACTCGCTAGCGACGCCGTAAAATATTTGTATGGAAAACCCTCGCAGCGCCACTAGCGGTTACGTAAGGAACTAAAATCTTTTATGAGATTACAGCGTTTCGATGCGTAAAAAACCTATTCGAAAGCCATTCGATAGAACTCATAGTTGAGGTACAAATTGCAACTGGTCTACCCCCATAGCAACCAGATCATAAATAAATAAAGAGACCAGCATAACCCTTCTAAATTACCAAACATAAACCATTATGAAAAAATTCAGGCATTAGATTTTTCACGGTATTTTCTGTTTACGCGTGTAGTAGTAGTATAATAGTACCAGCTGTTGCTTGAGGTTTTATTCGCGTTCATCTATTTCTTTCTAATCCCGTGAGAATTTCCCAAAAAATACCTATCTGTGTACCAGTCAGTTAAGTTTCCTTTTTATATAACACTTATCTATATTTCGTTTTTAATGATATATGTAAGGATAATACCTATTACTCTTTCCCACTCACCAATCCTCGTGTGCATAAAAATACCCGCCCAACCGCTGTGTGATTTAGGCTAACATGCTTTGGCAAGGAGGTTCTATATTTTGTTCTATGTCATTTGAGTTTTGAGTTCCAAGCAGACTATCAATGAGGCATCTGATTCACAAGAAGGGAGAGTATTCCAACGAATACCACATTAAAATGTATTCTTTTTAACGTGTAGAGTGATAGTGATGCGAAGCATTGTATCATTTGTTGCAGATTTTTAAATACGCTCAGAATAAATAAACACAGATGTGGCGTTTATTGGCCGAGTCCGACGATTTTATACTATAAACAATGTTGGTTCTATCGTAAACGCGGTTTTTGTCGCTATTTATCTACTTTCGCCGCTAGAGTCGGATGTGAATACAAATTTATCGATATCGGTGCTGCTAAAATGAAACAGTTTCATCGACAATTGTTAGTGTTTATCTTTTTGCACAATTTTTATCTTAAAAAGTATTCATCGAATACAATACCAGAATTGTATCGATGTACACCCAAAGTTATCCAAGTGTTTACCCATTTGAGAAAGACTTGCCACTAGCCGCACAAAACTCGAAACTTCGAGTTGCTACTGCAAATTTCATAAAAAAAAACGAGATACACTTTTGCATTACTCGACCTCGGAATCGAACCCAAATTGGACCAATGAGTTCAATTAATATTGCCTTAGACCAACTTAACTCGGAAACATTGCTAATATACTATTAAATATTATTATTTGGTATTTAATAAATTTTATTATCAAACATAAATGGTTGTCATCAGATTCAATTATTTATCCATACAAATTCTAATATCTATACGTAATTGGGGCGCCTCAAGCGGCAATCGCAACTCTAATATCCTTGTGTCGTTCACAGATATAACGTTCCGAATAAAAAATAATGTTTGGATACTGTTCATAAAACAATTTCTTTATCGATATCTTTATTTGTGAACAGCCGTATTTATAAATACGTACTACCTACGTTTATATTTTCATTTAAAATATTTCAGTGCAGGATAATTGGAATCGAGCGCGCTGTTTATGCATGGTTCGTTAGTTTATGTAATTAGACGATTGATTGTGAGCAAAGAGGTGCGTTGCTAATTGACGTACCCACCGTACTACATGCTGCATTTCTGAAACAAAAAATATCATAAATAACATAACATATTTGTACCTATTGCTTTGTTGCGTTCGCTGGCGTTCCCCGAAAAGATAGGCCTCTACAGTTCGCTTTTTTTGCTATAAATCGACCACAAATCCTGTACCTAAGTGTTATTACTTACTGGAAAAAAAAGCCCACTAACCTGGAAAACCCAGGACATCTTACACAGAAGTCGCCCTGGAAGGAAAACCCAGGACATCTTAGAAGTTTCGGTTATGAACACTAGACTAATGCGGCAATTAAAAACAATCAAGTGTTCAACCCTTATCACATAGATAGAGATGTTTTTGCAGGGTCGGCAACTCGTGAGTGATGCTTCGGTGTTGTCAACTCCTCCCATACGTAGGCAGCGGTAACCGCCTACAAACATGCGAGCTGTATGCATGTAAAAAAATAAGTAAGAGGTCCGGACCTTTAGGTACTTTCTTATTTTTTTAGGTCGAGGCGCTTTGGTTTGGTAGGTATGTTACCCGTCAAAGGTTAACGTCGTAACTGGCATTAATCGACAGCACATTCACCAGAGAAATTCAATTTTGTCGAGATTGAATAACGGTCACGTCTATCGTACATTGATTGCGTTAAATGTGTCCCTGCCATGTCTAACAGCCCTAACTTCATTACGCAAAGTGACCAGTATTCTCGGACCGATCACTCCCCACAATAACGCTTCTACCACAGATTAAATCGCCCCAGAGGTATTATAAAGAGGTAGGATACAGTTTTATTTTTATTTTGGCATATACCATCACGCCTGTATTCCCCAAAGGGTTAGGCAAAGGGCGTACTAATGTCATACACACAATTTGCCGAGCCTATTGTCATCATCGGGGCACAAATCCAGACTCCGACTGGAAATTTCACAGAAAACCCAATAACACAAAGCTCGACCCGAAAATCGAACCCAGGACTTTCTAGCGTATTAGTCACTCTTGAGACCACTAGACCAATAAAGCAGTATTTTTTTTTTTCAAGAAATCACATTTAAATATCCGAATCCAACTTTCACATTTATAATTATGGTATGATATTAGTAGGATTTACCTAGGTATATATGTAAATATATATAGTATATACCATATTATTATCTATCGACTATTATTACCTTATCTATTGTCTTGTACGACAAAGACAACACAGAGTTTACCTGTTCGGGACAATAGAGCTTATTAGCGTAGTGTAACAATATTGATTACGATTCGTTGTCGTGTCTCTGTAGACGGGTATTGATTGCCAGTAGAACACATACCATCACCAAATGTTTTAGTATTCTGGACCTTCTAGACGATGAGGCGTTATTCTATATAAATTCCATATTCCAATTCCAAATTCCTATGAATACCTGTGTATATAATATTGTCCTACCCTATTTTTAATTAGCAATAAAAGTACGGTGGGTACTCGCGGCATAACCATAGCCAGACTGAAGTTAGTCGTTTCAATGCGCAATGGATTGTTTACGTCACAAAATTGTATACTGCGCAATCAAACGGCCAACTTCAATAGTCTAATAGCCTAATAGCCTAAGTCTAATAGCCTAGTCAAGTTGCAATTTACATTTATGGTTCAGGGGGGCTAGACAAGTTGCATTTTGAAATTCGAATCGATAAACAAAATGTATGTAAATGACATTAGTGACAGCCCGATTTGTCAAAAGCTTCTGTCATTTCCATACATTTTGTTTGTCGATTCGAATGTCAAAATGCATCTTGTCTAGCCCCCAGATCAGCAAACAAATAGAAACAAAATGTATGGAAATGATACAAGCTTTCGACAAATCGGGCTGTCACTAATGTAATTTCTATACATTTTGTTCCTATTCGTTCGTCGATTCCAACGTGAGATTGTGACTTGGCTAGGCTAGCAGGTAATGCCGCGCATACTATAGACAAACATTAAATCGAGAGAAGAATAGTTTATTTATCATAACGTAACAAGCTCACAGGTGACGACACACGCTAGGCACATGCCTCCCAATCAGAACTGCAACGAACTCATAAAATAACTACTCTATTACGTTCCTAGTCTCAATATAAAAACACCTGTTCCATTTCAAAGCACATTAGTGGACGTGAGTTCTGTATCGGATACATTCGTTTTATCATATATGCTCCAATCCTTAGTGCGTCTATTTTGTTATTGAAACCCTGCATTACATTGTTGGAGATTAGCTGGCAAAAGCTGGGGGTCTACTACGAAAATCGATTGTCGGAACTTCGGATCGAAACGAAATAACGACGTTTAATAATTTTATGTAGTTTTTTTCATCATTCATCAACTTGACTGTCGCTCTGCTGGGCACTGGTTTCCTCATAAATTTAGGGGTTAGGCTATAGTCCACCACATAAGCCAAGTACGGGTAAGCAGACTTCAAAAGCCGGACATCGAGAATACCCCTGCAGCTTTCCTCATGATGTTTCCTCGCACCCTTTAAGCGAGTGATAATTAATTAATTATGTATCCTACCTGTGTATTTCTTTTTGGTGTACAATAAAGCATCGCATTGGAACTCGATTTAACGCAAGACGAAAAGGCAAATCGATCACCAGGTTTGAAATATTTTCGTGGTAGTTCGATTTTCTTAGTAGGCCCCTTGGAACTGAGTCAGGCACGCGAATGCAATGATAAATCTCAACAAACAATGTTGGATAACTGAAAATGGGACTAGCTAATGCATAACTTGATAACTAAAAGCTTTGTTACGTCATCTATACTGCCATATCTATATCCATACCTAGTTTATATTACAAATTCGAATATATTGTGTCTGTATGGTGGTTCGTGGTTCGTGATCCTTGATTTTTGTATTATTTTCACGGTCAGTTAGTACTTAAAACCATCACAATAATTGACATCTATGTAAGTATAAGTAAAGCCGTATGCATTAGTTAACTACACTGCATTTACTGTAAGTAGTTCTATATTTATTCGATGAATGACGTTCTATATTGTGGGCTTTTCCGATCAGGTTTCTTTTTTCGTTTTAATTTGTTTTAAGACTTTTCTGACCAACTTTACTAACAATTAATTACCTCCAATGCCTATACGCCTAGATGTAAATGACAATAGGCGGGCCTTCGTTCATGGGATCTAACTTACAATTGTACAATTGAACTTCTCCAAAGATACAGACGTGATGGTTTTTTTTCTTCAATGATATCATGTAAAAAGGAGGTTTTAATCTACGTGCGAAGTCGAAGGTGTCCGAGATCCGTTTCCCACTGAATTAGTATTCTCGCAGCGTCCGAACGAATAAATAAATGAATGTTTACCTCCAATGTAAAGCCTTTGAGCTCTTTATTTACTTGGACCCAGTTTATTTGTGTCCGAGTAGGACTGCAAATGAAAGTGACATAAATTCTATTACAAACACTATTTTCTTTTGTAGAAGAAAGGTGACAAAGAAAGTAAACCGATTTCAAATGTTGTTCTTAATACAAAAGTTCTCAGTTCCGCTAACAGAAGGGTTACCCG
This sequence comes from Acronicta psi, assembly GCA_946251955.1. Lineage (NCBI taxonomy): Eukaryota > Metazoa > Arthropoda > Insecta > Lepidoptera > Noctuidae > Acronicta > Acronicta psi. Next base: position 10,385,872 of record OX276477.1, on the reverse strand, counting down.
ATTGTCTCCTTCTCTACGAGCCTCGTATAACCAAACGAATATTTGAAAGGTCAGCGTTGAGTGGTTGCAAATAAAGGGTAAATATTAAAACCCATGTATGTACTTTTACTAGTATATATAATCAAGAGGATGTTTTAATTTTTGGCCTGGTGAAGGCGTTTGTATTAGATATCAGTAAATTTTGATTTTTGCCCTGATGAAAAGCAATAAAGGCCTCAGTGCTAGATATCAATCATGCTCATTTATGAACGTTACATTTCTTCAGGACCTAGTATAATGCTACCGTTGTACATGTACGGTCGTGGTCATAAGTCCATTACCATTTTTACAAGTCTATCGCATGAAACAAGTTTCACTTACGACCTTTTTCTATAACAAACATTTTGCATACATAGACGATCTTTATCGTACTCTTCCATAATTATCTAGTCAGAATGATAGCGATGTAATGATCATTCAGTGCTGTGATAGTGGTATTAAAGTTCAAATCACTAAGTAGGCATATGTTTATGTATACGCGGGCAAATACGATCCTTGACATGATCATAATGGACTTATGGCCTCTTACTGTACAACACGGCAAATGATCTAGATAAGTAGCTAGGTACTAACATTTGACGCAGGTACTGAAACAGTTTGTAATGTTTCATTTTCTAATGGCAGTGCATTTTCTAATGGCAGTGCATTAGAAAATGAACTGAGTTAGTGTACCTACAATATAGAAGCTTTGTCCTACAGTGCCACGCATTTTGATTCAGTTTACTACGACAGTGAGTCCGTGATGCTCATAGAGTTATCCTGCTCAGTAATCTTAGTTGACTAGCCTAGCCACACCACTGACCACATCATTAATTACTCTATCGTGTAGTCCACCAGCACGCAATAGCGTGACTTTTAGCGATATCGCTTACGTTCCTCAAGTACCGCACTTGTAAGTGTAAAGACTAGTGAGGTCACAATCATTATTATCATCTACCTATTAATTGTTTCACTGCTAGGCACGGGTCTCCTCTCAGAATGAGAAGGGTTAGGCTATAGTCCAGGGTTACAATACGACAACACGTAGATAGTTACAATCATCATCTTCATCAGCCCGTATTCGTCCACTGCTGGACGTAGGCTTCTTTTAAACGCCACAGACTCCGGCGATCTCCGTTACAATCCATAATCATAATGATTTTTTTTCGTCAAACATGGAAGGTACAGATGTCATAAAGATACTGGGCACGGGTCTCCTCTCAACAGGAGAGGGACTAGGCCATAGTCCACCACGCTGGTCTACTGTACGTTGGCAGACTTCACATGCCGTCGAGAAAATCTCTCAGACATGCAGGTTTCCTCACGATGTTTTCCTTCACCGTTAATGCGAGTGATAATTTCGAAAACTCAGAGGTGCGTGCCTTGGATTCGAACTCGAGACCTTTGACTTGGCAGTCCAGTGGTCACACCCCTAGGCTATTGCTACTTTTTGTCCACATGTTTCATGTTTCACATGTGTGGTAATTAGGTATTGTTTAAAATATTGGTTATTATTAGCGACTTAGATCGACAACTACAACAACACAACACCAACGTTACTTTTATATTGTTTTTCGATGGAAACCTATACCTACTTAGTGGATATGTCTCTTAGATATACACACTTATACGGGTATAATATACGATGATGAATAATAAATAAAACGTGAACACTAGTTTAAGTTATTTCAACGGTATAAATGAAAGATTTTTGACGAATAATCATCATGACTAATTATCGAATGACTCCTTAATAGCAGGGTGTTAAGTTCTATATTGTTAATCCTAATCCTTAGCGCCACGTTTCAGTTTGCGCTTGCGCAACTCACGCGTCTGTTGTTTCAACAATAAATTGATTTATGCGCCACTGTGTATTTGTAATACATCTATTTTAATATATTAGACAGGAATGTCTATGGGTTCCAATTGAAAATAGACTGGCGTGTGTAATTTCAGTGCAAAGTGCATAGTTCTTGTAAATCAGTTAGTTGCTTTGTTTAAATCGCATAAATAGTTCATAGTTATTTTGTTTCAATATTTATTGAGGTGTGAACGCGTGAACGTGTTAACGAGCTTTGTGGGTTCCGCTGTTTTATTATGTTCGGAACAACCTGTGGAAAACAGCGAAAATACACGCGAATAATGTGATTATGTAACAATAAGGATGTTACAATACACGTCATGGTTACAATACATTGTTGACACAAAAAAATAATATTGAAAAAAAAAGATTACATTAGGTAGTAGAAATTATTTATTTGAGAGAGGCAATAAAAATGTAAAAATACCATTAATAAATTATTTGATAAGTATGCATATATAACATTTAAAGCATGGAAAAGATATAATACCTAAGGCTACCTGTCTGTACCAATCCGGAGGCCGCAGGTCTACGGAAGAATATTTCTGCCAACATATTCATAATATTATATAAAAACAGTCAATTTTGTTTATTAATAGGCTTTATTGTCCCTTTTCCCTTGGAGTTATTGAAGTTTTAAACTTCAACTAATCTGTTTGTTGTTTGTTCTTTGAACCGTACAAAATGCAATTAATCATTAGGAAGTCGTTTGAAAGCCAGTTCACAAAGGTAAAGAGCTTTGATGACATATTTATGTCAACATTATTGGCGCGTACTATTTGTAGAACTAATATAATTACTTTCGTAGTTTGCTAAACTATTTTGATATTAGATTCTTATTTGTTTTGTTTTTCTCTTGCTGTCTTTTTGTTTTATTTAAGCTGGCAACTGGCATTTGTTGTTATATTCCATGCGGAACTAGTTGGCCGCGCCTTTGGTAGGGATGGGGGTGAGGCGGTGGGTTACTGTGAACAAAAGCAAGCGCCCCCGTCCCTCCGTCCCACCGCGCGCAGGTGACCCCGCCCCTCCGTCCCGCCGCTCACATACCTAAGGCGCGGCCAACTAGTTCCACGCAGACTATACATAAATGAAGATGTTCTCCTAAGGCGTAGCATGTAATGTATCTAATACTGTATCAGGTATTCTAGTGATACGTCAGCACGAGCCCTGTGTTAACAACGTAGATATTACACGGCAATCAAAGTTGTTTAAGGCCTTAACAACAGTGAAATGCCCAAATTCTTGGGTATTCAATTAAGATTGTTTCAATAACTGTTCATTTAATCTGTACAAAAAAAATATATGTGATAGATAAGGATTCGATAAATTTTTTCACTTGAAAAAAAATTGTAATTCCGCCAACCACTTTTTGGAAAAAAAATCACCAAGGACTACCTATTTTTGTCAGAATTTTCAAATTGTTTGCTAAACGGCTGAAGCTACTTACTTCGCTTTTTCATACAAAAATAGGTCTTCAAAATATCAATGTTTTCACTTGAAAGTATTATTTTTATTTTGCATTTTACTAGTCAAAATATTCATTTTCCTCGAAATTGAGTCTATCCATGCGAGCGTTCCCTGCTCCTTCACCCGCGCAGTCCGTCTCCGGACGTTGTCGAGGGTGGACCGCGCGTCGGTGTTTGAGCGACTATTTTAAAATACATTTTAAGTTTTGAAGGCTTTATACTTATTGATAAATATTTATATTAACAGAAATGCTTAGTTTAGTTAATATTTATATATTGCTGGCTGTAAATATTTTTTTCTAAACAAATTCATTTTTTAAGTGCATAAAGAGTAAGATTGCAGAGTGGTAGATCTGATATGTATTGCTCCGCACTTTAGGCATAAAAATATTACTACGCCACTCGCCTTGTTGGCAACTGGCTGGCAACAGTTCTGTTTTTGATAGATTTTATTTTTGATATTTGATTGTATTGTTTTTTGTGCTGTCAGTCCGTTATTGTGAAATAAAATACTTCCAGTGCTACTAAATTTCTCTTAAATAACCACCATAGTTTGATTTTCTTCATCAGTCCACTTCTCTCACGAACACGCCTTATTCTTATTTAAAAGTAATTTTTTATATCTTTTTGTATTTTTTAAGCATTTTCCATGCTAAGATTACAAGTTATTTTTAATGAAGGAAAAAATCGGCTGGCGTTCAGGATTCGAACCTGCGTCTTCTGGTTCGGTACACCAGACGCTTTAACCGCTAAGCTATCGCGAGCCCCGCTCGCCTGTCAAAGTAATTTTATAGTTACTTACCGCAGGTACTTATCGTAAATGTTTATCGAGTTTTGATTTATTTAGGTATGGTTATTCAAAAAACCACATAGGCATTAATTGTAAAGGTAAATAAGGGTATCAAATCCTAATGTTCCTTAGGGAAATGGGATTACAAAAATTGCATTATTTCTTTAATCCAATACGGCGGACATATTTTTGAAATTTTGAATTATGATATAGGTATCAAATTCAAGGTTCTTTAGGGAGCTGATTATGAAAATAAGCTTTATTCTAAAATTTAAGATGGTGGATATTGTTTTTTTATTTTTTATGATATATTTTAAGATTCTTCAGGGCGCTGATGATTATGATTATAATATAATATTGATATCAAATTCGTGGTTTCTTGGGATGCTGATTACGAAAATGGCATAAGTTTTTGAATATAAAATGGCGGACATTATTTTTTAATTTAGTATGATATGGATATTAAAGATGAATGTATATACTAGAATAGATTAAAGGACTAGGTATTTAACGAGACCATGTAGTACCTATTCCATCTTTTAAAATACTCGATCCTCCTAGACTCACTGTGACTATGGGTACGCGGCATCCGAGGCTCGATCGAATTGAGCAACGCGGCGCGGCGAAGCGCGGTACAGTCATTTAAATTTGAACCATATTTCTATGCACATAAAAGTAACGCGACGCGGCACTTGTGTCGTGCAAGAATATACTGTCTTTTTTAATTACACTAATAGTATTTTCGCCGTAAGATGATATGCCTGACAGTTCTCATTTTAAAACCCCTGACGCAAAAACGAGGGGCTGTTGTGTGTGTGTGTGTATGTGTCATCGTAGCTCCCGAATTTAGAATTAGTAGTAGGTTTTTTTATTTGAAAGGTGAATTAGTCGGGAGTTTTCTTAGCTATGTTTGATGAAAATTGGTCCAAGATGGCCGCCGCCACAAAATAGCGAATTAGATATTTTTTTACAACTCCCTCATTATGGGTATCAAATGAAAGGGCTTAACTAGTAGAATATAATGTACTATAGAACATTTCAAATCCAAGATGGCCGCCACCACAAAATGGCAAATTATATTTCGTGTCGGTGGTTTTCAAATTTTTTATCCTTGCCGCGCATACTACCTTAAACTAATCTATACTAATAATATTATAAGATTTGATTGTTTGTTTGTTTGTATTGAATAGTCTTCGAAACTACTAGACCGATTTGAAAAAAAAATCTTTCAGTGTTAGATAGCCCATTTATCGGGGAAGGCTATAGGCTATATAATTATCATCACGTTATGACTAATAGGAGCGGAGTAGTAATGAAAAATGATACAAAAACGGGGAAAAAATTATAAGACCACGCGGGCGAAGCCGCTGGCGGAAAGCTAGTAATAAATAAACTGGTGTAGTGTCCTACCTACAGTTTAATTATTTAAAGTACCGTTTTTATATTATGCCCGATAATCGTCCTTTTTAATTGTTAGTAGTTTATATATCAATAAATAATGATATTATTTAATATGTAATTAAATTAATATAATAATAATGTTATAATATAATAAATAACAAAATGTTTTAATAATTTTGTGTGAACAGCTAAATTTATTTTGTATAAAATAAATATGACATTGGTAAATGAGCACACAATAGCTTTTATATAATATAATAATTTGCAGATATCAATAATTGTCTGTTACGCACAAACAGATTTTTGTATTAGTAGTTAGCTCATCACTAATGAGGCGCGTGACAAAACGTCCGGCCGGCCGCAGTGGCGGTACATTACATCGAAATACAACGGCGCGGTGCCAGCGCCGGTACCCACATTGTAGGATACTGAGCTACATGGTGGCGTTCGGCGAGTTGAGTTAGTCTGTTTAGTCTGCTGTACCCCGCCGCTTACAGCGTGTTTATTGTTATAATTCTCGGATGCGACTTGTATACTTATAAACCGTACCTAACCAGTATTTTGTATGCATATTCGGCTGTGTAATTGTGCGCTAAGACTTAGTGTAAAACATACGTAATACTTATGTGTTAATAAACTTTGAAAGTGAGTGGCTGAAACTTTTATTTGGTTCTCTGAACTACACATCATCTACACACTCACTTCACTGGCAAAAAAATAAAAAACTTATTATTAAATTAAACATAAAAGCCGACTGCGTTAAACTAATGCTAAAACGGTACTAACTAAAAATCTAAAAGCAAGCTCTATATAGGTAATATCGGAAATGAAGTACTTCACGTTACGTCATGTCACCAATAAGAAAACATACTTATCTTACACACAATAATTGAAAGTATCGATTTAGTCACTTAATACCGTGCACATGACGTGACTCTCAGTGATGCTTAAACATAATAGGCAGTATTCCAAATAATACCACTTATTCTCTCTGCGACTCTAATCTTTGAACTATTCAAATCCGTGTGTAAGCAGTACGGAGCGTCTCGAGCGAGATGGCGACTTTTTCAAATTAGCTCCATTTCCTCAAGGTCATTCACGTGGGTTAAGGCCTTAACCATGGACACGACAAAAGGAAGAAAAAAACGTAAAGGGTTCAGTACTATTTTTAATTAGTATTTGTCGTTATAGTAGCACTAGAAATAGAAACACTGTGAAATTGTCAACGCTCTATCTATTACTGTTCATGAGAATTTTCATTCTCATGAAAAGTAATAGGTACTAAATACAGCCCGCTGACAGACAGACGGACGGACTGACGGATAAACAGCGGAGGCTTTGTAATGGGGTCCGGTTGGCACCCTTCGGGTACGAAACCCTAAAAGTGATAAGCTTATGCTCCCAGCTCCTTCATCTATATCTTCAACTTACAACGAACCTCAATTTAAAAAAAAACGTTATTATTTTTTTTTTACTTTTAAAGGTACGATAGACGGACGAATATGCTCGCGTGTTGATACATGTGTCACCCTAATTTAAAAAAAACTGCGTCAGATCGTCAATCACAAACCAGTTTTAAGCTCACGATTTTAAAAAGCTCATGAGAACTTCAAGTTTGTACGTCTATCTGGCACTTTAGTTTAAAAATAATAGTTTTAGTTTAGAAACAATACTGTTTTGTGATCCATTTAAATTCACGTGTGTACTTCATGCAAATTGAGAAGATACACTTAAATCCTAACAAATTATACTACTGAGTACTTGAAAGCTTGATAAATTGTTAGTAAGGTTTGTTTTACTAAATGGTGTTTGTCATTCATCATTATATAGTTTACATACGTCATACAAACGATTTTGGTCCTTATTATTTAATAATAGATTAATATTATTTTGTAGTGTAATTTCAAAACGACGAGTATATAGGTACTCAAAAAGTATATAGCTACAAATAACAAGTAGACTTATCAGTTCTGTAAACTCCCTGTTTGGTCTAGTGTGACTGGAACGCTAGAGATTCGTTTCGAGGTCGGGTAAGTGTTCGATTTTTCAGTCGAATTCCCAAAAAGCTCGGATTTGTTCTTGGTTAAAGGCAATAGGCTCGCCCTTATTACATGGCACCTTACAATGCCTGCAAACTGTGTAGGTGTACAGCAGTAAGTACGTAAAACTGTAAAATGTCTCTTCTATCGCCATTATTAGAAATTGCTAATCGATAACAAGTTATTTTCAGCCGACGTCAAAAAGGAGGTTTTTTTTTGTTTTTTTTTTATGTTTGTTACCTCAGAACTTTCGACTGGGTGAACCGATTTTGATGATTCTTAGGTACAAAAGGTACAAAACAAAATACATCTATATTCCACTAAAACTTTTAAAATAGATTATTTTTAAACAAAAAACAAACCGCCTCCAAAAAACACCTGGGAACTAAAAAACAAAAAATAACAGGTAAATATTTACATTATGATTTCTAGCTAATTTGGAGTCGGTGCCAAACAGACAATCAACGAAAGTGATATTTAAATCAAATTAGTAGTTTGGCACCGCCTCCAAATTAGTTAGAAAACATAATGTAAATATAAACCTATTATTTTTTGTTTAAAAATAATTTTAATGAAGGAAAATGCTTAAAAATACAAAAAGATAATTGCTAATTGACACAAACAAATTGCTGCATGTGATGTGAAAGTTATGTCTATTGTAAATAATATATCAAACAAACAACAATAGTGTATCAACAATGCATGCATTGTTGATACACTGTCATTTGAAACTATGTAGAATTTAATATTTAAATTTGTACCTATTATTTACAATAGACATTATATCGATTTTTCGAATGGTAGATAAGTATGGCGTTGAATCGAATACTCGTTTGTAGAACTCAAACTTATTCGATGACATTATACTTATTGAAACACGATACTTACCTATAAAACTATCTATATGTTTACATAGTATAAAACAAAGTCGATTGCGCTGTTTGTATGCTTAGATCTTTTAAACTACGCAACGGATTTATGCAGTTTTCAGCAATAGATAGAGTGATTCAAGAGGAAGGTTTATAGAGGTTAAGGAGAGCGTCTCTGATAAATAAATAAAAAAGTTGTAGTATACATAGACATACATGCCAAAACCACTTTCGCACAACGTCATTATCCCTACCTAAGCGCCCTTATGTACAATAAACTACACAACATACTGAACATCCACTTTCGAAACACCCACGAATGCAAAACAACAATAAAAAAATACTTACTGACACTAAATTATGAAGACACAGAAGACGTAATAATTTCACCTTACAGGTAGCCTAAACAACACAAACGCACACACACACACATACACACATACACACACACACACACACACACATACACACATACACACACACACACACACACGCACTCAAACACACACAAACACAAACACACGCACACACACCATACTTTAGTCCTGTCGTATAAATTGCACAGATAAATGTAAAGAAAAAGAAAAAAATATATATATAATGTAGTCACTATCTAAGACGGAAGGATGTCCCCCGCAACACAGGAATCTCCTAGTGCGGGAGCCATTATTCTATAGTAATTGTATCCATACCAAACAAAAAATCTGTACTAATAGTCATGTAAGGCAATGTATACAACCCTGTACCTTATTTCGTGCCAATAAATTATTATTATTACATGCATATTATATAGCAGAGAAAAGTCATGAAATTCTTTTATGTACCTGTGCGAAGCCGGGGTGGGGCGCTAATTAGCAATAAAAATGATATTGTGATATCAAACCACAATATCATTTTTATTCGATCCAACTAATAAGGAAAATGTCGATAAAAACAGGGATTGCGTGCCTGATGCCTCTATAAATGAATAAGTCATCGACCTGTCATGTTCGAAACACGACACAAATAGAGTCATGCATTGTTAATATCGATTCATCAAGATAATTGACAACCCTATTGAGAATCAGCGCTTACAAACCATTATATACCTACAGCCCTGTAGAATTAAGGCTTTTTTCAGTTATATACCGTAGTATCTAGACAATAAGGTTTAATTAAATTCTCCTCTCAACTAAAATTCAATTACAAAACTTTCGTTTACTCAGGACCTATTAAAAAATTCTTGGAATATTCTCTACTTTATTTCGGTATTGTATACAGTATAGACAAAAGCTTTTTCACTTGTTTCAGATACCTGTCTTTTCATGATAACAACTAAATTAAAAGTTTCTTGGATGGTGTGCATTGTGTTCGGATAAGAAGTTTGATTAAATTCCACCAACTCTTCAGTTTGGACGGTAAAAGGTGAGTAATTGGTGATTTTCTATAAGATTTTGTGAAATCAATAGAAACTTTATTTATAGAACAAAGAGAATCTCTTTTTAATTTATGTGGTGCGGAAAATACTCATGAATCCCCGTCTATGCCACCTGGCGAGGCGGCAGGGCAATAACCGCACTTGCCCTTCCTAGGCCCCTGTCATAGCCATAAGACCACAGAACAAAGAGTGTTGTGTCACTTTGAATTTGTACCCTTATTACCTCAAACAACAAGTCCTTAAACCGCAGAAAGCCAGTGCATAATGAAGTACAAACCACTGCAATGGAAGCGCAACACCCGCCTGATCGCGCGGTCGTGTATCATGACGTCACACGATCAAGCCGACCGAATGCTAAATCATAATACCTTTATTTAGTTTATTTCACAGCTTACTGATAAGTTCCCGTTAAATTACTTGACAGGTAGTTTCATACAAATATTGTTTTACTTTTTAATATGTCCGGCAGTTAGCGGCTATATAGAGGACGTGGAACAGGCCCATAAAATTTTAAAAACATACAGACTTACTGAAGTAAGTAAGTACATATATTATGTAAAGTAAATCATTAGTAGTAAGTTTTGGAATTGTCTCACTAATAAAATTGCTCTAGTATTCTTTAATAATTACTCGTAATGAAAGCTGGCAACTTTGTGATAACAATATCACTATAGTACTGGTTCGTAAACACAGTGTTTCTTGATATCACAAAAGTTATATGAGTAGTTTAGAAGAAAATCGATTTAGTACTTTTGTTATTGTGTAGGTTCATATTTTTGCTCGTGACTGTATTTTAATAATTTACCTCGTAGACCCGTACTCTCACTAATCTACGATTATTAGGTATAATTTTTTTACTGGGAAAAGGCATTCCTTCACTCTTTCCAATCAACTATGCCTGGGGGGCTAGACAATTGTATTTTGACATTCGAATCGACAAGCAAAATGTATGGAAATGACACAAGCTTTCGACAAATCGGGCTGTCACTAATGTCATTTACATACATTTTGTTTGTCGAATCCAAATGCAACTTGTCTAGCCCCCCCCCCCCCCCCCCCTGTAGTTTTAGTGGCCTAATTTTGTTTCATCAAGCCATTTTTGTTATCATAATGAAACCTGTTTCCTTACATAAATCAATAAAATATAACTTGATTGATTATAAATGAAGGTAGTTGTCAGAATTATTATAGCGAGATTGCCTAATGATCAGAAAAAGAGCGGATGAATACAAATACATCTGTCTCTATCGATGTATAATTCATTAGTTGTAACGATATGCACATAATACATACATAATGTAATGTTTCTTAACATAAACATAACATATCATCACGCCTGTATTCGCTAAGGGTTAGGCAGAGCTGTACACGTACAGAGCCTATAGACAAGTTGCATTTTGATATTTGAATCGACAAACGAACAGAAACAAAATGTATGGAAATGACACAAGCTTTCGACAAATCGGCCTGTCACTAATATCATTTCCATACATTCTCTTTTTATTCGTTTGTCAGTAATGTCATTTACATAAATTTTGTTTCTATTCATTTGTCGATTCGAATGTCAAATTGTAACTTGTCTACAGGCCCTGGGGGCTAGACAAGTTGCAATTTGACATTTCTGTCGAAACGAATAGAAACAAAATGTATGGAAATGACATAAGCTTTCGATTATTCGGGCTGTCACTTATGTCGTTTCCATAGATTTTGTTTCTATTCGTTTCGACGATTCTAATGTCAATTTGTAACTTGTCTACAAGCCCAGTTCGCTGTTATGTTTAAGTTCGCTTCATTCGTAATGTCGGGGAAACTTCATCCCCATTTTAGTTCTGCAAATAAACTGGAAGCAGCAAAAAGCAAATACAACAAATCAAATAAAGCATCAAAGCAAAGTTCGTTCGTTTTCCAATAGAGGGCCTGTTCCACAGCTTACTGATAAGTTCCAGTTAAATTAGCTGGCAGATTATTCCACAAAATTTTGTTTGCTAGTGATAGATACCTAGGTATTTCATGAGGAGGAGAAGCCGCGGAACCTTTAACCCTTTTTATATATACTTTTGATAGAACACCAACCAGCATGTCAATAATTTCTGTTAATGTCAAAAATATTTCGACGATATTTTGATGGATTGGTTCATATTATCTCTTACGTATTACAATTTGTTACTTTGTCACCGTGATACCTTGCATCATCTTAGGCTACGTAAAACAAAATGTATTTCTGTCGCAATTGTCTGTAGATGGAGATGGATGGGTGACTCATCGCCTATGCAATACTGTTTCTCCGTGTGACGTATTACTTTCATGGGATTAGATACTTCATTATTTTTTCTTAGTTATTATTATTTATAATATATCATTAACTGCGACTTCGGTATGGTCTGGTCCTGGGTTCGAATCCCGGGGCGAGCAAAGTGTTGTTGGACTTTTTCTGTAAAATTCGTAGTAGCAGTTAGGCGTTTAGATATGTGCGGTTGATGGCAATAGGCCCGTTCCGATAACATGAGACTAAAACATACAATACATATCTTAAAAAAATGGTAACCGTTACCATTTATAGGTAATTATATGAGTTTTGAGGATGTGTAAGATAAAAGATTATTAAGATAAAAAAAGATAGCTAAGTATAAACAGTAAGAGATGACCAAACCCGACATACAGATCGTCGAGGACGATCCCAAATTTTGTTAGGTTTCATGATATAAAATTGCTAAAATATATCCCCTCTGCTATCAGTCATCTAGTATTTGAACCAAAACGTTTCCCGATCCGTGAACTGTGGACATCTCTATTCTATAACAACAGTAGATAGAGAACAAAAGTGTATTGTTAACTTCATAATCGCCACGGAACCGCGAGATAACGCCGAGATAGGCGCATATAGTGGAACTGGCCTAGTTTACACCCCGCTCTGTTCCTGCAGACGCGACGCTGAATAGTGCTTTCTTGACTAAATGAATGTTGCGCCTTCAATGTGGTTACAGTTAGTTCTTTACATGTAACGCGCTTCGTGATGGAAAAGATCTATCAATAATGTAGAAATTGTTGTGGTAGGGAGATGGATGGTGACATAATGTAATGATGAAGAAATAAATGGAAAATAAGGATGTACTCCACCGACCCCAATTATATTAGAATAAGGTTCCGTAGACAAGTTGCAATTTGACATTCGAACAAGAAAATTCGACAAAGGAATAGAACCAAAATGTTTGGAAATGACACAAGGTTTCGACAAATCGGGCTGTCACTAACTGTCATTTCTGAACATTTTCTTTCTATTCGTTCGTTGATTCGAATTTCAAATTACAACTTGTATAGGCCCGAAGATCAGGAGTATGATGATGATTGTGTGTAGTGTAGGTTTCTTTTATGTTATTTACTGACTAGTACTGGTATTAATACACATTGGTATAGTGGAGGTTCAAGTCAGCTTGTAGTTTACATGTATATATTTATTTATTCGAGCATATTGCTCGAATAAATAAATATATACATAACTTTGGTATGGAATGGATAGTGATGGAATTAGGTACCTACCTAACTAATTTTATTATTGCCCGAACTGTCCCAAAATTGAGCAAAGGCCTCCCCCCCCTCTTTTTCCATGCCAGTCGGTTGCACACGACTGTAAACCAGTCTGGTTGAAAACAATCCAAATCGTCCCGCCACGTAACTAAGTAGTTTACAAATATTTATATTTTCTATTTTTCAATAGAAGACCAAGAGCATAAAATAAAAATAGCTTACTAAATAATATTACAAAATTATAACGGGTAATTCAATAACAGAAAAAATACATTTTCATCCCACCATCTCGGAAAGAGTATTTTTACTCTTCGATATCTGAGTGCAAAAGTCGTTTTTATCCTCTAGAGAGACAAAGTAAATTGAATTTAGAACATCGTGCTTTTACCCCCCTGGCGCCGAATTTATCATACAACTTTTTTTTAATTTGTTAAAAACTCAGACTTGGAACCAACCCTAGGTTCCGAGTCTAAACGCAACAAAGTATCGATATATTATGTCGTATCGATATTTTTTGAAAATATCAGTATCGATACTGATATTTTTATTAAAAAATATCGATATATGGGCGATATATCTTAAAAACCAAATTAGAACAACAAATCGAGTCGACCAAAAACAAAAAAAATACATTAAATATAATTTGTTAAAAAGATGTTACTATAAAAAAAGTATTCCTTTTTGGGATTTTATAATCTTAAAACTTATAAATGTTTATTGGTCTGTAAAAAATATAGATTTTTATACCTTTTCAATACTTTGAATTTTATATCGATGCATCGATATATCGAAATATTAAATATCGCTCAAAAATATCGATACATTAAAAAAATAATATCGATATATATATGTATCGATATTTTTTCAACAAGCCTATCGGAACTTTCTTGGTGTACTTTTTTAAGTCACTAACACCAACATTACAATACTTAACAAAAATATTACACTCAAGTAATTGTAGCAACGTTACTTTCAATTTCTCTTAATTATACCTAGTATTATTTGTTATAATTTAAAGAATATTCTGGAAAACTTACCTATCATTATAGTATTTAATACCTAAACTGAGATAAAAGTATCTTGTGGCTGTAAATGTTATTTTTAGTCATTTCCTCGCTGAGGTGGGATGAAAAGTTACGTGTTGCACTCGAGTGCAAAGATTTTTCACCTTGTACTCTTTTAATTCCCTCGCTGACGCTCAGGATTCTAATTTTTGAATCACTCGCTTCGCTCGTGATTCAATTTTAGAATCCTTCGCTTGCTCGGTCATCAAAATTGAGCACGCGGTTAAAAAGCAACTTTGCACTCTTGTATAACAAATAACTATTATGACATCTTTCTCTAAGATATCAAATATTTTATTATACCTAAATTAAATAGACTAGTTAAAATGAAAAGTCACTTTAAATAAGCTTCGTCTGCAACATAACAGGTTGTTATTAAATTAGAACGTTAAAAAGTTAGACCGGGAGAGTGGCAATTTACAATTTCTTGGAAAAATCCAGCGTAGTATTTTTGTAGTTAAAAGTTTTATTTTATTATGACGACACCATGTTCAAGAAAGTACTTAGACGAACCGCTTAATGGAAACTTAATTGACATTCAAAATATTTTTGTACTTTTCACAAGAATAATCTGTGTGGTATCTAATGAAAATGAAAAAATAAATTAATAGTTATTTATATTGTTGCATCCAGCAAAATAACAAATATACATACTTAGATAATTAATTGAGAATGTAAAAATATTACATAATATTAAATGACATCTGTGATAATCCACTCAATGTACTCTTTCTTACTACTTCATCACATAATAGATTGTATATTATAATCTAACAATACACGGAGGCATAGCAATTTTATCACCAAGTTCACACCATAAACCACACGCATTGAACCATAAAACGCGATTATAAAGCATTTAAGCCAAATTCAGGCAATCACAGGGCGGAAAACACGACACGTCGTCACGATGAACACATTTTCTTCAATAATGCTTATCGATTTAAAATCGATACCTACAATCGTGTAATAAGGCACTTCACTTATAACGAGCAAGCGAACAATTTAGTTTAACGAGTGTGAACGAAACGTTCGGAGCGGATGACTGGAATCATTGGCTCACTTATCGAAATGTGGAATTGATTTCAGTTCCCGTAACGATATACATCGTTAAGATTTAAAGATTTTAATGGCAGCCATTTGTGGCTGCTTCTTTTTTATTATTAAGAATCGCTGATAAATTCCACTTATGGTAGATTTAAAATAGGTACTTAATGGTTATTGAATTGTTCTTCGATGTGTTAATATTTTGGACAAGATTTGTATTTTGATTTAGTAAGCTTTCCGCCAGCGCGGCAGCGGCTTCGTCCGCGTGGTTTTATGAATTTTCCCCCGTTTTTGCAACATTTTTCATTGCTACTCCGCTTCTATTAGTCGTAGCGTGATGATATATAGGTAGCATATAGCCTTCCCTAATAAATGGACTATCTAACACTGAAAGAATTTCTCAAATCGGTCCAGTAGTTTCGGAGCCTATTCAATACAAACAAACATACAAATCTTTCCTCTTTATAATATTAGTAAAGACAAATAGATCAAGTCTATTTGTCTTTACTGGATTGATTTTAAAGACAATTTCACCATTAAAATGCTCTATTATCACATAGACTACATTTATCTAAGTAATGTTCACCTTACGACGCAGGGACGGGTTGTTAGTTTATTAAAAAATCTGTGAAATCGCTACGTATTTTAATAATGGAAACTTTTACACTAGGCGGAGAGTTAAATATTATGTTAAAAACATAAATATTATAATAAGTATAGGTACTTTTTTTTATTCCTGTTATCAAGGAGCTAGTGTGGATATAAGGACCATAAGGCGGAACTGCTATTGTTTATGACGATAGGTACTTGCTTTTCTATGTTGTAAAACGAAACTAATTAATTATCCTTAAATTAATGCATGATAAACTTAGCAACCAGATTTTCCGAGACCCATCGCACAATGTTAATTTGATAGTAAACTATTCGAAGTTCCTTTTATTACTAAACGGTGGCTTAATGGAGTAGAAAACGTCTGTGTTAAGGGTCTACTTATTTTAAGCGAATTCTCTATCCTAAGTTTCGCCAGAACCGTTTTATAGAGAATTTGCCTTTCGTATTCGCTGAATATTAAAAGTTACTTAGTTAAATATTATCTATAAGAGTTTCTCTACTTTTCAGGGTAAATTAATTTTCTGACCTAAGTGTGACTTTTCTCAAAGTAACCGAGCATTATAAATATGCATAATTATGATCAGTTCCGATTGAAGTTTTTTCAATGATTTCAGTTCGGATTGAACAAGCGTCCGTATTCTTTTTTTCTCACTTCTTACTTATAAGTACTCATCTTTACATAGTATTAAACAAAGTCGCTCCCACTCTGTTTACGCTTAGATCTTTTAAACTACGTAACAGTTTTCAGCAATAGATAGAGAGATTCAATGGGCAGGCTTATATGTAGTATACATGCATATTATAATAGAGAAAAGCCCCTTTTTCTTTTTTTGGGGCTTTTCTCTCGCCGGGGCTTTTCTCTTGCCGGGGCTTTTCTCTCGCCGGGGCTTTTCTCTCGCTGGGGCTTTTCTCTCGCCGGGGCTTTTCTCTCGACGGGGTGAGTCGCTAGTATAATATAAAAAGTAAACTAGGTCGTTTCCATAATTATTATTATCTTTCTAGGGCGTCCCCTCCCAACTCTCTCGCTAGCATTCGAATCATAAATCCTTTTGTTAATCGTCTTTCATTCATTCTCTCAATATCCCCAAACCATCACAATATTTGCACACCCCTCCCTATGCTTGGATAAAGATTTCATAATAACGAATATTGAGAAGTGGCAGTTATTCGATACCTAAAGTTTATTCGTAATCTCGTTCGCTCGGTACTAGTAATAATATCGAGAGCAATTTTCCTACAGAAACCTGTCATACTCCAGACTCGTTACGTCATATTTGCGTGGCATATTAACGTCATCAGAAGTATTATGATGCCCGTATCTAGTGGAAGTAACAGATTCATCATTTTGATTTCAGATATCATTTTGTGTGATTTGTGGCTAAATATTGCTTACACCGCAA
Source organism: Acronicta psi (assembly GCA_946251955.1). NCBI lineage: Eukaryota > Metazoa > Arthropoda > Insecta > Lepidoptera > Noctuidae > Acronicta > Acronicta psi. The sequence continues at coordinate 10,368,363 of OX276477.1, read as the reverse complement.
TTAAAAAGAAAGAAGAATAGAAAATTATTTATTTAATAACAACGTTTTTAGAATAAATTCTTACTCAAAAGGGTAGGTTGTAGATAAATTGCAATCTAATATTCGAATTCACAAACAAATAGAAACTAAATAACCTAAGCTCAAAAGCTAAGGTCGCCATTTCCGTATGACACAAGCTTTCGACCAATCGGGCGATTTATATGTCATTTCTATACAATTTGTTTCTACTCGTTCGTCAAATATAAAAAGTGTTTTTAATAATGAATTAAGTACCTACTTAATTACTTGTTTTGAGTTATACTCGTAGATGGCGCTATTGCGTTGATAATCAAAATACTGATAAAGGTACTTATTCAGCATATTACAGGATAGTTCTTAGTAGGCAAAATGCACACATAGCATAATTAGAAAGTAACTTTACTTTTTTTTTACTTAAAACACGTCAATTTTAATATTACTTTAAACGTTTTATTTTATTTATTTTTATTTTACTTATATTGGGATGACTTACAGACTAATAATATATATATTTAATACGTAGCAATGTTGTTTCAGGAATCCGTTTATTTTGAATGGTTCACTAAAACTCATTAGTAATGTTTGTTTTGTTAGTGTTAAAAACACTCAATGTTTGACATTTCCATGCATTGTTTTACCAAAGTTGAAATTTGACTACTTCTCTACAACAACAAACAATTACCGGGTTCTTTTGATTGAGCGTAAATATTTGCAAACAGATTATAATTATTGTAGACTTTAAAGTCTGGCTGCTTGAGTATATTATTGATAATCTTAATGTATAAAACAAAGCCGCGGTTTATTTAACCATTATTTATTTATAACTCAACAACTCGGTTATACCGATGTTTGTGATCTTTAATTTGTGGGATTTAGCTCCGCCCCGAATAGCAGAATAACTATTATAAAATTGGACAATCACTAAAAATTCCACCTTTGCGAAGCCGGGACGGGGCACTAGTTATGTATAGCTAGGTACTTATGAAATAACCTAACCTAAATTAAAAATTTAGAAAACCCCCGACATGGAATGTTATTTAACATTTTGTGGTGGCGGCCATCTTGGATTTAAAATTTATCATAGTATTCTCCCAGTTAAGCCCTTTCATTTGATACCCATATTGAGGGCGTTATGAAAAAATATGTAATCCGCTATTTTGTAGCGGCCATCTTGGACCGATTTTCATCAAACATAGCTAAGAACGCTCCCGACTAATTCACCTTTCAAATAAAAAAAAACAAAATCAAAATCGGTTCATCCGTTCGGGAGCTACGATGCCACAGACAGACTCACACACACACACACACAGACACAGACACGTCAAACTTATAACACCCCGTCGTTTTTGCGTCGGGGGTTAAAAATGCACCAGCACCATACAAGAACAATTAATACTCAATCTACGTTACATACTTTTATGTTCGTGTGCTGAAATAGGTTTGGCAATCAGTGCTTTATAAAATTGACTGTTCAGAATAGGTACCTGGATTAAGTAACAAAAGTAAAATATACAATGTATTTCAATACATATTGAATTTACCTACCTACATTGATTTACATAATATCCGAACAAAACCAGCTTAACTGAGAAGTAAAGCAAAGTAGGTACTTTATGAAATATCCATTAAATAGTCTCTTTTTAGTAATCCCTGGAGAATAAATAAAAGTGTATAAATAATAATGTATAACAAATAGAGGCTTTAGCTTTAGTCCCAGCAGATTGCTTCGTAAATGCGCAAACTGAGCCTAAATGCTGCTCACTTTAAAGACGAGACTCCAACAAATTAAAGCTATACTGACGCTACACAAGCGTAATTATCATATAAAGAAACACGTCGTTTTAAGTTTAAAAAGTTTAGGGCGACACGAAATGAAAGAGCTTACCCAAAAACAAATCCTGTAGCTTATAATAGTTAAAAGGTACAACAGTCAACTCTCTATACGGTACGGTAACTCTCGGTCAACTCCGAGTGGTGAAATTTACCGAATTTGGTTGCAACAAACCCATATATATGTGACACATACTATAGCCGTAAAACAAATAATAAGACCATTAATTAACTATTACTTACGACTATTTGACACGACTTATTAACACGGACTTAGCTGTGAACAGCATCGGAAGATGCAACACGGACAAGAGTATGTAAATGAAAGCGCCACTAACCGAGCTAAAATCCAAATTGCATCCGATAATTTTTACAGAAATCCTTTGCTCAACATATGAATAAAACTCAGAACCACACGCTTAGCCACGCTAACGATTCCTTAGACCAATGACGAAGTTATTGTTCATGAATACATTTTATTATATTGCCTGAGATCTTACCTTCTATCTGTAACAAACTGGGGGGCTAGACAAGTTGCATTTTGACATTCGAATCGACAGACAAAATATATGGAAATGTCACAAGCTTTCGACAAATCGGGTTGTCACTAATGTCATTTGCATACATTTTGTTTGTCGATTCGAATGTCAAAATGCAACTTGTCTAGCCCCCCTGTCTGGCTGACTGATCCACTAACTGACTGATCGATCAACGCACAGCTAAAACTGCAAGGTATCTTGATATTTTGCACAAATATTCTTTATATGACTTAAGTGCACTAAAAAAGGATTTATAGAAAATTCCACGGACTAAAGAAACATTTTATAACCGCGAGTATCACCGGGAAGCAACTAGTTATAATACACAAACCATAAACCTACATTTTTGTTTCCAAATAATTGTAGTTGCGCCCTTCTTTCTTCGCACCTACATAATCGCTTCGCTGTCGGTGTAAACACACCATAAAGCCTTTACATCAGACAGTACAATGTTTATTGCTTTTAAAATATTAAAACGTGCTTAAGTCTATGTTACTTTAATTTTCCTTAGCGTTAAAACTCATCACCAGTTGTCGCATTACTTGACAGCATGCCGTTAAATTATTACAAATAATTACTTTACATTTTTTTTAATAATTTAAACTGCCTCGTTATCCTAGTGGTCGTGAGCGAGACTGCTACGTTCGAGGTCCTGGGTTATGAAGTTCTTACTAGCAGCTGGTAGTTTGGATTTGTACCTGGTTAATGGCAATAGGCCCACCATAGTAGGAGTTAAGCCGGGGTGTACTAAAAATGCTCACCTACAGTACCCAAGCCTATAATGATTTTCTACATCAAAAAAGTTGTCAATAAAATTGACCTTTATTTTATTAATAAAAAAGTATTCTTTTACCAATTTAGCCTCTCTTGTGAAAGACGATCCAATTTATGGTCGTTTGTCAACTACAAAGGTTTATAAAAAAAAGTTTATTTTATAGTAGCCTATATTTAAAAATGGCAGACGTCGAAGCAAGGCCTTCGCTGTTTAAAAATAAAAAAGAATTGCGGTTGCGAGGAGGCTCATCTCGGCGGAGCAGGCAGCCAGGCGCGATACCCGATAGACGGCAATTTATAATGTACTGGCTGAATTTTACGGCCTACTTGTGAACGCTTCATATTTTATAGAACAGAAAGATAAAACGACGGGTTTACAGTACACGTTGATAGGTAGGTACTTGTTCATTTTTAATAAACAATGTGTATGTTAGGCCTTCTTCTTCTTTTCGTGTCAATGATAATATATCAATGTGTCGAATCAATTTGGTGTCAATAAATAAAAGTAGGTATTTATAGAGTTTGAGCCCAGTAGGAAGCCACCTTAATTGCGGCATCCGTTGCGTTTATCAAGTCCTCGAATGTGCAGGTGCGTGGACACTTCGAGCACTCGAGTAAGTGAGACATGTCCTGGTCTTGGGCCCCACACTCGCACTGGATGTATGTTAGGTGCTTGTAATACTCGCAACCGATGCGTGTGTATGACACGATGTATGATATCAACGTGGATGAAGCAAAACAAATATGCAAGAAGTTTGCTGCCTGCCTCTGGGGAAAAAGTCGTGAGTGTCGTCCAGAACTAAATAAATAAGCAAAAAAATAATAAATAGTGTCACTCCCAATTTTATTGCATGACAGAAGAGTTAAAATGTGTAAATGTTGTATTCCAGGAATATTAACATAGATAAGAACAATAACAAAAACACTAAAGAAGTATGCAAGAATCATAGCAAATTACGGTGTCTAGTTTCTGCCTACCCCTGTGGGAAACAGACGTGAGTGTATGTATGTATGTATGTAGAAAACTATTATATAACATTGTTCAAATAAGACAAGGCCATACATACACCTTACAAAAATATAGGGATTCGGATATAATTTTCTCAAAGACAAGTACAAATACATAAGCTCTCGCTGCCTTCTTGTATAAGTACGTACGTTACGCTAACAAGCAACGTCATTTCTATTCAAGACAAGACGTATACCCACATGACGTTGATATACACGAAACAACATGCATCTTTCAGGGTTCACACACACAGACAACGGCAACTTAACATCGTTTCAATGTACATAAATATTGATATAGTTTTCTAGCAATTGCCCGCGATTTTATTTGAATGCTAAAAGACTTTTTATATCCTATTTATTTTAAGTACACAATTTTAACAAAATCAGTAACATTAAAGTAATTAGGACCATATACAGAGGTACTGCTTATTTCTAAATAAATCGCAGACCCGCGAGAGGAGAATTTAAATAAAAAGATGTAAACCAAAGTGTGAAAGAAACGAAAAAAAACTCATCGTTTGTGTTATTCTGTTGTATAAACTATAATACTATGAAGTTTCATGAATTTTCGTTCAGTAGTTTTTGCGTGAAAGAGTAACAAACATCCGTCCAACCATCCATAGTCACAAACTTTCACATTTATATTAATAGTAGAGTAGGATATCTCTTGATGTTTGCATTGAATTACGAGTGCCAAGGCTAGACTAAAATTACATGGCCTGGCTTCAGTTATATCGTAAGATTTTCCTTAGCCATTGCTGTCCCACTGCTGGGGAAAGGCCTTCCCCAGGACCTCCCAGGTGCTCTTTTTTCGTGCCGCCTACAATCAGCAGTCCTCACGGGAGATCATCCCGCCACGTCTTTCTGGACCGGAATCGACTGCTTCACATCCTAAGAATCCTAAACATTTGTTTATATGGTTTAGTAGTTTATAGTGCGTAACTATTAGGCTTATTACTACTGGATTTATATTAATAAATAAATGGAATTGTTGGAATCGCGCCATAAATTTGACAAATAAATTGGCTGGCCTTGATATTACATTGGAATGTTTCGCTAAGAAATATACGGTATGCTCATAAATAATTTTAAAATGAAATATTTGTCATTATTTAGTAAACGTAAAAAAAAAATATATTTTAATAGTAATTTTATTTCGCCCTTTATTATTATTATTATAGAGAGGAAATCTATAAGTTTTTTTGGTCCATGCATTAAAATGAATAATATTATAATAATTTATTTATATATTTTTTAGTCAAAATACATAGACATAAACGCCTTCATTTAAATATTTACATTTCTTCGTATAAAAAAAATAAACCAGAATTTCATGAGGAATAAGATTTGTTTAACGAGATCCAGAAATGGAAAAATCCAGATTGTTCTCTTATATTCGTAAATGGTAAGTAGGTACCTTATCGCGAAATAGATCTATTTTCGTTTTTCAAAACAACAGTAAAATATGTAATGTGCCGTTCTGCTATTTTGAAACAAAAACGAACTGACTAATCGATAAAGTTTATAAAGTATTTAGACTTCTTTCTTTAAAGGTCTATTTTAAACACACGTGGCCCACCTACAAAAACAAATGAAACCAGACGAAAAATCGATTTTCAAAAAAATGTAGCCACACTGTTGGGAAACCTCGGAATATATCACAGCATGCCCGATACGCGGTCCCACCAGCAGCTGACCCAAAAAAAGTTGGAAAAATGATTCGAAACTCCGAAAAAGGTTGCGCTCCCGCTGAATACGATGAAATGCTCTTTGCGGTTTTTTCAACGTGTATACAGTATGATGTTTTCACGAGAATTGTCCTAAAATTGCTGGTGCTTTGTGTTGATCCTCTTTAATTAAAGAGAGGTTGTGGACCGCATTTTTAGAGAGAGAAAATAAAGTAAATACTTTAAATATAAAGGTGTCAGAAATTTAGCACATAGGCCATTTGTTTATAGACTGGCTTTAGCCGGTCTAATTTTGCTCATTGTAGTTTCGAGTGCGTTGCGACCTTTCTAGAGTCTAACTGGTCTGTCGATCGAAATGTAAAAGTAGTTTTAAATAGCCGGTTCTATATGTCACCAGGTCAACGTAAAAAAAGTTAAGACGTACGCTGCTGGATGCTGGAAGGGTTAAAACTTAAAATACAATTCCTCTTTCTCGAAATTTTCTTCTCATCTCTGTGACGAGAAAAGATCCGACTTATTCGATGGTGGCTCTTGGGGTTTGACTGACCCCTACGTCGGAGTATGTCGTAAAGCATTTGTATGTTTTCCGACTTTGGGCGTGATAATCAGCCTCTCGGTTGATGGCCAGCATAGTAGGTCTAGGTTCTAGACCAACCTATGTTTGTTGACTAGTCTTTAAGAGGATGAAACCGCATGCTCTATCACCATCACCTCAGTTACACAATCAGCAAAACAGTGTATAACTTTTGAACAGCATCAAAAACTAGAGAACTCTCTAAAACGGATCTAACTCTGGATCCAAATTAAAATACCGGAACAATGCCACAATGCCATGCAGCGCTCAATCGCTTAAATACAGCGCTTGGAATAGCTTTACAAAATCGCTGCTACAGGTATAGCAATCTAGCTTCGCTGAATTGTCCACAGTTAGCGAGACAATGCCTCCAGATGAACAAAAATGACCATGGCCATGACGTGTAAAAATATCGTGCAGAATAACCTTGGAGAACTAGATTCCGTTTGTATTTTCTACTTTTGCTGCCAGAAATATCAATTTGTATCTAAATTAAGCGATATATTCTGGAAATGGAATTCTGGTATCAAGTTTACTTGTGTGTAGTTTTGTCTCTTGGAGTATCTAGAAATGTAGACAAGATTCTGTTAGGGAGTTGAGCAGCGTAATTTCAAGGGAGAACATATTCTATCGTAATAAAAAAAGACAAAGCAAATATAAACAGATACGTAAATAAATATTGCATACGTCTTTTTCCCGACATTGTCATAATAATAATTATTATTATTACAGATGTGAAAGTTTAGATGGATGATTGTTTGTTATTCAATTCAATCGCGCCAGAACGGCTGAACGGATCTTAATGAAATTTGGAACAGAGGTAGATTAAAGCCTGGAATAGCACATAGGCTTTTTATCCCGGTAAAATGTAGGTATGGTTCCCGTGGGATAGATTTGTTTTAAGAAGATGAGTATAGACAACTTTAGATGAGATGAGTTTAGGCAAGCGTAGTGTAGGACGCCCTGCGACACGATGGACCAACGATTTAAAGAAGGTGGCTGGCAGCGGATGGATGCGAGCTGCCCAAGACCGGGATGGTTGGCGCTCTTTGGGGGAGGCCTACGTTCAGCAGTGGACGGCAATAGGCTGATATGATGAGTATAGACAACTACGTCGTCAACATAGAATAATTTATTAGAAATACCCACACCACGCGAGCAAAGCCGCTGGCGGAAAGCTAGTATATCATAAAAATTATATCGTTTATCCACAACACAATGAGATTATTATTGGAAAATTAACTACCTATTTATCGAGCTAATTAAGGCAATGGTGCATGTCACAGTAATCGCGCGCAGTTAAAAGTAATTTCCTCATTACAACGAAAAGTTATTGGTGAAACGAGCATTCGCGTTGGAAATCGTGATCATAGCAAACCAAATTAATCCATTGTTTTTCAATGTTAGTTTTTATTAATTTACTTACAGAGAAACTCATGAAAGTGTAGCAGCACTCATCACTCCCTCACCTGCAATATCCTCACACCATACAAAACTCACCATTTTAACTCAAGATCCCAAATTAAACGTCTGGTATTTTCTATTTTTCATGTTTTCCACTTTTCTATTAATTGTATTGTATTGTAGTTGCTTATACAATTACTACTTTTTACATAATTACTTTTACAATTACTACGTTTTACATAATTACTTTTACAATTACTACTTTTTGCACAGTTACTTTTACAATTTTATTAGTACTTACAATAGGATTTTTTACGGTGAAGCCACACTATATAAGCTAAACTGTTTTTGCTGTTTCTAACTTACCTTAATATTATTTCTACCTACTTCTGTTACTATATTTATCTTTGTCTCGAAATATACTTTTCATACTTTATGAAAGTTAAATTATTATATAAATTATCACGCAATCAGTTATTATCAACAGCATCTTTCTTGTAGATTTTCTTGGAAAAGTTCCGACATCGAACTAATGGTTCAAGAATAATTAAAACTAAAATAGATGCTTTGATGTTCCAAGAACATTAAAAACAAATATATTATAATCGCTCATTATGCGCGAGTAAAACAAAGCGTCTTTATACTTCAAGAAAACTCTATTGGGCAAGGGATCTTATTTTGACAGTTTTATTAGCGCATTAGTACTTTTATGTAAAAAGATAGATAGGTATAGATTGATAGGGATAGCTGATAGGAAGTTATCCACATCATCATCATCAACCCATATACTGCCCCAATGGTGGGCACGGTTCTCCTCTTAGTATGAGAGGGATTAGGCTATAGTCCACCACGCTAGCCTAATGCGGGTTGGCAGACTTCACATGCCGTCGAGAAAAACTCTCAGGCATGCAGGTTTCCTCACGATGTTTTCCTAAACCGTTAAAGCGAATGATAGTCAACATAAATATTTTTTAGGTCAGATAACATAATATCCTTTATGTTAATATATACATGAACAGAATGTCTAGGTGTTCCGAAAAATTCCGAATTCAAAACAGTCAAGGGTCCGGCTTAATGGAACCCCAAAAGTTAAAATTTATTGAAGTCACTAGTTACATACAGAAAACTTCGGTTAGTATTCAACTCCTTATCGACACCAAATACAAAGGAAACAAATTTAAATGGGACCTTTAAACTAGTTTGGGTCAGTATTTGCTACACGTACGCCATTTTCTGTAGCGGTGTTACAGAGGGCAGGCACATTTAACATGACAGCGTATGAACCATATCTTCCTCTTCACCACACTTACATAATAATCTAATACCACTGGAAAATCCCCACCGGAACATGTTATATTTGCTACGACATTGGAATATTTGGAATTCAACGATAAATACATTAATTTCGATATAAAATAGTATTTATTGAACACGAAAATTGATTTGATTTTGATTTTTGAAAAACTAAGGGTGAGTTATTTTAATGAAGGAAAAAATCGACTCGCGAAGTCGAGAAATTCCTTCACATTCTAAATCTACATCTTACGGTGACGTAAACAACATCTATGTCTTTCCTTCATTAAAATAACTGGGGGCTAGACAAATTGCAATTTGGCATTCGAATCGACAAACGAATAGAAAGAAAATGTATGGAAATGACACAAGCTTTCGACAAATTTTAATCTGGCTGTTACTAATGTCATTTCCATACATTTTTTTTTCTATTCGTTTGCCGATCCGAAGTTCAACTTCAACTTGTCTAGCCCCCCTGATAAGCATGGAAATGCTTAAAAAATACAAAAAGATAATTAAGGTAAGGTTGCCAACTATGCTAAGTACCGAACACCCGAAACCAGTCGGTGGAAAATTTTCTTCCACTAAAAAGTTTGTATATTTTTTCTAATAATATCATAAAGATACATATACAGTTCTCGCGAAACTTATTGCCCGGGTTGAATTTGGGACGAGCTGACTTTGAGCCCGCCGTAAAAATCGGAGAAACAAAATTATAGGATTTGAATAAATAAAAAGGAAAGCTCAAGTCGTAGGCTGTCACTTCATATCATTTAAAGCCAATATTTTTCTTTCTCCGCTTTTTACGGCCGGGTTAAAAAGTTAGCTCGTGCCAACTTCAACCCGGACAATAAGTTTGGCGTGAACTGTACATATTATACACTTGAATGCGTTCAACAGGCTATTCAATATGAATGATCATCATAGTTTATTCTCATTAATTAAGTATTAATTGCACTATCAATTACATGCATGTGGCGTTATTAATTATACGTGTAAATTCCGAATCAGGGATTAAAACAATACATATTTCAATGTATATTGTGTATGCTGGTAATTATTATAAAAGGTATTATAATCTTCATACCTTGTACTTCTTAAGGGTTAGGCAGAAGTAAATTATTGTGTATGTAGGTACCGATTTCTGACACTTACGCGAATACTAGACATTGAAATAAAACTACTTTTTACGGATTTTATCGCGTTATACTGATATTATTTTAATCCCAACGTTTCGGACCCTTTACAGCGTCCATGGTCACGGGTGACTAAGGTGGTAGTCTTGACGTTTCTAACTACTAACAGCTACCCTACATTTTTGTTAATTATTGGCAATCCGATTCACGCAGAACGAGCTCACCGCATCCTTCGGTCTTGCAGATTTTGGATTGGATTTAGATTTAATTATTGTGCATGTGCTCGAATTGTTACTGAATCAAATCGAATAACACTTTGTTTGACCTGGGAATCGAACCTAACATCTAATTTATATCATGCGGGCATCGAACCCTCAATCTGAGATGCACGAGTTGATAACTCAGTCACTACGAATAAGCCGTGCATCTGAATGACAAAAGATTCTAAATTTTCAATGTTATATTTGGCAAGTGGAAATCTATAGTCTCTGCCTACCCCTATGGGAAACAGGCGTGAAGCTATGTATGTATGTATGTATGTATGTATATTTGGCAAAAAAAAGTTGAACTATACATATACATTCGAGCACATACACAAAAGCACGCGCAAAATTACTCACACAATGTCAGTCATTCATTAAAATTAGCACAAGCCGCCCATTCACACAATATCCGTAAATAAAAATATTCAACTTACACATTAACATTTACGTCTTCCTCCATTTCATACAAATGCACCCAATAAAGGGGCGGGTAGTTGGAGAGGAAATGCATCTATAAACTGTGAACAGGAAGCTTTAGATAGCGCCCCCGTCTTGTTTGCTGGATAATGTTCTCTGTGTGTTTCCACGTGTTTACGTTATTGTGTTCGTGTGTTCGTGTTGTTCTATCAGATTGTTGGGTTTGTTCTGATTGTTAGTGCTCGAGAGGTTGTTGGGTAGGAAGGAAGTTTTGGAGGTAATTTGTGTAGTTTGATACAATATTAGACATTAGATAACACTGGGTCATTGGTTTCGTTGTAAGCGCCAATGCTAGAGGGACTGGGTCTGATTCCTGGGTTGAGTAAAGTGATGTAGGGTTTTTTTGTTAAATTCTGGATTAGTGCCCGGTTGTCGCAATGGGCTCACACCTTTTGGGGTGATGAAAGATGGGTTAGTCAATCAGCATTTTTAGCAATTTCAATCAAAGAGCCACCGGCATCCTAATATTTTTGCTTTAAAACCTACTGTTGAAGCAAACTTTTCTAATAACATTAATAAATAATTTTACCTTAATTTTAACATTAATAGTAATTTTACTTTCCCATTAACTCCAATAGAAAATCGGTTTCATTAATCGGCTCATGAACAATACTCAAATTTTCAAATACCCTCGTTATCAAAACAACCACATAATAAGTATTTATAAATACATTTGCCGCAATCAGTAGATCGAAATGCGGTTTTGCCTACTCTATAATGAACATTCAACATACATTTATGTCGCATGTTACTGTAAATGACACAACTTTGCCGGGCAAACATTTTGTTTGCCGTTTTCCGCCGAATTTGGGAAGAACTGCAATAAAAAAGTTGTACGAACTCAATCACGGCCGAGAGTTCCCCTAATGTAGTGAATGAATGCCTTCAAACTACAATATGTAAACTATTCTACAGACGGAGCGAAATTATACATATTTGGAGTAAGTTTAGACCGCCCCGAAGCCTCGTATATTAATCACATTGGGTTCAAATCGCTATAGAGCGAAAGTTTTGACAGATTGCTATGCCAAACTGCCACATAGATAAGTACTTATACCTATCTTGAATTCTCAATACGTCACACAAAGCGAAGGTAATAATTTCATGAGAAAATGTTATGTGTACCTTTTTAAATGTTGTTGTAATCCATGGACATCCTCATCCATCCATCATCTCCGCACGCTGCCCAGTAAGAAAAAATATTTAAAGTCCAAAATAGCTTGGCTATGGAATCAATATAATGCTTTGCCTCACATATAGATAGGAGCCAGAGCCCAAACAGCATTATTACTATTTAAAAATATTAAAATTAAAACAATTTCTTTCAGTCTTTTGTTACATAAGATAACATCTTAGATCGATCCTCCTATTGAAATATTATTGTAATTTCACAGGTGACCCCAAACTAGACGACCATCTGTCCTGTATCTTTGGAGTCAGAGTTGCAGCACACATTCATCAAATTATAAATCTATTTATCCGTAGTAAATGGACTGTACGTTTTAGATAGTCAAGGATTTTCAGTCGTGTTGTTGTGAATGCTAGAAAGAGTAGAATTTACTTAATTTGCTTGCTTCAGTTTAAACCGTAGCTTTTTTTGTAACGTTAGATGTGAAGTTTCATATGCCCAGTAATTACACTGTCTACATTGCTTTTCAAACTGGAGCAGAACAATATTAGCACGTTATTGCTTAGCGGCAGAATATCCCGAAAATTTTAAAAACCATAGTCTAGATATTTTCTATACAAGTGAACAACTTCTAACAATGTTAGCTTTCAATATTACTGCAAAACCATCAAAACTATTCTTGGTGTAGTCATCCATGACTGTTCAAGTGTTTATTTCCCGTGACATAAAGCCAACAGTTCGATATTGCACCATCAGTAAACATATCTGACATAGGGCTGTCAAAACAACATCGCTTCTAGTTTCACGATTTCCGTGGAAATTGTAGGTATTGAAATAGCCATGATTACAAGCAATACATTTACCCGAATATAAGACATGGAAATAAAACTATTTTTTACGGATTTTATCGCGTTATATTACTATTGTTTATTATTATGGTGCCTCAACGACGAGTTAGTACAAAAAGATTACATAATATTTTCAACTTACGGGCAATAGATCATTTATTTATCTGTAACTTATTTACAGATAAATTAATATTAAGTTTAATTAAACGAAATGTAATGTAATTTAGACAAAATATGTGTCATCATGCAAGCGTTACACAAATTGAACTGGTTATATTTATAAAATATAAATGTATTTGTAATCTTAATGATTATTGTCATGCAAATATTTAAGAAGATGTCAAATGTTTATGCAAGGAATAAAACTAGAATGGAAATGATTTAACTTAGATCCTGACGTTTTGGACCCTGTACAATAACACGCACGACGCGTACCGTAAGTAGTTTTATTTCAATAGGTACCTGGTACATACATAGACTTGTTTTATTTTCATAGTAGAATGTACTCTCACATTTGGCCATTGTCAACTAAAACATAAAATGTTATTTTATTATTAAACTGGCTTTTCCCCGCGGTGTCACTTGCGTTCATCTTATTTTCCCGATACCGTGGAATTTCACAAAATCCTTTCTTAGCTCATTTTAACTCAATCCGTTCGGTGGTTTTAGCAGTCAGTGAATCAGTCAGCCAGTCAGTTTCTTACTTTTATTTATAAACAAAATGCTCATCAGGCTGAACAACTTTTGCTAAGATGTTATTTTTATATGTATTTCGTATAGGTTACCTCGACTATATTGTTCTGAATCAGGTGTTCCAGATAAGGTGTAGATGAGAAAATTATATGTTTATATATGTATGCTTCATTTTCCGCGAAGTTTTATCGCCATTTTTTCTATCCTTTTTTATGTAAAACATCATTGAAGACAAGCCATAAATCCTTCAAGGGGTTCAAAACTTTTTGTTGAACCGTGATAAAATTCGGTCAATTAATTTTATTGAAATCATTCATCTCTTGAGCCAAATTTTGACAGAATTATCCAAGGTTAATTCCCTTATTTTGTAGTAAAGATGACAAACAATGCCGAACAGTCTATAGATGTCAGCAACATTAGTGCGTTGTTATCTCGAAACCTCAGAGATGACGAGCGTCAATTTAAATTAAATTTTAAAATTATACCGTAATACTAGTAGTTTTAAATTGAAAATTGCAATATTTGGTAACATTGTGTGCATGGAACCACATTGTTCTTTTTGTATCCGGAAAAAGGCGTTGCTAACTGGCGCTACAGTTTATAATTTTTCACCTAACATCGTTATACTTTTGTTTTAAATTTAATTTTGTTCTAAAATAAAACTTTATTTTCAATTACACTGGCTACATTCAAACCGGAACAATAATGTAAGCACATTATTGCGCTTGGCGCCAGATTTTTGTGTAGATAATCCGTTAGTTTATAAGTGAGTCATTCACTGAAAACTATACTCGTACAAATGTATTGAAGTTTGAAGGTTGGCTATGACAGTCCCAAATACAACCCAGTGACCTAATTCTCGCGATAGCCGAAGTGCAGAATTATACGGTTGGCTAATCCGGCGCCGGTAGATCGCGAACGATCTCTAGAGTTCGTAAACCGAAACATGGGAAGTAAGATAAGACGGTTCCGTTTTTGACATGCGACACGGACACGACACGACGTTCGGGGAATATTGCCCGAGGAAAATCGGTGCTAGACATCGACGGTGATTCTAATGTGAAACAGCTGAAGTATTTTCTTTCTTTTGTTATTCATACGATATTTTAGAACGGGTTATATAACAATTACCTACTTACTGCCACTCAGATCAGCATCTCGTATGACCGAGATACGAAAAAAGATACGGAATATTATACGAAATCTGAAGTCATACGACTTCAGATTTCGTCGTGATACGGCTTCTGCTCTCACTCTATGATATACAGGTTGGCTGTTCAATTACCTGCATCCTGTTAGCAGGTTTATCATATCACGATTTACCACCATTTTTTTCATATATATTTTTTTTATTTTTTCATTTTCACAATCCCTTTATTTCGTATCTATGCAAACACAGCGCGGACACTGACCTTATTGTAGCTGTCCTAGGCATTTATCTATTAAGAGTACATAAAAAGCGCGCGTCTGCTGCCGCGGAAGTTAATGTACGGCGGTGATACATAGCAATTTGTGAAAATGTAGGTAATCTATTAATCACTTCATGAGATTGCCTATATATACTTACAAATGTATATTTAATTATGATATAGGTATTATGTTTCATTTGACATTATTTCTGGAGAGGATTTTTTTTTTTATTTTTTTAATAATTATGTCTAACATGTTATGTGCTACCAATACTAGCTAATTAAATCTCCAAACCATGTTTTTGAACAAAATATCACGTAATTATAATTTGGCAATTCCCACTGTAAAAGGTGGGATAAATAACCTTTACTTAAGTAACATACAAGAGAAGTTTTTGTCATTCTAATCAGGCTATCCAAAATGACAACAACTTTCCTTTAAAAGAATATATGTAATGTAAACACTATAAAACTCCTAACTCAATCGAGTTTTATCTCACCACAGAGTCAAGATACAAATTCTCGAATATAAGGTCACTCCTCCTATAAAAATGGGGGTCGTATTGAAATAAAATCTTATCGCCAGTTGTTAACACTCGGATGAAGTACCGTGTTATGTCGCAGGTTTGAAGAAATTAGATTATCTCGAATATGTTTTGTTATCATAGTAGATTTGCTTACGTTGGATAATAATAATAATGGTTGAGCTACACGATGACTGTTGCATGCGTGCCGTTAGTTAGAACTGGTCAACTCAAAACTGTTTCAGATTTTGCCCTACATTAACTCGCATATCCGATATACACTACGATTGTCTGGACTTTAAAAGAGACCATGATTCTCTGAGTTTATTTCGTCGTTTCTTCTCAAGAGGTCGTCAGTTAGGAAATGCCGGCGACATCTAGCATTTAAAAAAATATATATAATGACTTGTAAAAGTGTCTTTAAAGGATCTACTTACAGAAATAAATATCATTTCATTTCACTAGAATGACAGCAGGATTGACGCAGTGTACACTGTGTACAACATGTGTCTTGCGGGTTCGGGTAGCACGGATCAAATATTTTTGTCAGTGGCAGGAGAGGCTCAGGGACAGTGAAGTGAAGCCAAAGAAAAGATAAGGTTTTCCATGTTTCCAAATTAATCTATTTTAGTATTAGTAGTAGAAATAACGGTAATTCCTAATATTATATATTTTTTAAATGTTTTGTTTTTCTAATTTTATATTATTGCTAAAATATGATTTGGTCTAGTAATTTTTCTTTCGTAATCTTAGTTCTTAGTTTAATAAGAAAAGTTTCATGAAAGCGTTGTTATAACTCTTGTTTCAGGTTATCACTCAAAAGTTCAAAACATCTTATTTTAATCCTTAACTTAGTTGTAATTTTAGACGCGATCTCATGGATCTCATCTGCGAAATAACGATGTCACTTTGTATTTCAAATTTATGAAAACTGGTTTTCTAGAATTATTTGTGATGATATTCTTGGTGTATAAAACATAATTTCTTTATATTATCTAAAAGAATAACTAAATTACTTTATATATAGCCGCAAACATAAATCTTATGATAAGCAGAAGACTAGAAAACTCTAGCAGTTGGATACGATCTTACGACTTCACAAAAAAAAATGCTCATTATTACATATTACACTAGCTTTCCGCCATCAGCTTCGCTCACGTGGTCTGGGTATTTCTACTACATGCTAGGTACTTTGTAAACATCTAGCTATGTACATGCATAGCTACATGTTTACAAAGTACCAATGCTACTTTGTAAACATCTAGCTTTTTAATGGTAAAGGATTTTTCAAATTGGTCTAGCAGTTTCAGGGTCTGTTATTCAATGCATATAATCAAGCAAACAATCAATCAAATCTTTCTTCTTTATCTTAGTATTTAATCATTACATGAGACTCAAATTTCCCCGCAAATAAAACCAAAATAAATCGTAAATCAATCGTAATATTTTTATTGAAGAAGGGGAGAATATTTGATGTAAACCAGTAGATAATTACTTTTCCGTTTTTCCGTTTAGAAAAGTCTCGAAATTTTTATCAAGGAAAAAGGTCGTCCTTTTGTTATAAAAACTTCGGGGCAGGCTATTACGATGACAGACTGCTGCCTTCTTCTGAATAAACAACACTTCTCTTTGATTTATTATTGAGTTTTTAAATGAGTATTTGGGTAGCTATCGGTATTCCAGTGTCTTATCCTAGGCAATTTGACATTCGAATGGACAAACGAATAGAAACAAAATGTATGGAAATGACATTAGTGACAGCCCGATTTGTCGGAAGCTTGTGTCATTTTCATACATTTTGTTTGTCGATTCGAATGTCAAAATGGAACTTATCTAGTCCCCCCTTGATAATATCTAAGTGTTACTGTCTTGTATTAATAATTATTATATTCTAGTGTCACTAGATACTAGATACTAAGCCGCTCTACAGACTTCTACGAAGACTATATCACTCTTTGAGACAAGGAGCCAAGGACAAGGTATGTCCTTCCAAAAGATGCAATCTAACCATGAAAACACAAGCGGATAAACAAAGCTACTTACTACATATTATGACGTTTGTCACTCTATAAGCTGCTAATCTGCCCCAGTCCTCCTGAACGTGTTGTATGTATGTATGTATCATCATATTGTTCATGGTGACAATAGATTCTAGAAGGTTAAGTATTTAATAATTTTTAAAGTCCGTTTATGACTTTCAACCACCTACTATAACATTTTATAAATATAAAAGTTCGTTTACAAGTCTTTTGGGATGCACGAGAAGTCGCGGGCAACAACTGGTCTTATACAAGGTGGAAGGGACATCGACGCACATCCGAATACCATGTGTTCAGTACATGATACTGGACCCCCCTCCGTTGGAATTTTCCGTAAATATTTTCATCAATTTTTTAATTTTTTCCGCAGTGTTTTTTTACTTGAACATGTAAAAAGACATTATTTCTATCTACCCAAATTAAATTTATAATTAAAAAATCATTATTTCATTTATATCGGATCGCACGCGCGATAACATTCACCACGGAACATTATAATTGCGTTTTTAGCAATACACTGCGCGCTCAAAAATTTCAATATCTGTAATAACCGATCATTTTCTACGTGAATGACCTAGGTCATTTTATTTTTGACCTCGAGTGAAACCTTGTCACAACGTTTGTGCGTCGATGTCCCTACCACCTTGTATATCTACCTACCAATCGTGGCACATATTCACTATGGTTGGCTTCTATTCTGATGTGACAGAATAGAACACCTTTACAAGAATATATACGTAATAACTACTCAGTTGGTGCTGTACACGTACTACAGTCGCCAAGCTTCCCAAAACCCACTTCACATTATATTAGTGTTAACAACACGTGCTCCCTAATAGCTGTTCGAGTGTTTAGATGCACATGCTCTAAAATATACGCGTGATAACACGTGCGGCTAACACTCGAGTTTATCTCTGCATTTGCAATATCCAGCGTAACAATCTTGCATTAAAAGCGAACTGAATTATTCAACTGAATATTATGTTACATTAGAGGTGCCTAGGATACGAACTCGAGACGGTTTTTCTCATTTACTTTTCGAAATCATGTGCGTATTAATAAACTAGCTTCCCGCCAGCGGCTTCGCCCGCGTGGTCTTATATTTTTTCCCCGTTTTTGCAACATTTTTCATTACTACTCCGCTCCTATTAGTCGTACCGTGATGATATATAGCCTATAGCCTTCCCCGATAAATTGGCTATCTAACATGGAAAGAATTTTTCAAATCGGTCCAGTACATTTTGAGTTTATTCGTTACATACAAAAATACAAATCTTTCCTCTTTATAATATTAGTGTAGAAGTGTAGATAAATATCACTCATTGTGAGGAACTTGCATGTCTGAGAGATTTTCTTGGCGCGGCGTGAGAGGAGAGTTGAGGAGATCCGCAACGTGGCCACCACGGCCACGTTACGGATCTCCTCAACTCTCCTAGAAGCGTGACTGCTATGCTTGAGATTCTAGGTTCAATTCCCAGTTCGAGAAAATTGTTGGATTGGGTTTGCTATGAAATTCTCAGTAGCATTCAATCTCAATAGCAGAGTTTGTATTTGTGCCCGGTTCATGGCATGGGTAGTTAGGCTCGCCTATGCCGTTGAGACCTAAATATACCGGGGAACTGTGAGTAGTAGTAGTACCTACGTCCTACACCTCTGCCTATCCCTTTAAAGAAAAAAAGCATGATATTATTATAGAATCGAAACTATTTTAAAACATCTCAATTTATCGAGCCAGTTATTCCAATATTCGTGTGGAAATACAAAATGATGATGTAAAACGATTAAAGCGAAGCTCAAAGGCGATTTAACAGTGAAAATATTAATAAATATTTATCAAAGAAATATACGTAGTCTTTAAACATGCATTGCCTCAAAGCAGTATGTAAAATAAAGTTATTTCAAGTGTCCGACATCCGTTGGCTACAGCCAGTGATGACTTGTTATGTATAGTGACAATTGAGTGATCGCGTGTTTACTTAGCAACATCACTATGAAAGCTGCTTATTTCCCTCCTGAAAAAATAGTCAAGATGTGAATAAACAGGTAGGTCAGTGTAATGTATGTAGGTATTTTCATAATTTTCACGGTGACATGACAGATTCCAGATGGATATTTCCGGAATTTTCAAGATCTGTTATAAACATAATCTAAAAACAAGTTGGAGATCGTGTTTTTAGATTATGTTTTGTGTTTTATTGATACTATACTGGACCGCAAAGAAACAGTGTCGGTTAAAAGTTAAGTTTATTACGTAAGATAGGATTCTCATATAGACATATCTTACGTAATAAACTTAAGCTGTGTTGATTTTGATTGTTATTAGATCACACTCATCCTTATACTCTTATAATCTATCTCCAATACAAAAATAAATTGTGAATAAATCTCACAACTAGATAAAAAAAACATAAATACATACAGTTAAAATATTTCTAATATTTTTATTTGCAGTGAGTAAATGAATTTAGTTTTTTATTTTTGTATTTAAGACAAAAATAGTATTTCAATTTTATTTCGCAGTATTTTCCACGTCAGCTAACTTATTGACTATTGTATGTGTATCAAAATAATAAAATATGAAAATTGAATACATCTCTACAATGAATTCTCTTTTCAAATAAAGAATATCAAAATATATGACAAGATATCCATAGAGAATTGGTGCTTATTTTTGTTACTGGCATGAAACATACATAGGTAACAACGAGGCCTTTGTGATTCGAGCTTGAGTGACGTGACTTTGCCAGCTATCCTATGCAGATCGGGCTTTAATATTTCATTCGACTCTTTGATATCTGCGCTGGGTTTCGATCTAGCTAGATCTAGACGTAATTAGAGCGGAACTTTTTACAGGGGGCAATGGAAAATGTCAATACAAATGTAGCGTAATGGACATTCAATGACAAACTCTTTTAAACGATAATAGTTTAGTTTACAAATAGAAACATATTTTTTTTTATTTATATAAATGCTTGGTTTGAGGCGGCCCGAGATAAAAGTGTATGGAAAGACCTGGGGGAGGCCTTTGCCCAGCAGTGGGACAGTAATGGCTAATAAAAAAAAATTAAAAAAAAAATGCTTGATCTACTATCTATTACTTTTTCCACTACTTATCTAGTCGATCTAGTATTATTACGAGTACTTTTAGTAGGTTGTGACTGTCGCTATTACCCTCAGGCGGCATGTTATTGCTTGTTTGTCATGTAATAATTATAATAAAAATGTCAACTAAGCGTGCCTGCAGTGTCCCAATTTTCTCGGCAACTAAATTTAATGGAATACCGATATCCGATGGATGACATGCTTTTTGAGCTTCTGACTAACAATACTTTTAATGCACTCAATCTTCATCATAATAATGAGACTTACATTATAAACCTAAACTGCAAGGCAACTTAGAAGAGAGGAGGATGCTATTATTTATATAACATTGAAGGCCTCTTCCACCACCTTCTAGTAAATTCCCGTTAAATTACCTAGCAGACAATTCCATACAAATTTTGTTCCATTTTTTAATTTATCCGGTGGTTAGCGGCTATCCAGAGGTGGTGAAACAAGCTCTTAGTCTCACCCAACCCCCCCAATTAGTGTTCGTACTAAGCCACCTCCGTTGTTCAATAAAATAATAATGCTAAATAAATTCATTCTCTTTCTCGAGCGAGTGCTGTAATTTCGTTTCGATGCTAATTAGCAAACTAAAGGAATACAAATTAGCTGTCGCGACAGTCAACTGCAGCAAACAAATCTACGTTGAAGTGTAGTGGTAATTAAGTCAGTAACTTCTCGTTATTCCAACTCCTGTGACTGCAGCCTCCTAGCCAGTTAGGCTACGAAAACTGGCATTAAGCACTTCTGAATGTTTACTGTAAATACATGTAGGTATCAAGTTATTTATATTAGCGTAATTGATGACATTAAATAATTGAACATTTATTTATGTTAAATAATTAATGTAGGTACATATCCATCAGTGAAAGAATTTTCAGTCTAGTCACTAGTTCGTCATCGTAAGCAAGCTTGATGGATTTATAGCCTAACGGGCCTACCCTGTCCTAGGGGGACATCTGTGCCTAGCAGTGGAACAGTAAATGGGTTGATGGTGATCGTGATTATTAGTTACGGAAATTACCCCCTACAGAAACCCACAAACTAATAATTTCTACCTACCTCTCTATAATTATTAGTACTTTAAAGATTTATGGCGCACGATTGCCGGCGCGTACGCTTTCAATCATGGAGGCTATTAATAATTTAATCGATTGTAGTCAACCAATATGCGATTCTGAAATACCTAGTCAATTGTTTACATGACATTTTTACTTACACCACATGTTTCCGGCAACGGTAGTGCAAGCCGAGGTCGGGCTTCCATTTGGCTGCTTTTCAAGACATTCAGCGGTCGATGACAAATCTAATTACTTTTTTGCAACCTTATTTCAAAGCAGCAGAGACTAAAATCAGTTATCAGTGCGTTGTTTTACAGTAAGTACAATGATGCCTGAGATCATTGACATGTGGTTATAACATTGATATAATAAGTCAATGGGTTATAAGTACTTGTGATGTAAAAGTGGAAACAGATGAAATGGAGCTAGTGTTGATTGTTTTACGCGTCCCAACATTAGATAAAAAGGACGGCTTTGATAATCCTACTTCTAAAATTATAAACGTGAAAGTCTCTTTTGATATTTGGATGTTCGTTACTCCATAACACTGCAACAGCTGGACAAATTAGGCTGAAATTTGCAATATAAATAGGTTATATTCTGAATTAATTCATAAGCCACGAGGTATGTCAATTTTTATCCGAATCGGGTTAATACGGGAAATTTTTACGAGGGCAGATACCTATTTTAATAAATCGAGCTTTTCCAACTTTTTAATCGGTCCCAAAGCAATAAAAGTTTCTCAGAACGGAACTTATAAAATGGTCATACTTCGGAATCTCTGCCATAAAATTCATTCATGACTGTTTTTCATCATTCATTTTATGCTGTGGCCACCCCTTCCTTCATTTTATTACATTGGCAACCGACTCTTCCTGGAAATTCAAAGCTAACAAAAAATCTCAAAGAATTTCTCGTTACGTCTTTGAAGGTACATATTCTATAGTATCTTGAAAGAGTTAACCTTACTGTACCCCAACCATGAGTTCTATCGAATGGCTTTCGATAGGTTTTTTACGCATCGAAACGCTGTAATCTCATACCAGTGCCTCGACCATGAGATTTTCTCACTAGACTCGCTAGCGACGCCGTAAAATATACTCATGGTTGAGGGGCAGATCTTAGTTCCTTACGTAACCGCTAGAGGCGCTGCGAGGGTGTTCCATACAAATATTTTACAGCGTCGCTAGCGAGTCTAGTGCGAAAAACTCATGGTCGAGGCACTGGTTATCTATTGAAACGATACTATTAAAACTAAGTTTATTTTATATCATTACTAAATCACACATTAACGACATTTCGAATTCTTTAATCGATTTCTTATTAATTTCCATGGTCGCGGGTAACCTACCCGTTAAGATAAGAAAATAAGTTAACCGATTTACATAATAGGTAATATGGGACACTAACTTTCAAATAATCTACGAAAATATTGCTATGTTTTGGCAAATTTCTTTTCTGAGAAGACTGAATCAAATAATATAGTCTGTGACATGGTAAGTAATATTATACTTTCAAAGAACCATCCCTTTGATCAGAAAAGGTCTCTTTGATTGAAACTTATCTGTAATCTCACAGAATATAAAATTAATCCAAGTCTATTGAAATATTTCGGAGCCATATTGGATTTCATTTTTGTCCTAAAATACAGTAAGGATCCATCGATCAAAATATCGGATACAGGTTACGGCAGCCTGTTGAAAGGATAATAAAGATCCATAAACTAATACTTTGACCTAAATTGATCATATAATCAATCATATTATTATGTAGACTAGACGATTTAAAATCATTCGATGGATCAATCATAGAGTAGTTAGAGCTAGAATGCGTGATCTTGAGCTTAAATTACTTTTAAAATGGAATAATA
This sequence comes from Acronicta psi, assembly GCA_946251955.1. Taxonomy (NCBI): domain Eukaryota; kingdom Metazoa; phylum Arthropoda; class Insecta; order Lepidoptera; family Noctuidae; genus Acronicta; species Acronicta psi. The sequence continues at coordinate 10,344,678 of OX276477.1, read as the reverse complement.
TACTGAATGATATCTAGATAGCAGACAGCAAAGACAAATCGTTTCAGTTCAATGCTCTACGTCAATGATAATTAAAGATGCGTGAGCTAAACTGAAGTAAAAATAACAATCGATACACGCAAGACAGTATCCAGACGACATTTACCATAGCCAAGTATTATCGAATTGCAAACATATTATAAACACTATTGATTATAGAAAAGCACAAAGAAAAATAAAACGCTATCAACATTATTACAGTAATTTGTTCTTTAGAAGCGTTTGAAAAATTGATAGTAATTTCATTAGTTTGTCGTTCAATACATTTATTTGCTGAAGAACATTTGAATTTATTTTCGGCTTCGTATAAAACCCTGTGAATAATAGTGTTGCTGTCTAATTACCTCTATCTACTGCTCGACCGTAACAGATTTATCTCAATTTGCAACCTTTGTATGTTTTATTTATAAGAGAGAAACTTAGTGATTCATCGCGGTAACTTTTAACTGGGCAACTTTACCATTGAACGAATTCGTATTAAGGTTTACGACACGGAGTAATGAGAAATTTAGTTAGTGTTGTTTGTTTTATTCTTTATTAAGTAGAATCATAATTAATTATTATGTAATTAACTATGTATATTTTCATACCATATATTATAAGCTCTACAGTATACTACTATCATATATTATGACCACAGATTACGTAAAACTAGTACTGTTACCTTATAAGTTACACTAATGATTCGGTGTTGCAAGTGGAAAAAAAATGTAGCTTACATTTAATTTTCTTTTTTTGGTTTTTATTTGTTTTACTATTATTAATGTTTGTGTTTTTAATGTGTGGCAGAAATAAATGCTTGGTCAATCGTCAAGCTAGACTTTTTTGTCCAATACGAAGGGCTAATTTTCAATCAACGTTGAAATGGAATAGTAAGTAGACATATTGCTTACCAAAATCTCTCCATTAAATACTTAAGTGAAATTGGTAGCACGTATTAGGTACTAGGTAATCCATTACTAGCTATTGAGGCACGGTCCGTAAACCCATTTCAAACGACATAATATATTATATACTTACTAGGTATTAGAATTGCTTTGATATTATATAGGTACACTCACAATACCGTTTTATCAGACGCTAGAGACGTAATTACAATTTGTATAAAAAAAAAAATTATTTAATGTATCGTGGTTTACTGTGGCACAGGTGACACACATTGCATCCTTTAACAAGGCATTTCTTATGCCACGTGAATTGGTGTCAACATTAATTTAAATATGTAATTATCTCCAAAATAATTAGTTTGTCTCCGTGAAGCCTAGGCAGATTTTCAGTAAATTTAAAATCGAATGAATTACTATTGATTTATTAATCAGATTCCGTCGTTATATTATTACAGAATGGAGATTATACAATATTAAGTATATTACATTTTATTTTTCGAATATTTAGAAACCTCAGTTATAACTTCATAATGTTGAGATAACATTGTCTTGGCATTGAACTGGGTTATGATAAAAAATATTGTTGCTTTCTAAATGTTCCATACATTTATTTATGAGTAGGTAAGTATACCTTTCACAAGAATACAATTTGGGCATAGGGATCTAACACAACAATAATAAAAGACCGTTTATCTTTAATGTAATCGAATAAAATGTAGAAAGCACAAAATAGACAATACGAAACCAGTCTTGACCTTTTCACTGGGTAAAAAAACTGTTTATCCCGTCCGACCGTTACTATGATTCATAGCAACCCGGCTTTATGCCGAGCTTTCATCGAAACAAAATATGCACTCGATAAATCAAGTATCATAACAATCGGAGCAGGCCGAAGTAAATTATGAACGAAAAATCTTCGTAACCTTGGACGAACATACGCCGAGCGAATGTTTACATTTAGGGACTAACCAGAAATGAAAATTTACCATGTAATGATTTAAATTTATACACTCTAAAATTATAGAGAAGTGGGTGTTGATAATTATGTACCTAACTAGTTCTAAATTTGACGTTACACTGAGATGGAGGTAGCTCTAGGTTTTCAACTATTTGGAGTTGTGTTGTTTTGTAAGCGAGTTTTGACGATAGGTACCTTTACATTTACAAAGTTATCTCGATTAGAGAAGACTTGATATTAGGTAGATACTATTTTACTTGATTTGCTTCAATGGCTCCTCTAGCTAATGCCCTCCATTCGGACCTAAATTGAGGGCATTAGAAAAACTTCAAATGACGATAAAGTAATCGTCCACAGCCAAGGCAATCAATCTACTGACTTCTAGAATGTTCATCACAGGATCTCTTGTGTATTATTTTTAACCGACTTCAAAAACGGAGGAGTTTCTCAATTCGACCGTATATATTTTTTTGTATGTATGTTACGCGATTTCTCCGTCAATTGTGGACAGATTTCAACATTAAATGTTGAAACAAATTTTGTTTGTTTGGCAACGACTCCAATACCAATTGTTTTTGATTTTTAGTTCCTGTGTGTTTTTGAAGGCGGCTTGTTTTTTATTTAAAAATAAAATATTTGCAGCTTATAATGATAATAGGCTTGCACCATATAAGACCTATAAACATATAGGTGGTACAAAATTATCTACTCTCCTGCCTAACCCTTCGAAAAATAGAGGCGTGATTATATGTTATGTTGGAGCTTATACCGACTCGACTACATCTACAGGTACATTTATCAATATAAATAACACCTAACTCATGCATACACTGCATAACATGCAAATCTTTTGAACCGTACGACCAACACCGATAACATTCATTCAGTCGACATCGATTACACAAACAGTACAGTCGGACGAAATGCCATCGGGTGCGCGGTGTACAATCACAAACAAAATGTCGTTGGTACTGGCGACCACCAGCTCTCTATTAGTTCGAGTGTGTCCGTCGGCACACTGCCAAATGCTAAGGTTTGCAAACTTAATTACCGTACGCTTTGCTACTGGGTTAGCTCAAAGACCTTTTGTTTTTATATGTACTACATCTTCTGTCATCAATAGAACAATAAGATTGCATTTACTTGACTGCTGTTTTATCGGTCACTAGTGTCCGTCAGCGGCCTCGCTCGCCTGGTCTGAAATTATTCTAAGTTTACGACGTTATTGTCTATACCCATCTTCTTATAACAAATCTATCCCACGGGATTATTATTTTACCGGGATAAAAAGTAGTCTTGGTGCTATTATCTAATACCATACATCGACATTTTGAACTTCGAAGTTCAGAAATACAATCATCTAGGTATCTGTGCCAAATTTCATCCAGATCCGTTCTGTAGTTTTTGCGTGAAAGAGTAACAAATATCCATCAATCCATACTTTCAAATTTATAATATTAATAGGATTTTTGCCACAGTTTCATAAGATAGTATTCCATTTTCGTTTTTACTGTTTAGTCAGTCTATTATCAGATTATTTTGCAAACTTGAAATCTAATGCAAATTGAAACTCTGCAGTGGTATGCGGCCATATTTTTCGTCAATATTTTGTTTTTCGCAAAATAGAATGAATAAAAAAGTTTGATAGAAACAAGTTTATCTTATAGAATATTTATTCTTATAGATTTTTTTTTTCTATAAGATTTATCTTATCTTTTTCAGAACTCATCAATCAATGCAAATGGAAATGCAAATTATTGAAACCATACATATGCCAGCGACTTAGAATAGCATCGTAGCAGTATTGTTAATACTAGAAAAACATACTTTAAAATACTGTCACTTCACGAGAATAAGAAACATATTTTTTTAAATAAAAATAGGTGTATGTCTGTTTCGACAGATTTAATGGAATTTTCTGTCAAAACATTACGAGTGTTGATAGCAGTACTAATACTTGCGTACACAAATAATAGAAAACGACTGTAATATATTTCGGATTTGCGATAAAATTTTTCAATATGAAAATACTTTCCTACATTCATTTGATTCGTGTAAAAACTCAAGAATACGGGAATAGTTTTACGTATTCTTGCGACAGGTATTATTACACATTTTTCTACAAAAAAATATGATAGCAACCAAGTTTTTTAAACAATATTCCACGATTTAATAGTGACTAGAGCCATAAAAGTCATCATGATATAAAGCAAATCTAAGAACAAAACATCACTGAAAATAATCTTGGTGATTCACATTGTTTAATTTTTTTTCAATCTAAATCCAATATCGGAGTCTCTCTATTATTTAGGCCAGTATATTTCGGCTTAAGTAGTGGTTCTACATAGTTATTCGCCTCACTAGCTTTCTTCACATGTACCTAAGTTTTACTGCGTTCCGTCGTATCTAGCTGAGAGCAGGGGCTTATAGAATAAATAGTCAGTAAATTTGTGCTCCATCTTATTCTGTTTGTGCTTTTCATTAAATAATACGGGTGATCTATGCACCTATCATATCTATCTATCAATCTAATCTATCTATCAGATTTTTATAAAGATATACTTTAAAGAAATCTGACGTAAACATCAAAAACGTTTTAATATTATGGCTTGGTATGTCATCTGTAACAACTTACAATGTTAGTTTGTGTATGTTTGCTATGATCGAGGCAACATCTTGATCCAATCACGGCGTATTATTAACTGATTCACATCTTTCAGTAGCATTTCGTTTTCCCGTTAATTCTATTTCTGGGTTCCCTTGAGCGAGCCACTTCATTGATACTACATATTGAATTTACTTTAATTATACACATCGGAATGCACTGTACGATTACGTGGTTGGAATATTTTCCATCCTGTTGAAGCTGTAATCCACAGTGAAATAACATTATATTCTCTTATATCTTGATTTTTAATGTTCACTTTGAACTAAATATCTCCTACTCCGATTCATCATTATCATCATCATCCTCTCGCCCTTATCCCTATTTACTTGGAGTCTTCGCAGTATGTCTTTTTCTTCCATAAATCTGTTAGCCGTCATCTTATCATTCAACTCCTTTGTGGTCATATCCTTTCTCACACAGTCCATCCATCTTTTCTTTGGTCTTCCTCTTCCCTTATTCTTATTCCGATTGTGCTGAGAAAAATCGATTCTGTAATGGTGAGTACCGCCCACAAAGGCGTGCAGAACCGCAGGCGTTTTCCGTTCGACCGGTCCTCTCACGGCGCGGCGTAAACACACGCTAACAATGCCCAGATGATGGACATCCAAAATAGAATGTAAAGTAAACAATTGGCAACAAAGCGCGCGTTGCGGAGTCGTCAGCGCGGTGAGATTAACCAACACGGAGCAAGCTTTTGATATCCTGTACCGTCGTCGCACTGTCATACGGGCTGCTCGTGGCTATTGAATTGTAACTGATAACGCCTTTGTTGTGTTTAGCTGTATGTTACATCCAGAATTGATGTGCAGTCTTCCGTGCAACGTGTAATCTCGAAATGCATTTTTATTCTATGCTATTGTCAGTGCAGCAGCTTCAACAGCTTTCTTATCATCATCATCATTATCAGCCAAAAGAAGTCCCCTGCTGAAGAAAGACCTCCCCCATAGACTTCCACAAGGACCGGTTATATGCCACGTACGTCCAACAACTCCCAGCGACCTTTATCAGATCATTCGTCCATCTCGTTGGAGCAACGGTTCTCTATTGAGAGCTAATTCTAAAATACATTGTCGCATTGCTTTCTGTATAACTCTATTAAATTTTGTATAACATCTGCGGTTTATAATAACATTATATACTTACTATATTTCGACATAAACGCCTGAATAAATCATAATCCTTAACTGTACATATTGCAGTTTTGTTAACTATCCTGACGCAATACACTACGTAGAAACTGAACGTATAAATTTTAAATATACCTACGTAAGATGTAGGTTCTGTGAAATTTCGTTTCACACCCAGCGTGTTGCAAGCCTAAAAAATATTTATGTAACCCCCTAGTATAGTAGTATTACGTCGATTAGTAATTCGTAGAGTGGACGTTAGCTTGCAGTGAAGGTTCTTGTTAACTAGCGAGCGAGAGATTCGAGAGTAGGTAGGTATGGTTCTATCTATAATTCGCTTTTCAAATTTAGTTTAGTACAATGATATCATCAAACAATATGGTGTATGTAATGATGGCACGATGCTACAACGTAGTGTATCATCATCAGCTCACATTCATCCACTGCTGGTCGTAGATCTTTTTAGTGAACAGATCTCGATGATCAGCTCTTTTCATCTGGTCGTTGCCAGATGGCTTTTACAAGTCGTCAGTCAACCCTTCTATTGTTCCTATTGCTGACTGAATTTTGAATATAGAAATGTATCCTAAAGATCCATGCCTTTCACATTTATTTTCTTATTCATGTTTACGGTAGTTATGTACAAAGTGTTGTGTTGTGTTAAAGAGTACTTTGGCTGTTGGAACAATCATTATTTTGAAAAACCTAGTTTATTTGAAGCATAGCTGGCCTCTTCAAAGCCGCCAAGGCTCTTTTTTCAAAAGGACTTTTTCAGATCTGTCATATCCCTCCACTATGAAACTCACACCTAACTATAAACGTATATTGTTTGGACTTTAAAAGAGACCATGATTCCCTGAGTTTGTTTCGGCGTTCCTTCTCAGAGGTCGTCAGTTGGGTTAGGAAATGCCGGAACCATCTAGTTTATAAAAAATAAATTAAAACATTGACTTGTGAAAAGTGTCATTGAAAGACCTATTAGCATAAATATTATCATTTATCATTTCATTTCATACATTAGCTTAGCCATAGCTAGCACTTAAATTTCAAATTCACCCTAAAATGTAGGCTGCACTTTATAACATACATTTCGGCGCAACTCCACGAAATTAGTGTGGCTTTACAATTTTAAAATAAAAGTAACAGCTCAATAGCTGTTACGAGATTTAGGTGGGGACGAGCTAGTGACGGTAGCAACAACCGGTAACGAGTCGTACACGTTGTGGCAAGCAATCGCTTATCAACCATGAATATTTCCGAAGCCGTTTTAGTGTTGCCATACCTAAATTTAAAATATAACACAATTTACGCAGTTTTCGGCGACGCAATGACAATGAGGAACAATTTTGAAAAATGTATGGACACCGTCGCCATCCTTGTAGTACTCTAAAACCTATATTAGTGGAAGGACCATAGTCATCTTATCATTTTATAGTATCACTGCAACTGAAATGTCTGTCCAAAAAAAGTTATATCACATTTATATAAGTTCTTTATTTTTGTGTCACAACAAGATTAAAGCAAAGCTTGAGAGAATTTAGTGAAGCGATTGCTTAGCTTGTTAGTCTGGTCTATAGTCTGTTGTAGTTTTGTGTTTATATATTAACTTGATTTAAGGCTGACCAATGACATTTATATTTAAAGAATATTATAATTATCATCGAGGCTGACACAATCACCGGATCCACATAAATTTTTATAGTTCTTGCAATTGTCTAAGGGCAAAAAAATATATAAAAATATACCAACTTATTGTAAAATAGAAATTTAATAAACATTTAGGTGCAAGTAAAAACTATTTACGAGATTTAAATCCTAAAAATAATAAATCTTAATCATAGAACACTTGATACAACTGGCAACACCGCAGTCATATGATTGGTATCGACATCGCAGTGGGTTTAGTAAACAGACTGAAATAGAAGCAATTAAACTGACGTCGCGACATCCAGCTAATCCAACGTTAACGACCAACCTCGTCATACGTGCAGTTGCATATCTTATGACTAATTATATTTTTAAACGTAGTTTTGAAAGCGTTTAGTGTGTAATATATTATCCGACATGAGGCGCTAGACAAGTTGCATTTTGACATTCGAATCGATAAACAAAATGTATGGAAATGATACAAGTTTTCGACAAATCGGGCTGTCACTAATGTCATTTACATACATTTTGTTTGAAGATTCGAATGTCAAAATGCAACTTGTCTAGCCCCCATGGTGAGATTAGGTATATTATTATTTAATTGGGCCACATTACAAAAGTTTTGTACAAAGGCGGACTTAATGCTATTAGACATTCTCTGCCAGTCGACCTTTTAGGGATGCAGAGACAAAACTTGGCATATTATTGGGTTTTCTTAAAAATAAAACCAGTGGCAGAGCAAGTAATAGCCTCACCCCTTTTTAAATGGTAACTAAACATACCAACGGACTGTGTGTGCAGGTACAATAGGAATATAGGCAATTCATTATTATAACCACAACATCGACTCGCCCCTACATTGATTATCAATCGATAGTAGGTATCGAAACTTAATCTAAAATGCCTTTAAAATAAAATTGCTTTCCAACCCAAGGATTTGATATCTTTCTACTGAGGTCAACGTATTAAAGTTTTGAACTTTTATATCGAAAACGGTTAAAGATAACGTGCCTTTCAAACTGAAAGTATCGTTTAGATAATCGAAAGTATCGAATGGCATCGATTTCTCAAAATTTTTGGAAATGGAAAGCGAGATAATATAATCATATTTTGGGGACATTTTTTCACAGCACCATCTAGTCACAAACTAAGCAGAGCTTGTATTATGGGTACTAGACAATGGATATAATACTTATATACTTTTTTTGTAAATGCATACTTATTTATACATAGGAAACACCCAGACAAATATATAAATACTTATATTCATCATCACATAAATATTTGTGTCCTGTGGGAATCGAACCCATGACTTCGTGATCAGGAGTCCGGTACTCGAACCACTAGACCACAGACGACGTCAAAAAGTAAAGATTACTGTCGATTCAACAGTTTTATTAAGTTTTTACTGCCTTATCGGTCTTGTAGTCGCAAGCGCAGCTGCTGAGTGTGAGGGTTTGAGTTCAGTTTCACAGTCGGGCAGCGTATCTGAGTTTTTCTATAAAATTCTCAGTAGCAGCTCGGAAGATTTCTGCCCGGTTAAAAACAAGAGTATAGGACGGCCTCCATCGAGATAGACGGATGACCTGATGAAGGTTGCTGGAAGTTGTTGGATTATAACTACCATACCGAAATTCAAAAAAAAATTGTATGTTTTTACTCCGTAAAAGAATACCCCGAGTGTAAATTACCTAATTAGAATAATAAAAGTATAATGGAATTTAATTTAGATATTAGTTTTTTAATATTTAATAAATATGGTCTCAGGTTTTGATAATAAATAAATCTATATTTTATAATAATAATGTTACCTAAATACCTCCATGTTACATTGTCTACAATTATTTATTGTTAGATTATAATATTTTTGCATGCCATAAAACTGAAATGGTAAATGTGTGAACCATTTTTAAACTAACAACTTACTGTATTTTTGTTGTTTTTTACCACATTATTGCAAAATAAAGAATTTGAATTTGATGATGATATATCTGGTCCTTGTGGAAGTCTATGGGGGAGGCCTTTGTTCAGCAGTGGACCTTTGCAGGCCGAATTGATGATGATGAAAAGCAACAGCTGGCTCCCTGTTACATAGGTACTAAAATATACTGGCGAACTCTAGGGTACCTACATCGGTATACAAGGTGGAAGGGACATCGACTCACAAACGTCGTGACAAGGTTTCACTCAAGGTCAAAAATCAAATGACCTAGGTCATTCATGTAGAAAATCATCGGTTATCACAGATATTTACATTTTTGAGCGCGCAGTGTAATGTTAAAAACGCGATTATAACGCTCCGCGGAGAATGTTATCGCGAGCACGATCCGAAATAAATGAAATAATGATTTTTAGATATCATTCTAATTCGGATAAATAGAAATAATGCAGAAAAATTTTGAAAAATTGATGAAAAAAGTTACGGAAAATTTCAACGCAGGGGGGTCCAGAATCGTGGTATTCCGATGTGCGTCGATGTCCCTTCCACTTTGTATATCAGCTTAGCCTTTCGGGGATACCTACAGGCGTGATAACCGTCCAGAATGGATAGATTAAAAAAAAATGCTACGATAAACAAGAAAAACTTTAATAACAATTTCTCTTTTCTTTTCTATTACATCAAATATAGAACCACTACACTCCATAATGGAAATTGAGTTTGGCAAAGTCTCATGAATTTCAGCGGCTCAATATAAGATTATTGTGATATGTTTGGATATAAGTTAGTTTTCTCTCACCGTATTTATAGGATTACCTACCTTACTCATCCGTAACAGAGTCTAACTTATGCCACACCTGTTACGGGCATTGAGTTTCCCCATAAATATTTTAAGACTTTTTAGACAGCACCATTCCTTAATAAGCTGACCCAAACTAAGCAGAGCTTGTACTATGGGTAAAACACAATAGTATAATATACTTTTTTGTAAGTTTCTAGGAACACTCAGACCAATACAAACACTTATTGTTCATCACTTAAATAATATGAATTGAACCTACACAGTCATGATCAGCAATCCGTCACTCGAACCACTAGCCCACAAACGCCGTCATAGACGAACAATAAATTGTTTGAACAGATAAACAATTACCAATATCAACCTTCTGGCTGGTGAAAGTGTTTCTATTAATTTAAATGAAACGTTTTTAGAACTTCTAACAGTTGAAATAATACAACAAAAGTATGAAACATTCAGTTGCGTTTAAATAACGTTTATCAGACAATTTTGCCTCCAGAATACAGAGCTTATAGGCACATTATTTTTGTGATAATTAATCAAAGACTTCATTAAAATACGCGTAAAGCATATGCGGGCTTAACATTAATAAACAATGTACAATTTATATCTGATTCTGATTAAAAACGCACAGTATGACGCACGTGAATTTTAAATAACACACAACTGACAACATCTATTTAAAAAAATATAAAAAAAAAACAAAGGACTAACAACTTCAATTTTATCTGTGTTTTCGCAGAGCTTGGAATGTATCATTTACTTATAAGAGATCGTTTAGATTATTTTAGGTGCAAAGGCAGCCTTGTGAAGGTTTCCTCGGTACACAAAAAAAAGGGTATTTACATACTGACTAGACTTTACTAAACATACCATCACGCTTGTATTTGCCGAAGGGTTACGCAGAGGTGTACTTATGTACACCCTTAGTTCGTCGGTACTTTTAGGTCCTAGGGTGAGTCTGTTGCCTTCAACCGGGCACAAATCCAGAACGAGCTGCTACTGGGAATTTCACAGAAAAACCCAACAATACTTTGCTTGATCCGGGAATCGAACCCAAGAGCTCTAGCAGTCGCGCTTGGGACCACGAGGCTATTAGATAGAACATTAGACTTACTAAAGCAATCAAAATATTGATAATACAAATATACATACGCGTGTATCTTATACAAAACACACAGATTAACTTCTTACCGGCAAGCGGTAACGCAGCCGATTGAGTTTGTAAGGGAACCGCCTCACAAACAGTTATTATTGACGTATTCGCTTTGAAAATAAACCTCTCAGCAACTTTGTTACGTATAACGTTATTAACACGCGGCAAAATTATTGTTTATTTTATATGTTTCAACGGAAATTAATATACTAATCCACACGTTGATTTGTAATGCGGAGAATTAGAAGCTATGTTGTGTTATTTTGGTAAGCTATAAGTTTAGTTTATTAGGTTAAGACTAGTTTCATTAAGTGCGTAAGTAAATTATCTTTTATGTTCACTCTGTGCACGTGTAGGTTTATAATTGTTTCTACTCTTATGACCCGGCTATACGCTCCGTCTTGCCTGCGCATTCCAGCCCTGTGCAAAACACGGAACACTGGAACTGCGCAAGCTACCGTCTTGCCTGCGAGCATGCTTGAACGTAGCGTGTAGCTGGGCCATTTGACGTATCCATTGGAAGTCCTATCCAAAACATTGTACAAAAGTATGCTATCAATTTTCTGGCTGATATAATCGAACCTGCTACTACAGTATAAAACAGAGGTGCTTACCCACTGCGCCAATCGAGCCATCAAAATTTGTAACATACATTATGCTGCCTATGATTAATTAGGGTACCGTCGCACGGTACATACAATATTACATCCAATAAATTTTCTTGTACAACAACGTAGAAAATTACCTGTCTTGTCGTGAATAGCGGGCAATTTTTGTGTTACTCACCTATTTCGTCTCAGGCCACCCTTATTGTTTTCATCCATCAATTGTTTTTCCATACTAATATCCATTAAAATGCTATTCTTTTGTAATCGTATTATTAGGGGAAGGTAAATTGGAACGATTCGACTCATTAAAGAACATTCGTAATGGTCCGAATAAGGTTTCCAGGAACAAATTGTAAAGTTACCCGTATCATTCTGGAAATATTGGAAAATACTGAAATGTTTTTTTCTGTGAGATTAAAAAATTAAATTAAGCCAGGACAACGTCTAACTTTGTCTTAACTTTCATGCCTGAACCGCTGAACCGATTTTGATAGAAGAGAGTGCAGCCTGGGGAATGAAATTAAATTAACTACCTTTTGTTTTAAAGAGTAATTTCAAAAAGCCTTTTGAAATGCGAGTGAGTTCGGGAGCAACAACAAGTATCCTAATTAAAAAAAATAAGGCGTGACGTCGGTGTACTGAAATCTCGAGTCTGGTGAAATCACTTAGCTAATTGAACAAATACTCGAGACGACAAGCCCACTGAGTTATGCCGCCGTGTTTACACAAGCACCAACTGCTTGTAACAAAACCTTTTTGGTACCTGTGGGCCTAATTTATAATATATCTACTACTTGCGAAAATTGCCCAAATGAATAGATGCATACCTAATCTAGCTGTTTTTTTTTAAGTTTTCGGTGCTATTAGGTACTAAATACTTGTGTTACTTCTATTTTTGTCATACCATCACGCCTCAAATGTTACATACATTTTTTTAAAGTGCCTGATTTAAAAAATATAAACTGTGTGTTTGGTCTTTGTAAGAGCGACTACAACGCTAGAATCGTTTGATTCCCAGATCGAGCAGAGTTTACCTATTGGGTTTTTCAGTGAAATTCCCAGTAAAAGCTCGAAGTCCGGATTTGTGCCCGGGTGATGGCAATGGGCTCACCCCCATTACATGAGATCTAAAGTTAACCATACCGACAACCTGTGAGTATATAGCAGTGTACACCTCTGTCTAACCCTTTGGGGAACATAGGCGTGATATATCACGTTATGTCAGTTAAACAAACAACCTGTAACAACCTGGCGTTGCTGATGTCCATGGGCGGTGGTTACCACTTACCATCAGGTGGGCCACCTGCTCGTCTGCCACTGTAGGCAATAAAAAAAAAACAGAGCTTCAAACTCAATATGAGATTCTTTGACAAAAAATGCTCAAAATATAAATTGCCACTTTATCACGCAATGTATACAATTTTCCAGTAAAACATGACTGTGAAATATAACTACTAACAATCCTAGTGTTCTATTTACGAGAAAACCCTTTCACGATATCTTGAACTTCGCGATAATTTGTTGTATAAAGCCGTCTGTCTCCCTTTGAACATGAAACTGGAATTATTATAACTTGACGTTACAATAAATTAGCTAATTAAAACGTTTTCCCCGAAAGCCTTCACTCACCTGAACACAATGGAGGTAATAAAGAAAAATTGTAATTAAGCATTTACTTGACTGGGTTAATTTAGTTCAGTTCAAGCGACTTTTGTTTTAGTTGCGTCTGAGTCTGGCTTGTGACAAGATTACAATTAGTGACGTTGATTAAGGTATTTTTATGAGGAATTTAAAAAGTTGCCTCAATTAACTATAGGAAAAGACAAATGGGAATTAAATTCACAAGAAATTTATAAATTTATGTGTAACAATGGCAATAATTATCTTATAAAAATGTAGGGCTAAAAAGCGGCTTCGCCCGCGTGGTCTCATAAATCCCCCCGTTTTTGCAACATTCTATTAGTCATAACGTGATGGTGGGTATATAGCCTCCCCGATAAATGGGCTATCTAAGACTGAAAGAATTTATCAAATCGGTCCAGTAGTTACGGAGCCTATTCAATACAAACAAACAAACCAACAACAAACAAACACTCAAATCTATTTTCTTTATAATGTATAGATAGAAGAAGAAATATAAAACCCTAAGCTACGCATGGAATGTATCTGTCATGTCGCAACGTACTGTATCTAGGTATCCATAAACGATTCCATTATTCCTATCAATAAGGTGATGATAAATAAGATCAAGTACAAAGGACAAAAGTTGTTTACAAAATACCTACCCTTCGAGTACCATTCTGGAATCCTTTAACAATATCCTAAATCGAGTACAATAATGTATAATTGCAAAACTGTGCATAATTTTCATTTCCTAACAGTAACTAAGAAATCTGTTCATTGAACAGTTTAATTCGTGAAGCGTAACTAATACCTACACTCCTAACAGTCACTCAGTCAGATATAACTAGAGATGTCTACAAGTCAAATGCCAACAGAATGAAGTCATCGATCAAATCCGTGTCTATTTCAACTAATGTTAGTGTCACACTAGTGATGCATTCCTTGTGGCATAATGCTTACCGTGTTGAAATAAGATATCAGAGCAAATAAATAAATATTAAAATAATACATAAATAAATATCTTGGGACATTTTGCTTAGTCCCAAACTAAGCAAAGCTTGTAATATAGGTACTAGACAATGGATATAATACGTATATACTTTTATTTTGTAAATAAATACTTTATAATATATAAGAAACAGACAAACACAAACACCTAAGTTCATCACATAAATGTTTGTGTCTTGTGGGAATCGAACCCACGACCTCGTGATCAGCAATCCGGTACTCAAACCACTAGACCACAGACGTCGTCTAAAATTATTCTTTGGAGACGAAATCGGTGAATTTGTACAAAATTGTATACCCATACAGGCATGATTGTATGTTATGTAAGGTAAGGCAGAGGAATACTAATGTACACCCACAGTTCACACGTATGTGTGGCTCGCTTGTAATAAGGTCATTAACCGGGCACAACTCCAAACTCCGGGCTGCTACTAAAAATTTAATAGAAAGAAAAACAATAACACTGCTCGAATCCCTGGGAATCAGTCAGTCGCGATTAGGGCCTCTAAACTATGAAAAAGTTGACCCTACTTTCCTTTGTTATAGAAAATAAGGTTTTTTTTATAGCTAGCCAAATAGTTACAGCAATAATAATAATGTGTATAACACTGAATGATTAATAAAAACAATGAAACCCAAATAATTCCTCTTTCATTCGGAAAAAACGTCCGTGTTCAGCGTACGACTGAACTTTTTACTTTACTTGCAAAGTTAGTGTTTACTTATTTACATAGAGTTAGCAATATGGAGTTGATAAACTGCTCGAAATTGAAAAGCCTAACCTAAAATAAATTCGATTTATACTCAGCACACATTCCAACACTAATCCGGAGTAGGATACACACGGAATCGAACCGTGCATGCCTACTGCTGTTTACAATCAATATGTAGATAGTGGCAACGGAACACATACGTTTAGAACCGACCAGCCGCGTCTGGAGTCTCGGCAGACGAACAGAAATAACGTTCACCTATTGTGCGCCGCGTACATCACACATCACGATACGCGTGTAGCTCAATACACTTCGCATCGATACAAGTAGGGTTGATACTATCGGTACCGGGAATAAAAGGAAGATATAGAGCGCGGGTTCCGTGTTCCCGGGTAACAAAGGCCTTTCTTTTCGTGTCGAGGGTATCGCAGGAGGTGATTAGTGATTATGTTGTTTGAATAGGTATTAGTATCTCAGCGATCGTATTGTGTGAAACACATGGTTACATTTAAGGATGGAGATAACAGTTGCCATGTTCATAATATCTTATTGTGAACGATGAATAGCTGTCTGTATGTGTAGGTATTTTTATTTTATTTATCTATCTTCTTCTTTCTATAAATCAAAAGCGAAATACCACTCACTCATTGATTAGTCAAGAAATTTCAGAAACTATAGGATCTAGAACTTTAAATTTGGCTCATACCGAGATGCTAGATTCCCATAAGACATTGGGAAAGGATATTGGGAAATTCACATGGGATTTTGAATACTTATCTAGATACTTTTTCTTTTAAAAGTAATATGACATTGAAACAGTTCAGATATTTTAATGCAAACGAGTGTTTAAAACTCATCTCTCTGTGAAGGATGTGCACGCCTGTTATTGACTTGTTTACACAGAATTCTCTTTCTAAATGTATTGCCTACTCATGTCTTGTGAATAAGTTGTTGGTGTGCCTTATGAAATAAATAAATTAAAATAAAATCTTTTCGGAACTATGAAGCTTGTTTATAATAAAAAGTTAACAAAGAAAGTGTTATTTATTTTAATAATGTTGTACCTTTGATAAAAAAGTTAAACAGTTACGCGTAATAATTCAACACTAAATGAATTTTATTAAGTAAGATAATTTACTTATTCGATATTTAGATACCAGAGAATTTAACAATATGTACTTTAACATTGTGGAATTTGTGCCAACACAATATTTTCTAATAACCTGACAATACCGCTTTAATAACTAAATACCGGTTTGTTTATTAAAATACCTATGTGTTCATCAAAATACCGTTAGCAGCGTCAACCCTAGCACAGCTTAGATCTGTTTGCACTCAGGTCGGTTAGGCTATGGGTGATCATTCACGACATGCCATTTCGCGTTTGTCTCGACTCGACCGCTCTCGAACAAAAAGATTTTGTGACAGGAGACATGCCGAACACATGAAGCGACTTCCTGCATTCCATTATACCATTTTCAGTATTATGATGTATGTTGTTTTATATTCTATCTAATAATATTATTGTATTATGGCGTATTACTGTTAGGAGTAGAGATCTTTAATCCTAAAACTGCACATAACGATATGGAAGAACTGTAACATTCCGTGCACGTATCTCCGTTACTTTGACTTAGATATCAAAAAAGCCTACTAAAGTGCTCAAAATTTCCTTATCCGAAAAGACTGACCAGTGTACCCTTGGGATAGCTACAGTAAACTAATGGTTTGAAAAACTAGGTTGCAGTTCAATCTAGTCATTGCAGTTGCTTCGTGTAAAAGACTGATATTTAGCTGCATCTTAAACTCAACCCCAACATAGAGTTACTTTTACTGCTATGTTAAATACCCATGTATTTAAAAATACTATTTAACACTGCAAATTGAATAATTAGGTACTTCAAATAAATTATTTTCCCTTATAATTTTCACTTAGCAATAAACGTGGACGAAGGTGTAAACAGAATAAATAGCGATATAATTTCTAACAAGCCAACATCAAACAAAAATGTAATAAAACTTTAGTCGAACGATTAATTGTCGGTGTCAACTTTTTACAACCAGCGACGAAATTGAAAATTACAGAAACATTAAAAACTCTTTTCATCTCTAATGTCAAAAATAATTTTCTAAATTCTAAAAGTAAAGGGCGATTTGTTTTTTTATTCGCCCTCAATAAAATCGATTTGTAAGTGTTTGGAGTTCGTGACTGGCACTGAACTACCGAACTAAAGTATCGAGAAAACAATACCACGCAACACTGAATAGAATATTAGAATTTTACTGAGCCGGTAGCTGCTGTACGGCTTTATGAAAATATGCTCCACCTCGTGATTTATGACTTCAACGTGTTACACACTTGATGGACTTGTTATTTTGTAATTTTATGACAATATTGTATGGTGTACATATTTATAAAGTGTCGCGTACTCATGTTGTATGTTGAATTGTATTGGCGACAGTTGTGAGTTAAGTAAGTAAGTACAATTAATATTAGATTTGATGATGATGAACGAGTTTTCTTGGCGGCCACCAAGAAAAATCGTTGGTTATATTTATATTATAAACAGGTTATATTATAAACAGTGCTTGCCTAAAGATATGACTATTGGACTGCTTCGAAGTCAAAGGTCTTCAGTTCAAATCCGCGGCACACACTTCGAATTCATTTGCGTAATTATCACTCGCTTTAACGGTGAAGGAAAACATCGCGAACCTGCATGTCTGATATATTTTCTCAATGTTTTCTGCCAAACCGCAGCGTGGTGTATTACAGCCTAATTCCTCTCATACTGAGATGAGACCCGTGTCCAGCAGTGGGACAGTATATGAGTTGATGATTGATATTGATATGTATAAGTATAGTATAGTCATTATTTGTGCAAAGTTTTAGGATAGACAAGTCTGTTGCCCGCCTGTTGGTAATAGATTAAATAACACATTTAAATTAAAGAGGTGTCTCCTAGATCCTAGATCCATATCACGATCCATATCCGCGCTACAAAAAAAGGGTAATAACTTTAGATTTTACGAGTTCAGAACAAATTAATAATTTGTTGTAACGGTAAGGTTAGTGATGTTATAGTACAGTGCAGTGGACTCATATAAGTACTTAACCCTGCCGTTTCAACTTGCTATCCACACATACACACGTGTTATCGTATTCACGTTTATTACCTGAGTTCCGGTATTAGAGCTTACCTCTCCCCTATGGCGGGAAGTGCGCCAGTAACGTTAATTGCCCAGCATTTGCGACGTTCGCCAAAACACTTGGTTTAACGAGATCCAGTAGGGTTGATAAAAGTTTATTTATAAAATAGAACACTTTTGAAATAAAACTACTTTTTACGGATTTTATCGCGTTATATTGATATTATTTTAAAAAGTAGTTTTATTTCAATGTCTAGTATTCGCGTAAGTGTCAGAAATCAGTAGAACACTTTTGTTAGAATGTTTCGTTTTTGTTTTTTGTTTATTTACGTACTAGAATTGAGAGGTAACTATTTATGTTATTAGTTTATTAGGTACTAGAAATATTACATGACGTGTCTATGATTTATTGTATAGAATGTCACTGCCTACGTATAGTAGGCATTGTATACTCCATTAACCCATTAATAAATTGTCCCTCTGCTGGGCACGGGTCTCCTCTCAGTATGAGAGGGATTAGGCCATATAGTCCACCACGATGGCCTAATGCGGGTCGGCAAACTCCACATACCTACCGTCGAGAAACTCTCTCAGGCGTGCAGGTTTTCTCACGATGTTTTTCTTCACAGTTAAAGTGAGTGATAATTACGTACATGATATCGAAAAGACAGAGGTGCGTAGCTTGGATTAGAACTCGAGACCTTTGACTTGACAGTCCAGTGGTCATTCGCCTAAGCTATCGCCGTATGGTTTAAAAGATATCTTATGAAAAAAAATAAAGAAATAGGTTTGTTTGTTTGATTAGGAGTAAAAATATATCTGAGTAGCCCCTCTAGACATAGTATTATGGGGTTATCCTGAGAAAAGGCGCTATACCATTTTTTTTTTCGAAGTAACCTTTCTAAAAATATGGCCCCATTACGTATTTTTCTTGGAAAATAATGTAACGTGGATAATATTAGTATTTGAAAAAAGTACCGTTGAGTACCTAAACCTGACATAATGTCACTGAAACTAAGACAGATGGTACTAATAACACGATATAAATCAGCAATATACTAAGCTTCTAACGTTGTCTCCTACACATTTGAGCTCTAGACGTCTAGACAGCATTTCATTCCGTTGTCTGTACCACAAAATAGCTCCTTCCGTTCTATTTGTTAAGAAAAAAAGTGTTTACGATCCCTGCTCTTCTCAACATTAAACTGCCGATACCAGCCTTTATATAAAATGGATTTAGGAAACCTAAATTGCTTGTGGCTATGAAAAAGATATTTTGTTATGTGTTTGTTTAGTATACAGGGTTTGTTTAGAGTATTGACTTTTATTTGTTTAGGGTTTGTTTTAGGTTATCCTCTCAATGATTATGTAAAATTTTAACATAAACCGTTAAGATTAGAAATGGTTAACCATATACCTATATATATATAGGTAAATTTATAATGGCCAGGGGGGCTAGACAAGTTGCTTTTTGACATTCGAATCGACGAACAAAATGTATGGAAATGACACAACCTTTCGACAAATCGGGCTGTCACTAATGTCATTTACATTGACATTTCCATACATTTTGTTTGTCGATTCGAATGTCAAAATGCAACATGTCTGGCCCCCCTGAACAAACTAAGTTAACATTTTAAAGGCAGAAATTCTAAAAACTAATATGCAGCATACTCCGAGAGTCCGAACTAGCGAAAGTGGACAACAAAAATTTCAACGAAATTTAAATTTTTGAAAATCCTCGGAGCTCCGAGTAATGAATGTATGGAAAAATTAATTTTAGAGAACAATAGATTTGGAGCACGTGGGAACTTTTTAGCTGTTGTAAATATTAATTGATGATTGTACCACACAATAACTAATAGTACGTACTAGTACAGAACGGCCGATCCCCGACACTCCTTTCTTTACTTATGTAAAGCGTCTGTATTTCGAAGGTTAGGGTGATGCAGAGACAAAACCTTTTTGGGTACACTAACTGGGAGAAAATACTTAAGAGGACTTATAAAACATAATGTAATATACCCTTTTTTTGCGTCTGGAAATGCTTTATGCACCGTCACGCCGCCCTGGGGAAGGCGGCGCGGTGTGTGGGACTTCGTTTTGAAAAGAACGTATACCCACTAAAACCAGACGGCTGTTCGCCTCATCACCATTCAGCCGGGGTGCGGGAACGTGTTGACATTCTTCCACGACAATGTAATACACCCACGCCAACCCGCATTAGGCTAGCGTGGTGGACAATAGCCTAGTCCCTCTCATACTGAGGGGAGACGGCCGTGCAGCAGTGGGACAGTATATATGGGTTATGTGACATATACCCACGATTTCAATATTGGTCCTATAGAAAAAGTTGTTGTATTTTAACATCAGAATCAGGCCCCAGGAGGTTGTAAATATTTTAGAATCATCCCTGTATATCATCTTCTCTCTTACACGTTGTTTTGTACGGCGTCTGTCCCCTCGTAGTGGCAACTAATACGAACTACTAGGTATCGTGTTACTTCACATTTGTTGGCACTATTGTTCGTGTCTTCCCCTCCATTTATTTTCACATTTTCTAATACTGCACTATTGCTTCGTTTTGCTGTCGTATTTATTGCTCGATGCTTCTTTGATTTGATAATGCATCGTGCTCTAGATCTTTGAAGAAATAAATTAAAAATACAGTTTTTAATTTCACAAATTATAATTGAATTATTTGTGAAACTCTCAATCATAAATATAACAAAACATGTCTATACCTACGATTCATCAGTAACCACCAAATCATATTTGTGAAATATAAACAAAGCCACATTTTCAATTAATATCTATTGAAACTGAAAATGTGGATGAAAAGAATTCGAAATGAAGGTTTTAATGTAAACGTTTATTTACTGAAACCGGTGAAAACTTAATAACCTAATCGTATATAACGAAAAACAAATGATTTAGATATTGTGCAGATTTTTCTTCAGCTATCATAAGACATACACTATACTCGTAGATTTAAGACGACGCATTGAAGATTTGGGGGTCATGGATCTTAATATTTCTCAGCCATTACAAAACATACGGATCTGATTTTTACATATGTCATTATTCATGTCTTTAGCTATAAATTTGTAGTACAGAAACACGATCGGTTAAACTTTACTGCAGAGAAAAAAATTTTGAAGACAGCTCTTCAAAAACATGGATTCGCATTTTATGAAGAAACGGAACGGATTTAAATCTTCAAATTTTCACTATAGATAAGTTTCAACAGACTCTTTGAAATGGTAATTGGATTTTTTTAAATACATTTTAGATTAGATTTTAAACGAGAAAAACCGTTTTGGCGCATACGACTTTCCACTATAAGCTAGTTTGCACTTGTTTTTGTATGGAGAATGCCTCCTGTCAGTCCGCCACGGACTGTTATCAGCGCCGGGTCTGTGTCAGATGAGCTCCCACGACCAGTATAAGCTGACCTTTCAGCGTACGGGAAGCCTATACAATGTAAATGCTTATTAGACTGGACTTTAAAAATTGACAATCGGTAAAATAGAACAAAGCTAAATGGAGTCGTCTTTGGACTTATGCGAATATAAAAAAATATTATCACATTTAATATATTTTCAATGTATTTCAGGTAACCAGGTCTATAAATCAACATACAATAACGTAAAAAAAATCCAAATTAAATCTAAAAAATTAAGCGACTGGGAACTTTCATGGAAAATGCTGCCTTATCCCTTTGAGATATAAAAAAATAATGTATGGTAGAATTGTTCCTTTTTGATAGGCCTATAAAAAAGTTCCCGATACCATAAGTGTATCTTTTAAAAATATCTTACTATACCCATTCTAATATTTTTTTAAATGGTTACATTATTTAATGTGGTCTATCTTTAAACCATTGAGGATTTTCTTAGACTGTCTTCCGTCTCCATCATCAGGTCACCTTTAGATGTCCATTATGTTGTAAGGTCATTAGGACTACATAACTGTGCTAAGTTTCATCACAATCGGTTCTCAAGTAAAAATTTGAAAGGGTTCATTTCAAGGGTAGTAAAAACATATACAATTATGAATATACAGACGAATATAAAACCTGCTCCGGTTCTTCGTCGGTTAAAATAATTAATGCATACCTATATGCTCTGCTGTCTGTGCAAAGCTGGGCAGGTCGTTACTCGCTAATAAATAATAATATAAACTAGAAGGTACAAGTAAGTACCTGGGCTTGCGAGCTCTGCCTGGACGAAAGTTGGTTAAGACCGGACCAAACGTTAGCCCGAATTCCACGCATTTATTAAATTTACATAAATAACACGGCATCTTCACAGACATAAAAAAAATAACATAAGTTTAAGCTCTGGTTACTCTGATAAAAACTATTTCTATACACTTTTACACACTACAACTAAGCTAATTAAGTAATATAAATTTGTAATAAAAATGTGTGATCCTAATAGGAATGGTAGACCATTTTGTCTTATTCTGGTTTACATAGGAAGAAAAAATACCGAATACCGACACCAATTTTCATATATTACTTAACATAATATCACGTCCGCGCCTGTATTCGTCAAGGGTTATGGCGATAAACTGAGATATACTAATGTAACTAAAAGTTTGCTGGTATGTGTAGGCCCTATGTAAGAGGTGGTGAACCATTTGCCATCAAATTATTACCTACCTACAAACCCAACCTTAGGATGTACCTAGTACATCCTAAGCTTGGCTTTGTGACTGATTACATAAAACGACTGAATGATCATCGTCTTAGCTTTTTCTCAATTATGTAGGTATAGGCTTCCAATGTAACCAATGCCGCAGAATACCAATATTTTACACGAACACGAAGTGACTGCAGTCAGACATATATGCTTCTAAATTTCTAAGCAGTACCAATATTCGAAGGATATTCGAAGGATATTCGAAGTTGTCAGGCTTTCTTGGGCTTTTGACCACCACTAACGATTGTCATAGTTGTCTGTATTCGTTCGTTCGTTAGGGGACATTTTATACAGCACCATCAGTCCCAAAATTAGTAGAGCACTAGACAATAGAAATAATACTTAAATAGTTTTTTTTATATATTTATAAATACTTAAGAAATACCCAGACCAACACAAACCATTATTTTCATCACACATATTTGTGTCTTGTAGGAATCTAGCCCTTGACAACAGGGAAAGAGCGCTTTACGACGTGCTCACCGAGGCACGGAGGGGTCTCGGTATGTTAAAAATGGTCACCAGTATAATTATACACGCACATCATCACACAAAACGGCTCATAACTCAGTTATGAGCTCCAGAAACGACTGTATGTGTTGCCATATTTAGAATTTTATAATTTTTGTTTAAGAATCTTTTGTAGATAGCAGCAGTATCACAACCATGAAAATTGTAAACCATTTTATATTATCGACATCAATTTATTAGCATGCTATTTTGACATGTTACCTTTAATTAGAAATCTTAAAATATACATTTAATATTAGGTACATAATAATTTAATTATGTAATTTTTAATTCCTAGCGGTCCGTCCCGACTTCACACGGGTAGACATTACCGGGACTAGCATACAACTACTACCGTACTATAGTCGCTCCTTAGTACCACGTCCCTACATCCATTTTTAAAACGCAGACATACTTAATTGAATCTTTATCAATATTTTTTGTTCTCAAAATATATGTAAGAAGCCTATAGACCGTCGGTAAACAAGTGATGGGTGCGTGATTCTTGGGTTCCTGATGAATACCTACGCGACGCCGCGCCGCCGCCGAGCGCTTTCTTTATCGCGGCCATGTTTGAGTTAGTAATAAACCAGCCTTACATTAGACGCACTCCATTCATATTAGTTCCGCAGTACTACCATACTTATGAAGCGGATGGGTAACTTCAATAGTTGAGAATAGGAAGGTGGTAGCGTCCCAGATTCTAAGGGTGACTGGAATTGAGACGCCAAGAGAGCATGTGAAGTACGTAGCCATTTTAACCAAAAATTGTTCTGTCCATCTGATCCTGGAGCTAATTATTATTATTATATAATCGTTGACCTCTGGGAACAACCCCTTAAAATATCCATTTAATATTACACAAAATAATTGTTCAAATTAATATTCTTGCAACAAAAATAAAGATAGTAAGCGCGACTCTATGACGTCTCTGTTCCACAGCGCGAGCCTACGATCGCAAACCACGAAGTATTTGCGGGGTGTAAGCGGATGGCGCGGTGCGGGGGTCCGATTTCAGATTCATAGTTTGTCAATGCCTCGCCTTAAATAATAAAGGTTAAGTCGTAATGTATTTTTCGTCCAGACAAAAAAAACTAGACTAGACTTCTGCGGTTCGTAGTTCGAAAAGATCTGAAATATGACAGTCGTTTCATATCTTCCCATTCTCACGTCGTACTACCAATTGAATTTCTCTGAGCAAATTTATTTGTGATATCTGATATAACTTTTTGCCCAACCTCTTTTCTGGCCCATTGAGAATTGAAGCGATTCGCTTCGGCTTGGTAGGTACCTATAAACTATCGATATGAGGTAATAAATGATGTAATTACTACAGTCCTGAACTGAATCTACGGCCGTGCCATAAAATTGAGTTAGTATATAGGTTGGAACTTTAAAAATAAATCTTTTTATGTGCCTTTAATGGCATTTCAAGATCTCCAATGGCACGACGGCGCATAATGTTGTTCTTTCAAGGAAATAAATAATAGAAATATTTGTTCGTAGTTTCTAATGTAGATTAACAATATTTCTAGCAGATCCAGAGATAAAATCTAAGGGTAAATTTACGCTTCCTTGTGTCCAATTTCAATACAAATCATATTCAATATTGTGACCTACGGAAGCATAAGTTTATGCTTATCGGTTCTGAATATTAGCGCTAGTGTATTGTATTTCAGCAATTATTGGTCTCCTTATAAGACGAGATATCTGGCAACAATATAAAGATCAGTTTTATCAAAAGCCTTCAGCAATTCGCCTTCAACAATTTTCTCCATTGTCTTTATGTTTATTAAAATAACATCCGACGACGAAACAGAAATCACTTTTATATGATCTAATAATATTGACGATTCCATCTCGTAAATCTGTATTTATGTAGGCTCAAAATGAGATATACATTATAAATACTAAAAGTGCGTAATTTTGGGAAAATGTTATGACTGAAATATATTTTTATGGGATAAAACGTGTATGTTTCCAACTTTACATGCCCTTTATGTTGTTACTCTAAATCAACAGGATTAAATCGCGAAAATATTACTTTTACACGACGTACGATACCCAGATTACATCCGTAAAATTGTAATGTGGTTTGGAGTACCAATAAACGTACGGTCTTACGTTTACGGGACAAATTTAGAGGTCCATTTGCGAAAACATGCGACCGCAATACGGCATTGGTGTACCAAAATGATGTATAAACATTAGTTAACAAGCTCTGGACATAGTTTTAATGAAGATGAAGCGGTAAAGTTGGCAAAGTAGTTTGTATCGGTGAGTACTTATAAAATTACCGCGGGCGTAATTTGGCCGGTGGCCGTAGCGTTTGAACCAGTCGACTTAATTACCGGCTGTAAAATTTTGGTTTGTATCCTAAATCGGTCGGCATCCGCTGGTAAATGAGAGCTGCATTCCCGTGCACTACAAAGCGCTTTTCATCTTGGCCGTTTTGAAATTCATTTTTTTTTATTTATTCAAACGTTTTGTTTCGGTTCCCGTAGCTCCGGCTCAAGTAAGGCTCTTTAATGAGTTCACCCCAAGTTCGACCTCAAATACACAGTTAGCACTCTGGAGGTTTTTGTGTAGTTTCATAGCGATATGGACTACGTTTTTGCACGAAATCCCATTCAGTGTGAAAATTATATTTAATGCAAAAAGTTTTTTATGGAACGATACTTAATATTAAAAATCTATGTGTCCTCTAGAATAAAATAATGATAGGTACCTATATATTTTAAGGATTATTCTGGCGCAGTCTGGACTAAAAGCTTCTGTTTAATATTAAAATGCAACAAAATTATCTCCTCATGCAAGATTACTTAAAGAATTGGTAAGTTACCGTTGTAACCCAAAAATACAAACTTAAGGCTTGCCAAATTGCTGACGCAGCCCAAACAGATGCTAAGTTAAAACCATTTCTGTCGCATGTCCGATGATCGATGGACCAGAATTACTAATAAGTGGAGCCTTGAGACCGATAAGCGGCTTCATGACATTCGAAAAAGCCATGAGTAGTGTGACAAATTTTTCTTTTTATACCACTACACTACACGCTACGTTATGCGTCCGTAGACTATGGACATCAGGGGTAGGTATCACTCGCGCGTTGCCGACCCTGTAAAACTATTTTCACACCCTTTTTGATTAAACCCGCCATTCTGTAGTATCTTTGGAAACTTTTAAAACTATTAATGCAGATTGGATCCAATTAGCACAGGATTATTAAAGTCGTAGATAAATAGAAAATTCAAAAGAATCGTAAGCAAACACATTACCACATAATAAAGGATAGAAAGTATCCCGCGTTATCCTGAAAAGAATTAGTATTAGTATTACAAAACAGGACCTAATTCAGAAGTTCATGTAGACGATGTCACGGGCAGAAGTTAGTCGTTTCATAAATTTTATTAATTACTTATATTTTTCGTATAAAATAAAAGTTGTACCATTCAAGTTCAAACGACAAAGTTTCACCTTTCACTGATTTTTATTTGGTATAATAAAAATATGTTTTTATTTCCCCATTCCAACAATTACACATCAATTAAGAAGCTATTAAAGCTTCTCGTCAATAGATCGTTCATGGCCAATATCGGCCATCGATTTTACGATGTCTTAAACTTCGATAATAGGCTTTATCGAGCCTTGATAAGGAAGGACCACAAAACACGTAATGAATCGCCAATTAAATATTACGGGCGCGTTACATGGAAATACCGTAATTATATTAAGATTACGACGTGTGAACTTTATAGTTCACGCTATGTTATGGTAATTTAACTACATAAACCAACGTTGTTAAATACATAGATTTGTTACTCTCGTACTAAATGGTGTCTCAGTTGACATATTATTTTAATACAATATGTCAACTGGAAGCAAAATACCTGCGTGTTTTTCCGAGTCTCCCGCGAAGTTATATCGTTATCTAGCTCCTTTTTTTGTCCTTTGTCCTTAAACGTCAACTGTAGATTATATTGGTATGTCAGAAGTACTGTGAGAGGAAGGTATAAAAGTGTTATTTACCTTCTTTTATTTACTTTGCTTTGTTTTGTAGATTTTAATAAATTTAGTTTTTTTAGTTCCTGTAATTGGTGGATTCGTTATAATTAATTAAATAAATAAATAAACTATAACTGACTTTTGACATTAATATGTCGTGATCATAGCCATTACTGAGCTTGGATTTTGATGGGGCCCGGGGGTAATACCGAAACGGATCGATCGACCTGTGCGCTCAATTTGTCCATAGATTAGTAACAAAACATCGCCGGCGTCCATGCGTAAGATAAACTCTCCTTAGTTATCATTACCAAAATATAGGCCCCTAACCAAGTTGCAATCTATCGTTTAAATCGACGAACGAATAGAAACAAAATGTTTGGAAATGACGTGGCTTACGTCATTCCCAAATCTGACGTTTACAAATGTCATTACCATACATTTTGTTTCTATTCGTTTGTCAATACGAACGTTAGATTGCAACTTGACTAGGCCCCTGATTGTCCACCTAACTCTTTAAACGATAGTCTCTTTAAATGCTACTCAAACTTTGAAAGTGCTGTTATGTACGTCTACTATATATACCTACATAGCCAATATTTCGTTGGGGCTATTTAAATAAATTGTTCCATTTTACCTCGGCCCTCTCGAAGGTATTACAGGCACGCAAGTATTCTATAAATATTTAATCGCTTCCTTTGTGTACGCAGAAAGCTCATTAGTCATTTTTGTCGCTATAATTACGCAGTGTATGGCTTTACCCTTCGGAACGGTAATAAAATACCTGAGTAATTGTTTCCCATTCCTTTATTATGAGGCTTTATATATCATACTTATTAACACCGCTTTTAAACTTTGACACCCTTATTGCAAAATATGTTATGTCGAGGGTTTAACTCCCATATGACGCAAATATTTAGGTGATGAACTGATTTAACTTTTTTTTTAAAGCAGTGATAGCCCAGGGGTATGACCACTGGACTGACAAGTCAAAGGTCTCGAATTCGAACCCAAGGCCAACCTCTGACATTTCGAAATCATGTGCGTAATTATCACTCGCTTTAACGGTGAAGGAAAACATCGTGAGGAAACCTGCATGCCTGAGAGATATTCTCGACGGCATTCGAAGTCTGCCAACTCGCATTAGGCCAGCGTGGTCGACTATGGCCTAATCCCTCTCATATTGAGAGGAGACCCGTGCCCAGTAGTGGGACAATTAATAGGTTAATGATTGTGTGAACTGATTTTGTTGGTCTGTGTGTATTTCTAGCGTATTATAAGTATTCACATCAAAAAAGTATATAAGTATTATGTCCATTGTCTAGTACAAGTTCAGCTTAGTTTGGGACTAGATGGTGCTGTGTAAAATGTACCAAATATATGAAAAGAAAAAATATAGGATTTAAACCAAGTTCACATAACACATGTAGGTATTTACTGTATACTCTTTATCGAAAATACGGCGAATCAATAGTTACAAATACATTACATTTCTTTCGTTAAAAATAGCATCCTATTTTCTCTTTTACACGATTTCACATACTAGACTAATAAAACCATAGTGGTGCAAAATTTCTGCACTAAAACTTTTGAAAAGAGCTTTGCCTTACAAAAAGTTTAAAAAGGAAAATGTTACGGTACCTACTGAAAATGTAAATTCAAATAAAAGCTGGTGGCAATTACTATTTAGTTCTTTATCTCTTATTTTTTAGTTTTATATTAACGTTTTCGTTGGAAATATTAAT
Source organism: Acronicta psi (assembly GCA_946251955.1). Lineage (NCBI taxonomy): Eukaryota > Metazoa > Arthropoda > Insecta > Lepidoptera > Noctuidae > Acronicta > Acronicta psi. Next base: position 10,315,390 of record OX276477.1, on the reverse strand, counting down.
TAAAAAAGTTTTAGTAAAGTTCACTAGCGCATAAAACTACATTTCAATAGTAGAAATAAATGGTAGCTTTATTAATTACTCGTTTTCTTTGTTTCAGATTGTGTTGTTCGTGCAAATATATCGACGATGGAGTTTCTTTACAGTGTCTCGACCGAGCAATCCAAACACCCGCTGCCGGTACTAACCGACACGTATTTGTATAGTTGAGCCAGTGACGTAAAATGGTGAAGTAGTGTAATAGACAAACAAGTGATACAATGAGCTTATAAGTTTAAGTGAATGTCGAGTGATCGGGAGAGGATGCCTTACTACGGGTACCGGGAGGGCGGGCCCGAGTCGGACACCGAAGGCGGCTGCTCGGACTCGGGAGGGGGGGAATCGGACTCTGAAGGGGGGTTGAGCACGGAGAGCACGGTCGGGCAGGGCCTGCCCTTCCCCGGCTTCACTCCGGTCGCCCTCCGATACCTGACGCAAGAAACCAGGCCGAGGAGCTGGTGTCTCAAACTCATCACTAATCCATATCCTTTTTAATAGACTTAAGATAGAAGTATATTATCCTTGCTCAAACAATATAAATATCAATAACATTTCAGAAATTTTGATTAGATTCCGAACTGCTCTTAATGATAAACAAAAAGTAATTAGTCGCATCCATCAACTGATCCACAGACAACTCTTTGAGCTCATAAGTGGGACATAATTATTATTACAATTTCAGAGCTATACAGTAGGGAATAAAATATACTCAGCAAAGAATGCAAAACAATATTATTTTATACCTACCAGCTGACCGACTTACCTACCGATTGTTTTATACCGACTGATCCGGTGTCAGGTATATTTTTTATAAATCATACAAAAAACCCATAGAGAATATCAAATATTTTTCAATTTTCCCGAAAACTTTTCCAATTTTGTGATTAACCCGTCCAAAAATTCAATTAACAACGAGGATTTTTTTATTTTTTTAGTATATGGGTAGATAAGACAATCATATTTTGTAAACTTGCTTTGAACAATTATATTTAGCAAGAACTAATAATAGTAACGTTAAGCTACACTTGCCGCGGTCAGTCTATGGATGGGTGACCATTCTTAACATATCGAGACCCCTCCGTGCCTCGGAGAGCACGTAAAACCGTCGGTCCCGGTTGTCATACGAACACCTATGACAATCGTTAATGGTGGTCAGAAACCTAAACAGCCTGACAACCAGTCTTTCCTTCGAATATCGGTATTGTCTAGAAATTAGGTTACGGAGGTCTGATGGCAGTCGTTCCGTGTAAAATACTGATATTCATCCGCATCCTGGTTAGACTGGAAGCCGACCCCAACATGGTTGGGAGAAGGCTAGGAGGAAGAAGAAGAACTAATAATAGTAATATATCCACCAGTTTGTTTGTACGTAAACACTTGGTGTATGACAGTACATATTGAAATTGTTCAGGCCTCTCCAGACTATGATGGCAAACATTCGGATTGACGAAGGATTTGTAGGTCGAGTGGTCATCTAAAAGAGATCTAGTGCCACTCGCTGACAAGAGCTTTGTCTACCGATCTTTGTTTGCAAAGAATTGTGTAGTGGGACAGATATTAACTAGATATATATTTTTTTAGGTAGTTAGATGTATTTTAAGCGTTTTTTATGAAGTGTTCGTTCAAATGGTTTATTTGTTGAAGTGTTCGTTTTATTTCGTTCGCAATTAGAAAAAAGAACAGACCAGTTCATAAAAAAAAATCATTCATAAATCAAATTTTATTAATGAACATCAAGTAAACTCTATTTGGTATTATTAAGGAAAAGTCCAATCTATAGAAGCATATTCTTTGAAAATACTCTTTTAAACAAAAACATTTGTAAAGTTGCATAGTGACTGAGGCATTCAGAGATGATGCTAAGCGTAAAGTAATGCTTCCGTATGTCAAATTTTTATGACAATTTGACGTACGGAAGCCTAAGTTTATGCTTAGCATCGTCTCTGAATATTAGCCTTAGAATCATGATTGTGACCTACCTCTCTGTATATGAAAAAAATAAAGCATAATTCACATGGTCCTTGTACCTAACAAATACACGAATACGAACATGTTATTTTACACTCGCAAGTAAACTCTTTGCCTTGCAATGTTTTTTGACAGAAGACTTTGCAGGCACGCAAACATACACTTACTTAAGTTTTCGTAATCGGATGAACAGTACGACGCATAGGAAACGAATAATAAAAACATTACGAACCAAAAGTATTGGGTAAAATATGTCGAAAGACAGATAACTACGATAGCCTCAATCGACGCCCAAAATACTCGAATCTGCACTATGTTATAGATGACTTATACCTTAAACACAATGTATTCACAACTGTTCCGATTGCACACGGCGAAGTTGTTCCGTTCCACTGTACCCAGTCAAAATCAAATACAAGCGGTACCAAGGTGCAGCATACAGAAGCTCCCAGCCTGTGAATAATCGACGGCGCTCACGAAGATCAAAGCTTTGAAACGCATATTGGTCCTATAGCTCCAAACTTCATGTCACGGAGTCAACTAACAACTCAGTTGCAGTAGGAAACGATACAATAACAAACATATACAAGGTGGAACCCTGGGACATCGACGCCCAAACATCGTGACAAGGTTTCACTCAAGGTCAAAAATAAAATGACCTAGGTCATTCATGTAGAAAATGATCGGTGATTACAGATATTGACATTTTTGAGCGCGCTGTGTATTGCTAAAAACGAGATCATAACGCCCCCCGGTGAATGTTGTCGCGCGCGCGATCCAAAATAAATGAAATAAGAAAAATTGATGAAATACTAACAACTACCTGTAGGTCATACAAATATAATACCGTAAGGAGATAGAACCTAAAACCCCGATTAGGACCCCAGGATCTCATCGATTAGCCATTGTGTCTATGGCACCGGTAATAACAACCTACCAACGAATTTGCTTTTATAGTGTAGAATGTTACATAGTTCATTGTCTATGGCAGTTGAAGCTGGGTTAGTTTTCAGTTCAAAACTAAATAAGTAGTTATTATAGTTATTCGAAATCAAAACTGAATACTGGTATAGTTATTCAAAACTGATTAGTTGTATTTCCATTTCAGATTCCTTACAAATGAGGAACATAACTTGGTTTGCCTTACTCTGTTTGCAAACTTAATTTTAGTTAGTACCACTTTGAGCGCTTTACCTACTGAATCGTTTCATTTGAACAATATACTATAATGAACTATCGTATCTTTAATGTAGAACAATAGAAACCTAATTTCCCGTGTATTACAAACCTAATTGGCATGAATATTTAATCTCATACAGCAAGCCCACTTAAAATAAGTAGGCTGCCGTGTTTGAATCAGACATTTGGATAAATAACTAAACACCCCAAATTTCAGTGCAGTCGTCAACTTCCCCTTAAACATATTCGGACAAAAAGACAAACGACTAACCAAGTTATACTTGTAATGAATTTATGTAAATCGAATGAAACGTGTGTGTTACAAGCTTGTGCCTTCTAATTTTCCCAACAAAGGCAATTTTCAAGTTAGGCATTTATTTCTAATGAACATAAAGAAGAAGTACATATTTGCCTTTTGGCTCGACTCTCTTTGACACTGATGAGTTGCCAAATTATATGAACTTAACATATTACTTATCATCAAGCTTGTATCCTTTGAAAGCTTAGACAGAGTTACAGTACGTACTGATGTACACCCCCAGTCCGCCAGTATGTATGTTTTTATTCCACATAATTGTGTGTGACAGCCTTTTAAAAATTACCGGGCACAATTACCGAGAATTACCGGGATCCGAAATCCAGGTTGGTACTGAGAATTTCCTAATAGAGAAACCCAATACCACTTTACCCAGTCTTGTAATCGAACTGGATCTGGAATTAAGGGACTGTAAGACTGAGCGATAGAGAACAGTGTTGTTTATAAATATGGTCCTTCGAGCCGAAACGATTTGTTCGAAGATTGGGCAAGTGAATTCCTAGCGCAAACTGAACAAGGCACGGGAAAATACCTAAGTACATTGGTTCGGATCTACTATCAAAACATTGCGTTCGTTGAGAGGTACTCCTATACCACGTTCTCAGGTTGACAAACAATCAAGTTAATAGCCAAACACTGCCTTCCTTTGTATCTCTGTTTGAATTTGTTGGTTTTCATTCTTCTGTCCATGCACAGTAAATTATATTTGACGTATGTACAATGAAATCCTTAGATATATTGTATTTATCATTAGATATAGCAGCAATAATGAACCCATTAGTTTTGTGGTCGTAAGCACGACTGCTATGCTATAGGGCCTGGGTTCTTTTTCCAGGTCGAGCAGTGATGTTTAGTTTTTCTGTGAATTTGGATTAGGTTCTTGGGTTTAGACTCGTCGTTCCGTATTAGCTATATGGGCCTAAATATACCAGTGAACTGAGGGTGTACAGCAGGTGAACTGAAGGTGTACCTCTGCTTAACCTTTCGCTGTATTCCTGCCTAATTGCGGCATGCTCACATTGCAGCATGGTCCTCCAAATGAAAGGCCTGGAATCCAGACTAGGTTCGAGTTAAGAGATTTTGATTCTCTTAGGGATTCTTTTGATTTGTCTTAGGTTGATTTTGTTTGTTTTAAAGATATTACCAGACGGCCAGAACTTCTTTTTTTTATATTCTTGTTGTTAAGGTTCAATTTAATCAATTGAATTAGTAGCTTTTGCTCTCACAGAGTAACAAACGGCCTTTTTCCTCTTTGAATATTTAAATCAATTTGTGCTGCTATCTTCTTAAGTCTCATCAATTTTCATTTCTCAAAGTTATTGAATTTTTAGTATCAACATAAATTTTTCTGCCACCTTATTGCTTACGGGAGAGTACGTTATTCATATTTAGTTCGAAACGCAATACCTTTGCTACTTAATCATCCAGAATAGAAACCATTTTTACCAGATATTAATTTTCTTTTATAGTACAAACAAAAGTTCAAAGTAACAATACCAAACAAAATCATCATGTTACCACAGCCAGAGCTAACTATCATATAAATTATGAAAAACAAATCTGGTTAGTTTCAACTGCGCGGCATGTGTGTAATGAATCTAAATTGTTTTATGCCCACATACTTGGCTGCTATATGTTGGTGAGTTCTTTTGTTGGTTGCCATTCATAGGATTTCTTTCATCTTCAATTTGAAGCCCTAAAGTCGTAATAAAAACGGATGGTAATCCCTTTATGGCCTCGTTGTGATTCACAAAAACGCAATTTCAGAGTTTGCACAAGAATTAAGTTAATGTGTAAAATGTATAATGACACTTTTTAACTTTAATTTTTTACTCAAATTAAGAGTGCCTCTGATGACGTAATTTTCCACTCATTTATTTAATGTTGCCGTAATGACAAAGTTGGGTTAGCGGCCTAAAATATGTTATAACAGCCGGTAAAAGAGAAAGAGGAACCAGCTTCCCACTTCCATTTTATTCTTTTGTACCAACTCTAGCGCAGCTGAAAAACAAGACCTCAAAAGCGAGTATATTACTGGGGCCATTAAGGTAAAACATCATAAAATTATGAGGCAGTTAATATGCTTTTCTAGAACAGAACCTACTTTAAGCTTCTTTGCCAGAGATATCTTAGTTATACTTACCTAATTCTTTCAATATTTAAACATGAATAAAATAATTCAAAGAATGTCTTCAGCGAGTCTCGGAAACAAATTCTACCTAGATATTATACATCCTCATTTATTAGTACGATTCAGCGTCAGGAATGATGGTTTCCAAATACCAGTGTAACTTATTGGGGTACTAAAAATGATATATAGTTAATAAACTGATGAATCATGAATTGTTATATACAAATGTATCATGTTATGAGTCACGAACGCATGGTTAATTCTTTCTTAGGATCAATTCGTGTAGCCCAAAATATTTTTTTTATTCACGGTTTTTAGATCACGGTATAAATGGCAGACAGGGCACAGGGAACAGGGCAGTTACCAAGAAATTGCACCACCTGGGAGCCAAACTCATTGCCTTTCTACAGTAACAGTCGACTTATAACTAGAGACAGTCAGGCTGTTCAGATATTTTCTAACAATAATATGCTGCCAGGACTTCACACAACTCTACCTACTGCAGATAATAATATCAACTGTTTACATGCCAGTTTCAAAACCAACAAATATCTTAACGTTTCCTCCCAAGTTATTTCGCATGCTAAATTAAACTCTGTAATTTAGAGATAAAGTATAAATTTCGTTGCGACAGTGATGATGTCGACTACTCCGCCCCACTCGTATCTCGTGAAGCACTGAATAAATTAGGTTCTACAGCTCTAGTGGGTGTAAGTAGAAAACCAGTGTCGCTTTGTCGTATTCTGATTCTCGGGTACAACGATTGACACGATTTCCCTCACTTGTGATAACAGGGCATTATAGTAAGTCTTATAATGACGCACAATGTGTCTCTTATGTCTCAAGCTAAAGCTGGGTACTCATTTAGCAGTGTTGCATGTAACGTATCAGATACTTTATCAACCTGCAAGTGGGTACGGCTCGTCCACGGTCCACCGCGTATCTAGCTACGAGCTACCGGAGACGCCTTTGTGTTCGCAGTGATACCGCCACTCGGCGGGTCACTGCAAGCTTACAGCGCTCCAAGTGCGAGCGGCTCGCAGTGGACTCGTAGCTACGTACTCACTTGATACCGTATCTGATACATTACATGCTACACTGCTAAGTGAGTACCCAGCTATAGGGTTTAAATTTAAATGATTCATGTGTCTTCATGAACGCGTTTTCAGGTTGTCAGAGAGGGATAGCGCTACTTAACTTATCGAGCGCCATCTCTATCATAACAATTTAAAGTATGGCCGCCGCGATGTGGTTTGTTTAAAAGCGTTGCCCGCGATTCCACACGCTACGGAATCGAGATAATTAATTTTTAATTAGGAGCTAATTAACTTTGAAGGAAATTATATTTTCAAACTGTGTATTTTTAATTATACCCAAAATTATATTCGCGTTAAATAGGGTACGTTTATCATCACTCCACTGAACAGCTATCGGACTTGTTATGACAAATATACAGTAGAAATGTAAACGTATTTGTAATTAAAAATGAATTGATGTGAATAATATAATATGTATGTGCAAATATAACAAAAATCTAGTAGAAATCCCATTTCTTTAGGTTTAAGCTCAAGTATCCGTCACGGGTTAGATTTCTGAATAAACCTCCTAGCTTTTTCCCAGCCAGCCATCAAGCCAGCTCACCCCATTCGTATTTGTGTGAATTTTCTGATGTTTTATTTGTTATTCTTGTTATTAGGGGTTGAGACAAATCCAACAAATCAAATATGAAAATCGGCCTATCACTTCTCGAGTTATGTGATAAACAAACCCGACTTTATTTTTGACCTAGAGATATGAAAGTAAGTAGTGTGTTTGTAGGTATACTATGTATAAAAATTGAAATGTAGGTCTTTGCTAGGCTTAGTTTCAATAAAAACATTTTTAAATACTCATCCGCCATCTTTGCGTGTTATATAGCTAGCTGCCTACATAATTATGTATGTTTATAGAGGTGTCATGCATGTCGTTATTGCTTTTGTCTAGACGACGTTTATTACGAATACCTTTGGTTGAGCTTTATCAGGCATGCGCTTCATATTGAAATATTACCTGTCAACTAGAAAATTCCAAAAGTTGACTATATGATCAAAAGTTGTCTACGAGTATATACATACATACTTACATAGCTTCACGACTGTTTCCCATAGGGGTAGGCAAACACTAAACATTTCCACTTCCTACGATCCTGGCACACCACTTTCGCTTCATCTATGTTCATTAAACTCCCAATGCATGCATATAATATTTATAAAGAAGATAAGATATATACTTTTGTTTGTAATCATAATCAATATTACATTTGTATCTAAGCGGATTCAAATCCAATCAAAACTCTGAGCAAAAGGCTCACCCCTATTCCCCACCCGGACCTAACATACTTACCGGAATTGTGAGTAGGTATACATAAGTACATCTCTGCTTAATCTATCGGGATATATATGTCGATTCAAACTTAATGGCAGCTCGGAACATCGCAATAGTTTGATTGGATTCGAATCCGCTTAGATACAAATGTAATATTGATTATGATAACAAACAAGAATACCTATATTTCCTCGCTCGTAGTATTTGTCAGAACAAACTCCAACATCATTGCCAAGTAATAACATGAACCTATCCAAAAAAAGGCCTAGTTTAATCAGAGTTCGTGTGAGCGTAACGTAACGACATGTGTTAGATAACCGTAGCGTCACGGTAATAGTGGGTCCCGTTGGAGCCGTGCCGAGCTACGATCGAACAATTGTACGGGCAAACTCACGCCAGAACGACCGCCTATTTGTTAGCACTACCCTGCAATTATGTAAATAAAATCGTACCTTCCTAACTGCCGCTTTAGGCTAGTCATCTTAAGCGCGAGTGTTACGCTCGAGGTCCTAAATTTCATGTCCAGAGCCAGCAGTGTTGTTGGGATTTTCTATGAAATTTTCAGTAGCAGCTCGAAGTTTAAAATTGTGCCCGGTTAATGGCAATAGGCTCGCCCCATATTAATTGTGGCTCATGGCTAAGTTATCTAATCTACTCTAACTAACCTGATCAACAGATCTGCAAGATCTACGCATGTCGCCGTAAACTGTGGATTGGTGACCATTTCTAACACATCGAGACCCCTTCGTGCCTCGGAGGGCTCATAAATCTGGATGCCTTCGTCGTAATAACTGTCTGTGTGCCAAATTTCAGCCCAATCTGTTGAAAGATCAGTCAGGCCGTCACGGTTTTCTTTTATATTACACATTTCCGCCAGCGGCTTCGTCCGCGTGGTCTTAATAACTTTTCCCCCGTTTTACAACATTTTAATTGCTGCTCCGCTCCTATTAGTCGTAGCACGATGGTATAGCCTATAGCCTTCCCCGATAAATGAGCTATCTAACACTGAAAGAATTTTTCAAATCGGTCCAGTAGTTTCGAAACCTATTCAATACAAACAAACAATCAAATCTTTCCTCTTTATAATATTACTATAGATGTATTTTATGCCACAATACATTCTAACTTACAAGTTTGTTACTTATTGAAATTGCTAGAATCAATAAGCTATGCAATCAAAAACAATGGCTTTATGGAAAACTAACGCTGCAATATTCAACAAAGGGTAGTTTAACCAATTAACTACTTCAATATTATTCTGCTTTGTTCGACTATAAAGGAATATTTGCAAAGTGGTAATGAAATGAAACTGGTCCTTGAGCTCATTTATAATGGCCTCCATTCAGTATAAAATGTTATACAGATAAAATGACTCATTCTTGTTATCGTAACATAAGGTACAACCGTGAAGCTTGAAGTACAGGGTTTGGTTCCTATGACAAATTCAGACTCAGTGCCTTGATTGGCAATAAGATGCAATTTTAATACCTGTATGGTGAAACATCGGTCCTAGTTGTCATAATGAACATCTCAGTGAACTATGGCTGTACTTTAGAACACCTCTGCTTAACCCTATGGGAAATACAAGCGTGACGGTACGTTTGATGTAGTATGTTTTAAATTAAATTAAATTCAATTTATTTATTTTGTGAACATAGGTGATTACAGGTGTTTTTTACTAAAAATATCTATTGTAGGAACCATGTCCCGCCGTAAAAGTTGTATTCTCGTGAAAGTGCGACCTCTATTTGCTGCCCAGACTTCGGGATTTTGAGTCGTCCTTTCACAAAGTAAATACAGATTATAAATGGACAATGTGGAGTAACCCGGGAAGTGGGTAAATGTGTTGGTGGGTCATGGGCACCCTGCCACGCTGCGGTGTAAGGCCGGGCTGCATAATGTTGTTATAACTGTCTCGACGGTGCCAAGAAACCTTGTGTATTCGCAAACTTACTACTAACGGAAGATACAGATTAGATATACCTAGCCAAATGCACGGTTTATGTTCCAGATAAGTTAAATTACTTTTTTTCTTTAGAACTCAGTATCTCTACGACAAAATAAAACGAAGTGTATATAGAAATTCCTTTATGAGCGCCAGGGAGGCTAGTCAAGTTGCATTTTGACATTCGAATCGACAAACAAAATGTATATATTAGTGACAGCCCGATTTGTCGAAAGCTCGTCCATCATTTCCATACATTTTGTTTGTCGATTCAAATTTCAAAATGCAACTTGTCTAGCCCCCCTGATTTGTCAAAAGCTTACGTCATTTCCGTACATTTTGATTCAATTCGTTTGTCAAGTCAAATGTCAATGTTCTATCTTACGAAGACCTTTATCTTCGACATAGAGTTCAAATATCATTAATGTAACGGACTTCATGAGATGGAACGTCTTTAAATTGCAATTTGTCGAACCCCAATTTATAGAAAGCTTAAAATACTTATTGAGTTAATGCGTTCGTCGATTTGATTAAAACTTTTGTCTTATGCCAAATTCGAATTTTATTGCAGTCAAGGTCAGAAAATGTTAAGGACATGAACGATAGTTTTATACATAATTATCTACGTAGTTACATAATATTAGTTTGTAACTACGTAGATAATTATGTAACCATTATTAGTTTAGATTCATCATTGTCGATGTCTACTGCTGAACTGTACTGATCTCCGTCATAGATTTCCACAAGGACCCGTTAGGTGTAGGCTGCCTGCGTCCAATCACTACCAGCGACCTTTACCGGTGATCATTTTGTTTATGAACTGACTCTCACTATGTTATCTGAAATAGTTTTATAATTGCCAAAAAAAATACTATGTCGTGCGTGTCGATGGAAAAAAATACTATAGTATTTATGCAAGAAGTCATATTACAGATAATCAATCTTTGGTATAATAATGCCAAAACATTCTAGTTACCAAGATGTTAGATTAATAGCCGAATGAAATCGTTAGCAGATGATGCGGCAAAAACGATTATATTAGGTTTTCGGCCTGACGCCTTTACCATAGTATTAATTTTGATTGTTTTCTGGTCGAGATTCTGAATAATGATATATCGCTATCATACACCTTGGTTATTAATTTAGCGATTTTGAATAATCTTCCTGATAAACTTTAAACTTTGTAAGATGCTATTATCTTTAATGACCAAGGGAAGATAACAAAATTAATCAAATAAATTCCATAAACTTTTCAAAATTGCTTCTGCATATTACATGCTCCTGTCTAGGAGCAATTTTTAGTTTTATAGCAATTAAATTGAATAAATACCGAGCCCAACATAAATACATGATGACTTATCTGGCCTGACAAACACAAGTAAAAATAAAAGCAAAATCGAATCAGAACCAAATTTGTTCAGTTCCCAACATCCCCCAGGCATATTTAGAGAAAAATATTGCATGAACAGACAGATCTCGTAACAGATTCAGGCAAAGATAATGTAATAAGATTTAATTTAGTTTGAACAAAGAAGAGGAGCGAACAGAAATTGATTGCGCCGGGCTTCGGCACATATCCGCAGAATAAGAAAGTAAACATGTTTACGATCCCTGACAATTGTATCAGTGCGGAACCAATGTAAACAACTGTCTGTATCTAGCAATGTATTAAATACTTATGTTGGTAATCCAAGTTCTTGTTCGTGATAAAAGTTTTCTCCTACGAACATGGTACGCAAAAATATTTCCAATATCAAGTTTGTGTTCTTTGGACATGCCAATAAAATTTTAAAATCAATAAGTATTTTAGTGGCAAACTGTTGTATTGCTTTAAAAGTATCTCATCCAGACAGCTGCCATTAAAGCGTATACGTTTCTGAACATTAAAATATGTTTATGTATACCCCGTCGCTTCATATTCAGCTTTCACTGTATCTCCCAACAGTATGTAACTAAAATTAAAAAAGTTCTCTTGCACAGAACCGTTTTTACGTAACGCGAATTCTCGTATAATGATCCTCACAATTGAAATGAGTTTCTTCATTAAAATGTAGGGGCGTATCACGCCGAACACCGAAAGAGCCCTTCGCTGTAATGCATTGTTATCATGAAGTCGCCTTTGATATATTTTTCAAGCTTTTACTAGAAAATGTGCGCTCTCAAGGTTTTTTCCTGTCCCATTTCAGTGAACAGCCGTATTATTTTTTCATTTTTCTTCTGCCTAATAATGTATTATAGCACTTTCTGCACTGTTGTGATAGCAATCTGTCTGCAACGTGATTTTTATCAAAACAAAAATATTCATTCTTTCTTTCAATCATTTTTCAATCATTGTATCAGTATAAAATGGGAAAGGAAATGACTCTAGTTTTTCACGTGGAATCGCGTGGCTTTGTAATTTCGTTTTTAGCATTTGTCGCGACGCGACGCAGAAAGAAAACAAAATGTTACCAACGTCGTTTAAACTAAGCGTGACTACACTCTTATGTCAAATGCACAAGGTCCACATTGGACTTTTACAGGGGACTGTTTTGAATGTGAAGTTTCACTTGTGTACAGAAACGTGGTGCCACAAAGCAGTGCAGCTTGTCTTTGAAATGTTAGGAGAAAAATTCAAGGTAAATGAGCTTATTTTCGACCCGCAGACAGCGCACCAATTTAAAACCTCAATAACTTTATATGAATACGTTTCACTTATTCTCGAATCTATTCAACTTGGGCTTTTGTGATATTATTGTTTTAGTAAAAAAAAACTTTATTTTCATATTATGCATTAGTAATTAAATTCCAGTATGTGAAGTTTTTGTTACAAATTTTATAAAGATTATGAAACAATTGACTTTTGAATTTTTAAAACAAAAGCAAATAGCGGCTGGTAAAGTAAGTGCCGACCTCTTCAATGGAGGGGCTTTGTCTTGGGCTATGCATCTAATAAAACGGAGATAAAAAGTCGATTCTGAATTAATAGCCCAGATTGAGGAGACTGGAGTGGCTGCGAAACCAATCCAATTAACTTTTAGCGACACTTCCACCGTTTGTCAATAGATTTATCTCGAGATTTAATTCTAAATTGAATTCAAACCTTATTTTAACTTCAAACTCACTGATCCGCTCAAATAAAATTAGTTTTCTCTGAGTATCGTTGTTATTGCTTTTTATTGTAAACATAAAACGTTTGTCCTGTTAAAATTTTCCACCAAAAGCTTGTAAAATAAAATAGACATTCTCACTCCAAATATTTTTTATGAAATACGAGTACCCAATAACGAAGCTTTTAAGGGCCAAATATAATATCATTCAGAAAATAATAATGGTGTTGACTCAGTTTTTCATTTCAACAGAACTCGTTCAGAAATGTCAGTCCATTTGTAAAGAATGAAATATTAAAGCGAGAGACTCGATGATTTGAAATCAGAGCCGCTATCGCGCGCTCCTTCACTTCAAGATAGAGCCTCGTTTGAACATAATCAGTTTTACTTGCCTATCATATTTTTGATTCAGTAGGTAGTTCATTACTACTTCCTAATAAAATATCTAATACTGACTTAAACAATGACATTTGGCACAAAATGTTAGAAGTTCGCTTTCGAAGTTCACGACTTCAGAATTGAAAACTTTGTGTCTGTAGATGCTATTGGTAATTCATGACTAGCTGCAGAACCCAGTATTAACTCTCATAGAATTACGGCTGAGTAGGATTAAGAGCAAGATACATATATTCAAACTTTTCGTCATGTGGTGATGGCTTGTAAAAGATTATGAATAAGATATTGATCTAATCTATTCAGAGTTTATTTTGCGTCTCGTTTTTCGTATAAAACTTGTTTGATTTCGTCTTGTTTATTTTTCGTACCAAAAGCAAAGTCATCAATAAAGACATCACGTTGCTTTGAATGACTAAACACATTATGTAACGGACATTTGCAAAAATAAAACTAGCAATTGCGTAAACAAAAGACGGTTGGAACGTTCACGATTATAGCCGTTTTACGGTCAATAAAAAACGTATCATGCACAATCAATGACAATCATTGAGCGAAAATGCGGAAACCGATATAGATGCCATTACAAATTCGTGAATAGCTAATTCTGGCACCGTAAAAATGTAAATAAAATGATTGTGATTTAATACAGTATAAGTAATACTCAACCGTTTTAAAATTATACCAGTAAAAACTGCTAATGTTAATGTTGTGCTTAGCACTGGTATGATACGAATATAAACATACTTACTTGCATGTTACTGGTCCAGTGTAAACGAGCGTCAGTCGCCGTTTGTCGGGACAATAGGTAGGCCGGTGGCGTTTCCCTCTCATAACACAAATCTTTTGTGATACCCAGTCGGCTCGATCCACATAATGCTATGAGATTACTCATTAAAATAGCCGAAGAAGATTAATTCATGAGATATCAAAGGTTTTGATCAAAATTTGCTGAAAAATTACCTAAGCACCTTCTGAAATCGATTGATTGAAATTGTATTGCGGTACCACCATTATTAATGGGTGGGGCTCAACGCAACAACCTATTACGGTCGTGCGGAATGTTAAGAATTCCATAATTTCATGGTCGTGATATTAGGGCAAGTGCAAATTTTAGTTAATACGGGTCCAACTTAAGAGTCGATATGAAACCCTTTTTGGACCTTTGCACTATCTACTGTACAAAATAATTTGTAAGACCCTATGAGCATTGTACGACGATTTACGACACAGCAAAATTTGGTGAGTGAAGTATGAAGTGACAATCGGTCCATAAGGATTTACTGCGCAAAAAAAGCCCTTTGGTATGTCAACTTTTCGGTCGTCCTATTCATCAAATATGCAGCTAAAAGGTCCAATATGAGCTAAAGGTTGGATATTTTTCCCTGTCGTAGGTTATGAAGCGTTAAAGGGGCGGTGGGTGTATTCATTTTACAGGTCATTAGAGTAAAAAGGGTAAACAAAATTGTAGCTGCGACCTTTGTCCGCGTTAAAACAAAATCTTTTTTTTTTCACTGAATAACACGCATCAAAACGTAAATAATGCTTATATTATGGAGATGAATATTTTTATATTTGTGACTCATTCATGTTTACGACTGTTTACAGCGGTTTTACACGCTTGTTTTAAGATAATTATAGGGATTGATGAACGGCGCAATCTTTCCGTCAATACGAAACAAATATACCTGGCGAGAATTGATGGTAAAATTCATGTCTGCAATTTGATGGTATCCATTTGCGACCATTCTCTAAGCCCAGTCTATAAGCACTTTGAACCAAAAATAATAAAAAAGGGATGATAATCATTAGCAATTTCCCGTGCGTAAAACCCATCCAAAAAAAACTTTCATAAAAACATTTTCCTTGTTGTTGTTTGCTATTATTTATATTTCCTCCTGGATTCTCCAAATCTCTTCATCGCCAGTCTCTGATCACCGTAAAATAAATTGCATTCTAGCGCATTTTCGCAGTACCTATAGTATTTATCACGTCCTTAAAATATTTTATTGCACCTTGTCGGGACTTTAATGTGCAGCAAAATTCGAGGGTTATATAAACTTTTGTATCTCAACATCTTCCTATGTTTGCTTACGAATGTGAGTTTCACATACGAACTTGGTCTTAAAGCTCAACTGTACACCAACACAGTTACACTGCACAATTCAACATTTCCTTGCAAGTCTACCGTGTTAGTTATGCTAAATACGACACACTATTTCCTTGCTGAAGACATCTCAGCTTTTAAAAGGTAATTTACATGGAGTTTCATCACTTTTTTCTGTAAATAGATCCTTTCTACATTTACAAGTCAATGTTTTTTTTTATTATTATTTTATTATTAGATGGCGTAGTGTTATCGGCACAATTGAAATTTTCTTGTAGTTAGAGGTCCTGAATGAGATTGCCGTCTCGAGCAACGAATTTTGGTGTTTTCTATAAAGTATCTACTAAGTAGGAAGTATTTGGATTTATTCCCGTTTCAGGCCCCCCTATATACATATCGGCGAACGAATAGAACGAATATTAGTGTGATAAGTTATTTTTAATGAAGGAAATTCAGTGTGATAATTTTGTGTGTCACTATAGTACAATAAAACACGCACCAGACAGCTTTTACATAAGAGCCAGCTGACTAATTTGAAACCCATTATCCCAGCTAATTCTGAATCATGAGTCGTTGCAGTCCAGGATTTTCCAATAATCAATCGGCATAAGTCGCCCAGTACCGTGTCGGGTTTGATACGGTATGCATACTTCCACCAAGCGTGATGTAAACTTCCTTAGGTAATGCGGAGTCCACAATTGATTTATTGCCAACGCCTCATATTGAGCTTGACTGCAGTTTACAGTTGCAGATTGTGCCTGATGTAACCTCGATTCTGGATTGGATAATTCATTGAGAATTTCTTCTATTGCTTGGAAAGTGTTGATTTGGACATAATATAGTATAGGTACATCTTTCTTAACTTTAATATGGGTTATGACTTCCATAGCAGCGATCTGTTCGTACACAATCTATATTTTCCTAACAAATTTTATCGAAATCAATTTAGTTAGGCGTGTAAATTATAAAACGGTCTTTATTGCATTTTGTAATTGTATTATGAATACAATGATGTGACGACCACGACCACTCTGTCAAGAGTGTAGCGACTAAGAAGAAGAAGAATTGTATTATGATTAAAATGGAAGAGCGAATTTACCAGGACAACAGAAATATACAGATTGTGTCATTCCAAAACAACAAAACCTTGTCATCTGTTTTAAAATGTCAGGTTTTCTAAAAGTACCAGGGATACATAAGTCGGTAGGGAGGAGGGACCGCGCCACTTCAGTGGCTGTTGACGACAAAAAGAAGGGAAAAAATGTCGACAACGTAATACCGCGATGACAAATACGCCATTTTACACTAGAGATATATTTCAGCTGAAAAGTTTTGTTGCTTACTCCATCTGTTGTTAGGCACACGTTCGTAGTATAATTTTTTTTTCGAAGTCGTGAGGGTGATCATAACTCTATTAGTATTATTATGGGAATTCGTGTTCATGCGTTCCATTTTTTAAACTCGTACCTCTATTATTTTTTGTGTGTTATATGATTACGTTTCATATTTTTATTATATAACATAACGGATCTTACGTATCAGAAACACATAAAAGTACGCTTTGAGCAGTGACGCGGCGACGTCATGGAAGAGCTTCGTATCGTCACTATACATGACTGTGTAGGCACGGCGAGATTCCAGATATTTAACGACAGTTTTACGGTCGGCTGGAGCCGAGCTGACTCAATGCCGTACTGGGTGGACGACCAGTATTACATAACCTCCGTAAAAAAACTAAAACCCTCACACTACACTCAAAGGCCAGAGCTCAAACGCACTGGACGTGCACTACACTTATCGTAAATAATTGAAATGCATTAAATTGTAAATAAATGTAATTTCTAAAGAAAGTTCTAGTTACGATTGAAAATATAAAAGCTTTTATATGGCAATAACAGAATTTTAATTTTGAAATTCGATGCAGCAAAATAATATTATTTTTCTGACCACTCTCTTAAACAAACAACTACTTTAAAAGAGAAAATACATTCTCTTTGTTTTCTAAATCAACTTAGACTGCCAGTGTCAAACAACATGTTGCCAAGTAAATAGTAGAACTGTACAAAAGCCTTCTTAATACTTCGCAGCTTTGCAAGTTTAGGACAAATAAAATTAGACCCGTTCTGACTACTATAATAATATGTAGGAAGACATTCCTTTCGTGTGGTTAACTACAGCTTCACTCGCTAATCTAAAGGTCGTAATATGAACTAATTAACTAGAAATTATAACCTCTAAGACATATAATTTAAAATAGATTAACAAGGATTTGTTGAAAGCGTTTCCAACGGTAGGTAGGTATATTTTATATTTCATAGAGTCTTTTCTGAACACTTCAATTAAATCCTCTTTTCTTTACCGATATTAATCTCTTAGAACCAATTTCCAACCTTTCAAAACTTTATTATCGAGTGATCTAATCTTTGTTCATGTTTTTCTTTGAAATAAGGATTATGAGTTACGACAAATTGTGCAGAGGACTTTATGTCGCGGGCTGCCATCCGTATTACAGCTATTATCAGCGTTATATTTCTTCCTAATGGGTAATAGAGTAGCATGTTAGCAGCATCTTTCGAGAAAAATAAAACACCGATTTATCTTGTGCGCGTTCGACGAGAAACAAGGGAATTTTCGTCTTATTTACGCGACTAAGGATCCATTATCTTTATGTCTTATTTAAGATCTTCAAAGCTATTTTGTTTTAAGTGCAATAAACCTAGCCTACAAACATAACAATGATAAACAAATTAGCGCAAGTTGATTTATGAAGCATTTATGTAATCCCCTTTGCTCGGGCACACAATTGTAAAGGCCTTTTAACAAACAGATGGGAGTATAATGGATAATGCTAGTCATGGCGGTTCGCGCTTCCTAGCCTCGCGGGAGCTCCTTACATATCCGATTAAGATGTTCAGTAAAACAAAAAACATTAGTAGGTAAATAAATACAATTTCAAAAATAGTTTCTGAATTTTATTCAGAAACTCCTTTAAAAATGTATGCTTCTCGTAAAAAAGTAAAATGCAATTATAAAAATTAAACACAGAATAACAATGGTCTTCGACATACATCGACCACATCACTAACCAATGCAACTGTAACTGGCCGCAAACACGGAAAGCCGAAACCGCGCTTCCGTATCCTCTAATTAATGCACGCGAGTCGGCCGGCCGAAAATAATGAACATCACTATGGCGGTAATGGCCGCCACCATTGTACACATAATTATTTTACTTATAACAGAAGACAAGACGCAACGTTTGTAAACCGATGAATAAGCCAGTTTTCGGCTTGTTAATGTTTTTATGGTACTGTAATAAAGCTAATTTCAGAAGATACAGGCGCTTAATGTGTTATGGGGTCTTTAAAACTTGATAACATCATTTGCTGAAAGAACATTATTTACTGCTTTGCTATTACTTAAACATTATGAGATCTGCAACAACTTTATTATTCTGAAGTTTGTTTACCAAGAAATTAACGCGTCAAATATTTTTCTTAAAAAATCGGGCTATTATGTCATTATATACTAGTTCAATCCAGGGTTTCCCAACCTGGGGATCGATGGTCTGATATATTGCAATGGTGCGGCCATTTGTTTTTATTACTAGGGCTCCGTGGATCATGGTAAGGTGTCACTTGGGGTCTGCTCTAGTTTGAAAGGTACATTGTTATAACATACAAAAACTAAACGTATTGTGACCGCAACGTTCTAACATAAAACTGACACAGAATCTAGACGCGAACACTTTTAAATCGTTCTGACAGAACACTAAAGCGAATCCGACAAAAACCACAACACACGGAATAGTGTACGACCACAAACCGGCTTTGTTTCATACCACTGAATTCGTGCCTAGTCAAGAAAGTCAAGGTTGGTTTAAACCACAAAGCCGACCACACACTCCCACTAGAGGTACTAAAGAGAATTTTTACCACATTTTCATTGTTGGCGGCGGTTCAAACACGATCTAGTTTGTTGTCCAGAAATTAACTTTACATGCGAAATGATATTCATGAAATGAGTGTTCATGATGTTGTATTTTGTATTTTATTATCTTTTAACATGTTTAGTATTCAGTTATTACCATGCGTGTAAACCGTATGATGATGATGAGTTATTTTAATGAAGTAGAATCCACTAGCGGGCAGGACTCGACCCTGCGTCTTATGGTTAAATACACCAGACGCTATGACCACTAACCCACCGCGAGTCCTACTTGTTAGCAAGTAGGAGTCGAAATCTTCGTCTCCAGATGACGTTAGCGACATCTATCGAAAAGCAAATGCGTCACAACTTGATGTAAAAGATGATAAATAAATATTCTTTTAAATTCATGGATTATTTTATTCATTACATTTATTCCAAATCTTTTGCTTCGCGTCGCTCTATATTAATTAGGGTCTGTTTTGCCACCTCTGGATAGCCGCTAACCGCCGGATAAATTTAAAAATGGAACAAGAATTATATGAAATTATCTGCCAAGTAATTTAACAGGAACTTATCAGGAGGTGGTGAAACAGGCCCTAAATATTCTTTATCTATGGTAAATAGAAAAATTATAATTTGAACGGGCTACCCATACTGTGTTATCAAAGCAAAGCTTAAATCAATTAAAATGATAGCGATCATTAAGAGCGGCTCTGAAATCTATCAAGGGACTGTTGGACCCAACGGCATTTAATTTGAACTTCAGTAGAGTTTTCTCTTTGACGTTCCAGTTATTGCTCTAACGAACATTATTAAATCAAATATTTGCTTTTGATTATTTGAATTTCCGTATCTTGGAAATATTTTTATTTAAAAATAATGATCCGACTTTAGTCAGTAATAAGGCTTTTTCAATCTTGTATTTTTTTATGTGGCACGTTTATGCTTTGAAAATTATTTCCTTAGCTATGTTTGCACGTGGTTCGAAAGAATATCGATGTTGGTAATCCTGTTGAACTGCATTACATTGGGTATGTACCAGCCATGCGTCGACGACCAGTGTATAACAAATCGATGCAAAATATTACAGGTAAGTTGCAAGTTATAATTACAATTTGTAATGATAAACATTTCACTATAACAATACGATTTGCTAATATGATATTTGAACCTACATTTAATAAAAAATGTTTACCAACTAAACGCAAAATAGATTAGCAATAATTAATACGTTGTTCAACCCAAAGCAGTAAAAAATAAAACATCGATTTCAAATTTCGAACCATTAACAAAAGGTTCTCAATAGTCTGTGGAAACAAAACAGTTTTTAATCAAAAATAACGTGCACTCTGCAAAATTAAAAAAAGAACACAGACCGATGAGAAAAATTGTGAGGGCTTCAAGTGATTATCTTTTGTTTTTATTTACGCGCGTAAATAATTTAACTGCTCGTTGTAATTGAAATTCTTAACATTGAAATTGGTTGTTTTATTCGTAAAATGGGCAATTTTCATAAACACCTGTTGCAGGTTTTCGACGATATTATATTCGCGTTTTTCACATTGGAAATGACAATTAAAATGGTGGCAATGGGCGTTTACGGACATGGAACCTATTTAGCGGACTCATGGAACAGACTGGATTTTTTCATTGTAATGGCTGGGTACGTAGCATTGTGTTATGTAATATGTCTTATATCACGTGTATCTATGTAATCGGATATTTGCAAAGAGATCTGAGCATTGCGAACATTTTTGTTTTGCATTAAGTACCTATACCTACCCACAAATACAAATATCACGATTTTTGCGAAGTAACATATTATTATTTTTAAAGTTTGCAAAATATTATGTTAGAACTTCATGTCGTACTTTTTTTTTCAGAGCCCTGGAATACGCATTAAACGTGGAAAATATCAACTTATCAGCAATCAGAACCATTCGAGTGCTGAGGCCTTTACGAGCAATCAACAGGATACCAAGTAAGGCAACAATTTATTTTTAATTTTCGTTTAGCCCCTTCTTCTACATGGGGGGCTAAAATTATGTGCCACGAGTTCACGACATAATAAAATTATGTCATCACATTATATCGTCTTGAGCTATTCTCTGTAGAAGGAATGCGACGACAAATTATCTCGTATTATTAAAAGTATTGTCTTGTCAGTTGGGAAAGGTAAACTCAAAGCTGATCACAACATTTACAACCAAGTAGGTACCTCCATTTTTTTCATTGAATTCGCAATACTGAGGAAATTGGCTTTACAACATAAACCAACTGGATAGATGCAATAATTTATGTTACTAAACAGATTTTTTTACGATCCCATATTCATTTGCAGAAAGTAAAAAATGTGTTTTATTTGATGATTGCTGCAATAAAAATTTTTGGCGCCTCTTTTTGTAATTTCGCAGTAGATTATAAAAGAAATACTACCACAGTCTATGTAATACATAGTAGATAATGACGTAATATTAAAATTTGGCCATCTAAGGACAATACTATAATTTGGAATTTTATGTTTATAACCTTTGTTAGTGTTAGGGTAAATGTTTTGGATTTTCCATGGCCATACTGAAGTGGTCTACTACTATGAATAATTTATAGCATGAATTTCGACCTATCCATCTTTCAATATTTCGTAGTTACCAAATTCTTGAACAAAATTATAAAAGAAACCGTTTACAAAAATTAAAGTGCTTTCTATAGCTATTAACTACAGCTTTCTTGCTGTTAACCTCGGTGCTAAACTGAGGAGAGCTCTTAATACGAGAACCCTTTTACTTTAGGTGACCCCCGCACTACTAGCTTTGTTAGGTAAGGGTAATTTATTATGTGTTTATTTATAGGATGGGGTCCTTTCCCAGTAGGGAGTAGGTTTATTTAGGCATCAAACAAAATACACCATTGAGACCATTTTATTAAGGTTGTATAAATAATGTCACGTAAAGGACGACAGATAATACTGTGCCTGAGATTATATACCTTATACATTTCCATAAAGTACAAATTCAATAAAAAAACTGCACCTAGGCGTCAAAGTACTCCTCATCTGTCATCTGGTAACGTGCCCAGAACCAACCAACAAGCCCACGTTGAATAGCAATGCTGATTCTCTGCCCCATTTGCATAATTAGTTCAACATATCGGAAAAAGCACTGCCGAAATAATTTAAAACATCACATGAGTAATTATTTTTTATAGTAAATCCACAACACAAGTAAAACTAAGTAGGTACCAAAATTATCCATACATGAATGGTTTTTTTCTATGTACAGTTGTATGTACAATTTATCCTTAATACCGCAATCCTTGGAACACCGCAAATTTCATAATATTATTGAATAGGACATATTTTTTATTATAATAAGTACTTTAATCAACAATAGAACCACTTTAACAAATTGAGATGATGATATATTATTTATTATCCCAAGAAATAATGAGATGTTATCTATACTTAAATATGACCCAACAAAAGCCTTTATAATATTTTGTGCGGCCGTCAAACATATTATACTTCTTATATACTTAGCCTAATGAAATCCCAGCATACAAACTTGGCACACAAAAGAACTCCATATCTCGGTGGGTACTTATAGAAATTAACCCGAGTCAGAATCGGGAGCGAATGTGGGCGTCGATCGATCCACGCAACAAGTGAAACGGAGGTTCAGCAAGCCACTACGTCTAGCAGAGATTATAATCTTGCAGTAGGCAGTATGTAGAGATTTCCAAATCATACACTGACTTATTTTTTTAGAAAAAAAACGTATAATACTTATACAGCTTAGGTACAATGTAGACACACTAAAAGAAGACACTTTACTGTGTAAGATTATGATTAAGATTAGAAGTATGTAAGTTCCGGAATTGATTACGAATCACAGCAAGTTATCATAAGTTAGAATTTAATGTGTAAATACTGAAATTATAGGCCTAACACAAGGAACATCAAAACATTATTGTATATCTAAGAAAGGCTTGTCAATACGAAGATAAATAAAGGAGAATAACCGCGAGTACTTACCTACTGACGCTCACGATAGATAGTGTATTGTGTAATAGTATCTTCGCTCCGTTTTTCACGCCATTTATTTGAACGCGTGTCAAACCACGCACGTTCCTAGAAGTAACCTTATCCAGGGTTCAACAATTTGATCAATGAAGCGTTACGTTTTCCACGAAATGGCTAACAGCATGGTTTCACTAATTAATGGTATTCTACGAAAAAATACTTCCACCGTGAAACACTCTTTTACTTAAAGTAAGGCTAAGAGCAAACGCTCATTCAAGTGAAAATACAGCCGTTTCAATTAGACTTCGTAGCATCTAAACAGAGGTGACTTTGCGTTTACAAATTTTAATGATTTCGCTGTTTTAGCTACAACAATATTCAATTTCGAATCCATTGTGTAGTAACTTGGAACGTGATGGTGCATACGAATTAGATAAGGTTAAGTACAATATGATATTCTACAGATGGCAATAGTATCAACTAATAAAATTACAAATACACGAACTATTCTTTAATTCTAAATGTAGTTATTCAAATGAATACTAGACATTTAATAAGTAATTAAATTTAAATACAAACATGCAATCTTATATTATACACTCAATTACCAATGTATTTCATTGAATACGAAAATCATCTATATTGCCAGATCCTAGACTCCGAACCAGACTTGTGCCAAACTTGTGATTGTAACCAAAAAAGGTACTTTTATGATTTAATAAGGTAGATAGATGTATTCCTTAACAACACTCATGATGAGTGAGATCAGTCGAGCTAAAACTAACCCTTTTGAATACATATGAAACAGAAAGGCCTCTGTCATATTTACCCGTTCCGTAACACACAATTCTGTCAACACAACTGTTGCTCTCTAGGTCCCTACATAGATAACAATCGTATTTGTCACACCGGACGACCCTAAAGTACCTACAGACATTAATCATGCTTTAATTATCGCAGGCCCTTCGCGTTTACAAGGCGGAAATTTGCTCTCCAAGAGTACCTACTCCCTAATCTACTTCCCCAGTTACCTGTGTCTACCTTCTCCCTATCATAATATTACGTACCTACCTGAGGATTTTATCTAAATTAGGTTGGAGCTGTATAAATAGAATATCATTATGTTAGAACATTTGCTCAACATGTTCATCAGAGTATATTTTATATTCGAAAATTTTAGATAAGGTTTTTTGTTGATGTTTCAGTACTTAGGTACTAGTAATTTTCCTTACTCATCTGTATTAAATAGAGACTTCCAATCTTATTTCGACTATAGTGTATAGGTACGTAATGTTTTAAATTTGCGTTCGATTTAAACTTCTTATATTTTAACTGAATAGCTAGAATTTACGACATTTGCTATCAAAAGCAGCGTTGCATTTTGAAACAACATTGAAATTCAACAATAAATCACGACAGCCGCGCGGACCGTCGCGACTTCCAAACGGTTAGCATTGAACATTCAAACAAAAGACGGGTTCTAGCTAAAGTTTTGCACAAAACCCCATCTGGGGCTCGCAAACAACTGGGACAATGCAACTCAACCGCAAATTAAATCGAGCCACGCGCACCCGCGGTTACACATACATCGGCACTAATTTGCCCCCGCACAATTTATTGCTCCCACGTGCCTTTTTATTCCGTTAAATTGAAATATACATTTTGATTTGCATCCTATTACGACACGCGAGTCTCATGTAACATGTTTATTAGTGTTCCCCAAATACACAGAGTATCTAATATTCAGTTTACAAATAACAAGCTCTGCAGTAGAGTACTAGTTAATCCTCTTCGGAGTACGCCTGGCCGTGGAGCGAATTAATTGAAATCCATCTGTCCGTTCATGTGAAACTGCATTTCAGCAGTAAATAAATTCACAAAGTTCAGCAAATTGCTACCAATAGGGTGCAGAGCGATTTTTACAATATCAGAATAATTAGACATCTCCTGTGATTTTAGTTTCAATTCCGTAACTTTTAGTTTTACATTAATCTCTGTAAACATTTAAAAGTAATAAGTGAAACATAGAAACTAGCCAGCATTATGACCTTATTATTTTGTTTCTCGTTTATTACTTGGATATGTATAATCTAAGGCCATGATGAAACTCCAGTTTAAAGCAATTACCGGCCAAATAATGCTTACTTAACTACATATTTAAAAAAATGTATCATCACATAAAGTCTATAAGCGACCTCGTTCTTTTTACAGGTATGCGTATTTTGGTGATGCTACTACTGGACACATTACCCATGCTGGGAAATGTTTTACTACTATGTTTCTTCGTATTCTTCATATTTGGAATCGTGGGTGTCCAGCTTTGGGAAGGAATACTGAGACAACGCTGTGAATTCGTTCTACCGTCGAATGTTCTTCGACCCAAGTATGTATAACTACCTCATTCATGCATTTCTTATCGAGTAACGTTATGAGACTGGTGATAACACCTGTCTCCTTCTGCCAACTTGGTACTACCGTAAAAATTAATTCATAGATATAACCGTATTTTAGTATTGAATTATTTATTGCCAAATTTGTATGAAGCAGTAATATTGAGTGGCAATATTTGAATTTTGTGGATGGAATTGCAGTTGAAATAACTTTTACATTTGTTCCATTTGCTCGAGAGCGCTCGCCTTAGCGGCACGTCCCATTGCTAACGTTGACTGCATGCAATATTTAACGCTTATATCCTCGGCGAGTACATCCATCGCTACTCTGTATATCATTTTGACATTTTGTATTTTGTCATTGCATATTGTTTTTGCACTGTTACTAACATTTTAACAAACGCGCATGTTGGATAAATAAGCTTACAGTCGAATAAACTACAACACACTTAAATATTGCATTCCGTCAACACTCACAAAGTAAAATATTACAGAGAGCACACACAAAATGAACCATTTGAAAATGTAGTAAGTAATACATTGTCAATAGCTATCCCCACTCTCCGTAACTCCATTCATACTAATGTAAAACAATTTACAATGGTTCAAAACATACCAACCCAAACATAGAACAAAGTAGAATATTACCGTCATAGCAAACATGAACCAGTGCCATTCATACTCGAGACTAACCAAAACATTTAGATTTAGATACAAATAGCTACAGCCAATATTCAAACTAATAATAATGAGGTTTCATACTAAACAGGAGTTGATTAAAGATATATGTAACGTTATTGCATTTCACTAATTGTTCAGTATGAAACCACATTGTTAATTACCATACATACCTTTAGAAGTAAACGTAGGTACATAACACCCGTCACGGCTCCTCAATTTATGTTCCAGAGACCTGTCCGATTGGTACAGAGTGCGCGTCAGAGTGAACTCGTAAGGATTTGCGATCAAAATTAATGTGTTTCTATTAAGAACATTGCGAACTGTTGTAACGTGTACCTTCACACATCTGCCGTCCAGATGTGCTATCGTATTTGCTTCCCTTTCACGAATTGGCAGTTTCGATGAGACAGTAGGTCTCTCATTATCTCGCTATTCAATTAATATCACACTTGATTTGCTAAATTTTATTAAGAACTGCCGATTTGTTTCTGGTCCAAACACAGGTAGTTCTATCAACTTTTCTGAAATATGTGAAATACTGTTTCCTTATTATGATTTTGAATAATCAATCTACGAAAGTAGTGATTTTGTACATCTGTACAAATAATTTCCTTTACTACGTTCACTATGAATAAGATAATATTCTAGTCACGATTATCTTAAAATTTAGGTTACTCTATTTCTGAAGAACAAATACAAATTAATCTACACATCAATTTAACATTATTCCATAATTCATTCAGTAACAAAGTCATTATTGTAACAATTAACATTCAAATTAAGCTTTGTTTTAGCCATTGTTCTGTCGTCTGTTAATCTGCATTTTTGTTCTAAAACTGGTTTTATCTTAAGACAAAAAAATATATTACAACGGTTATTAAAAATGCATTATGACATCCACTGTTGAAAACTAAAAGCTTTGCACGTTGAGTCGTTTAATCCATGAGACATTTTAGTCCAATGTTCACAATAAAGGCCTTATAGCGATCATCAAGAACAAACCCCGTAACGACCGGGCGCCAAATGATGTGGGTTACGGCCAGTCCTCGTGTTTCTATGTACCTTCTGTCGTTAAACGATAACGACCCAAATGCTACTCATGTTAATCTTCTGTGCTGATATTTGCCAGACTTTCCCGAGTCATCTTTATTTACGCAACCATTACCGTTAATTGGGACACCTATGATTCTAAACTCCTTTCTATGCTTTCGTTTTAGCATGTGTCTGCATGCGCCGTGTGTTTCGATGTACTAGTCATTGTTTCGCCATTTGCATGAGTGTTAGCAGTAGTGAGAACGAAATAATATTTGTGTTCCTTGATATAAACAGTCAAAATATCAATCATATTTCTACTGAAACTACTGTTTCGGAAACAAAACGGAATTACCTCTTGTTTTCTCTATGTACTATTCTTCATTATACATTTTTCGGATATCAGTAACAGTACTTTCAGTGAAAAGTTTTAAAATCAGTTTCATTGTTTACTAATCGTGTCACCATTTAACGAAAGACAAATGAATAGTTTGCATTAGAATTACCCCAAACTTATACCTTAACATGACATAAAGACAGAATACAAAAATTCAATAAACTACTCACCTCAAATGCAGGACAAAATTCTTTTAAAGTTATGTGTCAATAAAATTTATTCGTCTTGCAGTATATCGTTTTACTACGAGTTCTCCAAAGAGTTGGATTACATATGCACGACGCCTGAAGACAGCGGGATGCACACTTGTGGGGACTTCCCTCCATACAGATACGGGGCCCTGGTGTGCAATGAAACAGCTAAACCTTACTCCTACAACCACCCTACAAACACGTCGTGCGTCAATTGGAATCAGTATTACACCAACTGCACTCAAAGGGGGAACAATCCCTTTCAGGGCACGATCTCGTTTGACAACATTGGCCTCGCTTGGGTCGCTATTTTCTTGGTAAGATATCTATGGTACCTACTGGAACGTTTTGTGGTATTTATCTATAGAATTTGGGTTTGAAGTATTAACTTTTTTATATTATTGCAGGTGATATCGCTAGAAGGCTGGACGGATATTATGTATTATGTGCAGGATGCACACAGTTTTTGGGATTGGATTTACTTCGTCTTACTGATTGTGGTAAGTCTCTTTACTTTTCGTGATAAGGCTGCTTATTGTCTATCGCCTATCACTGTACGCGATTCAAAATATCATATTTATATTATATCAGCATTTATTACACCTAAATTTCCTACGATACGCTTTATTACAATATGTGTGAAAACGTCAAAACAGAATAGCCATAAAAAGGAAAAAATAAAAGCAAAACAATATGTAACGGCCACCCCAATAACATTAGCTACACAAAAACTGGAACGATCAGTCAACTGCGCTATAACGATGCCATTATCTCATAAACACATATTTGTCTTATAGATCGGATCGTTTTTCATGATCAACCTCTGCCTGGTCGTCATAGCTACGCAATTTAGTGAGACGAAAAAACGTGAAATGGAACGAATGAGGGCCGAGCGTGCACGATTCACGTCGTCGTCAACACTCGCCTCTTCTACAAACAACAGTGAACCCGCCACGTGCTATGCAGAAATTGTTAAGTACGTCGCACACTTGTGGAGACGCTTCAAACGGAGGATGGCAAAAAAGATCAGGTCAGTAACGGATATCTTATTTATAAACATCCGCCTATACATATTGATATAAGAAAGAACCCTTTCGAATATTCCTTTTGACCGTAAATCTCTCTTATTTCCTTTTCGCAATCCATTCCAGATATCGTTATTGTGTTCTCTGGGAACATTAAATTGCACCCAGTGTTATTTCTTTCCCTAGAACTACATTTATACTAAGTCCATCATTTACAATGCAAATGCCCATGAACACTTTTATGCGATGGCTAGCATATTTTTTACAATTCTTTGCAATAAATGTTATTCTCGTTCTCTGTTATCGATAGCATTCTGGCCTTTCATAGACTTTGTTCTATGACCTTCTGTTATTTTTAGCGGACCTAGTCGACCTTTGTAATTTACAGTGCTATATTTGTTCAGGGTCTATCGATATCAACGTGCCCAGCTTCAATGGCGCACTAGCAGAGAAACTCTACAACTACCTTCAAATAAACCGAAACAACATCATTCTTGCTGTCCGCGTGTACATCCACAGGTATTTTATTTATTATTAGATATCAAGCAAGAATACGGTCCGTCTGATGGTAAGTGGCAACCATAGTCTTTAGACGCTAGCAACTTTAGTGGTATCACTTGCTTGCTATTTTGAGAACTCATTTGTTAAGTCGCATTTTCCCAGTAGTTTTACGGTCTCCAGTAGGTACTTTGCATACCGCAACACAGTAACGTTAATATATTACTTCTTAGCAGCAGAATATTCGTAAAAGCAATGGGATTATCTCAGACGAACTCAGCAGCAGAAATTTACCACCATTGTACTTTAACTATAATAACATTCCTCACTTCTGTAGGATCGAAATAATTTCTCAATTAATTATCTAAGTAATATAGTCTTTTGGAAAGTTCATTGTTCATTATAACGTTCAGGATTACTTCGAACATTCTCATCAACTGGTTGTAATGAATTTTGAAATAATACCTCTCCAAGTTTCCGTTCGTCTACAGTACTACAGAATACCTTCTTAAGAAGCGAGAGTTATAATAAAATATTCGTGGCGTCTTACAAAGCCGTTTCCGTGTCGAGGACATGTATTGTATTGTTGCTGACACACTGTAATCATTACGGCTTCCACTTGTTAAAGCCTTTGAGAAATGTGAGGATTACTTAAGAAAAGAAAAGAAAATTAAATGGTAATTGTGAATGGTTTTTATAACAATAAGGCTAGTCGACAGAATGGCATAAGTACTGATACTTATAAGTGAAATTATACTTCTTATTCATTAACCAAGGTCAAGATTTATTCGTAAGTTTTGCTACATCCAATTATTTATTATCTCAATTAAAGCTGTTTAACATTGTTATGTATACACATAAGCAAAAAAGTAATTCACACACCAATATATGAGACTAACTGATGAGAGCGGTAAACTATAAATTAACGTATCGCTTAATTAATCACAAAAGTATTGAGTATACAAAAATTTCCTATTGTAAAGCATTGCTAATACATTTTTCATGTTACCTTCAACTAAAGATCTTGACATTTTTATACTTTAACACTCGTAGCAAAGTGCTACGAAGTTGCTACGAGGCTTAAAACTTTTTAATTTATTCCGTACTCGTATAATAAACTTACCTGTTTCTATTATTTGTGTTAAAATAATTTTACAGTACACAATTATAATGTTGTATCTACATAGAACTATTTTTTTAATAAACTTCCTTTATATATATAATTATAGAAATAAGCACCTAAATTTGGCTTAAAGTTAGATATATCCTTCGCATTACATTTCGTCTATATCCCTTGTAGCAGGGTAATGGAGGGAAGAGTGTGAGTGAGGAGGGGAGCGGCGGCCCGGGGGGCGAGGAGCCGGTGTCCCGACCCAGCCTGTTGCGCGTACCCTCGCTGTCAGCCGCTGATCTTGAGGTAAAACTAACATTATTGAGACAAAGTCCTACCACTAATTTGATTGTAGAAGCTGTGTAAATTACTGATAACATTTTTAGTTATAGAAAGTAAGGGCCTGTTTCACCACCTTTGGATAGACACTAACCGCTGGATAAATTCAAAAATAGAACAAAACTTGTATGAAATAATCTGTTAAGTCATATGAGGTGGTGAAGCACAGGCCTGTTCCACAGCTTATTGATAAGTTCCCGTTAAATTAGCTGGCAGATAATTTCATACAAATCTTGTACTATTTTTACTACTTCACTTGTACTAAATTCATTCGGCAGTTAGTGGCTATCCAGAGGCGAAACAGAGACTTTGGTCCTCCAGATCTTTTGCTAAGAAATCTCAGTTTATAGTGATAATGTTAACACTGAAGCTAAGAAGATTTTCACTCTATCGCCATGCTTATTTGGAGATTTACTTGTTTAGAATTTCACTTATCTTAATCTGCACAGGACATCGGCTTTCCAAATGCATACCTACTCTATGCATTCCTACTCTATTTTAATAGGAACGTATGTAAATGAAAGTGCTATTTGGTATGATGATATTTGGTTTAAATAGCCATTTGAACGACCCAGCCCATTTACGCGCCCTCGCTGTCCGCCACTGATTTCGTAGCAATGGCTACGATTATTGAACGTTCGCTTTACTAATTTAGTTAATTTAATAACGATCTCTGGTAATTATAATGGATACGAATGATACTTGATACTTCTCTGGCCTTTTGACTTTTATTAACCATAAATATAATTTACTAGCTTTTGCCCGCGGCTTCGCTCTCCGTGGATGAAGAAACAAAATTGAAAGAAATCGATCCCGCCCGATATGATAAAAAGCAGCTCACTATAACAGTTTCATCATCCTCCTAGGCTCCTAGCCTATGCTGAAAATATGTTAAGCTCCGGTTCCAATCGAAACAGATGAGGTTAAATATAAATATCTTACACAAAGCAATAGCGGTCAGACTGGTTAAAACCGATAGGTATCCTAACTTTAAATTGATCGTCTGGTTTTTTGGCCTTCTGACTACGATTAACGATTTTCATAGGTTATCGTCTACTATGCCGAATCAATTGCCATTTCTTAACGTGCTATATAAGGTACAGAGGGTCTCGATGTCTTAAGAATGGTCACCCATCCATAGTCTAACCGCAGAAACCGCTGCTTAACCTATCACTCAGCGTAGTTATTACTTCGTCAACGTTTTTAGCTCGGTTTGAGTAACTGTTACTGGTACTGGGGTACTCTATGAGGTACTGAGGTGATACTGTTTGTGAAACTGTGTTATTCAAAATCACTCCAAAGGAAAATTGAAACTTCAGTTAGTCGTAATAACTCGTAATTCTAACCAAACTTTACAACTATTGTTTAATTTAAGTCTATACCACTTTAAACGTTTATAACTAATCAACAATCACGATTTCTGCGCATATGACAACTTAATTAAAGAACCAACATTAATGATCCCTTATATCAATAGGAATACATACTACAGAGAGGTCAAGCTCTATCTCAGCATCTACGCAACCGAGTGGAATGAGATATACCTCATTTTTTTAGTTGAACGATGGACTTTTAAATAGAAAATAAAAAATCAAAAACCAGCAATGATGATCTCTTCTTTCTATGGGCTTGCGTACAACAGAGAGGTCAAGCTGTATCTGAGGTTCTATACAAATAATTGAAAAAAGCTTTGCATCAGTTTTTAAGTTGGAAATTATGCTTTACAACAGTTAACACAAAATTCAAATCTATTCAGTAGGTTTAGCGCCAACCCCTAACAAACAGACAAACAGACAAGAATTCTAAAAATCACATTTTTGGGTTCGCGATCGTTTATATACTCTAACCCAATTGTTTTTTTTTAAATATCTTCAATGTACAGAAACGACTTTTTTACAATTTTATAATAGTATAGATTATCCTTCAATTTATGAAATTTAATTAAAATTAAGCAAACCTATATTAGATATCTTTATATGTTTTTTTACAGTTCCTGTGTCTATTACATTACGGTCATAATCAATCACAATCACAATCAAATATTTAACTTGGAGCCAAATTAAAACTACCCATTTTTCAATTTTTTCTTACGAAACGTGTCGCTCTTTAATTGTAATAACTATACCTACTACTATAAAATGCCATTTTCTCCCTTTATATCAATGTGTTCATTTATAGAACGCATCAAATTTATCGCTCCTGTCGCCTCCATCGCTGGCTCGTCGAAGATCATCAGTAATGTTTAGTGATACCGTGCTACTGCATACGCCCACCACACCACACGGCGCCCATCCCCACAACGTGTGCTCATCGGAGAAAATGACGCAAACAGGTAAAATAAAACAGAGATATCAATAGCAAAAAACGTTACTTATTATATCTATCTATTTCATTTACCAGTTATAGTTACAATAAGGGACGCAAAATCAAGAGGCAAAACCATGAGTTTAAATAGTCACTTTATATGCCTAGTCACACAAAATAATGGAGCCTCTAAAAATTAAATCTGTTTTCTATTGAACCACCTATCTTCGGAGTCTAGTCGAATGTATCGAAAATCCAATAAACGAAATGGCTTAAGATAAATGTTCTTGGAAATGTTTCGACAATACCTTTGAAAATGTGAAAGCACCCATCTACGCCTGTAAGAAATAGCTGCTACTTTACCTGTTGCTTGTACACACTTGAAACTTTCCCCATCTTACTCGGAACAAACTCCAGAATTCACTACAAAACACTTTACATTCAATAGTGTTAAAATGTTTTAACAATTTCAAATGAATATTTGTAGATTCATTGTGTCAGCGTGACTGGCTTAAGAGCCAAAGTGGTGAGTCTAGAGGTGGTAGATCTTATGGAAGCTATTAGAAGGGCATGATCAATCTCATTTAAACTTCTCGCTTTTCTTCCTCTACTTCTTCATAGAACTGCCTAGGATATGGAAGTGAATCCGACCAAAATGTTTCCTAAATTTGGTTTCCGCTTATCCCCTTTTCAACATAGGTTTAGAACTCCTACACTTCTGGGACTTGATTTACATATAAAAATCTTCAATCTTCCTTGAATTCTTTATTTTACCTCGAAAGCATCTTGTTATATTCCTATGAGAGTAACCTAAAACATTTTGTAGAAAATATTCTCTTCAGTTTAATGGCCGACCTGGGACCGGACGAGAAACGATAAATATTTAATTCTGAACTGATTGGGATGTTTACATATTGTTATGTAGGTATTGGTGAAACTTTGGGGCCGGCTTAGGGTCGGCTAAGTCCATATTTTTTATGAACGCAAATAACCTAAACCCATTTAGATACCGCCCACAACTCGGTTCTCGTAGAGGGCAGAGGTATTATATTGGTAGTTAAAATTTGGAATTTGGGGTTTGAAATTTGGTAATGGACGGTACTAAAGTATTTCGGTTTAGTTTCCATGCAAGTCTGAATGTAACAGGATGTTTAGAAGGTGTTAGAAGTGTTTTGTCCATCTGTTAGTCCGTGTGCTGTAGTATCACTTATTTGGGGGCGTAGAGTTCGACCTGCCGACAGGCGACAGCGCGGAGGAACGCGCCGCAGCCGGGGGCACCATGTCTTGTCAAGAGCTCCTCGCACTGTCCGGAGCACTATCGGCTGCTCTGCCCACTGGACAAGTCGCTCTGGACTCGTTCTTCGAAGAACTCACAAAAGGCATTAGCAAGAGGGCTGGAGAAGAAAAGTCGGATACTAGGGTAAGTCAACCAGCACGCAAAACTGCCGCTGTAATTTGTTCGGCACATTGTTCAACAAACACCTACTAAGCCCAGATAAAATAAAGGAGCCCAAGCAAATTCTGCAATTTAAAATAGCCGCAGAGCTTAGCGACACGATAGTACTTATGTAAGAATCGCGTAGCAAGTGGCAGTAAAGACTGCCACTATTTCTACCTGCCCTGTGGGAAAAACTCGTGTATGTATTCATAGCGAGGGAAAAATGTAGGTACCTCAAACTAAATTCATTAAATTGAAACTTAGGTACACAATTTATAACCAGCCCACGATGTATCTGTCATCGTAAACTCTTCATTGGAAAATTTAATAGCAACTTGTACAAAGTTGTATTTCAACCACGCCGAGAAAGTACTATTTCAAGATGATTGATTAATTATTCATGCTCGTAAATAATCAAATCACGATGGAACTAGAGGAATAGTTGTAGGTATGTAAATGTATCAACACGATCAACATGATAAAATTTAAAAACAGTTAGGGCCTACAGGAACACAAAAGAGGCTACATAAAAAAACATTTAATTTCATAATTTTGTTCTATTTTTTAGTGCTGAAACAGGCCCTTAGTCTCGTAAAGCGTGCAAAAATGGTATAATAATTATGATCTAGTATTTTTAAATAAAAGAACAAAAGTATTTGTGTTCTTATCATTTTTCTAAAATCTCGTAATAAAGGCAAGTCTCGTTAGTATTGTTTATTGTACTAAGTACTCGTATAAAATATTATTAGGTAAAACATATGTAAATGACTAAAAATCGATTAATAGATTGTGGAAATAGAAGATTTCTCGTGCTGCGCGGACCTCCTGGCAGCCGAGGCAGCCGCTAAAGAGACGCGCAAGAGTCGCATCAGTAATGCGTGCTCAAAGTTCTGGACCAGTATATCCAGAGCCCTGAGCAGACTCAGGAAGAAGATCAAGTTTATTGCTGACCATAAATACTTTCAACAAGGTAAAAGGAATAAAGGACAAAGTTTCATGTTAAGTTAAATAAGGCCACCATTTTAATGTTGCAGTTTAGTGTTTATTTATAAAGCCAAAAATACATATTATGTTCACTTATAAATTGAAAAAATAATTTATAATGTTGTACTTATATATATATATTCTATTTCACCGAACTATTAAATATATCAAAATAACGATTTTGGCGTTGTCTATGGTATGCAGAAGTAGCAAGTAGGTACAGTAAGAACATAAAATAATGTTCGATTCTACATTACCAAAATCATTTATATAGCGCAAAATACAAGTTGTTCCAATGCGTTTTATTACAATTTGACATCGTTACGTGATATAGTCAGATATAGCTGTAATTTACAGGTATATTGCTGGCCATCCTAATCAATACACTATCAATGGGTATTGAATATCACAATCAGCCGGAGGAGCTCACAGTGATCGTCGAGATCAGCAACATTGTGTTCTCGGCTATATTCGCTGTAGAAATGATCCTGAAAATCGTGGCCGAAGGACCGTTCAAATATATTTCCAACGGATTCAACGTCTTTGATGGCGTTATTGTTATACTCGGGTAAGAATTTCTTGAATTTAAACGTCATTATAATAATAATACTTTTATTTCGAGTATTGTAATACTCATATAGTGAGTACAAATTACTTAATGCTATGTTACTATTTTTCTTGAAGTCTATTATGGGGAATTCTCTTCGTGAACAAGCGAAATTACCATTAAAAACGCTGTCAGTCAATAAAAATTAATAAAATTTTAGGATCTAAATTTTTTTACTCTTTTATCTTTGAATGAAATAAACGTTGCTTCAAAGTATTGGAGAATATTTAGTGTTTATTGTTGTTATACCAGTATATCAGTGTATTTAATAAAAGCTACAGAAAACTACAAACATTTCTAAAAATCCCGAATCATGCCGGCCGATTTTAATCCCAGCTTACAAAATAAAATATAAAAGTAAAATATTTCATACAATACGAATAGTGCCGAAACAAACGAGTATTGAAATGAAACAAAGCGTACCTACTATCAAATAACGGATTAAAGTAACTAACCTAAAAGGAATGTCATGCCATTTGGTCGGAAGTTCTTTTTTAAATTATTGTTTTTATTTGAAATTATGATGTGTCGATTTTTTCCTTCATTAAAAATAACTAGTAATTTTAGCATGGAAAATGCTTGTTAAATACAAAAAGATTATCATGTGAATTTTATTTTGTATATTACGATGTATGTAACGAAATCAAGAATACCTACTTATACTCATTTATCGAATTTATGGAGTAGGTAGGTACTTGTTTTCAAATTTTAAATTATGGGCTACAATACCTTGATATCTAGGTCAGGGGTCCAGGGTACGTAATGTATGTACGTAATTGACTGTGGTTTTGAAACCCGGCTCCAACGTAGGAACAATATAATGGGGATTCATCGTGAAACAAGTACCTACATTTCACGTTATGTGGGACGAACAGCGATAAATCACGTTATTGAGCACTTGAATATAGAATAACGACATAATTAAGTGAACACTTACCTCAAATTGTCTTAAAATGTGACGGATTCCATTATCTTTAATTCTGTTATATTAATTTTTGAACAGTGCATTTGAGCTGGCTCATAGTGTGGGTCAAGAAAAAGACCTAGCAGGGAGTTCAGGGCTATCCGTCCTCCGCACATTTCGCCTGTTGCGTATACTGAAACTGGTCAGGTTCATGCCCAACCTGCGTCGCCAACTGTTCGTCATGCTACGCACCATGGACAACGTCGCTGTATTCTTCTCACTGCTAGTACTGTTTATCTTCATATTCAGGTAAATACTGATATTTAACTGTAACAAACCTTAGTCCATCAAACCATGGAGACAGATCAGGTTCCTAAAATTAAATTTAAAGAAAGGTAACATAAATGTATGCAATAAACAACAACGATAAAATGCATGAATTTAAAATGAAGATAATTTTTAGGTTTCTTAAGTTCATTATTTTCAAATAAATTAAAAATCTACTATTTATAAGTTTTCTGAAAATACTTTTCTTTTCAAAATTATTTTAAAGCCTGTCTGTTCTATTTAAGTAGGTGTCTACCTACAAACAAAAGATTTTTTTATAATTTCGTTTCTTTGCTTAACTTTGTCTTATTAAGTGTGCAAATATAATATTTCACTAGGGACTTATTAGGCGTTATTTAAATATCTGTCTACAAACCTGACCTTCAATTCAAGTTTTATTTTTATGTAAAATCTATATTCTTTTCTCACACCTGTATCGTAGTAAACTTATAGTAGTCAAACATCACGGTCCCCAGCAATCACTCATTG
This sequence comes from Acronicta psi, assembly GCA_946251955.1. Classification (NCBI taxonomy): domain Eukaryota; kingdom Metazoa; phylum Arthropoda; class Insecta; order Lepidoptera; family Noctuidae; genus Acronicta; species Acronicta psi. Next base: position 10,277,197 of record OX276477.1, on the reverse strand, counting down.
ATTGCTCAAATCAGATTTTTCATTTTTCCGTAGCAAAAGAAGATTTATTCGACTCTTCATAAAACTATGAAATTCTGAATGTTTCTACCTAACTGTTACACCCGCATCCCTTAACCTGTGCACTAACTGTGAGTGATTTCTCCTTTTTCTTTTCAATCTTATCCTTGTGTGTCAGTCACCTCTGTCTTCGACATTCCACTACACACTGCCACTATCCACACTCTGTACAACTTTTTTCTCTTCTATTTATAATATCAATCATAGTGACTTCACGCTTGTGTGCTTTTCGTCCACTTCAGTTCTTTACACATGCACTTGATCACTCATTTTCTTAGAATATATTATAAACACATATTTTATATATGTATATACTATTCTATATTTAATAATATACCCTTTATAAGTTTGTATATTATATACATTCCTATATTATAATATTCCCTCTTGTGTGTGGAAAGGACTATGGTAACCGTATTATTATCTAATCGCATATTGCGTGGTAACGTTCAGCATCCTCGGTATGAACCTCTTCGGGTGCAAATTCTGCGAGAAAGACAAGCATGGCGATCAAGTGTGCGACAGAAAAAACTTTGATACGCTCTTGTGGGCCTTTGTCACGGTGTTTCAGGTATTCAACATTTTAAATTAAAATACCTAACAGACAACCCAGAAACAGACTGAACTTGCAACATTACTAAACGCTTACCCACGGGTCCGTCAGCAGCCAACACTCATGACAATCCCGAATAACAGAAGATTGTCTTGTCACGGCTAATCGACTAACCACGAGAGTACACAAACGACCGTTCACTCTGCTGCAAGAAACAATCTTCTCGAACAGACAGATCTCTATAGCAATCTATAACACTAACGGAGGGATGCAGCTTGCAGCATTGTGCGTTGTCAACAAGCGTTCAGTCGCGTAACCGCTACCCTAGTACCCGCGTAGAAAGATCTAGTACCATCCGTAACAAATTGATCAAATATCATTAGTGTCACGTTCACCATGTTGTTCGTACAGTACTCCCATCAGAAGTTGTCCAGAGCACATTACTTAGTCAGTGAGCTTGGTTGAAAAGTAGGTTAGCTTTAGGTCGTTCCGAGCCGCGTCGCGGGTAACCTGTTGATCAGTTAGAGGACTACTCCCACTACTACAACTGCACTCAGTTATACAGTATCTCTATCACTCTGCATGCTGCTTCTATTATTTAGATATTATTATACTTGAACAGCTTGACGCGAAATTAGTGGAATTTTGTTTAAAATTAACTTCACAATCAGATTTATTACCGTGTTGTTCAAAACTTTAAGGATTATACGACAAAAGTTCCACCAGTTTCGTTATCAACCCTGGCATCCTTGTTTTAACTTCAGTAACAATCAAATTTTCAATTACTTTCCCCTTTCTTGAACTCTTTAACTTCCTCTTTATTAATAACAGAAGGTATAGCTCCTCTCATATAACTTTCCTTTTAATCTTTTCCATATGCATTTCTCAGGATGAATTTATAATTTAAAAATACTGCATTATAATTTGAATGACTTTTTGCCACGAGTATAATGATACAGTATGAATGAGAATTTACTTTGATATTATCTTTTACGCACTTTACTTTCGCCTATTTATTCCTCCTCCAGATTATTTTTATTGCATTTTCTACTTTTATTATATTCATGAGGCAGTAAATAAAGAATGAACCATAATATAATTATTAAGTTTGACGAGGAACTTAATTGCACTAAATAACACGATGTTAATGAAAGTAAATATATAATTTAGTATTATTAACATATATCCGTTGGTTGTAGCGTTCCAACGGCGATAACACTGCTTAACCATTTAGGCTTTTGTTTATTTAATAATGAGTACATCACATCTCAAAATAAGATCATTAGGACGAAATTGTATGAAATAAAACTAATTTTACGGCACGATAACGTGTAGATACACATTTATTACCGCACTACTAATACTAAATAGGTGCATAAACATAGATTTCCTCAATATTACGATAGAGCATCAGTTATGACCATATCCTTGTTATGTCACTAACTGCACACACTAGGTATGTGAAAGCCATAACATTACGCAGACCGTAAGGTTAGTATTATTTCAGTAGTTCGTTCATGAGAGCAGGTTGCAGTGTTAACGTCTCGTACGCAACAATAAGTCGTCAGGATGACTCGGTCGCGGCGTATGCGCATAGCGTTTTGTTTTTCTTTCATTTTTACATCGACTCCACGACGAGCAGTATTCTGGGCATGTATCTATTCGGTGGTAAGTTTTGCAAGTACGTCGAAGACAATGGCAGCGAGAGAGACTGTACCTGCCCTGAGATCGTCTCGCACCATCCCAAGTGTGAGTGCGACAGGAAACATTTTAATAACATCCTATGGGCTACCGTCACTGTATTCCAGGTAAGCCTTGAGCGGTACGCTAGACTAGGCTCAGCAATAGACGGTTTATTTGCAATCCCGTTTCAATATGTTTTAGAAGATAGACAACGCGCGTTTCTCGTAACTACCAACTTTAAAACTGTACTTATAATTACGTTTTTGTCTTATCTGAAAGCATTGTAAGTTATCAGAAAAGACAAACAAAAATAACAACTGAAACATTTGTACATTACTAGACTTGGCACAAGCGAGAGATCCGCCATAGTTACTTAGAACTTACTTACATTTTAGTAATGCACTACAAGGAGCGCTCCGTAGTTAGTTTGCATCTTGCTTAGTAGTGTATATAGCAGTAGGAAATGCTGGACCCTATGCTTGTGTACTCCAACTCGCCGCCGTCTGTGTTCCCTTTCATTAATGTGTATTAGTGGAAACCGACACAACAAACATGACACTTGTCAACACTAACACGCTAATTACTAACAACAGTTTTTTGTATTATTTTACTTTAATTTACTAACAATTAAGTAACATTTTATTACAAACACCAAAAGGCACGACTTAATACAATATGACAGCACACCTCGCTTATTTTGATTTATTAAACAAAATCTGATTTATATGTAATATTTGATGTGGTAGAACGCCTTGCGCAGTCGAGTAATATTCTGACTTTGATGTAAACATTTCAGGTTTTAACTCAGGAAGATTGGAATGTTGTTCTATTTAATGGCATGGAAAAAACAAGTCATTGGGCCGCATTATATTTCGTGGCCCTCATGACTTTTGGAAATTATGTACTATTCAACTTGCTCGTCGCTATACTGGTCGAGGGGTTCAGCTCGGAAGTAAGTAGCCTCGATAATAGTTAAATCAATTAGAGCGCCCAAATAATATTTTTTTATTTATTCATTATGTTAAATAGCAAGGGCCTTTGCCTTTGTTGTTATCTTCAAAATAAGAATACGAATATCTAAGAACAAGCGAATATGCTTTGAATTCTTAATACATACCTCTGCTACAGAATTTCCAATCAAACCCTCATGTGTAATTCAAATCTTTTAGCGAAATGAGAGGAGGGAACGTGAACAACGTGAGCTGGCGAAATCAAAATTGTCGAGTGAATGTTTCTCAGACAATAACGAATTGCACTACGACGACTCGAACTCCGGATCACATTCCAGTGAGAGTTTTTCACAGGTAAAGTATTTGCGATACTATTTCATTAAATCAACATGAACAATGTTATTCCATTACAACTTGGAGCTTAGAAATATCTCGAATTTGTGTTTAAAACAATTTGGATAGCTTTTAATCAAGGTATATTTGAACAGAATGAAATTAAAAACTATTGGCGGTCTGCGGATGATCTACGAAAAGCTAAAGATGATGTAAACGGACATAAAGAGAAGGCAATGAAATCGCGTCGTAAAACCAAGTCGTCGGCACATCACCCGACACTTTGTAAGGACTGTGCCCAATCCAATAAGTGTAATTTACAAAAGGTAAGTTTAGATTGAGGGGTTTACGAGTCGAATAAAACACCTGTTAATAACTACTTTTCAGACAATTTCTTTCGTATATACGTACAAACAGACGCCTTTATAGAGATATAGAGCTTTATGAGTACATGTGTTTACTTACGTTGTAGAAACTTTATTTGAATATGAATTATTTTACTGAAAATGTTTTGAAAACTGATCCATCGTGGATAAGTTTGTGCGATTATCTTGATAGACTGAAATTTAAGATGTTATTCGTCGTCAAATATCTCATTACTTCATTGTACATTACGATCTAATCCTGTAATCCTCTAAAATATCTTAGGAGTGCAAAATTTAGTTTTGTCTCATTTACTTTATCTTGTGATTTACTTTTAAATATTCTAGTCATCTATCACTGAACACTAGAATTTTATTATGAGAGGTATTTTGTAATGGCCGTAATTCTAGTATACAATTAGTGTAGCATGCATAATATGCCAGTTTACTTGCTTGTCGCAGGAATCAAAAATGCTAGCGAGTAGTGCTGGTATAACAGAATCAGCATTGCCGATGATAACGCACACTGCAGCGACGCCGCAAGACTCGCCGTCTACCACATTAGAACCTGGAGCTTCTTTCAGAGATTTCAATGTCGCATTGAGCTTGGAGAGATCCGCGATGCTTTCAAGTTTGGATTCCATAGATCGGACATCCGTATGTATAGTTTTATGGCTAAATGTACGCACTTTTTTCAGTTACGGAAATTTCAATGGGTATTCTTTTTTTAGTGCGCCAGTATACCAGGTCTGCTAAAACCACCAAACAGTTACACATTAACGCTACATTCAGCGCAAGCTCAACTCGGGGCTGAGAAAGCGCGTCTCCCTCCTATGTCCTTGGCCCCTCCCCCGCTGACCCTCGCCCCGCCTCCTCTTAGATCCTCGTCACCTGCGCCTACGACGCCAAGTACGCCAAGATCTATGCCATCGCCGTTGCTCCCAGAAAAGAACTTACAAATAACAATAGCTAAGGATGAGAATTGTTTAAACACCAGTGATAAATCTAGTCTGCTGAGTTCACAAAAGTAAGTACCAATAACGTTTTTCAATATCACCTATAAATCTAAAGGATAGGAAAATAATATTTTACTTAGTATCGTTTCATTCCCCACTCGGAACATTAGTTCAGTTTTTACTCCACAGGCGTAGTGAGGGTACATCAAATTACCCTTAGTTTTACTCGCTGTTGAACATTTAATAGTACAATTATTTGGAAGGGTTCTTATTCAGATTTTATGACATGTACCTACCGATAGCTAAATCTATTTTTTACTTCTGATTCGGATACATGGTCATGGCCCCGAGGGCCTTATACTGGAAACTTGACATGTGCAAGCAGTTAGAATAGCTTTCCACTACAGAAGCTCGTTTTTCTAGGAACGTTAGTGTAGTCAGTATGGGTGCAAATGGCGAAGATAAGTGTCGGGTTCAACGTGGCTACAGCTGGCGGTTATCGAGGCCGAGCCTGAGAAGGAAGCCCAAGCAAAGAACAGGATCAGACTCTGACGCCATCGTGCTGAACAATGGGAGAGACCACGCCGTCTGCAACGGTATGAGAATGTTATTACTTTTGTATTAGATTTGTATTTTTTAATGGATTTGCATTTTGGATGCTAAAATTACAACAATAAATTGTGTTGTTGTTTAAAGAAGGAAAACGAAAAACCTCACCTTGAGACCAATTTATAATGTGAAGGAAGATTTTGACTTGGCGAGTAGGACTCGTGGTGGCTTAGCGATCATAGCATCTGGTGTATTAAACCAGACGACGCAGATTAGAGTCCTTTTGCCCGCCAGTAGATTTTTTCCTTCATTAAAATAACTAATTTATTCTTGTTAAAGAAAAATTGACGGATGTTTGTACACATTCACGATGTTGGTTTGCATGTGTATTGCATTTACGTGTTTAATAGCGAAATAAGAGTTTTAACATTCAGGCCACTATAAGTAATAGAACTATGCTTAAATTTATACCTACCTAAAGACTTTACAGTTAGTTTATCCGTGTAAACTGAACACTGTATGGCACAAAATTTCACGACAGTGTTTAGAGCCACAGGTTTGTGATGTTTAGTTAAACCCTTACCTCATTAATAACCGCAACAGGTTCCAACATCCGCAAGAATGAGCTGTTATTATCATCTTCGATGGTGATAAAGAACGACACGCAGTCAGAGCTGCCCAACAACAGGGCGCGGGCACAGCTAGCCGCGCCGCGGGTGCTGCCGCCGCCCGCGCGCCGGGTCTCCGCACACAACGCGCCTCTACTGCCCGACGTACGTACAGGACAAAAATAATAGTTATTTGTTATACAAGAGTGCAAAGTTGCTTTTTAACCGCGTGCTCAATTTTGATGACCGAGCAAGCGAAGGATTCTAAAATTGAATCACGAGCGGAGCGAGTGATTCAATAATTAGAATCCTGAGCGTCAGCGAGGGAATTAAAAGAGCACAAGGTGAAAAATCTTTGCACTCGAGTGCAACACGTAACTTTTCATCACACCTCAGCGAGGAAATGACTAAAAAAAAACATTTACAACCACAAGATACTTTTATTGCAGTTTAGGTATTAAATACGTTTTACAGAATACCTATTCTTTAAATTAAAACAAATAATACTAGGTATAATTAAGAGAAATTTAAAGTAACGTTGCTACCATTACTTGAGTGTAATATTTTTTTTAGGTATTGTAATGTTGGTGTTAGTGACTTAAAAAAGTTGTTAGTGACTCAAGAAAGCTCCGATAGGCTTGAAAAAATATCGATACATCGATATATCGATATTATTTTTTTAAAGAATCGATATTTTTAAGCGATATTTAATATTTCGATATATCGATGCATCGATATAAAATTCAAAGTATCGAAAAGGTATAAAAATCTATAATTTTTACAGACCAATAAATTTATAAAAGTTTTAAGATTATAAAATCCCAAAAAGGAATACTTTTTTTATACTAACATCTTTTTAACAAATTATATTTAATGTATTTTTTGTTTTTGGTCGACTTGATTTGTTGTTTTATAATTTGGTTTTTAAGATATATCGCCATATATGGGCGATATATATGGGCGATACGGATATTTTCAAAAAATATCGATTCGACATATATCGATACTTTGTTGCGTTTAGACTCGGAACCTAGGAAAGGTTCCAAGTCTGAGTTTTTAACTAATAAAAAAAAAGTTGTATGATCAATTCGGCGCCAGGGGGGTAAAAGCACGATGTTCCAAATTCAATTTACTTTGCCTCTCTAGAGGATAAAAACGACTTTTGCACTCAGATATCGAAGAGTAAAAATACTCTTTCCGAGATGGTGGGATGAAAAAATAATTTTCCATCTTTGTCTGTGATATTTGAGAAACACTGGGCGGAGCACTGCCGGAACACAGCGAGCTAACTTGAAGTAATTAGCAATGTATTCAAGCTTCGTAGAAATCATATTAAGTAATCAGATAGAACAGTGACAACATACGAGTCCATGAAGCGGTCGCCGTGACTGATTTTAGAACAGGTCGGTTGATTTGTCCATTTTGTTTTGTTGTAATAATTTTCATGACAAGGTCTATGTAAAAGAAAATTTTAAAAAGACGACTACGTACTTTTTTTTTCAATACTTAACACTTTATTGCATTTACTATTTGTTAACTTTTTGCGCATTGGGAACATTTACTTAGGCAAAAGCTGCACACGGGTCGCTAGTAAAATGGTAAAATACTGAGCAGAAGTCTAGCCTGAGATTAAAAACTACAAACAGTTGGAGCTACTCTGCAACAAGATACTTCACATATAAACATACCATTACGCCTTACCCTCGAATAGTTTGGCTGTACTTATGTACACCTAAAATTCTCCGATATTGTTGTATGTCCCACTACAACCTCTCTCACAAGCCCGCTTGTGTGCGGATCACAAGTGGATAATGCTAGTTTTAGGCAATGGACCATCTAAAGAATTCATGCGCACATAACCGCATCTAAAAGCATTGCTGTGTAGTATTACAGCGACTTTTACCCGGTATCAATTTACTCATGTGTTTCTTAGAAATTCAAATTACCAGTCATCCTATATACATCCATTATACAATAATAGAGTACATCGAAACGAATTGTTGTCTGTTAAGGTGTCATGGAAGGCTCCAGAAGCGGGTTTCTCATCAGACTCGACAGTTCGACTGGACTCAGTCAAGCCCCCACCACATAGGCTGTCACTCACCAATGACTACTTGACAGGTAACAAAAGCACGTATTTTGCGTCTTTACTTATTGACCGCGCTGAGGCTATTGCACTGGTAATCTAATCGATTAGCTAGAAACTTCTATGCTTTTGATATTTAATGCATTATTGTGTACAATCTTTCTTTATCGATCAGGTTTCGAGAATTTGTGTAGGTTAATAGGTCTAACACTATTCCATTAGTTATAAATTATACTTTATGTACCTGCCTACAGTTTAACACATTGCTAGTAATCAGCTATTTCTTGGAGTTTTCACAAATAACGATCCATTTCTTTACGACGTTTAAATTCAATTAAGCCAAAATACTTGTTTTTAACCCCCGACGAAAAAACGACGGGGTGTTATAAGTTTGACGTGTCTGTGTGTGTGTGTGTGTGTGTATGTGTGTGTGTGTGTGTCTGTCTGTGGCATCGCAGCTCCCGAACGGATGAACCCATTTCGATTTTGTTTTTTTTATTTGAAAGGTGAATTAGTCGGGAGTGTTCTTAGCTATGTTTGATGAAAATCGGTCCAAGATGGCCGTCGCCACAAAATGGTGAATTACATATTTTTTCACAACTCCCTCAATATGGGTATCAAATGAAAGGGCTTGACTAGGAGAATACTATACACTATGTTAAATTTCAAATCCAAGATGGCCGCCACCACGAAATGGAAAATAACATTTCGTGTCGGGGGTTTTCTAAATTTTTAATTTAGGTTAGGTTAGGTTATTGTAAATATCAATGCATCAATCTTTTAATTTACCATTTTAAAGTATAACATATTGGTACGCTGCAAACTTAAAAATACGGAATAATTAGCCAAGTTTATACACTAACTGTCGAACTCACAGACGTCTCTTAGCCTAATAAACCATTAATAATAGAGACCCAGTTTATCTTAGTACACTGACAACACACTCAAATATGGAAAAATAGGTCAAGATATAGTAGCTACAGTTTGTTAACGATTCAGTAACGTTAATTCACGTTTCTGGGTGCGGCAGTTAGTACCTATTAGTTAAAGATTTATTAACGTCACTGAGTGGAAAAAGGCACTACCCCGTTACTAACAAGTGTTCGAGATGTCGGGGTGAATATACAACATTTACTTACTATACACCAAATGTTCGTAGGCAGGTTACGGGTATCTGAGTACGACTCGTTGGTAACAGTGACTTCGGTATCGGAAGTGAAGGCGAGCAACTTGTCGCCGGTTGCGGTGCCGGCGCGCGAGCTGCCTGCGCCTGCGCTGCCCGCCCGCCTTCACGTGCAGCCGCTACCGCTCATGAAACAGATCAATGAAGAGGTATGTTCGTTAGAAAACTTCGATGTAGAGAAAAAATCCTGACAAATCAGGTGTTCATAAATGTCACTTTTATAGATTTTCTTTCTTTTTTTTACGACACGATGTTATCACACGAGCTTTATGCACACGAGTGTTGAAACAGGGTAGGAGAGAGGTTTGGCCAAGCTTTCACCAAGTCGGGGTGTCACTAATGTCATATTCATACATTTTCTTTCTATTCGTATGTCGATTTGAATGTCAAATTGCAACTTGTCTAGCCTAGTAGTGAATAGTAGACCTCTCTCTCTCTCTCTCAATCTTTAGTATAGCCCGTCAATAAGTTGTAGCAGTGACTACTTTGGGAGTCTTAATAATTAATCAAAAAGGTTTCCATTTATTAGTATGATTCCACTTGAAACGCAAACCATAATCATATTATTATCGCTTCCAGTCAAATTGAATGCTACGCTTGAAGCATCGAGTTAAATAATTGTGGTGATCCCTCTCCTGGCTCGTGCTAGTGGGTTGACCACAGTAATTCGACCGAGTATAACTTTGAACTTTTGTTCGACACCTACCAGAATACTATTTATACAGAATTAAAGTTTATGGCTTTGCGGTTTCATTTGACCTTCCTCCGCCTCATAATTCTCATCAGCGATTAATTTAAGTGAAAACAAGTCAATACTCCTGTAAACGATGCTACTACGGCACTATATTATAGAAAATTTACATTATTAATAACATTACATTTACATTGGTAATTAATTCTTGAACATACAATAAACAAAAAAAAACCTTTTTTTTTTCAAATTAAATGAGCAACGAATTTACATCGTATTTTTTATGACCATTTTTTTTATAAAGTCTTTTTAAAAGGCTTTGATTTCCTTCGTCTCCACTTATATTTTTTTCATCCAAACCACAAATCGGAGGCAATACAAGGCACCTTCACATTACTATATGATTTTTTCAAAGCATTTTTTTCCAGGTGGCCATAAATAACGTGTGCATGTTATCGTCAAGATTCGACAGACGACGGTACAGATTCAAAGACCTTTTTCGCTTTATGGAGCCGACGGGCTGTCTCAAAGAAAAAGAATTTTACTCACTGTACATCTTTGCGCCCGACAACAAGTAAGATTATAGCGACCTCAATTCCTTTATTCTGGTAAAAGAATTTTAGTATTTTCGTAATGAAATAAGTACTTTTATGTCTTCGAGGCCTTCCTTAACGAATCACTTCAACCATATCTAATTTTGTAACGTAAGCCCCGTTACAGATTTTTTATTGTACTCATTTTAAAATAAGTTTAGCCATGATTTGACTTTTTCTTTTTGTGGTTTTCTAATCACAGTCACAATGTTTTCAATTAAAATTGGATAACAGAACTCAAAAAGAAACTAGACCGCTTATTAACACATTGCCGCAAACATCTACGCTTGCTCCCATTTGACTTATATGCACTGAGTTTAGTATTGTATATTGTATTAACAAATATAGAAACTAGTAAGGTATCTGTTTAAATGTTTTGATAAATTTAATCACTCAATATCTGTCAGGATGCGGAGATTCTGCACGTGGGTGGTAACAAGGGGATGGTTTGACAACATAGTGTTGTTATTCATCGCGCTGAACTGCATCACACTGGCAATGGAGCGGCCGAACATTCCGCCCGACTCTAAAGAGCGGTCCTTCCTCTCTACCGCCAACTACGTGTTCACCGGTGTGTTCGCCGTAGAGATGTTCATAAAGGTAAATTTATTAGAATAGGAATACTTGTTTTTATGTTAATAGTTTACATTAAGGTATAACGTTAACCCATTAGGTACTAGAATGAGAAAAATCATAAACGTTTCCATGTCGTTAAATTAAACACTTCGGATACTTTTAGTACGTAGTGAACCTAATCATTAACCTCAACAATGTTATATTGTTGCCATCCTTTTCGTTTCCCTACATTTTTTGCAAATTAGAGCAGGAAAAATATAGTTTTACGAATTTCCATGATAATAAAAAAATCGCCAAATTTTTTGTACACTTGGTGTACAAACGACGCTTACTGGGAGTTATTCTACTTTTCAAAGTCAAAAAATTATATTACGCTTCTTAGTGTTTAACATTGTTACTAGCTCACACAAACCCTAAACTAATCATATTACCCCAACTACCAAAGAAGGATTAGAATTTTTATACGTAATTAATAATTATATATTCTATTCTTGACCAGAAGCTAGCATTTAGCGGCCGTGTGCAATCATTATCCTACCTAAGTTCTAGTAAACTTAAAACCTCTGCCACAGCCAACAAAAGGTTTCGTTTATTTGAAATAATCTTACGAGGTAAATGATGTACTAAAATATATAGCTAACCATAATGGTATAAGACTGAAAAGGAGCATTAAGTTTCACAAAGTATTTGAGAGTAGACGGTAAAATTGTGTTATTTGCCAGCAAGTCATACAAGATAGATCGTTTTACTGGTGTTTCCGCCTGTGACTTTACTACTGTTAGAATGGCTCTCGTTCCAAGTGTGGTTAAGACGTTAAGTCGAGTCGTTTGATCCTTCTGCAAAGGATAACTCGTACTTCGCTGGAGTGCTACTACTTTGCCCAAGTCTTTCGTCTTGGGTTACATTTTAAGAAGAAAGATTTTAACAAAATTTGAATACCTGTTACTTATAAAAATCTACGGAGGTATTTTTAAATTTTGGAATAGGATTTAATTGTTTTATTGGAATAGATAATTATGAGATTATATTAATTAATTTTCTATTTACCATGTAATAAAATATGATGTATCGCACAAGAATATGGATACTATAAGGGTCAATATTTTATTTCGTCGACAGGTGGTTGCATCAGGAATGTTTTACGGTCCAGATGCGTACTTCACTTCTGGGTGGAACATCATGGACGGCTCGCTAGTCATCATATCCATCATCGATTTGTTAATGTCTCTAGTATCAGAATCAAGTCCACGAATATTTGGAATTCTCAGGGTAAGTGATATTAGTGAACCTTTATAATTGCACTAATGTACATACACGAAACTGCTCACTAGGTTTCCATGGCTGCCCCAACCTCAAATCACCACTTCAAAATGGAAGTACCCAGACTCTCTATTTTTCCCTGGCAACGGCTGGCTGCTCCTGATTAGAAAGATGCAATGCTCTTTCTTTTGATGCCCCTTAGTCGTCTTTTACAGCACCGACGAATGGAATTCACATGCCTAATCTGAGATTTGGCTAATGATCTGTGAGGACTGAGTGACCGCACTTTAAGGAGTAGTAGTAGTTTTTAATATACTTACTTTAATACAAATTCCCAGATTAGTTCTACAATTTCTAATGATCGCGTAAGTGTGCCAATGTAGCCAGTATAGTTCTACAATATTGTTTTTAGTATATTACTAATTCAATTCAATTCAATTCTTTATTGCATTCCATAATGTATACAGGTGTTGGTAAGTTACAGTAAGTGTCAATTATGGACCCTGTCGGGCACAGCACTACTAAATTTTACTATTTTTATTTTACGAAATACCAGTGTGGTTGTGGTTCCTCAGTTCACACGCTAGTGGAAAACTATATTTGAATTAAATCTCCTACTTTTATCTGTTTTGTAGGTATTTAGATTACTAAGATCATTAAGGCCACTAAGAGTGATAAACAGAGCACCAGGTTTGAAGCTCGTTGTGCAGACACTTCTCTCTTCGTTAAGACCTATCGGTAACATTGTACTCATCTGCTGCACATTTTTCATCATATTCGGCATATTGGGAGTGCAGGTGAGACTTTATATTATAAGAAGGACATTATTTTATTTTTGTGTTTAACTTCAATAGTGCACATGGATGTTTAGTAATAAGATTCTTACCTTTACTTTTTTTCGTGTCACCTTCAAATGAAGTGACGTGTTGAACACGCGGCAAGATTGCAAATTAACCAGGCCAGGTTGACTAGGTCTGCAAACAAAAAATATCTACTTTTAAGATATTGACAACTTAAGTACACACATAAATGTTATAACTTAAATACTCAATCGTAACATAAGACTACCATTCATGAACGTTGTAATTATATCAGTAACATGTTATTCTACTCGGATGCGGCTTTGTGTAAACCGCATGTCTCGAGAGCAATTCAAAGTACTTAATCGATTTAACACTAAACAAAATTTGTATGAAATTATCTTGCCAGTTTATTTAACGGGATCTTATCAGGAGGTGGGGAAACAGACCCTTAGTAAATAATTAAGAAAACATAGCCAATTAAAATAGTTTTCTCCGAACTAAAGGTTTAGTGCAATGAATTGTGACACTACACTAAAAATAACCACAATAATGTAGTAATGATTTTCTTTCAGCTTTTCAAAGGAGCATTTTTCTATTGTGAAGGTGCAAATATAAAGAATGTTAAAAATAAATCAGACTGCCTCTCGATAGATGGCAATGTGTGGGTAAACAGGAAGTACAACTTCGATGATTTGGGCAAGGCTTTGATGTCTTTGTTCGTACTGAGTTCTAGAGACGGTTGGGTTAACATAATGTATACCGGGCTTGATGCAGTTGGAGTTGATCAGCAGGTATAAAATTAAGAGTTACTTTATACATTCATCATCATTCAAAAAGCCTTATTTGATAAACTGCTCAATAATGAGCCCTAATACCGATATTTCCCTTCATTTAAACATTATTTTTAGAATGAAAGAATATTTAAGCAAGTATTTTCTGAAATTTGCATTGAATATTGAATATTATAAATCCAATTTATTAACAGAAGTATTCAATAATGTCAATTTACAGCGGCAGATGTTTTAAATGGTCGCACAAAATGATAACGACGTCGTTATAGACTCTTAAGGCGGCGACATACGTGGATTGCGCGTTTTGGGGGTACATTAAAACGTTTTTTCTCCCTAATCTTTATCGGAAAAAATCCAAAAAAAATATATGTTAATCTACACGATACAGAGCAAGTGCGTCTCGGGCCAGATTTTTTAAAAAAACATTTGAAGTATTAAAAATAAATGACCAAAGTAGCCTCCGTTTTCTTCGTTACAACCTTTTTTCTTTTAAACTATGAACTGTAGGATTTTTTTTAATCCATCAGAATATTAAATAGTACTATGCCGAGAGTACTCTCGGCTCACTTTTTTGAAAAACTTTTTTAACTATTTTATATGATTTTTTTACGTAATCGATACTCGCAAGTTCCCTTGAGCAGCCCCTCTGTCGCCCAATACTTTAGTGCGGGACGAGGCGCCGTGCTGAACGGACCTGTGCCACTTTTTTCCGCAAAATGCAGCTACATACTCGATACTTTTGTGTATTAGTAGTAGTATAAAGGGTTTATCAGTGTGTGTAAATCTTACAATGTTTTGATAGGGTGAGCACGGTGCTAGCTACAAAACAAAATTTTAGCAGCTCGGGATACTATTTTAATTTTTAACTAAGTTCAAGTACAATGTTACCTTGCGTGTTAATATGCAATTATTTTTTAAATTATAGGTACCTATTGATTTTAACTTTATAATTTTTAAATTAAATTCAAGATGGCGAACCTACTTATTTTTTTCATTAAATGATATGGGTATCAATTTCGAGGTTTTTTGGGGTGTTGATTACGAAATTGCTATTTGTTTTGAAATCCAAGATGGCAGACATTTTTTTTCCAAAACTGTGACATGGGTATCAATTTCGAGGTTTCTTGGTGTGTTGATTACGAAATTGCCATTTATTTTGAAATCCAAGATGGCGGACATTATTATTTTTTCATTAATATGACATGGGTATCAATTTCGAGGTTTCTTGGGGTGTTGATTATGAAATTGCCATTTATTTTGAAATTCAAGATGGCGGACATCATAATTTTTTCATTAATATTACATGGGTGTCAATTTCGAGGTTTCTTGGGGTTTTGATTATGAAATTGCCATTTATTTTGAAATTCAAGATGGCGGACATTATTATTTTTCTATTAATATGACATGGGTATCAATTTCGAGGTTTCTTGGGGTGTTGATTATGAAATTGCCATTTATTTTGAAATCCAAGATGGCGGACATTTTTTTTCCGAAACTGTGACATGGGTATCAATTTCGAGGTTTCTTGGTGTGTTGATTACGAAATTGCCATTTATTTTGAAATCCAAGATGGCGGACATTATTATTTTTTCATTAATATGACATGGGTATCAATTTCGAGGTTTCTTGGGGTGTTGATTATGAAATTGCCATTTATTTTGAAATTCAAGATGGCGGACATCATAATTTTTTCATTAATATTACATGGGTGTCAATTTCGAGGTTTCTTGGGGTTTTGATTATGAAATTGCCATTTATTTTGAAATTCAAGATGGCGGACATTATTATTTTTCTATTAATATGACATGGGTATCAATTTCGAGGTTTCTTGGGGTGTTGATTATGAAATTGCCATTTATTTTGAAATCCAAGATGGCGGACATTTTTTTTTCATAAATGTGACATGGGTATCAATTTCGAGGTTTCTTGGTGTGCTAATTACAAAATTGCCCTTTATTTTGAAATCCAAGATGGCGAACATTATTTTTTCATTAATATGACATGGGTATCAATTTCGAGGTTTCTAGGGGTGTTGATTATGAAATTGACATTTGTTTTGAAAAAAATTGCGCATTGTATAAAAAATATCCTTTATACATTATAATATACATCCACGGGGCACGCGATGCCAGCGGTACCTACGGCCTCCGGCAATATTGAGGTAAATTAGATTTACTGTAACTATAGGCAAGTGTATAAATATAAGAAGTATGGTCTACGCACACTATATGAGTTAGCCATTTGGGTTATACCTATTGTTATCAAATCTTAAAAATATATAGATTAGAAACGTACCCATTTACCATTTTACCCTTTGTATTGTCCTCTTGAGTCTTTAATTTCGAATTGTTTTTTATATTTTCTTTTGTCATCCATTTTGATAATATAAATAAACATAATTATAACGCACAGAATTACTTTATTACAATTACAATAACGACTAAGTATATTTAAATAATTTATGTACACCAATACACGCTAATATTAAATATTATTATGTACACAGACAGACACACAAAAATAACCCCATTATATGATTACTAAAAATCGATGCAAGTATTACGAAACTACGAGTATGTAAGTACTTCGATTTACAAAGAAAAGTGTCGCAGGTCCATTCAGCTTAGTGTCTCGTCCCGCACTGAACTGAAGTTTTAGGCAAGACTCGACAAGAGGGGTAGGTCTCGCGATTTGCGAGTTAAACGTAAAAAAATAATTTTAAGTAAATAATTAAGAATGTTATTATTACAAAATCTGTTAATAGTAGGTACTTGCTTGTTTTTTTGTTTTATTTTGTTTTTTCTAATTAGTTAGAAAAAACAAAATATATCTATAAGCAAAAACTTGTTATCGGCTATCAGCTGACCAAGTTGCTGCTACTTAGCTTTTAATTAGCTGTAAGTTTTCCGTGCAATAAATAAATAATAAGCAAAAGGTTCCTTCAATATCATATCTAAATTTCTTATAGAAAAAATATTATTCAACGAAAACATTTCTATCAGTAGAGGTATTATAAATTCAATACAAGTGTTTTTTAAAGAACTCCAAAACATTTTATGCCATGCCTTTAAACTGTCAATTGATATCATATATTATCTGAAAGTCTAACACTGATAATAATAACAAGCAAACAAACCTTTTTATCATTCCGTAAAAAAAAACTATAATATTTAAAATTATTTATTTAATCGGCCGAAAAATGTAGACATCCCTAGTCTAAACGGTAGTCGGGCGCCCATCAATGTGTGAGTGCAACGCGTAGTCAGTGCCAGGGGGTGCGGCAGCGCGCGCGGTACTATTCATCGGGAACGCCCACTCGAGCAAGGTCAACGGCGTATATCGCAGTCTTAAAACGCTAAATTACCACTTTTAAAATTATAGTTACCCGTTTGAAATTGAAATATAAATCGCGAATATTTAAAATACTTAAAATGACTTGCGGAAAACATAATAATAAATTCAGTTTTTTATTCATAAGAGCGAACGTTGTTTTCTAAAGTGGACTCAATTATAATTTGGTTGATATAGCGCTCTAGAAAATGAAACATTCTTACTTACTTCTTTAGAAACCAATCACTTATTTCATATTAGAATAGGTTAAAATGAACACATTAGAATCCATTGGTAGCCATAATGTAACATTTTATCTTATAAAATACCGCTTTTCAGCCTATAGTGAACTACTCTGAATGGCGCCTCTTATACTTCATTGCGTTCATACTGCTAGTCGGGTTCTTCGTATTGAACATGTTCGTGGGGGTTGTGGTGGAGAACTTCCACAGATGTCGCGAGGAACAAGAGAAAGAGGAAAGAGTCAGGAGAGCAGCCAAACGAGCACTGCAAATGGAAAAGAAACGTAGAAGTTAGTATTTTATCGTTCATGGGAACAAAGAATTGAGTTTGCACGTTTAAGTATATTAAAAAATAAAATAGTAGAGCTAACAGCTAACCAATTTATCCTCTGTCAAAGGAAATGCATTACAATGTAACAAGTTTGTAAGCTCTGTATATTTTGTTTCAGAAATGCACCAACGTCCGTATTATGCAGACTATTCACAAACACGATTATTCGTCCACAACGTAGTCACATCTAAATATTTCGACCTGGCTATAGCCGGTGTCATCGGCTTAAATGTCGTTACAATGGCCATAGAATACTACAGAATGCCGCCGGCACTACAATATGCGCTTAAAATATTCAATTATTTCTTCACCGCCGTGTTTATTCTTGAAGCAGTGATGAAGCTCGTTGCTTTGGGGTTCAAAATATATTTAAAAGACAAATGGAATCAACTAGACGTAATCATTGTCATCTTATCTATAGTTGGAATAGTTTTAGAAGAGTTAGAGACTAATATAATTCCAATAAACCCGACGATCATGAGGGTAATGAGGGTGTTGAGGATAGCCAGGGTCCTGAAGCTGCTGAAGATGGCGAAAGGTATAAGAGCATTGCTAGACACAGTGATGCAGGCTCTGCCGCAAGTTGGAAACTTGGGACTACTGTTTTTTCTGCTATTTTTCATCTTTGCTGCGCTTGGTGTTGAGCTCTTTGGGAGATTGGAATGCTCGGACGAAATTCCATGTCAAGGTAAAAATCTATGTTTTGTTTATAATTGTTGATTGCATATCGCTGCCTTTATAAAAAGTTCCTTAAATTATATCTTATACCTGTTCGATGAATTTGAATATTCTATATATGTACACCCATGTACATAATCAATTGTAGTAAAAACAATTGTTGTATAGTTCAGTTAAATTTATTGTCACAGGTTTGGGTGAACACGCCCATTTCGCGAACTTCGGAATGGCGTTCCTAACTCTGTTTCGTGTGGCGACCGGTGACAACTGGAACGGCATCATGAAGGATACCCTTCGAGAAGACTGCGACAGCTCCGTGGACTGCGTCAGGAACTGCTGCGTGTCCACCGTCATAGCGCCAATATTCTTCGTTGTCTTCGTACTGATGGCGCAATTTGTACTGGTCAATGTTGTGGTCGCTGTAAGTATTCAGCTTTCATTATTAACCATATTTCAATCTATCAGATAGCAGATACCAATACGACCTTCCAACCAGAAAAGAGCGTACTCCCTTTTAAAAGGCCGGCAACGCACTTGCGACTTCTCCGGTGTTGTGGGTATTCGCTTACCATCAGGTGATCCGTATGCTCGTTTGCCCCCCTATCCCATAAAAACACAGGTACATATTTTCTTTTTCGTAGGTACTTATGAAACACCTAGAAGAATCCCATAAACAAATGGAAGATGAAATTGACATGGACGTTGAACTCGAACGTGAGTTAGAACGGGAGGCTGACGACGAGGAGGATAGAGCACTTTGCCGCGCTCTCGAGCAATGTATGAACCCACCGCGGCCGCTGAACAAGGTACCGTCACTGCCGGCTAACTTCACGTACAGCGAGCCCAAGCAACCAGCACCGTCCCCCGCACGCCGCCGCCGCACGCTGCACTCGCACACCGCTTTGTTGCCGACGGCACTGCCGCCGAGACGGGCTTCCTTATCGCCTCACGCCTTCGGGCGGCGCCGGCAGGACTCCAGCACGGAGCCACCCGCCGCGCTCTACGAGGAGGACGCCAGGTTTATCGACGCCGATGACGTCGACGAGCTCGAGCCCGGCAGCCCGCCGAGACGAGACTCCTTCGCGCAGAACAGACGACAGCGCGTCGACAAGAGAAACTCCCTCCGAGGAGAAGAGGCCCGTCTACTACGACCCGTGCTACTCGCGGTGCCCTCTAACAGGCAGAGTCTAAGACTGAGCGGCCCCAAAAGGAGATCTTCCACAGAATCGGCCGCGACCGACGCGAGCAACGCCTCGTGCTCTCAGAACTTACACACTCCCGAGTCTGCCGCACAGCCGATTAGCGAGGAGGAGAAGATAAGAATAGTGATAGCCGAGAGGCGCAAGATCGATGCGGCCAGACCAGAGCCGGATGACATTGTGGAACTGGTGGAGCGAGGCTCCTAGTCCCGGCGGGGCCGGCCGCAGCAACACCACGAAGTCTACATCTAGGCGCCGCTCAAAGCGACGTCCGGGTGCCCTATCCCCTATCTCTTCCTCGACCTCCTCTTGTCTGTAAGTCTTGTGTGCTCAAGGGACAGGGAAATGTTTGAACTCGGTTGCGCGAACAGTGAACATAATCAGTGACGAATTTATAAAACTAATCTTGACTATGGTGCGTTTTAGTGTTGTGTTGCGTTCTCGATAAAAATGAAAGAAGGATATTGCCCGTGCAGAAGTGACCTTCTCCTGTTTTTCTTTGTCATATCCGACCTACCCTTCACTTCACCATTTGCGGCCGGTTCAACTACTTCATAAAGAGACTTTAATAAATTTAGTTTAAGGTGTATAAAATTATGTAGATAGGAGTTAGAACTAGTCAATTTGTTGTGGTGGGATGTTTTCTACGAGAGCTAAAGTTTACTTCGTAATTTTATTATTAGTACGGTGCTTGCTGTTAAAGGTTAATTCGTTATTATTGTGTAATTAATACAATAAGATTTTCCACAACTAACTTCAACGAAGTATTGGTTTGTAGATAAAAATAGTTTCAGTATAAATCATGAAGCCAACTCCTATTAGTTGTGTGCAATTAAATATTAGAATTTATTTAAGAACGGGTTTCAAATCATTGAATTTTAGTGTTATACAATTATTTATGTAATTCAACGATTCGACAAAAAGCCTATAATATTACCTATAATTTTGATGTGGATAGATACTTAGACGTGATTACTTCCAAAGTATTTGTTAGCCAACGACTGTGTAGCCTCGTAGAGTATTGTTACTAGCTAGATCTTTGTCAATCTTTATCTTAAAGGGAACGAATCGTTCATGAATTGAGTATTATTCTCTATAAAGATATAAAACCATATTTTCTGAAAATAAATGAATCCTATTTTCATACAGAGTCATGTACGTAACCTAGACGTGTAACTGGCAATACGCACATAAAGTAAGAGTCGAGTGTAGGTAGAACGAAGTAGATTGTGAGTACAGACATCACAAAACTGATATGTTAACATAAGTTATGCTCTACGATAGTTTGAACTTAGATTGTATCATTTATAATTTTTGAATTTTAGTGCAATCTGTCACTCGCCGTGCCAAATCTACAAAATCTTTTTAAATTAAGCAACATTTTGTATGAGAGTTTTAATTGAGCAGTTAATGCCTAGGCGCTTGTCTTTCAAAAGTTTTCCGCTTGTTAAATTACTTACTGTCTACTTTAGAGAAGGCGAAGAGCGCCAGACAAAGTTAGTGAAAGTACCTAAAATATCAAAGAAAGTTTACTTTAGAACTCAAACTGATGTTTATTTTGAGACATTTCTATGTGGTTCTAGTTACTGTAAAGGATCGTACCTAGTTAAGGAAGTCAGCAATAAATTTTATACTTCGACTGTGCCTTTCCTATTTCTAACGTATTAGCTTGTGAAGTTGAATGTGGGTAGTCTCCGAGATTAAATGTATACTGTAGGATTTGGAGTGTAGATACATTAAATTATGATTCTTGTTGAATCTTTATTAAGTTATCGTTATTGTGTCATGTGAAAAGATTTTTGTAAATGTAAGACTCGAGAAAATGAAATTAACTTTGTGTCATTCCGAAAACTAAAATCTATTATTTTTGTACCAATGAAGGCAAGAAATAGCATTTAATTTTGTTGTGCCATTTATATCAATGAATATGACAAAACAAATTAAATATAACTAAATAATTTAATTTTATAACGCTCCTTCCAAAAGACGCTACCTTTTTATTACATAATGTCTTCCATCTTTACTCTTTTCTTTACCGATAGCTTGAAATGCCATCGACAAAGTTTTAGCCACAATAGAGTTCTTGTATAGACATCGAGTGAATTCAAATTTAATACTATTTATATTTTCAAATTCATGTAAAAGAATTGATTAAAAGGAATTTAGTAATATTAATAATAGTATTTTCGTGATAAAAGTAAATTTCGTGATAATGATGAATAATTGTTTTTCGGTACTGATCGTATAATAATTTTTAAGTGGTATGAACAATGTTCATAGTTGAGTACACCTGTTATCTTAGCTGGTGATCTGTCGAGTTAAGAAAGTTACGACAATGTTAGGTTGAAAAAATAAATCAAAATTCAAATAATTGCGTTTCATTCTACAAGACATACAATGCCCGCAGCACAGTAACATTGTAACATGGTATGATATCCCTCTGTCTCAAGTTATATTATTATTTTTAAGTTGTTCGTTTGTTCAGCGTCCCTGGGTAGGTAATTTGCCAGACGCAGGTAGGTACCTACCACAAAGGGAGAGCAACAGGCGAACTGAATTGAGTTTAGCAACAATCTTTGCGAGCGTCCTATCTTGTTAGCAAGCGCTTACAATCTCATTTGCATAATTCCTTGAAACGAATTTTAATGGGTTCTTTATCGTGTTGAACAACATAATGCCGTTTTCGAGAAAAGATAAAGACGCGCCGGCTCATTACGGCGAGAAAGGATTTGTTTGTCAAATAATTAACATTGACCTATTTAGCTCGGAGGAAATCCAGCTTGAAAATTTAGTGACGTGGAGTAATTATTCCTGATTTCTTAAGTGAATTATATAAGACCATCCATTGAGACCGCTGCGCAGTGTTATCTAATTGCAAATCCTCTCACAGTCAAATACTTATTATTTCTGATAGGAAAGAAATATGTTTAAGGAAGTATTCATTTCAAATTTTACAATACCGTTTCATTCCCAGCATGTTGGTCATGGTTGGTAAGTACAACAAAATTTTTTCTTGGTTACAAAACAACAAAAAAAGACTGGGTCCGAAGATAACCTTGACTTAATTTCCTTTTCAAACCTTATTTTGTAATTTTTTTTAGAATAAGGTCCTTAAATATTTGTCTTCTTTAAATTTCGGCAACAAAAAGGCCGACTTGCACTCAATACCGACCTACCCACAGGCCACAGCTTCCAAATTGTTGTGGTCACAGACAAAACTAGTCGCTAAAAAATTGTGTAAGTATTTCTTAACCATCAGTGTAAACAGGTACGTATTAAAATGACTATATTTTCTCCTTTTGCTTAACTATATTAGCCATATAATATCATGTAGCTACTAACGCAAATTAGGTTGTAAAAGAAAGTGTTAAAAATTTTCGTTTTATCAAAAACTACTTACCAGACAGTTGCTTACTAGACCATAAGCTTAAGAACAACTTGCTGTCATTTATATAGTACCTACATAATCATGGTAACATTAAAATAAGACCCTCTTTTCATAGTTAAAATTTTATATAGGGCCTGTTTCACGTACTCCTAGTAAGTTCCCGTTAAATTACCTGGCAGATAATTTCATACTAATTTTTATTTATCCGGCGGTTAGAGGCCGTGCCCGTGGCCGATCCTGACGGGGTAAAACAGGCCCTTAAACTTTTGTAAGCCACGTCGTCTCCTAAATATTATAAGCAAAACACATACCCTTCAACGGTAAAACAAAATGATGAGCACCATGCAATCATGAGTAATTGGTATGCCCAATTAAAAATATATCTTTGTCCAATATAATTAGAAAGAAGAAACAAGAATTCAAATAACATTTCATAACATAATTTGATGAAAAAATGAGTTTTCGGGAAATAAAAAAACCGAAGGTCAAATAAAAGCCGCCCTAGCTTTTATTAGCTACAACCTACATCCCCTCTAGTTTGAAATAATAGCTCAATAAACAGCGTTTTATGGATGTTTTTGGTAACTTTGTTCATAAACAAGTAATAAATATCGAATAACGCAAACATTGGTTTAATTCAAAGCGCTCCATGACTGTGTATGTAAGCAAAAACAAACAGAACTTGTAAAGCTTGTGTAAAAATATGACATTCCGTTTTCATTATGCCTTCATTTTGGATAGCATTCAGTTAACAAAAGTACGGCTATATTTTTCATGCTTCAAAATAACGGTAATGTTTAATGAATATTACAAAATAAAGGTATGACAAAACGCACAATACCTAAGAAGTACCTAATAGCACTAACTCAGACATAGTCATCGTCATCATCATCTTGCATCTTACGCAGTCTATGTTATATTAATCTCCTTTCATCCCTGTGAGCCCATCATAAAAAAAAAACAAAATCAAGTGCGAGAAATACCGATTTTTTCTTGTAGTTTGGTTAAAAAATCATAGCTATATTGAGGGTTCAAAGGCCGAAGACATGGGTTTTTTTCTATTCTACTCTGAAACGATTTTCGTGTCAAAAAAGTTTTAAAGGAGATCTCACATCAACTTCGACTACCAAGGTTGGGGAACTTTAAAGTGGTACATAGTTTAAAATTCACGAATCGTATATGTATTAGAAGTCACGATAAGACTTTGAAAAGGCAGCTTTTAACGTTTACACTTGCAAGAAAAAGTAAACTAAGTACAAAAATGATCTAACTTTAAACAAATAACTTACAATTCTTAGTTTTTTAACAATAGTTTTTCTAAAAGTTGTATTGCTAAAAACAACTCCCCGGTAATGAAATTAAAAAAGTATGAAGGTAATTATGTACCATAGTGCAAGGAAATATTATTAAAAAATGTATTCTCTTACGAATATATTGTACGTCTATTGAACATATTGTAATTAGTCATTGATTTTTACGTAGAAGCTAAAGTTATCTCTTGTGAAAATTTTCAGAAACTCTGTCTTATTTATAGCCCATACCTTCTGAGTTAAACAGAATAATACTTTTAATTAAATAAACATTGTAAGGGGCTGTATAAAAAATAATGCATAGGTACATTATTTCTTTCAACACCGTAAATCTTATAGGCACTACACAATTGCCGTATAAATTACATTAGAAGTTAGTTATCTTGCTCTCGACTATCGAGAGTCCTCCCTCAGTCTATTGAGCCGTAATCGGTTACTCAGTGCGGTCTCTAATCGGTTTGCTTGGAATATTGTTTGACAAACACAGCCAAATTAGTTCTAACCAAGATAAATGTTGGGTGAGCACTTGATAACCGATGTTAATGTGATTTAGGTTACGAATTTCGTCTTGATTTACTGCTATTGTCTAGTACTCAAGTAAAAGAAGAAGATCTTCCCGCTGACTGAGATAGCTAATATTTCTACCACGGCATGCATTATCTACCTCTTGTGTAGGTCATGTCAACAGTTGGTACCTACGTATCGTACGATATAATATTTTATGCTGTTATTCGCGGCTCCACGATATAATATACACAGGGAAAGAAAGTTTTATTAATTTAATTTGTGATTTTACCTTTAGAGCTGTGACGAAGTGATGTTGATGAAAATTTGTCATCTTCAGTTTCCTTTATTGTTGGGTCCTGCTGCTCCTTCCTGATAAATGCTAAGCGCTCCTGAAACAAGCACCTGAATTCCTGCTTGCAGGAGGGCCACTTTATTTTTCTTATTTCTATAACGACTATTAAAAATGTAAAGACAATTAAAAAAAGCACACTACGTTTCAATAATTCTTAGATATAATTTAAGCCCTCTGACTGTACGTAAACAAACCATGCCTTTTAATTGCTTATTAGAATAAGAACCTACAGAAGTGTTAAGATAATTGCTACTGATACCTTCTTTACGTGTTCGTAATTGTAATGTATGGAGGAGAATAAAAGTACAGTGATCAACATAAACATGTATCTTATGAACACAAATATTATGAACGAACATCCAACCGAAAAGACTTTCTACAGTTTAAGACAACATTTTTAAGGGAAAACTATATAAAGGTTTGAAAAAACCTTGGTTTACTACTCCCAAATCGAACGGTTGTATTATTGTCATACTCGACATCAAAATATAGCAATAAAATCTACATAAAATTCTGAACTAGTTTCAGGTTCAAAAATGTATTAGTAGATAGGTTACCTAAATTATATTTACGATGCTGACTGTACATAAAATATTTTGATAATTAATCTTAATTAACTTGACGTCACGCTCTTACCACATGTCGTTGTCGACAACGCGTAATACATACATCATTCTAAACTTACTTCATTATTTTAATAAATTCGTCTAAGTAATTTTCATCACAACGTTTATTCTCTGAAAGAGTATTTATTTGAGGCAGTTGAAGTCATCAAATACATTTTATTAGTAATTAAATTTGCTACTAAATAGATCCTATGAATATGTCATTAATTTTGTTGATATTGAAACCTTATTTTATGTTCTTAACATAAATTGAACAGATACCTTCAAAATCAACGATAAAATAACTGAAATTTCAACAAATGATCACGTCGAGTGGGCTTTTATTAAATTAATTGAGAGAGAAATTCAATCAAGGTCCATACTTCAAATTAATCCCCACACGGCTGCTTTCCACTCATTATTGGAAACCGCTTGAAATGAAACACTGACCGATCAAATTTCAAAGGAAATATTATTACAGAGAATGGTTGGTTTAATTTCATAATCGATTGAATATGAATTAATAATACAAGATAAAGTAAATCTTAATATATAAAAATTCAATAGGATGACATGATAGTCAAGATTGTGTACACTACACTGATTTATTTTTTTATGTTCGTACCTACTAAGCTCAATGTATTGTCAGAAAAAAATTTGACGAGTTTCTTTGCATTCCATTTATATGGAAAAAACTAAAAACTTTGTTGCAGCAAGCTCCTTAACAATTTTCCTTCCCTATTTTAGCGAATTAAAAAATAAACATTGGATTGATTAACCGGATTTAGCCCATGGAGATCGATTAGAAGACAATAGAAAAATAATTGATTCGACCCTCGCGAGGATAGTTTTTTTTCATCATTATAAATAAAACTTGTTATTTTTTTATTTAATGAAAGAAATAACTTCCTTCATTAAAAAAAACTTGTAATCTTAGCAGAGAAATTGTTAAAAAACATTAAAAAAGATAAAACTTTTAAAGTTAAATATTTTAATTGCCATATTTTTGTTGCGGATAAAAACATTTCACTCTGTATGAAAAGAAGTCTAGGCCATTGTAGTTGAAGTATGCTAGTGAGCTTCATAAAAATTTCAAGACCAAGCAGACCGTAGCTCGGAAACAAAGAGTAGATTTTGCTTATAAATAGCATAACAGTACTTTTGTTATAACGTAGTTTTGCATTTTACATGAACTCCGTGAATTAATCTACCGCCTACATTTAACTGAAGCATATTTATACAACTGTCTTCAACTTTTTAATGAAATTATCATAGCGAACTGGGGGATTTGAGTTAATTTTCGTGAGACTAATTAGTTTAATAAGCTTTTCACGAAGACTTATTTGTTATACGTGTCTTTGATAAGTCTTCTAATATATAATAATTAACATGCAGCTAAATATAATTAATTTGAATAATTCGATTTAACTTAGACATTGGATGTTTGTTACTCTTTCACGCAAAAACTACTGAACGGATCTGGATGAAATTTGGCACAGAGATTGATTATAGTCTGGAATAGCACAGCCGCTGGCGGAAAGCTAGTACCTTATATTCGTGTCATGGTCGTGGTTATTTATCTAGTCAAATGACAGTGGGTAAAGTTCTCGCCAAACTTATTGTCCGGGTTGAAGTTGGCACGAGCAAACTTTAACCCGGCCGTAAAAATCGGAGAAAGAAAAAGAATAGATTGTAATAAATAAAAAATAAGGCTCAAGTCGTAGGCTGTGGCATATTAATCCAATATTTCTCTTTCTCCGATTTTTATAGCCGGGTTAAAGTTAGCTCGTGCCAACTTCAACCCGGACACTAAGTTTGGCGAGAACTGTACTGTAATTTATACCTAAGTACATGTATACGTAGGTATTTGTAACAATAATACGAACGAATTCTACTAATGTTTATACCCATTACCTCAGCGGCTGTTAGTAGTGGAAGATAAACATTACTAAATTAAACATAATATCGTCTGTAGACGTCCGCTACGAGGTAGCTACGCCACCGGCTTTGTCTAATGGTGGTTTTAACGACCCAAGTACCGACATTTCACTGTATTGTCTTTACTGCCATTCTTTACAACCAACAATGCTACAAAAAAGTAAATGAAAATCTACTCTGTTAGGATCGTGACGTAATTTAATGGGTAATTCATTCTTCGAGTTACTTTTCAGTGGTAAAAATGTAGGTGGCCAGTGAAGAGTTATAGTAGATGAATTAGAAAAATTCTGTTTCGTTTTAATATTTGTTGGTAAATATTTTCACAGATATTCGATATATTACATTTCGCAGATTGTTTCCTAATTTCGTTGGCTTAAACGTTACTTGTTTCAAATATTTCTTCAGTACCTATTTACCTATTTTTTTAATATTTAAAGAGCTTTATTGCTAAAACTAACAAGTTGAAGAGCAAGAAATTCTACGAAATAAAAAAGATCTGAGGGCAAAATTTTATACAATTAGAAGTTAGAAGTAAAATAATTTCAAATAATTATAATGAATAATCTTTTTTAAGTAAAATTAAAACGAAATGAAATTTCTATATCGATAATTTGGGTTTTAATCTCTTTTGTGGTTCAGATTCGCCGCGTCTGATACTATAAAGAACGGTTTCAGATGAAACAACATTAAGTATGTAGCACACAAATTCAGGTACAGCTACATAGTATTATTTATACACACATACTCCTTTTTCCCATAGGGGTAAGCAGAAACTACACAACGCCACTGGCTTCGATTCTTGCATAGGTACTTCTTTTGCTTCGTCGCGTTCGTTCGTCTTGTCATACACACGCACCGGTTACGAGTACTACATACACACCTAATCTTTTTGGAGGACAGTGTAATTTATGTCTTTCTAGAGCATCCCCCAGCACTACCGCTGTCTATAATACGTACCTTATTATTAATTTGATTGTTTGTTTGTTTGTATTGAATAGGCTCCGAAACTACTAGACCGATTTGAAAAATTCTCTCAGTGTTAGATAGCCCATTTATCGGGGAAGGCTATTTGCTATATACCATCACGCTAAAAATGAAAATGTTGCAAAAACGGGGAAAAAATTCGTAAGACCACGCGGGCAAAGCCGCTGGCGGAAAGCTAGTGTCAAATAAATCACAACTGCCTCAATACTCTAATCTAGCATCGGTCCAGGTTTGGGCTTTCCACATCTCACTGTTGCAATCTGCAATAGGTTACATAGTAAAAGGTGGATATACAATTCTACCCAACCCTTTAGGGAATTCAGGCGTGATGTCAATCCCAAACAAAAGAGAACTCGATCGATAAGGTACTTAACTAACAATAACAAAAGTTCTAGACCCGAGAGCGTAGGTACCTAACTTAATTCTAATCTATTCACGAGCCTGCGTAATTTGGTGGAACTTCAATCTACTATTAAGACGAGAGCGAGAATTTGCGGCCCTTAGTGGGTAATGTGGTAAAACCTTAACGGGATCAATAAGTGATGACTTTGGCGCTATGTCTACATTAATCTTTAAGAAAATACACCTACAACTGTATATCTTACTATACAAGGTGGAAGGGACATCGACGGTCATCCGAATATCGTGAGTTCAGTAAGTGCATTAGTCTGGACTGGACCGCCCCGAGTTGAAATTTTCCGTAACTTTTTTCATCAATTTTTCAATTTTTTCTGCAGTTTTTTGTATACTTGAACGTGTAAAAAAACATTATTTCTATTTACCCTAATTAGATTTATAATTTAAAAACCATTATTTAATTTATTTCGGATCGCGCGCGCGATAACATTTACCGCGGAGCGTTATGATCGCGTTTTTAGCAATACACTGCGCGCTCAAAAATGTCATTATCTGTAATAACCGATCATTTTCTACGTGAATGACAGGTCATTTTACTTTTGACCTTGAGTGAAACCTTGTCTCGACGTTTGTGCGTCGATGTCCCTTCCACCTTGTATAAAACAAAGTCGGGTTTGTTACAATAATTATAACTCGAGAACTGCTGGACCAGATTTTTATGTTTTACTTTTATACAGTGTAGGTAACATTGTATTTATTTTATAAAAGGCACGCTTCAGATAATTTTTGTATCGAATATTTATATAACAAACAAAGCGCAACTTAGTCAATAGTGTTGGAACACTAACTATTATCGGTAATGGGGATGTAATGAAAGTGGGCGGCAGAACAACAGAGGTTGCCGCCCGCCTCAAACAACCAATTAAGTGGGTTAATTGTACCGTGGCCGGCAAGGCTGCGGATATGCGTCACTGCATTACCACCTACGACATTTCTACAATGTACTTAGCTACCTAATGGACAAAGCAAATTAATGGCATAAGTGTAATGTAATCGGAAACAGTGTGCCTCTACACACGTTTGAAAATAAAGTATCCTTTTCAATATTGCAAAATTCGTCCTTGTCACAACGAAAAATATTGTTGCAGGTGCGTAATTGAAATACAAAAACTACCTACATACCTCCATTTAACTTTTAATCTATAATGCCGCCGAGGTTAAATCCAAATTATACAATACCAATAGTAACCAATAAGCTGGGCCTAGGTCGACCGCTGATAAGCGTTTCATGTGGTCAGATTTCAGTTGACCAATAGTTGATGCTCAACAAAAAAGAAAAGAAGAAATTGATTGAAAGTCTGTTCAGACGACGGTTCCAATTGTATGCGATTTAGCAATTGATCAACTAAAATCGAACTGTGTGAACACATACTAACTTTACTTAGCTAATTTGGAGCCTTCAAAAACGCTAAGGATCAATTACTTAAAGTCGATATTCAGGTGAATCAGATCAGCCAGATTGTACCATTACTCATTTAATTGTAAGATCAGAATCATTACTAATTCATTATTAATTTTAAATTAAGTACAGGAAAGAAATAATATTGTAGCTATTGACAATTCGGCTGATCCAGCACAATATTGGGATTATTAATATAAGCTGGTTGGTGGGTAGGTACCGAGTTTCTCGTAAAACATATCGACGAATCATCAGTTTTTTTGCAGACACACACACAATAAAAAATGCAATTTAACTGTAAATACTATCAAAAGATTATCAAATTAAAATACAACAAATCTTTAAAAACAATTGAATTACGTCGCTGGAACATACAACTAGCTGACATTGAGAACAGATTAAAAAAGGAAACCATAAAGTCAAAGATGGGCAAAGGTATTCAAGGATACAGCTCAAGACTGATTCAGTCACTATTAAGCGCTACAAATCCTTATCATTAAATGCCTTGATCTGTCTTATAAAAAAAATTCCTATTATTTCGAACTTTAAAAGGACATCCTTGTATCAGAATGTGTGGATTGAAGGCTATAAGTTTTAAGAATGTGTGAATGATCTAGATGTTTTGTTAACAGATTTATGTTCTTTGCCAGAAACTGCAATTTAGTCGAAGCTATGTGCATTTTTATAACTTTGTCTTTTTGTCAATCAATCAAATCAATGGTAAAACAGAACTATTTTATTTATATAATAACATATTATATTATTTATATAATGTAATATAATATTTATTTACATAATATATTATAATTAATACACAAAGACATTTATTATATTTTGATAACAAACCTCCGTGGCAATACTTACAGGCCTTACAGCTCAAACAGAATTCAAAAATGGAATGTCAGAATTCAAATATTGCTACGCGCGTATTGGCGGTTTTGTTTTTTACTAAATTTTATTTTTTGTGTCTCGCTTACGATTATTATAACATCAATAGAATTTAAATAAGTTTGATACCCTCGCAAACCACTCAAGTTTCTCCACTTTGATGACACTTTACCCGCCTTGGTAAATAATGGGTTTATTGTACTTTTCAGACTATAAACTAAGAAAAAAACTATAACAAATTTATTTTAATGAAGGAATATTTATCAATTACTTTTAGTAGGTACGATAGAATAAGAGTCCAGTTTATCATGTATCCGTCAGAACACTAAGCTTAAATCTATTAAACTAATAACTTTAATCTTTCACAGAACTTAGTTTAACATTGCAGTGGGAGTAAGATAACCACGTTAGTCTGAAGAGGCGTGTCAAGAACATTTCCACTATGTAGGCACCGTGATTAACTAGTTCAAACTAAATAATTAGTTCTATAAACTAATTTATGTGTTAATTTGCCTATAGGCACCTACGGTATCCCTGCATATGTGTAATGGTGGATTTATTAATTGACAACATTATCTTGTAGCCTTTTCCCAACCATGTTAGGGTGGAGATCGGTCTCCAGTCTATTGAAGTAAGTAAATTGCCATCAGTCATCACTCGTCTGCAACCCTAAATCTAGGCAAGAGGTAAACTGGTTGTCAGGGTTTTTGAGCTTTTGACGGCCACTAACAATTTTCATAAGTGATCGTATGACAACCACAAAACACAACAGCTTTACGTGCTCTCCAAGGAAATGACAACATTGTAGACATACTTAATAAAAAATATTAAACATATCGCCCAGTATACATGAACAAAACAGTTTTCATCCCACCATCTCGGAAAGAGTATTTTTACTCTTCGATATCTGAGTGCAAAAGTCGTTTTTATCCTGTAGAGAGACAAAGTAAATTGAATTTAGAACATCGTGCTTTTACCCCCCTGGCGCCGAATTTATCATACAACTTTTTTTTAATTTGTTAAAACCTCACGACTTGGAACCTTCCCTAGGTGCCGAGTCTAAACACAACAAAGTGTCGATATATGTCGTATCGATATTTTTATTTAAAAATATCGATATATGGGCGATATATCTTAAACACCAAATTATAAAACAACAAATCAAGTCGACCAAAAACAAAAAATACATTAAATATAATTTGTTAAAAAGATGTTAGTATAAAAAAAGTATTCCTTTTTGGGATTTTATAATCTTAAAACTTATAAATGTTTATTGGTCTGTAAAAAATATAGATTTTTATACCTTTTCGATACTTTGAATTTTATATCAATGCATCGATTTAACGAAATATTAAATATCGCTCAAAAATATCGATACATAAAAAAAAATATCGATATATCGATGTATCGATATTTTTTCAACAAGCCTATCGGAAGTTTCTTGGTGTACTTTTTTAAGTCTAACACCAACATTACAATACCTAACAAAAATATTACACTCAAGTAATTGTAGCAACGTTACTTTCAATTTCTCTTAATAATTAAAATACCTAGTATTATTTGTTATAATTTAAAGAATAATCTGTAAAACTTACCTATCATATAGTATTTAATACCTAAACTGAAATAAAAGTATCTTGTGGTTGTAAATGTTTTTGTTAGTCATTTCCTCGCTGCGGTGGGATGAAAAGTTACGTGTTGCACTCGAGTGCAAAGATTTTTCACCTTGTGCTCTTTTAATTCCCTTGCTGACGCTCAGGATTCTAATTTTTGAATCACTCGCTCCGCTCGTGATACAATTTTAGAATCCTTCGCTTGCTCGGTCATCAAAATTGAGCACGCGGTTAAAAAGCAACTTTTCACTCTTGTATAACAAATAACTATTTCATCCCACCATCTCGGAAAGACTATTTTTACTCTTCGATATCTGAGTGCAAAAGTCGTTTTTATCCTCTAGAGAGACAAAGTAAATTGAATTTAGAACATCATGCTTTTACCCCCCTGGCGCCGAATTTATCATACAACTTTTTTTTAATTTGTTAAAAACTCAGACTTGGAACCTTCCCTAGGTTCCGAGTCTAAACGCAACAAAGTATCGATATATATCGAATCGATATTTTTTGAAAATATCAGCATCGATACTGATATTTTTATTTAAAAATATCGATATATCTTAAAAACCAAATTATAAAACAACAAATCAAGTCGACCAAAAACAAAAAATACATTAAATATAATTTGTTAAAAAGATGTTAGTATAAAAAAAGTATTCTTTTTTGGGATTTTATAATCTTAAAACTTATTAATGTTTATTGGTCTGTAAAAAATATAGATTTTTATACCTATTCGATACTTTGAATTTTATATCGAAATATTAAATATCGCTCAAAAAAATAGATACATTAAAAAAATAATATCGATATATCGATGTATCGATATTTTTTCAACAAGCCTACCGGAACTTTCTTGGTGTACTTTTTTAAGTCACTAACACCAACATTACAATACCTAACAAAAATATTACACTCGAGTAATTGTAGCAACGTTACTATCAATTTCTCTTAATTATACCTAGTATTACATACCTACCAACTAATGTACACTTTATGGAATGCAATAAAGTATTGAGTATTGAGTATTGAGTATTGAGTATTGAGTATTGAGTATTGAGTATTGAGTATTGAGTATTGAGTATTGAGTATTGAGTATTGAGTATTGAGTATTGAGTATTGAGTATTGAGTATTGAGTATTGAGTATTGAGTATTGAGTATTGAGTATTGAGTATTGATTATTGAGTATTGAGTATTGAGTATTGAGTATTGAGTATTGAGTATTGAGTATTGAGTATTGAGTATTGAGTATTGAGTATTGAGTATTGAGTATTGAGTATTGAGTATTGAGTATTGAGTATTGAGTATTGAGTATTGAGTATTGAGCATTGAGTATTGAGTATTGAGTATTGAGTATTGAGTATTGAGTACTGAGTACTGAGTACTGAGTATTGAGTATTGAGTATTGAGTATTGAGTATTGAGTATTGAGTATTGAGTATTGAGTATTGAGTATTGAGTATTGAGTATTGAGTATTGAGTATTGAGTATTGAGTATTGAGCATTGAGTATTGAGTATTGAGTATTGAGTATTGAGTACTGAGTACTGAGTACTGAGTATTGAGTATTGAGTATTGAGTATTGAGTATTGAGTACTGAGTACTGAGTATTGAGTATTGAGTATTGAGTATTGAGTATTGAGTATTGAGTATTGAGTATTGAGTATTGAGTATTATTTGCTATAATTTAAAGAATAGGTATTCTGTAAAACTTACTTATCATATAGTATTTAATACCTAAAATGAAATAAAAGTATCTTGTGGTTGTAAATGTTTTTTTTGTCATTTCCTCGCTGAGGTGGGATGAAAAGTTACGTGTTGCACTCGAGTGCAAAGATTTTTCACCTTGTGCTCTTTTAATTCCCTCGCTGACGCTCAGGATTCTAATTTTTGAATCACTCGCTCCGCTCGTGATTCAATTTTAGAATCCTTCGCTTGCTCGGTCATCAAAATTGAGCACGCGGTTAAAAAGCAACTTTGCACTCTTGTATAACAAATAACTATTTTTTAATACAAGACCATAACACTAGCAGACTTATACCATTATCATTACTACTTACCATTTTCTACTAACTTATTATTGTTGTCCTTTATTCACTTACAGCCAAAATTAATAATGTATCTGTAGATTGTTTTCCCTACTGGAAATCAAAATTTGACATAAGCTCCATAGAAGTAATGTCAAATTTCTATCTCCAGTGGGGAAAACAATCTACAGATATGTTATTAATTTCGGCCGATAGTCATATTCAGATCCCAGCGCTCAACAACAATCCGAACAATATGTATCTACTTATTTGATTTTCTGCTTCTTTAAAGCAGAAGAAGCAAGCAAGCAAGCAAGCAGAGTAACGACTGTAAATAATAAACTATATAAACAACAAATCCCATTTTTCTTTACAAATAAATATAATTGAAACCACTTTCACATCTTCATTGTTCATTCTGTGCACTCTCGACGGACGTACACGGAAATATAAATAGCTCGACTTAGTCCAGTGTCGACTCGAACAAATAGAAAACTAACATAACAACACAAGTAAGTGGAGTGTTATTGGAGCGGGGATTAGTTGTAGGATCACGTATTAGCCACCTATCAACGACAACACAACGACAACAGCCGGAATCTGGCAGACAACAAGTTCACAACTTTTACTTGTGTTCCCTAAACATGTTTGGGATAAACTTTGATGTGTGTGCCGCCAACTAAAATTGGCTATAACTCTTTCTTTAAAAGGTATTTCCAGATCAAAGACATAGGTCGACTAGCGATGGATGACACATTACAAACAAGATCAATCATCGCCGCAGTCACTTTTAAACAAGATTAGGATTTCTGAGTCCTCCTTAGCACTTATTGGCTATGCATTTGCCAATCCAGGTGCGTGGGGGATACTCCCCATTTCATGCATATCAAATATTTCAGCATGACAAATCAAATTGGAATTATAGTTGCTGTATGAAAATAATGTCCCAAACATATTAAGCCTTAATTGTTACACACATTTATCTTCATTACATAAATAAATAATAAAACAACTTCCCCCTCCTGTCTTTGTCCCAATTTATTTGGGATTGTTTGCGAAATGCTTCGAACATAAACGATGTCCTTCACGTTTTTAATTAGAAAAATAACTTTAAATGCATTTGCAATTAAAGCATTCAGCCACTAATATATCGATCCATAAAAACTGATAGATATTAAAAAAACATGAAATTTCAGTAATCTATTGTGAAAAATCCGTTCGGGATTTGTAATTAATGGCTCATTTAAACTTAATTGTCGAATTAATCAAGGCAAGGCATTCTTATCGAATTGGTCAAAGTACCCTCCAAGCGATTAAAACCGAATTAAACTGGCGATTAAAATATAATGTTAATATTTTTTCGCAAAAGGCAAATAAGTTTTTTGTAAAATGATTGATTTTTAAGTAACAAATACGCTTTAGGCGACCTTAGACCTATAGTGTATTACCTTAGTAAAATTACAGATGTATATTATATAAAAATACTTTATTGACTGCAGTTTCATAAAGATAAACTCATAGTCAACGTGACTACTCTTTAGGCAAATGCCTCAATGCTTCACTAGACTTAACCGAGTCTTCAAACTGCTAATGCGGAACTCAGCGTGTCTAAAACATTATATCTGTATTATATAAATAATTACCAGTTGAACTTCGAGTGAAGTTATAGTTTTAACCTCAGAGTTTGATGAGATTCTGTCTACCCTTAACATAAGGTAAGTAAGGTCAACTAAAACTGGCTAAAACGTCGATCACCATTAAGTGGAGCGACCGGAAATTGCGACATGTCTGAAGACTTTGTCAGAAAGAACCCCGCGATAAAACGAGAGAAGCGAACAAATCTACTTTTTCAGTAGGTATAGGGCATTGTCACACCTGTGACGCTCCATACCAACTTTCCGATACCGCTGCACACTACTATACCAAATGTCAAACTTGTCAAAATTACGTTTGTACACGTGCAAATGCAAATGTGTGCGTGAGAGTGCGTAGGGTTTGTTGGCAGTACATCCGGCAAGAACACCGGCAGAATGCAGGGGACCTGAGGTATCTGACGTTAGGGAGGGGCGGAGAGTGGCCATTCTGTTATTATTTATTCTGTGGAATTGTTGTCTTAAAAATAAACTTTTTACCAGACTGCCGGAAAATTATAGTTTTGGAGCGTAGGTATGTACAGTTCTCGCAAAACTTATTGTCCGGGTTAAAGTTGGCACGAGCTAACTTTAACCCTGCCGTAAAAATCGGAGAAAGAAAAGTAGTGTATATAAATGATTTATAGCGACAGCCTACGATTTGAGCTTTCGGTTTTACTTATTACAATCTAATATTTTTCTTTCTCCGATTTTTACGGCCGGGTTAAAGTTAGCTCGTGCCAACTTCAACCCGGACAATAAGTTTGGCGCGAACTGTATGTAATCTTAATTATAGTAGCTTACCAGTGCGAAGCTGCAGCTGTAAGGGCCTGTTTCAGTACCTCCTAGTAACTTCCCGTTAAATTACTTGACAGTTAATTTCATACAAATTTTCTTCCATTTTTTTATTTATCCGGTGATTAGCAGTTATCCAGATAATTATGGAAATAGGGTAAAGTCTAGTAATTTAGAAAATAACTCGGTATTTTGGTACTAAGTTAATTTATTTTAATTACCCAAAGAAAATCCATTGCAAATACATCTCAACAAAGAAACGCGAAAAATTAAAATTAAATTATAAACAGTATCTGGCGTGTATTTGTAAAGGTTGAATACACATACATAAATCAAATCGACATCATTGACACAGCTTATCCACTTACACAATCTATATCTAGATGCGTACTCCTACGTAAAAAGGTCGACAAAATATGAGGAGTCGTCGAGTGAATCTCATTAGCGCAGTTAGGCCCCGGTACTCGGGGCACTCGGGGCACTCGGGGCGTAAATTCGGCGAATCCGCGGGTATCAGATGTTAGGGCGGAATCTATTACGGGTGCGCCGATTGCGCCCTCCCACCCGGAAATTATAACTGGTAACTCGATCGAAGCTAACAGCCGACGCCGGCACAAGTGGAGATATCATTAAGTTAGCTTTGTAGACAGGTCTGCCGCAGAGGCGCCAGAATATTTTTTTAATGGTGGACTATACATTTAAGATTAGGTTAGTAATTTTTATATAATATGGACTTATATGTTTTCATGGACCATATTGACGGCATAGGTACTGTAAGTACGTTGAGTAATGACATACTTTGCATGTTTTTACAACCTTTCAAAAATCTAAAAAACTAAAATAGAACTTAGAACAGATAATAAACTACATGTAAATTTTAATTGAGTACCTACGCTTCTCTTTAAGTAGGTACTAGAGGTGTGCGCCGCGCCGCCACGCCGCCGCCGCCGGCGGACCTGAAGGACGCCGCCGCCGCCGGTCGTGAGACCGGCGTGAAATCGGCGTGTCTTTTAAAGTTTATTTCATTGACAAATAAACGCCTAATCAAGTCCTTCTGAAGCTATTTAACTCTGTAATACTTTTTGGGCACAACGCCGGAGACATAGAACAGACGCGTCGTGGTGCTTTTCTTCAAAAAACACCTAATTGAGGAATCTATCTCGCTTCTAAGTCATGTCTACAAGTTGTTTTCAAGGGTCATCACGAATCGTCTCGAGCGCAGGTTTGATGACTTCTAGCCTTCGGAACAAGCCGGTTTCTGAAAAGGTTTTAGTACCATATACCACTTCCATACGCTTCGGCCACTTTGCTTAGTGTTTGTGGACTATGAGAAAGCCTTCGATTGAAACTTGGGTGATGCTGCAATCTCTGCAGCGGTGCCACATTGACTATCGGTATATCGAAGCCTTCTTCTTCTTCGTATCGAAGGTACGACGTTTTAAAATTAAATTTGGTATGCCCAAAACTTCGCTACTTCCACACTATCGTCAGTTGCTGCGCAGAGGTGCCTTTGATTGCATGTTGTGGGGCACAAAGGACAGGATAGGAGGTGCACCATTGTTTGCGGCACAGTTCCACAACCACACCCTGCAGCCGTTTCATTGAGATAGCCCCATCATCATCATCATCATATCAGCCTACTGAGGTCTACTGCTGAACAAAGGCCTCCCCCATAGACTTCCACAAGGACCGGCTATATGCCACCTGCATCCAACGACTTCCAGCGACCTGTATCAGGTCATCCGTCCATCTCGTTGGAGGCCATCCTACGCTGCGCTTTCTGGTGCGTGGTCTCCACTCGAGAACCTTTCTGCCCCAGCGACCATCAGTTCTACAAGCTATGTGCCCCGTCCACTGCCACTTCAGTTTGCTTATCCTTTGAGCTATGTCGGCAACTTTGGTTTTTCTACGGATCTTCTCATTTCTGATTCGATCGCGTAGAAAAATACTAAGCATAGCTCTTTCCATAGCTCGCAGAGTTACCTTGAGCTTTCTTATGAGGCCCATAGTAAGCGACCACATCTCTGTGCCATATGTCATCACTGGTAATACACACTGGTTAAAGACTTCTGTCTTGAGGCATTGTGTGGTATAGTTGACGAAAAGACGTCTTTGTCACGTCCCCACTTCACCAGATTTGAATTACACCTCCCCACTTGGGTTCGGAGTCGGTTTAGAGACTTCCAAATGTGCCAAGGAAGGTTACATCCTGGGGAGAGGTGCTCGCTTGGTGGTAGGTAATAAGTAGGCGGGGAAGATATCTCCAACCACAGTTTATAGCGTTAAGAGCTTATAAAACGCAATTATGTCGGTCCGAGTACACGAACAGTGTACGGGGGCAATTCCATTGCAAAAGGATGTTAACCAGGAAGATGTCATATCCCCGAAACTATTCACCACCGCAATGGAAGATGCCTTCAAGTTACTGAAGTGGAAAGGATTTGGCGTCAACATCAAT
Source organism: Acronicta psi (assembly GCA_946251955.1). Classification (NCBI taxonomy): domain Eukaryota; kingdom Metazoa; phylum Arthropoda; class Insecta; order Lepidoptera; family Noctuidae; genus Acronicta; species Acronicta psi. The sequence goes on along the minus strand of OX276477.1, from coordinate 10,237,075 downwards.
GGCGAGTATATCACTCATCTTCAATTTACAGACGATATCGATATCGCAAAATCGCTTCATGAGCTCAGCACAATGCTCAATGACCTCAACAGTTTCCTAGCAGGTGGGTCTTAAAAGAACATGGGTAAGACGAAAGTTATGTCAAACGCTCATGTCGTGCCCATCCCAATATCCGTTCCGGAGGTCTGCTCTCGAAGTTGTTGACGAGTATGTCTATCTAGGACAAAACGGTCCAGCTAGGCAGGTCCAATTTCGAGAAATAGGTCACTCTTCGAATCCGACTCGGCTGGGCAGCGTTCGCGAAACTTCGCAACGTCTTTTCGTCAACTATACCACAATGCCATAAGACAAAAGTCTTCAACCAGTGTCTGTTACCAGTGATGTCATATGGCACAGAGACGTGGTCACTCACCATGGGCCAAAGCTCAAGGTCACTCAGCGAGCTATGCTTGGTATTTCTCTACGCTACGAAATCAGAAATGAGGAGATCCGTAGAAGAACCAAATGACCGATAAAGCCGAAAGGATTAGCAAGTTAAAGTGGCAGTGGGCGGGGCACATAGCTCGTAGAACTGATGGCTGCTGGGGCAGAATGGTTCTGGAATGGAGAGCACGCGCCGGAAAGCGCAACATGGGATGGCCTCCAACGAGATCGACCGGAGACCTGGTAAAGGTAGCTGGGAGTCGTTGGATGCAGACAACATACGACCGGTCCCTGTGAATGTCAGTGGGGGAGGTCTTTGTTCAGCAGTAAACCTCTTTTGGCTGATATGATGATGATGCTGTTGTAATATGTTGTTTTTTCTAAAACTAGAAGGTAATAAAACCTGAATTGTCTTTCTTCTCTTTGAAGTCTAACTCAAAAGTACTGACGCCGATTTCACGCCGGTTACGCCGCCGCCGCCGGCAAAATTTTGCCATCACGCCGCCGCCGACGAAAATTAAATCGGCGCACACCTCTAGTAGGTACGGGTACCGCTACTTAAATGCATGGAACTAAACTTTATTTCTGAAATGTTATTAAATATTCGCTTAGAGAATTTAATAGAAAATCTAATAACACTGCTCGATCTGGGAATCGAATCCAGGACCTCTAGCGTAGCAGTCTCGCTTACTAAATGAGGCAGTCAATCAGTGCTCGTGTCATGAGCCAAAAAACTCACCATCAAATGTATACTTTACCGTTGTACGCTTGGATACACATCAAGCTTTACATTTCCAGTTTAAGCAAAGCTCGCACAGTATAGAGTTTCCTTACAACGAGAGGTCCGCTTACATTGGAAATTATTACTTGATATAGTGCGGCAGTATACGACTTTGCCCAGGGGCGGATCTGATACCTTGGCTGCCCTAAGCCTATGGAAGATCCCCCCACTACACTACTTTCTAAGAAGCACCAGTAATTGTAAGATTTAATTATTATTATAACAAGAATTATTAATTAGTAATTGTATAATTATAACAAGAATTATTTGTCTAATAAAAAAAATGTTAATCAGAAAACTATCTCAATAAGTGTTTTTAGATACTGTTGATCCATTTCAATAATAATAATGAGAATAATGAGTAGTTTTAAAAAAATAAAAATTCACCAAGTTTTGTCGCCCCTTAAATCTTGACGCCCCAGGCCCGAGCTCACTCGGCCTATACGGAAATCCGTCCCTGACCTTGCCCTATTTCTAAAGCTACTTAGTTCGCTAATGTTTCCTTGTGTTACAAAACGCTTCCGCGATTGTCTGGGATCCGCCACAAGAAGCTGCATCGCGTATACACCTTAATCTTAATAATGACGTTCCCTCCACTGGAGTAGGTAATCATTCTTCACTCCACGGATTTGAAGTATGAAATACCTATTGAATTTGATTTGATATTGGACTTTTTTGATATAGGCACGGAATATAATACGTCAATGCAAATTTATTTTTACCGATTTAAAACCGGAGGAAGTTCTCGATTCACTGTTTTTTGTTAAGTAATTAATTAATTTTATTTTGTCGTCTAATCATGATAATTTTTTGATTGAAGGCAGAACACGAAATGCTTGTCGAAAGTTAGTTGTCTATCAGTTCAGTAATAACTTTTTCATTTTTATAATAGCATAAATACAATCACAATAATAATAAAAAAAAAGATATTTTTATATAACTATAAAAAAAAGTCAAGTGGATATGAGTTGGTTAGGTATGCATTAAATTATGTATAAAGCTGTTTACTGTCTTAGGCATATTCGTTTACAATACTGATTATCTGTGAAAACTTGTAACTGGCCGTATTTTGTTATACATTGTGTATTTGATTGTTAGCTGTAAGTTTTCCTGAAATAATAAAATAAAAATAAATAAATAACGCCTGTATTCCCCGAACAGTTAGGCAGAGGTGCACTAATGTACACCAAATAGATCTGGAGGCAAGCGGATCAATGACCCATATAAAAAAAATGATGTCATACACCAAACATACTCGTAGATAAACCAAGGTATCCAAAAATCTGTTCACATTTTCCCTTTTCAGCTCATTTCGCAACGGAGGAGGGTTTAATAAAAATTCAAATAAAGAACTTTCTATTTACCTGTACTTAGTGCCCTCCTGACTCCTATGCTCATAAAAACCCGTCAAGTGCGAGTTGGACCCGCACATAAAGGGTTCTGTATCATTTTTAATAAGTATCAATAAAATATGGCACTAAAAATAGAAAACTCCGTGAAAATTTCAACTCTCTACCTATTTCGGTTCATGAGATACAGCCCGCTGACAGACACACGGATAAACGGAGAGCACAGCCTTGGTAATAGGGTCCCGTTAGCAGCCTTCGGGAACAGAATCCTAAAAACAAGGTCTTAAGTACCTACGTATACACGACGTACTATATAAAAGCTCAGGCTCTCGGTTTTTCTTTAATTTCATTTTTTACAAAAGATTTTAATTAAAGTATTATAACAAATGGATACCTACTCAACAAAGGTTTCGTCAGAAGTCTTAGTAAAATTACTAAGAAGTGCTTTTGACCTAAATCAGTAATTATAAAGTTAATTAACATTTGTTAGTACTGTGCTTAAAAGTTCGGGGCGCAAAATTAAGTGAAAGCTATGAGTTAGTATAAAGTAGGTTTTACAGGGAGTATGCTTTAGGTAAACAAAACAACGTCATAATATCCAATAATGTATCTAGTTGTGTAATCTAGTTTTTCGTCTTCCAAGCTCGGCGGGTTGTGCTGACGCTGCGGCCGCGGCGGCGGAGACCCTCAAGCGGCGCAAATAAAGTAACCTTAATGGGAACTATAGTTTTGAGCCGTTTGGGGTCGAAACACTCGAGCCGTGGGGTCCGAGTGCTCGCCTCTTATTTAAAGAACTTGCCAAAAAACTTATCGACTCTACTTGTGACCAGAGGGGCTGGATTATCGGGCCAGAGAATCAGCATTGCCATTCAACGTGGCAATGCTGCCAGTCTTTTGGGCACTTACCAGATGACAGCGATGAGGAGTACTTTGCCTAGGTGCGGAAATTTTGTTTTTTTTTTATTGAATTTGTACATTATGTAAATAAAACTAAAACATTTTTGAAAAAAAAGTGTAATTGATTCTAATATTTTTATTTTCTATTTAGACATTTTTCACTGCTGATAATATTAAACTCAAAAATATAACATAATTTTGGTCGAAATACTAGTAAAACGGCTTGAGAATGCGTATAATAATACCTTTATTATACCTTTTTAATTTTTTTGGCCTGGACAGGTGTGAGCCCACAACATCTTTATAATAATATCATGAAATTGATAAAGACTTCTTTGTATAAACTCCTTGAACTATCACATCAAGTCACAGATAAAAAAGTTTGTAAAAAAAACAAGCACACGTATATAACATAGAATTTCTACATAAAAAGGAGAAAAGCTAGCTTACCTAATGAGGAATTATTCAGCGTGGAGAGGGCTCGGTGGTCTCATTAAAATGAAAGGCACTAGGCGCAGCCAGATACGGAAGATTACGACCATACACTTGCGAACGTAGAATGCTACATATATTATACATGTATATTATTATGTAGGTACACACTACGCATGCAAACATAATGACTCGTGTAAAAGAGCATGCTATATAAAATACTAATTTTTGCACTGCTGTACATAAATTTCGTAGAATTCAATATGTTTCTTAAACAAATATTTAAGTAATGTGTCATCAAATTGTTGTTGCTGTCTCCTCAAGACGTAGGTGATTTAGGTGAAAGATAAATTCATCATCGCACGCAGTACCTAGTCTCGGTAGCTTAAGGCTAGACCATCCGGTGTGACGCAGGTTTGGACCCTGAGATTTATATACTTTAATTATTTGTAAATGTCATGTGCAATCACAAAAAAATTAATATAATTTGTTATAATTTATCAGCACAAAGGCTTAATATAAATATTATAAACTTCAGCTTTTATGACACGAATAATTTGATGGTTTGACAGATCTTCTTTTAAATCTTCTTTCTTTTAGATCTTCAGTGAAATTGTATGTCTTAAAAGTTTTCCAACCAATGAAAAAAATAGACCCTTAAGATCTGAGAGTTACTTAAGAAACAAGTTGTTAAGACATTAAGAACTTAAATTATTGAATAAGAAGAAGTTGAAAAGTATTAACGTTCGAGCGTTTTTCTGCTCCATCCTCACATTAAATAACCACACCTCTCTCTGCCTATCCCTTTGAGAAATATAGGCATAGGTATATCAATATTAAATTGGTCTGTAAACAAACAGAACGCTCTATACGTACAACTATTATAAATTCAGTCAACTTTATTAATAATCCACAACGCGTTACAGAACTCGCTAAACTCTGAAAGCTCACAGTCAACAAGTGACAAACAAAACAATACTATAGACAAACCGAATACCCGAATATACACCCCGAGTGATATATCGAGGAATTATCTGTGCGGGTTCAAAGAAAAGGTAAAATAATTTTATCATAGTGAAGGCCGGATTTTTGGTCCGGCCGCCCATCCCCGGGACCTTAATCTATTTCCAGTCCACGATCTAATGGCACCTGTAAACGGCTTTTTTATTTACAATATCTTCTCTCGAAATGTTTCTTCGAACCTTTTATTTGGTCGTTTAAAAAGTTTGTGCTTTTGATTAAATACGAAAAAGATTTGATTTATTTTTTTATTTTAATGAAACTTTTTGGTTAGATTTATTGTATCATTCGTAATATTATTTTTTAATTTGTTTGGCAACACAATAAATGGTTTGGTGAACAATAAATTGATACGGGCCGACTAGGTGTAGATATTAGGGCCTAAAGAGACCGCAGTGAGAAAAACGGTTAATTCGATTACATTCTGACAAAGTCCACTTTGCAATCGTAATCATTAGTTATTCACCTGATCACATTCTGCCCAACGCTGTTTTACCCAGCGTTGGCACCAGGAAGTCAAGACACACATAAATAAACGTAAATATGATTCCCAAATAAATCATAAAATTCAAAGAACATTACAAACAACAATCAGAATTATTATTCACCCGAACACCAAACATACTGTGGTGTCCAAGTGTAAATATCTAATGAATAAAATATTACGCTCAAAGCAACAAAAATGAGGTCAACACAGGCCGAATAATAAAGTAAGTGAATTTCTCCCACCAAGGGGAGCTGCCGACGGATAAAACTTGAGACTCCGAGACTGATGGGCAAAACACGAACATCCGAAAATTGTTTTGCACCTACCAAACTTTGTTCCTCGCTTTGAGATGGAAATACTGAAGTTTTTACAGATAAAATACGTTCTTTATGGAGTTATGAGCGAGTTTTTCACTAGTACTCTTTATCAAGTGTATCGCATACGTACCTACTCATTATCCATAGGCAAAGCTGAACACCATATCTATCGGTTTTTTCTGGTGGCAATAATCATCCTTCATTCATGCTAGCCTATTTCTAACTATCAAATCTATTAATAAAACTTACGCGTTCTAGCTAAATACCTAAGTATTATATAAATATTTAACTATTATACCTATTTGTATGGCATACTGAATACCGATATCCTAGCAATAAAATGAAAACTATGACAAAAAAGCTTGGGTTTTCAGATTAGTGAAAATTTACAGTTCAGTTATACTCTACATGAACAAAGTTCAGTTAAAACCGATATCAAACATCAAAACTTTAACATCTACTATATGGCATTACCATTGGGTGATTACATCTCCCATTGTCAATAGTATTAGCATATCTCCTATCGCTTATCCAATCATCAATAGCCTCCATTCCATTACTCTCGTCTGTAAGGAGCGATAAAGCGATTACGTCATCAGAATAGGCACTACGGTCTGCACACACATTGTGCTAATGACATAATATTGCAATGCACCTATCAATATAGTAAGTAGTTAAGGTTGATAGAGGTGTCACAAAAAGTAATTTTGCCAATACTGAATACCGAATAGGTATTCGGCCATGCCAGTTCCGAAGCGCCGAATATTAGTGGCATCTCTAGTTGGGTATACGATAATTGTATATACTGCGTCACTGTGGTCACCTGTGGCCGCGAGCTCGCTTGCTATAAAGTAAAGTATGCGAGATTTTCTGTGTCCGGTTCATGACAATGAACCTCACTATTGCACGATTGTACGTATTTCTCGAAGAGGTATAAAGGTACTAATTAAATGTACAGCTACAATTCGCCAGCATTTTTGGTCTTTAAGAATTAGTGATAAAATAATGACTAGGTACTTCAAACGGACTTTGCGTGACCTGAAACAATCAATATTGCAGGGAATAACTTAGACTTCTCATAAGGAGCTTTAACGTGAGTTAAATGAGCTGTATCAATGTTACGCTTTGCAGTTAACAGTTTAGGTAACCCCATCCTAACGAAGTCTTTAGCTAAAAAACTTGGAATATCTTTTTAATTCGATTACACTGATATTTGCACCTCCTAAATTAGAATAAGAAATAACAACTTAGCATCGCTCTGTCTAAAGAAGAAGGATAACACAGACGCAGAAGTTAGAGCGACCTCCCTCTACAACGCCAACTGTCATTTCTAAACACGTAGCTTTAGTCTGTAAGTACTTAGTTTTAGTCGAAAATGGTATTCATTTTCGTCTGTAACTTCTAGCAGTTCTAACGTGTAAGTCCCAACACTATTTATAGACAAGATTAAACTTATGACACACATGAAATTTTACTACCGCATGTCGACTTTCTGCACGTTTATTTTCGGAGGTACGAGTATATATAACATTTTGTATGTACTTGCTCAATAACTTAACATATGACATGACTCATTGCCTCATCGTTCTAGTGGCCTCAAGTGCTGTTAAATTAACTTGGATTTGATTACCTGGATAAGGAATCGTTAAGCCATTAACTGTTCCACTGCTGGGCACGGGTTTCCTCTCAGTATGAGAGGGATTAGGCCACAGTCCTGTAGCGACATCTATCACGCTACATAAGAACTTGTACTTACTAAGCAGCAAATCCTGAATCGCGCAAGTGAAGTTTATCGTGCAACTTGCATATATACAACCGCCCGACATCAACCGTCGGGCAGTGGCCCGCCAGGCATAACACCCGTCGGTCTGGTCGGCGGATCCGCCCTTTGGTACGAGGGACAACACACCTCGTCCCGCCACAGTCCACCACGATGGCCTAATACCGGATAGCAGACTACACATACCGTCGAGAAAATCTCAGGCACGCAAGTTTCCTCACGATGTTTTCCTTTACCGTTAAAGTGAGTGCTAATTTACGCACATGATTTCGACAAGTCAGAGGTGCGTGCCTTGGATTCGAACTCGACACCTTTGACTCGGCAGTCCTGTGGTCATTCCCCTAGGCTGTCACTGCTTAAGGAATACTGACCTATAATATTGCACAACATCTAAACAAACACAAAACTACACCTCTCTATTATACATTAGGCAATTAAGGGTCAGAGAAAAACTGGCCACCCACAAGTACATGTAATAGTTTCTACACAAAGACGAGCCAGTGATTAATGAGTTAAGTAATTTGCGAGATAGAGGTCGCCGGACATCGGCGCAATCGAGAAGAGAACGGCCATCTTTTGAATCCTTAATTCGGGTTCACAAAGCGAGCCACAACATCAAAATTTCAAACGTAAAATATGGTGGCGCAGTTTTTTGATAAACCTTTAGGATTTTGTTTAATAAAACATTTTATTTCAGTTGTTTTAAAGTGAGAAGTATAATGTTTTTAGTCTAGAAACAGTTATTTCCATAATTAAGGAGATATTAAAACTTTTAGAATACATTTATGTTGTAAGTATAAGTTTTGAGCCGAATCCGAATAAATTACAAGCATAATTTAAATTCAGAGTTGAAAATTTTCAACTGAAAATTTCTATTGGATACAGTTTTTATGTTTATTAGAAGAAATACACTTCAGTGCTCATAGCATGTTATTATTCACCTTTAAAAATTATTAGATACTTATGAAGATCACCATACCATCACGCCAGTATCCTGGAGGAGATAAGCGGAAATGTACTCGCATAACTCACTATTCTCCGGTCAGTCAGTCAGGGGGGCTAGACAAGTTGCATTTTGACATTCGAATCGACAAACAAAATGTATGGAAATGACAAATCGGGCTGTCACTAATGTCATTTGCATACATTTTGCTGTCGATTCGAATGTCAAAATGCAACTTGTCTAGCCCCCCAGTATAGTCAGCGTATTGCCATTAACCTGGCACAAATCAAAACTCTAGCTGCTACTGAGAATTACATAGAAAAATCCAATAGCACAGCTCGCCGTGGGGATCGAACCCAGGACTTCTAGCGTAGCAGTCGCTCTTAAGACCACTGGACTACCGAGACATGTCTAGGTAGTAAATTATTGCTCAAATAATCCTAATTTCCCCAACTTCATATCTAAAATAAATCTGTGATCAGATTAGCAAAACACCATCTTATATAATATCCTCTCTCAGATTGCTAACATTAACGTAGTACCTACGTAACGAAGTATACAACCACTCTTCAGTACACTCCAGCGAACTAAACGCGGTTAACTTGTAATGATAATAGAACGTTATTTACACGAGGGATTAGTCGTTCAGTGAGGCGGGTAACTTGCACCGAATACTGTCTACACGCTGTTGATGAAGTGTACACAACTGTTTTCGTTACAAGTTTAACTGGTGTCATAGAATAGCTTAAGCGCCAGATAGACGAGCGGTTAAAGACCGCGGTTTTAAATTCGGCTCGCGTCGGTGACAGACGGTTTTAAAGACCGCAGTCTTAAGGTGACACACGTACATAATTAAAACATCAATCATTACCTATGAACTGGAAAGAAATAATTAGTTTTCGATAAATCTAAAATCATACTACACCTCTGTTAGTAGGTACATGCTTATTTTACAAACAATTAAAACAACATCGACTCTATAATATTTATATAGATACCTACAACCGACTGCACACTGAAATACGATCACGTTTATCTTTAAGTAAATAAATATCACGAAATATATCTCCCCTAAATCCTTGCAAATAAGTTCTGTTGCCAAAAATAAAGAAGCGTATGCCCATAAACTTAAAATAGCCCTGGGTGGGCAGGCGAAATGGAAGCCTAAGCCGGGTAAATCCAAGGCAAACTAAAAGAAAATTGGAGTTTTGAAAACATCTCGGGGATCAAATGTTTCGCCCGAAAGTTTACTTTATAAAAAGGTATTCAAAAGAAATAGTTTTAACTTTATAAAGTAATCGTGAGCTTAAAGTTTGGTACAAAACATCGTACATTAGTACACCTACAATAAATAAATTCAATGTACTAAAAAACTTTGTAATTTTCAAAAGGGGAATAAAGGGGCATTTTCTCTCTTCATTTTATAGAACTAACTGAACCTACTTATACGAGTATGTTTATTTCATTATTATATTGCGTAATATATAATGTTTAAATTTTTACCTCATTCCAGGCCAGCGTGCGATAAAAAATATTCTGTGCTGTCAAAATAGAGCGTGGCGGATAAAAAAAAACTCTGGAGTAAAAATCACCCAAGAACGAAAATCCTGTACTTACAGGAGAAGCCATAAGGTCTATCTCTCCTTGTCTACTCTCCAAAAAGCGTCGAAAATAACGCGCGTTAAATTGATGAAAAAGCGCTTGTGCGAATGTACACCTTATTCTTTTTATCCATGAAAAACAAATAGAAGAGGTAATCTTTGAAGCCCAAAGCACTCCATTTTAATGTATACTCCAACACCCCATTCTCTCCACACGAACCTTCCCTTATCGGGTCATGTTACGTCTAATTAATTACGTTGCTAATCTATGAAGGCCAAGGGTTATCTGTGGACAGGTCACGCATACTTTCAAGTTTAATTCAAGTTCAGTTTCAAAAGCTCGATACTTGCGGCCACTATCAGTAAAAACTAACCTTTTGGTAAAAACTCAACCTGTAATATAATTGATTACAAGTGTGTTAATTATATTATTACAGCAAACTAGATTGAAACCAATATTTCCAAACACGTCTGTTTTGTTTACGGAAAACCACTAGCAAGCCTTTCAATTTATGATTAAATGACTAAAAATAAGGTTTCGTGGACCTTATAATACTTAGCATAATTGTCATATTTTGTGAACTAGAATTAGGGATTCGGTATAACGTACGCTCCTCGCCTCAATTGGCTTCAAAAACCGATTTCCGAGGTGGTGTTTAATGCCGCCAGTAGCTCGGGAGCCGGATAATCGGCCGCGATATCGCACCGATAAATCCTTCTTCGATTTTAATCCCTGGCTTTAAATTGGCGGTAAACACTCTATCGTCTATTGTCGCCACCACGCTGGTCTAATACGGGTTGACAGACTTCACACACCGTCGAGAACTCGAGATAATCTCTTGTTTCTGACGACATTTTCCAATATTTTTCGATGATTTTGAAATCTCAAAAATGCGTGACTTGGATTCAACGTCGATACACATGGTCATAGCACTAGAATATTAGTATAATCATTAAAAAAAGTGTTTAATACCGTATATCTGATACCGATAATGATTTGTGTTGTAAAATTATACAGTATATTTCATTTGTATAAACATGTAAAATACCTGTATATTTCCACGCCTGTCTCCCATTGCGGAAGGCAGACACTATATTCACACCTTATATTAATAATACTGTTTAAGATTCACACCACTTTCGCTTCATTTACGCTCAAATGAATGACCGTCGTCGTCGGCAGAGTACTCTTACCCTGGCCTAGTTTTTTAAAGTTCACAAATTGATTGTGAAAATAAAACATTTAATGTAAAACAATTATAAAGTAAGGGAAAATTTGTAGCTGTACCTACACTCTACAAGTAAAACAAAGCGGAAGAGGCTATGAAATAAAATACCAAACTGAACAAAAACTTTTCTCCGCCCGATAAAACTTGGGAATATTTTGGGGGTAAACAAAAAGTGAGTTTATTGTGCTGAGCGAAGCCGGCGAGACTATAAATCATCGGGCACCGCTGCTCCTGAGCACCTATTTGATGAAATAACAGGCAACATTATTTATTAAAATAAGGTCAGGGTGTCAGATGTTATAGATGGCAGGGTAGATGGTGGGCCGGCGAACCGCAACAGCCTGCACACCATAAACAAATATGGCGCCAATTTGCGAGCATTAAAACGACATGACGATGTGTGTATCTACATATTAAGCGATGTGACGACATAAAATCCTGAATGCATTAATATGGTAATGAAATGACGGCATTTATTCTGAGATGCGTTTTATAAGGTTACGTATAGGTATGCACATATAAGGCTTTTAGTAAGGTATACCTCATCTTAAACTATACCTTACCGGTGTGCAGCACCACGTCTTACTTGTTAGTTATGTGGATTATGGCTTTGTATACTTTTAGGCTGCCGGACGGTGGGCGGTGGAGTGTTCTAGATCAAAACGGTTTTGGTTTATTTATATAAACATGAAATAATCACTTAAATTACACATCGTGCGTACAATAAGTGTTTAGCGTTATATAGTTGGGCATTTATGAATTATAACAATTAGTAATTGTAATAAATCACAACAAATATAGACCTGAATTCAAAATTATCAAATAATAATATAGTTTAATTAATCTCCCTTTGCTATGTTGCTGTGCCCTACAGGGTCCACGATGATCACTCAACTGTATCTGCCATCTACATATACATTGTGGAATGCAATAAATGATTTGATTTGATTTGATTTGGATGCGGCCAAGTGAAAGAAAGAAACTTACAGAAGTGGAAGTCAATGTTGCCAAAATATAAAATTACTTTTAATGTTGCCAACAACCGGTATACTGGACCAGTATAATATGTTTTTATAATCTCCTCCTCTCTCAATCTGTTTGTCGCCTTTCACCTCTTCGCTGAAATCTGGCCAGGAGATTTCTGAAGGAAGCTGTACCTTTTATATTAAAAAATAAACATCAACAGTTAATTTGGGACGCGACTGAAAGCACAGGCAACATCTCAAATTCAATAAAACGACCACGACAAAGGTTAACGACCACTCAACTCTCACATGTCCAACGCACCACGTTAAAGAGCTATTAAATCTTCATGACAAAGCATTATAATGAAAATATCAACGGTGCATTAATTAACCGACCGCTGCAGACTACGCTTTAAGCGCTTATTTTCCGCGCCATCGATACAAAGGCTGAAATTTCGCTACCGGCTCGTATGGAACACAACACTAGCTTTGTCCACAATACCCGGCCGTTCAACAGGTAAACAAAAAGTTTCCCTCGTGTTTCCTTTTATCGATACCTATCTAGAATATTTACACTGCAAGCTTTAATTTAATCGATTTTTACATTGTATAACGATTGCAGGGGAACATTCAATGTTGTATTAAAACATTTGATGGTGTAGATTTTTCTAGATTCTTTTAGAGCAATAAAATGTTGACCGAACAATGATCAACTGAGTTACACAGACGGATGGGTGATCACAATTAGCAGTATGTCGTAATTAGGACCAGGATACTAATAAGGGAATAGCACTTGACAACTTACTTATCTAACCCTCGTTAGACAAATGTGTACCAGTTACAAACGTTTTAATAAAACGAGGCTTTTGATTTCTATTATGTATATAGTGAAATAAGGCAGCACGCCTGTGGTATATTTAGGTCCCATATAAAAGGCTCGATGTAATTGCCATTAACCGGAAACCAATCCTAACTTCTTGCTGCTAGTTAGTGCAGAGAATTTCATAAAAAAAATCTAGTAACACTGCACTTACCCAAGTAAAGAACAAAGAATAAGTAAAGTAAGAATGTAGTTAGTAACACTACCTAAAACCTACTATTGAAAAATGAAACAAAAGATATGGGTTATATCGTAAATTAGAAATCTATTGTAGGCTAGCCAAACTTTTGCGAAAGGTCGGATTTAGAACGCGATGAGGGCACAAATAACAAATAGGTAAATATTGATTCACGGCCTTTAACTTGGGGGACCCTTGCAAACAGAACTGAGAGTTAGGACATCACACAAAGGGTTAAACAATATATATCACACTATAAGTGTGACTGTAAATTGTGTCTGCGGTTGAATGAAATTCTAATTGTAGTTATAAAAGTTAGGTTAATTGCGCCCTGGGGGTTAAGCGTCGTTTAACGGTGGCACCGTGAATATATCGAGTGTCATACATTTGCCGCGTTAATTGACACTCCATTAAATGTCTAGGGTTTCGATTAAAGCACATTTAATGTAAAGAATGGTACTTGAAAAGCAATTTGTTGGTCGACTGTCGAAAAATAGAGAAGCCTTCACTGTAGGTAAAATACACTGTCGTCGAGATAGATTTTACAGTGCCCTATTTTTTACATTACCTACATGCACAAGCGCAGCCACTGGTTGTAAGAACCTGGGTTCGATACCCAATTCGAGCAGATTCGGTTTTTGTACCTGCGCTAGTCTCAGTAGCGGCTCGAAATTGGGTACCACATGGGTATTACATGGGGCCTAAATGGGTAACAGTGGGTACCCGCCTAAATTATCTGCCTAACCTTTCCGAGATACAAGCGTGATGATATGAGAGGAGAGGATATCCTTTTTGGAGTATTATATGTGTTTAACTTGACGCTTTAGACCTCAATACATTCTCGTATAACAAGATTAAAGATAGGTAACTCAACAAATTCATATCGATTTTATTTCCGAATACCTTTGTTTATTTATTCTTAGTTGCATTAAATATTGCAGTAGTAATAAATATTAACGACACTCGTCATGTATAGGTTAAAATCGGAATGTTTTAAATATGCAGAATTAATCTGCGAAATAAATATCGATGTTAATTCCTTTCCAGCGTCAGCTGGTAATTTATGAATAAAAAAACTGAATTCAATTCAATTCAATTCAATTCAATTCTTTATTGCATTCCATAATGTATAAAGTGAATGAAGTGAATTTTGGTCTGTCTGGAGCACGATTGCTACGTTCGAGTTCCTGAGTTCGATTTCCAGGTCAATTGAGTTATTTAAATTTTATTTATCTTTGTTCATAGGCACTTAATCTACTTATATATCTATAAACCCATTATTATGCTCCTACATCCTCCTTTTCGAAAGTCAGTTTTAGGTTCCAACTCGCCTATTTCACGGTTAAGTAAGAGATACAATCAATCAACAGATAGATATTTTTGGCTCAAAATTTAAACAGTTTAAGAGCCGGGTCCATAATCTTACTATAGATTAACCTTCAACTTCCACCAATTATTTACTGTCCTTTTTGGTGGTAGGTTCTATTGTAACATTTGTTTTCTCGCTCCTTGTATTACCCTTGTATAATCTTTGTCAAATAGTTGTTTCTTACATTATATTAGATAGATCATATGCATGCGGTGTTCACCTACATAAGTTATACACTTAGTATTAGCATATTCCTATATGTAATAACTACTGGTAAACCAATAAATAAATAAATAAATATATAAATATTATAAAGAGAAAATATTTGTATATTTGTAATGAGTAAACTCAAAAACTACTGGACCGATATCAAAAACTCTTTCACCATTAGAAAGCTACATCTTTCCCGAGTAACATAGGCAATAATTTATAATACAACGCGGACGAAGACGCTGGCGGTAAGCTAGTATTATGTAAAAGTCAAAGAAGTCAAACAGAACACACATCTCAATTATCAAGATTGAATATTCTACGCCCGAAAAACATCATAGCTGAAATTATAACAGCGATGTTGTAATAAAAATTCAAACTTATCCATTAAGCAAGTACGTCATTATATTAACAAGTTTCTCTACGTTTTGTTGGTACAGCCAACATCAAATACATTGAACGAACATTATCTACACTAATATTATAAAGAGGAAAGATTTGTATTTTTGTATGTAACGAATAAATTCAAAAAGTACTGGACCGATTTGAAAAATTCTTTCCATATTAGATAGCCCATTTATCGGGGAAGGCTATAGGCTATATATCATCACGCTACGACTAATAGGAGCGAAGTAGTAATGAAAAATGTTGCAAAAACGGGGGAAAAAATTATAAGACCACGCGGGCGAAGCCGCTGGCGGGAAGCTAGTTGTTCATAATTATCTAAACTACTGAAGAAATTAAACTTTATCTCAAATGTGATAAAGTTTATGTCAGAATGACAGGTGCCGTGTAGTGTATTCGTTCTGAAATATTCCTTGTGTCATTGATATAGGTAGTTTAATTTTCTTATTTGTCCAGATAATTTGCTTAACCACCTGATGCTGACTCTACCTACTTACAGAGTGTTCAATTTCTCATCAAACTTAGGTGCTTACTATCTTGATAGTAATATTTTAACGGCACCCGACAACATTTATATTGATTACTAAGCTAATCTTGGTTCTACAACTTTGTCATTTAGATAATGGAACACTTCACTGTCAACAAGTTTCCATATACATATTATATATTTTATTTTTAACCCTTGACGAAGTAACCAGAGGGTTGTTATAAGTTTAACGCTGAAGGTATCCGTGTCATTTAGATAATGGAACACTTCACTGTCAACAAGTTTCCATATACATATTATATATTTTATTTTTAACCCTTGACGACGTAACCAGAGGGTTGTTATAAGTTTTACGCTGAAGGTATCCGTGTTTCTGTGGTATCATAGCTCCCAAACGGATGAACTGATATCGTTTTTATATGGTGTTTTTTTTAACGAGAATGTTCTAGAGGAAATCTGTGCAGCTGATTGAAGATCACCACAGATCCTTTCTACTTGATAAAGGGCTGTGGCCTGTGAGCAACTTCTCCTAACCGTTAGTTGATGCCGCGGAGGATTTTTGGCATGTACAGCCAGCAACGAAAGTCGCTGAACACGATGAAATCTTAAAAATGCTTTAACATCTTTAATATTCAGAATTTACTGACCCGTGAAAGAAGTACAAGGTCTCATAATAGAGCACAATTATATTCTTTACCTTAGTCAAAATCTAATAAATAGTTTTGGTACTATGATGTTTTTAAACTTTGGCTGTGTTCAACAACTTTCGTTGCTGACCGTACAAGAGACATCTGTAAAACATCATAACATGAAACTAGCACGTTATATCACCTCTGCCATTCAACCCTTGAGGACAGCTACCCTGCCAACATAAAAACACCCGTAAAAATCCCCATGGGCCTATAACCGTAATCTGTATGAGGGTTGGATTTTTATTATATTAAACTACGACCTGACGTGTGACACGGTGTGACGATACAGTTTTGGGGTCAAATTACATACTGCTCCAACAAATTTACAGTTTACAATTGCCTTAGCACAATTTTGCTTCAAGACATTTAGGTAATGCAGTTAAGAACAACGCTTTTCTATATAGGTACTTGTTCATCCGTTTTCTTCGACCATCTGCTGCTCATTCGACTCGTTGTAAACGTCATTTCTTTACGGGCCGTTTGGTATTCCATTGTATGCATTACCTATATAAATACATAACAAGATTAATCGTCAATGCAGCTGCTACCGCCTGAGTCTTCTAAGAAACTTTGGAAACGAGATTTTAAGAGTCAATAGGTTGAGATACTTAGCTATTCCACGCTAAGAACGCGAACGGCATAAAGAACATAGGCACTTTATTGTGGTTTATGTCGGTTAACGAGCAGACGAGAGCCACCACCAGAGACCACCTGATGGTAGGTAGTTATCGCTGCCTATCCCACCTGCTGATGCGTTGGCGACCTTTAAAAGCCCCTGCCGACTGCAAAGCAACCAAGAATGGGAACTGGTTCTCAGTGATAAAGTCGGAATACACACACAGAAAGGTAAAAGACGACAGACTCTGACGTAAGGGTTGCCAGCCAGTCAAACCCCAAGAGGTCCTACCACCCAGCAGGTCAGTACCTTGACCATGAAATTTTCTCACTAAACTGGCTAGTGATGCCGTAAAATATTTGTATGGAAAACCCCTCCAACACCTCTAGAGGTTACGTAAGGAACTAAAATCGGCTATGAGATTATAGAGTTCCGATGCGTAAAAAACCTATCGAAAACCATTCGATAGAACTCATGGTTGACGTACTGATCTTATATCGCCTCTTACGAGATGCCGATCTGTAACGCAATAAGGAATTGTATTCTCCAAACGGAGATACTTACACTTATATGTTTTCGTTTTCGCCTACATTGGTCACACAATAACCACAGAATTTCATCATCACATGTCAGTCGTAATCCTGCTATATATCATCACGTTTTACTATAACAACATTTTTCTGCGACGAGAAAATTGGACGGACAACAGCCGAATATTAAACATGCCATAACAAAAAAAGAAAAACATATTACACAAAAATTCGTCGCAAGCGGCCGACGCGTCACGTCGATATAATAATTCAAATAGGCTTGTTTATACAAATTGTCGTTCGATATATGGAAAAGGCCGCCTTTTCGTTCAAAACAATCATTTTTATTATTTCGCTGGGAACGCTTTGCGAATCGACAGGTTTTATTGAAACACGATTGCACACCAACAGGGAACGTATGTAACAACTACTACAATTTACGTGAATGGACTCGCAATTACTCGTGATTTTTAATAAAAAAAACCCAGGAAAGTTTATGTTTGACTGTATACCTACACGTATATTTTTTAGCCTGGCAACATGGAAGTATTAAGTATACTATACGTATTACCTACCTACTTGATACTTTTGTATTTAACTAATTGAATCTAAGCTTCCGTTTAAAAACGGTTTATCAGCAAGTATCCCATTCAGTGTTTATACCTACCTTTGACTCTTCGTGCTTTAATTACGTCTAGGATAATCTAAACAGAAAAACAACTCCTAAAACTTACGGAGCCGCCTCATGAGGGACGTCGTGGGTACGATTTTCAGGCCGAGAAAACTGTTATTGGTTTTCTATGAAATTCTCAAGTTCGAATTTGCCTGTATCACACCAGTAAACCGTGGGTGTACGTCACAGTACAGCCTATAAGTCCTTGAGAGACACAGGTTTGTCTGGATCTAGGTATGTATTTTCTAGAACAAAGTAAATCAGAAAAGAAGTAGAGAGAGTACCCCGATTTTATCAATATAGGTAGGTACCAAAGTTAGATTTAGATGAGTTAGAGTTAGGTAACAGGTGTGGCTGACAACAGTTACCTTACCTTATTAAGTTATTCAGAGAGCCCTTAAATAATAAACTTTACCTCTGCATTTCAAGCTGAAAAGTTAACATTACTCTGAACTGAGCTAGTAGGTACTGTCATTGACAAATCCTCGGCTTGAAGTGTGTAATTAGTTACCAAGTTTTACTACATTCAATATAACCTTGAACCTAGAGTTCATTTCTAATGTTCACATTAGTCTCTTGGTAAGCTTGGAATTTATACTAAATTACAAAATGAAATGCGAAAGTTACTCTGTTTGTTACCTTTTTACGCCTAAAGCGCTTAACGGATTTTGATAATATTTACCAAGCAGAGACATTTCATCCCAAGGAAGGACTGTGTAGGCTACCTTTTATCTCAAAAAGTCGTTTGAGATGAGAGTGAAACCGCGAGCCGAGCTAGTAAAATATTTACGTCATATCCACTTGCCTAACCATTGGGTGTTTGCCGAAAAAAAGCGGTCATAAGCAAAATGGCGATCGCCAAGCGCTGTCAACAGTGTCAACTGCAAAATCTTTGACAGAAAAGTTAGTAAACAACTGGCCGTCAACTTTCTAGTTTCTCAGCGCTAGCAAGCGCTTACAGGCTCTTTTTTCGGCCCAACACACCCATTGGAACGGATTTTGTAACTATACGAACTATACTACGTAATTTGAAATTGGAACTCTATCAAATCTACGAATGAAACACATTTCCATACTATAAACATATTAATATTTACTGATTAAATTTTGTGCGACACAGTTCCTACTCAACTCGAATATTAGCACAACTCGATTCGGTCGTTACCCTACTGCTATTAAGCTGTTTACACAATTTCAATACAACATTTGCAAATAACTTTAATACATACGATACATTATATTAGTAACGGTGAAATTTATATTGCACCATTTCTCTTATGAGCATTTAATCATTTAATGGTGTATTTTAATGACGACGCGACATCTTGGATCATGCGGTAGCGTCAATAATGTTACTTAATTATGACCTGAACCGTAGAATATGACACAATTTCAAGCTCGTTTGTTAAAGCTATTTAGACAGCAAGATGTTGACATCCATGATAGGCCTAAGCGCGTTCCACAAAAATCTTGGAGTTGTGTGAAATATACACCAGCGCTAGGCATTGTTTTTACCAATGTATCACTCTTATTCTGAAGTACAGCCCCTGCCAACGAACAATGGGCGGAACCATTACCATTTAAATATAAAGCTAGCATCACCATAATTTTAATAAAAGCCGAATATCCTCTAAAACTCTTCGATTATTATCCTTCGTAAGTCGGCAGTACCAATCCATCATATGATGTATATTAAGTTGTGGTACAAATGATCGATTAAAGTCTTCGTGTATCTGGCCGAACGTACAATTTCCATTTCACTAAGCACTTTCTAATTTAATATGGCCCGAGACGAATAATTTCTCTGGGGCTTTTGCCTTGCCGAGATAAACTGACACTGACAGTTTACTTTTTAATTCAATTAGACTTTTCCAAAAGCGAGAAACGTTTTCCCCAAATAGCATCGCTTTTAAGTTAAAACTCTTTTTCGAAATGGAAATGGCTTTTTTTAAATACAAAAGTTTTTGAATACCTTTTTATACCATGACTTTATTATTAAACTTATTTGTAAGTACCTAGGTACTCACCGTTAATTAGTATGAATGTGTAAGTACCTAGGCTATCCAGTTATCCAGCTTAGATTAAAATAGTTGCTGTTGTTCTGTTCAGATCACATATTTATGGAACTGTAGCTTTGTTAGAATTGTTACGAAGTTATCACTCATGGTTTTAACCTCCTAAATACAAGTAACCTTGCCTTTATTTATATAAATATCGTTCTAACTGTTCCTAGCAATATCACATCTGATCCACGTGTATTTAGAACCATAATCATCATAAAGATATAACCACGTGCCAGCTTTTTAATATAGCATGGGGCTGAATTTTCAGGGGCGCCATTTTCAAATCACCTGGCAAATGTTGCCACCTAAAATCAGGCGCCCGCCGGTCTCCGGCACTGATCCTATTACTGTACTCTGGTAATAATCTGCCCTGGTCTAGCTGTCAGGTATTTTATGCAGAAAAACTGTCATGCTCTAAAATAAGTCTAGTAAAAAGTTCTTGATTCACTAATTATTATAATAGGAAGATTTTACCTATTTCTGTCCGTAGGGATGAAAAATTTTTACTTACCTCCGGGAAATAGAAAAAACTCTACCCCCAGTACTTTCTTCATACAATGCAATAAATCATTTTCAGTGGGCACGTTACTAACGATACATCTCAGAGACCACCATTGTGCATGATATTCGACTGAATAGCTCCACAGAAATCACAACATTTTTCCCTGTTCGCATTCATGTTGGAAAAACAAACAGAAACATCACAATAAACTTTGTAGGTGCGCGAATATTTAAATAATAGAAACGCACGCATTGCAGGGTGCACTGAAAATAAAACAAACTAGCAGCCCACATCTAACACCGATAAAATTGACGAATATAACGTCGGGCATCGAAAACCAATCGCTGGAACGAACGCGATTTATCATCAAACGATGTGGACACTGACGAGATTTTTCATTGATCGATCGGTTGTGTTGTGTCAAACAGAATTTAAACCGACACTGACATCACAATCTACGTTAATTAATTGCCTGAAAAAATGTACTAGTGACTTGGTTACATTTTATTGTGTATGGTATGAGGCCCAAGTAGCAATAAAGAATTTTATTACCCGCTAATTGGAAGTTGGACGTATTAAGACTGTGTTCGTTGTTTCTATGTGAGAATTTGGACACAAATTTTAAAAAAATTATCTGTATTATAAAAGGAAATTTTGACTGACTGTCAGATCTATGAACATAAAGCTCAAACCACTAAATGGATTGGGCTGAAATTAGGCACTGATAGTTATTATTGTAGTCACGTAGGCAACCGCTAAAAACGGATTTTTGAAAATTCTCCCCCTAAAGAGTTGTAACGTCAAATTGGGTGTACATTAGTAGATCTCTGCCTAACCTTTCAAGGAATACAGGCGTTGTATTACAAGTAGAGCTCCATAATCTTAGCAACAGTTTCCTTGCCACAGCCAACAATATTCTACCAACGTGTCTTATACGACTAAGCTAACTTTTTAAAGTGAATATCCTGAAAGCAAAGCTCCATATTATGTCGTGTGGTAATGGCATCGGTGCGGGGAATGCTCATGCATAACAAGCCAACGCGGCGCCAGCCACCACTGCTCGCAGGATGTCACACACATTACGGACGTGACGTAAACATCGGGTTTTGTCAAGGTGATTTCCTGTTAAAGTTGATAAAGGGTTACATTCTTTTGGTTTTGTTTAGTTAGCTATGATGACTTCAGTGGAAAAACTGGTGGATGAAGAAGAATGGAATATCGTTTTTTCTGTTCTATTTTTAAGGGCTCAGGGCCTGTTTCACTACCATTATTTATTTATTGCATTATATAAATAAAGACCTTCCAGTAAGTTACCATTAAATTACTTAGTAGATTAATTCATGCAATATTTCTTATTCTCCGGTGATTAGCGGCTATCTAAAGTTGGTGAAACAGCCACTAAGGGTATTGTCGAATGCGCGAATTTGAATCAATATGACTTATGCCGATCTGCTATGGGTTCTAAAATATAAATTGACTGCAGAAGAATTACTCAACGTAGTCCTTTTTATCCCTACTGATTAAAAAATGTTAAAGTTTGTAACACACGCTGAGGTACGCTAATTACAGTATGTAGCACAGTTAAATGCGAAAATTAATTAAGGCGGGGTGTACAATGTTCATTTAAAGTTTCCGCCCCGCCGGCCGCAGCCGCCGGCAGCCGTGCCGCGCACACAGATTAATTTATAACATGGCCTTAAAAATGACGCGAACGATTTTTGACGATACACTAAACGGAAACTATCCAAAAGGATGGTAATGTGTTCTATTTTAAAGGTACTAAGGGTTTTCTCCAGAAAGCTTTAAGAGGAATCATTGCAAAAGCTCTTTTCCATGACGGAGAAATGAACTCAGGTTAGAAAAACATCCCAAGCATGATCAAGCATCCATCATTATGGCCTTTTCACTAAGTCAAGTTGGATTCGATTTCACGAGATAAAGTTATACCCACGGTGTTGATATTTACAACTACCCCCAAACTGACGACTCGTTAACGAGATTGTTAAACACTTGCAGCTATTCATTTAGTAGGAACCAGCTTTTTGAGCATCCCTACTACTAAATGGGAGTTTGCATCTTGTTTTAACGACCACGCTCCCAGTTTCGAGAAATGGTTTGTTACTTTTATCAAAAGAAGTTACTTATATATCTAATTATATTGTAGATTCATAAAGTTTTTGTTAACTTGGCAGCCTATCATAACTTTGCCCTTTTGTTCTAATGTTAAACTTACGCTTTCATGCAAGAATTTTAATCGTTAAACTTAGTAAAGTAAGACGTTATGATAATTAGCATCGTCTACATTATCTTCAGCTTATATTTCATCTGTTCAACAACTATCATACAAAAACATGTTGGTTTTATTAAAGTAATATCTTATTTGATGGAAACTTAGGTAAAAAAAATCAAATCTTAAAACTACCAAAAATTTCTTTTTTTTTATTTAGTTACTTTTGGTAAAATAATTCTTTATCCTGCTTGATTTAGGGAAACCCTTGAGATAGGGAAAAACAAGGACTATGTGGGTAATACTTGAGGACACAGCTAGAAGATTAGTAGACGTACGGCTGGGTTAAAGTTAGCTCGTGCCAACTTCAACCCGGACAATAAGTTTGGCGAGAACTGCTGGTTTGTCATCTTTTACCACCGCTGGATAGCCGCTAACCGCCAAATAAATTAAAAAATGGAACAAAATTTATATAAGATTATCTGCCAAACCACACGTACAGTTCACGCCAAACTTATTGTCCGGGTTGAAGTTGGCACGAGCTAATCGTCTACTAATTTTCTAGCTGTGTCCAAACCATTATGATACGGATGTTTGTGAGGCAACTAGATAGGAAATAAGATAGATATTAATAAAATATATATATATCTTTTTGTGTTTTTAGGCATTTTCCATGCTAAGATTAATAGTTATTTTAAAAGGAAGGAAAAAATCTACTGGCGGGCAGTATTCGAATCTGCGTCTGTGAAGCATTTTCTTTCCAATAGATGTTGCTAACGTCAAATCTAGAATGTGAAGGAAGATTTCGACTTGGCGAGTAGAACTCGCGGTTGTTTATATTTTAGAAGTATTCAAACAGGTGTTTATCAGTCAAAGTCCAATTGGTATATGTGTCATTTATTACTAGGCGTTTCCTTTTATACATAAAAATAATTAAAAATAGCGGGTACATAAATAAACATTGAAAACCAAAAATGTAAGGTAGATTCGTCGAGCTCCGTAGTAATAGCGCGCGTGAAGATAATAGGGCTCGCTTGGCGGTCGCTGTGCTTGAGACGAATGACTCGATCGTCAGATTGCGAGACGCGCGCCGGTGGGACGGTCGCGCGTCGTCGATGATGAGTATGCTACATCATTCCCCCGCTAATGAAAGCGTACGGGGGCCTTGGATGTTCTTCCTGATTTCGTGACGTATGCGTAAGTACTTGTAGCTGCTTCTGACTCTGTGTTCATACGAAATGCAGGCTTCAGTCTATCTATGGAGACTTGGGTGCATCTGTTGTGTAACTGAAGCGTGTAGAATTTATCGCTGCGCTCGATGACTTCGTATGGGCCGTCATATGTAGGCGTTAAAGGCTTCTTCTGTGAATCGTTGCGTACGTATACATGGGAACATTTATGTAAGTCGTCGTGTATAAACGTTGCTCGGGATTGGTTCGATTGCCTTTGCACCTGTGCCTTCATTAACGCTTCGTTCAACTTATTCATAAAGCTTGATAATGTATCGCGATGTTTTGTTGATTCGTCGTAAAATTCCCCAGGTAATCGCAGAGTTTGGCCATATAATAACTCGGCTGTGCTGGCCCCGATGTCTTCTTTTAATGACGCTCGCAATCCTAGTAACACCGTAGGTAGTTCTTGTGACCATGATGTTGAATTAAGTCTCGCAGTGAGTGAAGTTTTGAGCGATCGATGCCATCGTTCTATGATACCGTTACACTGTGGGTGGTAGGCAGTAGTTCGGGTCCGGTTAATTCCCATGCGGTGCATCAGTTTATTAAATAGGTCTGATTCAAACTGTCTTCCTTGGTCAGTGGTAATAGTAACTGGACAGCCAAATCGTGCGATCCAACCTTGATAGAAACAATTTGCCACTTTTTCTGCTGTTATTTCTTCTAGTGGGCAAGCTTCTGGCCATTTGGTAGCCCTGTCTATCATAGTTAATAGATATCGGTATCCGTCAGATATAGGTAATGGACCAACGATATCTATATGCACGTGCTCGAGTCGGTTTGCTAGCTTGAATTTCGCTATAGGTGACTTGGTATGTTGTTGTACCTTCGCTCGCTGGCATGGTTCACAGGTTCGAGTCCAGTTGTTTACGTCACTGTTCATCGAGGGCCAAAAGTAACGTGCCGCGATTAGCTTCCTTGTGGCCCTTATCCCGGGGTGGCTAAGGTTGTGAATCGCTTGATATGCAGGTTTTCGGAAATCTGGCGGTAAGTATGGGCGTGCAGTGCTTGTTGACATCTCGCAGGTGATCTTGGCCATTGAATTGGGAATGGCGATACTTTTGAAGACGTATTTTCCTGCGTTTTTTAGCGTTTTCAATTCTTCATCTTGTGATTGTTGGTTCTTTAACTCGTCGTAATCCAATGGCGTCGGGCAGGTTATTGTTTCAACCCGTGAGAGTGCGTCTGCGACTTGGTTGTCTTTGCCTGATATATGTTGAATATTCGACGTGAACTGTCCGATATATTCGAGATATCTTGTGCGTCTCAGTGTTGCTGGTTGCTGTCAACGAGTTTATCAGTGGCTTGTGATCTGTGTAAACTGTAAGCTCTCGACCTTCGAATACACGGCGGAAATGCCGTATTGCCATGTAAATTGACAACAGTTCGCGGTCGTATGTGCTATACTTTTGCTGTGCGTCACTGAACTTCTTGGAGAATAATCCTAGTGGTCTCCACTTCCCGTTTATCCGTTGCTGTATAACAGCACCAGCGCACGTGTTGGAAGCGTCAGTCATCAGCGCGAAAGGTTCAGTAGGGGCTGGGTAGGACAGTAGTACTGAGTTCTCAATATCTTGTTTACATTTGTTGAAAGCATCCTTTGCTGCCGCTGTCCATTGTATCTTAGTTTTATCGTTCTTTTTAGCGTTGTGGAAGTACTTGCTTAATTCTTTTTGGTGATCAGCGGCGTGGGGTACATTCGAACAATAAAAATTTATCATCCCAACGAAACGGCGAAGGTCTTGAACTGTGTTCGGCAGTGGGTATTGTTTGATTGTTGTTATTAATTTAACATTTCAAATATCCTCCTGATTTCCCTATTGTCGGTTTTCATAACTCCTATGGGAACAGCAGAATTGGCTTTTTGAAGGCGAGGCCATAAAATATAAAAAAATTAACTAGAAAATTGAAATTCTTTACGCCATATTGTGTTTTATTTTAAGAGGACATAAAAGTGAGAGTCACACGGTGTCTTCAGTTTCAAGGCGAAACTGTCAGAAAAATTTATCGTCTGTCTTAAGGCTGCACTACAATAGAGCCGTAAACTTTCGCAGCTTTGCCGTGGAAAATGTCACCATTTTACGGTATATTACTTTGTTGATGATAAAATGGAATTGACTTATATAATCTGAGCCGCACGAATGCACGACCTACGGTTATTAGATGTTTTAATGCAATTGTTTGAGTCGACACATTGGGTATGGCAATATTTTTCGAACAACAAAATTTTAAGTAGTAGTAAAACACCCAAGTTTTTTTATAACCGTAAAAAACTTAAATGTACAACTTAAATGTACCTAAAACTACTGATCTTAGGTACATTGTTGAGTAGTAAGAATCGTAGTTTGAGTTGAAAAAACCGTGGATTTTCATGCGATTTCAGGGATTTTTACCTAACAGAAGTTGTTCATGATGATCAGTACAATAACTCCTCTTTACGATAGTTAAAAAATAAGAGAGTATATTCGACTTACATTGGGCACGTGCCGATCGGCTCATATGTAGCTTTTTCCCGAACATACATACATACATACATACATATCCTGGGACATTTTTTACACAGCACCATCTAGTCCCAAACTAAGCAGAGCTTGTACTATGGGTACTAGACAATGGATATAATACTTATATACTTTTTTTTTGGAAATACATACTTATAATACATAACACCCAGACAAACACAAATACTTATATTCAACATATAAATATTTGTGCCCTGTGGGAATCGAACCCACGACCTCGTGATCAGCAGTCCGGTACTCGAACCACTAGACCACAGACGTCGTCACACCGTCGACATGTATCTAAATAGGTATAAGGTAAGTATATTCGATCTACCACGTTGTCAGTTGTACCTACTTATCTCCCATTCCACCTTTAAATGAAAAAACTACACATTAATAAATAGTTCGCGACTTCGACTTCCAAGCCAAATAAATTGCTCGAAGATAGTCAGAAAAAAGTCAAAAGAGCAAATCCCTCCATAAACTTCTGTTAGTTAGAGTAACGTAACTTTTGCTAAGCGTTTAATCGGGAGCATTACCTCGCTGCACTCCGAGTAACTTGTTTCTTAATTCACTGAAAGAGGTCGTAACTCTTAATGTTGTTTAGACTTGAATCGCCAGTTTTCTTTTCATGAAAGAAGCAACATTTTCTGCCACACTAAAGGCCTATTTCACCACCTCCTAATAAATTCTCGTTAAATTACCTAGCAAATAATTGAATACGGATTTTGTTCAATTTTTGAATTCGTCCGGCGATTTGCGGCTATTCAGAAGTGGTGAAAAGACACCTTAATCTACTTATTAATAGGTAGGTACGTGAACAAAAAAAATTCAACTCTTTTGTAAGTAAGCATATTGCGCGCACGGAGAAGATAATATTTGGCATAAGTAAACATCGTATGGAGAGGGAGTGTCTGTTTGTTTCATTTTCACGTAAACCGCTGAACAGATTAGATAATAAATACTGAGGCATCTTTCACCTTTTTTCTCAAAAATCCTTTGGCATCCGAGTGAAACAGCAGGCTTCTAATGTATTTTAGCCCCCAGAACTTAAGCGTCTAGCTAGGTAAACACGACTCAATGAAGTTAGGTCTTCATATGCACTATTACGAACTAATAAAGACTATAATGATAATGTTAGCTCTTACTGCTAACAACACTCATGAACCGAACCGATTCCAGACACATTCAAACCCCTATTCCTCCACAAACGAGATACTTAGGTCGCCTTATAAAAAGGGGACCAGATCAAACCTGAAAGGGAATCTAGATATTTACTTGTAAGGTGGTCTTACAAGTATTTATCCCACATTTGAATGTCGGCAATAAAGGTCTCTGTTGGCTTACACAGATGATTTTTTATTGAAAAGAAAACGTTTTTATTTCGAAATTTAAGGGCTTACTGTCAAATACCGAATTGTCTGCCAATTTTGGAGTAATTAAAATAGGGTCGTAATTAATATTAAATGTTTAGCTGTAAGGAATGAATGGAAGAAAGAGACGTACTGCCAAAAAAATGGTACGAGGACTGGAGGGAATGGGAGGAGGACTGGAATCTTCTCCTTTATGAGGGAGCGTTTAGAAACTAATCTTATATGCACGAAACATACTTGGAACAGCTATCTGTAGCTTTCCCAAGCGCAGTAGCTAATTACTATTAATAGAGATATTATAGAGATACTATTATTTACTATAATAGAGAGTATGGATAAACCTTATCAGCTCCAATAAAGGTTAAATAAAAAATAATCCTTATATATCATCATCAACCCATATACTGTCCCACTGCTGGGCACGAGTCTCCTCTCGGTATAAAAGGGACTAGGCTATAATCCACCACGCTAGCCTGATGCGGGTTGGCAGACTTCACATGCCGTCAAGAAAATCTCTCAGGTATGCAAGTTTCCTCACGGTGTTTTTCTTCGCCGTGATAATTGCGCGCATGATTTCGAAAAGCCAGAGGTGCGTGCCTTAGATGTGAACTCGAGAACTTTGACTTGTCAGTCATACCCCTAGCTAGGCTATCAGTGCTCCTATACTTACACAACCATTATTCATTCGACTCTTTAACCCAAACGAATAATATGTATACCTACCTACACAATGTAAGTTCTTACATCCGAATTTTCCAGTCCATTTCTGTAGCCTTAGACCTTAATAAGTATTACCTAGTAGTTACATTCACTATTTAAGTTTCAAAGTACGTATGTGCCTGCCTACTTAATTAACTTGGGTCCGGACCTCAAGAATAAAAGGTCCACGTCCAAGGGGTCCGGGTATTTATTTACGTATTCTGAATCTATTCGACGTCGTCGTGTTTAACGAGTAGGTAAGCTTCGAGACTATGAATAAAATTATAATTTGCGAGCAATGGCCGTTCTGTCATTAAGATGAGTGTCGCGATAACCTGGATTTTGTCGTCAATGTTAAAAGCCGGTAGGCTTTAGAATTTTCATATTTCATTTTACCTTTAGTAAATGTAGTCGCTTACATTCTCAACATTATTAATAAGGTTGGTATGTCGTCTTCTTTATCTTTATCAATCCTTGATCAGAGATTGAATAACATTTAATGACGTCAGCAAATAAATGAGCAACGTTGTAGAAAATAAAAGAAAAAACAATTTTGAACTTGGACTAATTTATTAGACAAAGGTATTTGACCAGTGGAATGCCACCCGAAGCCGTACTGCCTGAAAATAAAAAAAATTGCTCTACACTAAAAATAGGTACTCGGCCTTTCGTACCGTCTGTCTGTGCCATTTGTGCCGTCATATTTAAAACATGCTTTTCAGTATTTTTACCTGTGTTGCTCTATTCCCTACAGCAATGCCTGCAGCACAACGCCGAGGCACACACAGGTCAAAAATGTATATTTAACTAACAAAAGATATGAAACTACTGTCATTAACATTTGCCGGTTCGTTCAAAATGTTCGCAATTCCGTTCAGAATCATATTTGATGGCCGTGAGTGGCCTATCACGATCATAGAGCTCTATTAAACTGAGAATTTGTCGTTAAACCCAGAACGTGCCCGCTGTGGCACGTACGCTCTCACAAATTTGACACGACATTTGGGATTGAACTTCAATGTGAAATGTTGAATTGGTAGCGTTGTGTTTAATTTCTGTCTAGAGACTCCCTCGTTTGTCAATTAGTGGTACCTACTAAGTGCGATTGCTGCGTCAAAGGTCTTGGGTTCGATTCCCAACTCAAGCAAAGTGTAAAGTACTGGTTTTTTCTATGAAATTCTTCGTAGCAGCTCAGAATTCTCAGGTCCCATGTTATAGACACACCCCCTATTACATAGGACCAACACATAACGGTGGACTGTGGTCAGACATTAATACACCTCTGCCTATCCATTTGGAGACTACAAGTAGGTACCATGTTATGTTTAGTTATTATGTTTTTTATAAAAAAAAATTTTGAATGAAAGCTATGCGTGTATGCGGTATCTCTACCCTTTAGTCTAGTCTATTATATCTCGCACTAGTTAGACAATCACATAATTTACATAACATATTACTGGCCAGTTACTGAGCCATATCGCTTAGAGACTATCACATTACGTCGACCTAACTTCGTTAGGTTGTGTCTATGGTGCAGAAGCGCGCGCCGAGATTCGCTTAATTGAATTTCTTAATTTCACCTCGGAACGGGGAAATATTCTATAGGTATACCAGTACAGTACTTAAATTATTTTTAATGGGTAGATTTTCTGACCTACTTTTCAAAATTCAAATTATTGTCTGTCCGTCTGTTTCTTCTGCCTAATCTGTGAAATGGCTGGACCTGACGAGACTTTAACTGGCAGATAGCTGATGGCATATGGAGTAACTTAGCCTACTTTTATTTTAGAATTATGAATTAAGGTTCCGCGCAATGTTTTATTTTATAAATGTACAAAGCCGGGACGGATTGCTAGCTTAGTTCATAAAAGTAGTCATGAGACGGTCGTAGGAACATTGCATCATCGTATTTTCACTACCTGTAGATGTAATCCTTGTTTTTCAGGAAATAAAAATAAATAATAAAAATAAATAAGTAATTAGGATCGTAATCCTAATTACTTATTTATAAATTGAGAGCGCCTTTTTAAAACGCCTACGCCCGTAACGTGAACTTACCCTTATTCTGGCTCGAAATTGTCTGAAACATCCATGAAATGTATCAAATAAGGGTCCTCAAAGTTACAAGTTGTTAATCTGGTCAAGAAGTTTTGTAAGTAATTACTCTTGTCGTCTCGGAATGAATGCATTGAGAATTTAAGGCCCGTATTAATAAACCGATATCAGCGTAAGAGTAAGATCTTAAGAGCTGGTTTGAGATCCCGGCATATTAATGAATTGAAGTTAAGATACGGTTTAATACTCTGTCATCACCTGAGATCGTATTGTTTAATAAACAATACTCGGGTTTCAACAGCGGTATTAAAGATGCTTATCAAGATCATAATAGTTGAGTACAGTCGATCCGGGAATTAAGATCGTGAACTTGTAGTGGTGGGAGCTACGGACGTCGAAAACATTATTTTTAAATCAATTATTACGATGAACAAGACTATTATGATGATATTTATTGCCTTTACAAATTCTAATACCTAAAGTTTATATAAGAGACGCGACAAACCCCTTCGAATTACCTCTGCAAAACTTAAAAAATCGATGTGATACTCATGTGATATAATGAAAAATTTAGTGATAACAGAGGGCTACCAGTTGCGCCAGAAATAGCTGCCTCGTTAACTTTGAGGTATTACCTACCACCTACTACACAATACCTATATTAAAATACCAACTGGAGATCAAGCTAGCATTTTTATTCCATTACCTATAAACAAATCATTAGATAAGTTTATATACAAGTTTACAAAGACCAAAAACAAAAACTGTTGAGTGTGGAGTTGTGGACTGTTATTGTTATTAAGTACAACCACAGATTATAATGATGTGACGCGCAATCTCAGGCGTATGCGTTTTGTTGACTTGTTAAATTCAATACTTTTTGAAAATATTGTGCTTTTTCTATAGTTTATAAAGATTAAACGTATGAATTATAATCATGTGATTAAATTTTATAAAAAATAATCGATATAAACTGAAAAATAAATTTTATTTTTGCACACAAAAAGTTAAACATTATACATCTACATAGCAAGTACTAAACGTATTGAACAAAAGATGAAATAGTTCGTTCACTTTGACATAGCAAGTCTTAAGATCAGGATCTCATTGGGTGTCGAATTACGAATCCAAAGATCGTGGTTTAAAACTCGGTATCATCTGAGATGCTGTCGATATGGGTTTATTAATTAGCGTTGACATTAAGATGCCGATCCCATCTTGAGAACTTATCAACTGATGCCGGTCTTGGGATCACGTTTGAGACCTATCTATTAATACGGGCCTTAGACTAGTTACAGTACTAAGATCAACGGACCACTTCGTCTTGCTTATCGGACGATTTAATTTAGCCTGAATGGGAGTTGAAAAGGGTCCGTAGCTAATATTACTCAGTAATATGTACGTGGATACGTGCCTCGAAGAAATTGCAGCTGGACGCTAAGTTCAACAAAGATTTCTGTACGCTTTACCCACTAAAGTCACGTGGAAAATAACTTAGTAGAGTACCGATTATATGAGCTCACTGCAAACACTAAGTAGGTACCTACTGTGGTGTACTAATTGTGACGATTTCGATTAAAAGAATGATTATGATCAGTGCCTCGACCATGAGTTTTTCTCACTAGACTCGGTAGCGACGCCGTAAAATATTTGTATGGAAAACCCTCGCAGCGCCTCTAGCGGTTACGTAATGAACTAAAATCTGCTATGAGATTACAGCGTTTCGATGCGTTAAAAACCTATCGAAAGCCATTCGATAGAGCTCATAGTTGACGTACAGGAGTTATTAGTTATGAACAAACAAACTTACAAGGTTTGCCTTTGCATTGGTAATTTTACGTACCTATAGATTATTACCTAGATTTCCTTTACGCCCTTTTATATCTATAAACAAGTTATTTACTTTTATGTAGTCTATGAAGTAGGGATTGGAATTAATTTGATTTCAAGTAGAATTATATACCTACCTAAAGAAACTTTTAAGTTCCTAGGTATTGGGTACATAATGATTTCATTGCTAGCTACTGTGTACCAATTAGGTATGTAGAAAAATTAATAATATTTTAATTTTCCCTAGATTCGTTACTTAGGTACTACGTAGTGTTTAATTAATATTTGTAAAGACGCCTAGCATTCAATCCGCGGGTCTTTTATCCAAAATTATCTCGATCCAGTGTTTAATTAAGAAAATTATAACTTATTACGTACTTCCGCCATTTTAATTTTCGACTGTGAAAAATGTTCTTTAGAGATTTCGGCGAAATTAAACATTTCGAACTAATTAGGATATTTTATACTACGTGAAACAACACAACCGAAAAACGTGCTTATTACTTACTTACCTAATTAATATTATTAACAGTAGGTACGTACCTAGGTACGAAAATGAGGACATTAAGGCTATGCGTTATCAGACATCTTGATTACGTATAAACTGAAGTACCCTACCTCTTTATATAATCTAAGACATACATAATATACCTACTTAGGTATCATGCTCCCGAACTGACCCTTTTTATTATTTATTTGTATAAGAACTTTTTATTCATTACCTATAAGTCTACGCTTGACCGCCAGTTCGCCTGTTTTATTAAGTAAATGCAAGGTCTGCCTGTAAAGTCCTCATAAATATAGAAACGTACAGTACCCGGCGATAAATATTGCACATCGACATTTGGAAAGAGACAATCGGCTAATTTCGGCTTCGTAGAGCGTTATCTCTGTCGCACACTACCTATGTGACGTTTTGTCAGTCGTTGTTCAAGTGCGATAGAGTGCGGTCGCGTCCAGTTCAAAATATATATATAGAGTTGTTAACACCCCCAAATTTAATAGAAAAATTGGTGTATTTTATACAAAGAATTATTAAAAGAAGCAAATTATTGTCTCTTTCCAAATGTCGATGTGCAATATTTATCGCCGTTTACTGTAAGTAGGTACCTAAATCCGTCTTTAAAATTCTATAGGTATCTCCATAAAATCAAGATTATATTATACCTACTAGCATTGCGCGCGATTTCGTTCCCGTAGAAGTTGAAGTTTTCCCCCGTTTTTGTAACATTTTTAATTGATACTCCGCTACTACCTATTGGTCGTAGCGTGATGATATATAGCCTATAGCCTTCCTCATTAAACAGGTTATCTAACAGTGAAAGATTTTTTTAAATCAGACCAGTAGTTCCTGAGATTTGTGCGTTCAACCAAACAAACAAATATACAGTCTTCAGCTTTATAATATTAGTACCAATAGATTATATTCTTTACAGATTATTAGGTACCTAGGTACCTACTTACTTACAGATTATCACCTAGAATCTTATTAACTTTTCCTTATCTGGAAAATACTCAATACAGCGTGGCTTTGGCATAATAAATCATGTTTGACCACCTACCTGAATACTATCTTGATCGTCTCTGCATCACCCAAAGGTTGTCTGGCAGAAAATGCCTAAGGCATTAAGACCGCCTTTGTACATTCTGTACATTAAGCATAAATAAATAAATACTACCTGAATCACCTACGATACAAACAAAAACACCTAATTTATTAATACGAGATTGAGATATTCTCCAAAAAATTTGCAGGTAAGTATCTCGTCTAAAAAGCTCAAAAAAATAAAATACTGTAAACTTGTCTACTGTCTAATAGTGACATAAAATTGTATCTAAGTCCAGATAGATAGGTACTTGGACAAAATGCTATGGAGCATAAACGCAAAGGCAAACGTGATCGGCTAAGCTTGACTGGGCTGCATGCATTACCATAAACCCAGCTCTATGGATTTTTCTAGCGTTTCTTTTTAATAGAATTACACTGAATTTTCTGCGAGCTTCGACTAACTGCGATCGATATCCATCGATGAGATAGCTTTTAGGACATACAATAAATTGCTCGTGAGTTAAAGATTTAAGTTGTACCTATAGTATAGGTAGTAAAATATGAGAATCTAAGGATAATAAAATTATGAGGTACCTATTAATAGATTTTATTTCTATTAAAAAAATATCAATAGTTATCTGTAGTTCAAAATATATTTTAAGAAAAACAGATGCTATGCGGGCTCATGTGGGTAGATACCAGCATGGTTTTCCAATATTGAAACATTTTTGAGAAAAAACTCCCGATGTAGTAATTGAATATAAAATCAGATACCTAGGTACCTACTTATAGAAAAGTAGCAATAAAAAAGCATTTCATATGCATACGAAGTGTGCTGTTTATAATAAACTAGCTTTCCGTCAGCGGCTTCGCCCGCGTGGTCATGTTTTATACATATAAACCTTCCTCTTGAATCACTTTAAAAAACCGCATCAAAATTCATTGCGTAGTTTTAAAGATCTAAGCATATATAGGGACAGACAGACGCGGCGGAGGACTTTGTTTTATAATAATATGTAGTGATTATGTAATACATACCGGCCTCGATTTTACACTGGATTTACAAAAAAAAAATACTGGAAAAATATTATAGTTCATCACTGCTGTACATTGTTTATTGCTACACTTCACTAAACAAGAGTCAAACAAAACATTATATGACTTGGGATGCAACTTTTCCATCACTGAGAGTAAGCAGACACATTATAAAAAAAGAATTCAAAGAGGGGTCAGTTTATTGAATGTCAGGCTATATCTACATGAAAAAAGCGGGTATTTAAACATTTTACGATTTGTTTTTGTTTCCCGTACAATGCACTTAGATCCTCAATTTATTAAAACTGACATAAAAATGAAAAAAGTACCTAGGTAGTACCGCTAAAATTATTTTCACAAAATAATCCATTATCGTTAATATTTTGAGCACAGGGGCGTCAAGGCCGGGGCATACAAAAAGCCTTCGCTTGAGTGTGCGCCACAAAACGACCTCAGCGAATCGATTGAGCAACAGGTCTGTACCAGGGCTTTCACACACTAACCTAATAACTACGTACCTAGACCATTATGCAGCGGCTTTTCGACGCTGCCTTTGTAAATCATTCGCAAACTCGTAGAATTGTGCATTGTAAATTGAATTTTACTTTAGTTCGCCTTTTAGTTAGTAGTGCTTTACATCATCTTGATTCAGAAGTTTACCGTGAAGCCGTTGCTTTGAACAAAGGACGCACGGAGGCCCGCTCGCTTGTTCCTCTAAAGCTAGCTTCGCCTTACCTTAACTTCGTCGTGTGTAGGGACACTGCTGACGCATTGGATTTGTATACAGGCGCACAATTGTATTAGCGCGGCGCAGCAGTCGTCTCCCCGCACCCAAGCAGTTAGGTCATTAGTAGTTAAGTTCTTTATGTATTTATAACTGGTACCAGGCAGTAAAGTATATATATATAAAATGTGACGACCTTCATTAAGTAACCACATCTCCCCGAAGCCCTACATTGGTGACCCCGACGTGACTTACTTACCTACTCGTCACATTGTTCGAATTCCTAGGTAAAGTTACGGTTATTTATTATCTGGATACCATCATATAGCTGTAGTCCAGCAAACCAGTTTATTCTTCGAATATCGGTAATTATTGCCCAAAAATTGGGTTACCTACCCACTACTGATCTGGTCTGAAAGACCTTTGGTCTGGAACTGAAAGCCGACCCTAAAATAATTGGGGAAAGACCAGGAGGATGAAGTAAATAGGTAGGTACCTACTTGTTTCTATTCATAGAAAGAAAAAAAGTTCATCAAATAAAAGCCAAAGTAAATTTTTACGTATGAACCAAGACACTGGGTGGTTAATTCAATTTCAACATTAGGCTCTTGATAAGGTTGAAAGTTTTCACCTGTCAAGGTTACCAATGAAACTCATCCACAATTTTATAAGTTTAAAGGGTCCCCACCTAAAGATGGGCAATGTGCCTGGCATTGGCCTGTAATCATTTATTCCCAATTAGAGGGCTTAAATAAAGTTATGCCCAAAATACC
Source organism: Acronicta psi (assembly GCA_946251955.1). Taxonomy (NCBI): domain Eukaryota; kingdom Metazoa; phylum Arthropoda; class Insecta; order Lepidoptera; family Noctuidae; genus Acronicta; species Acronicta psi. Next base: position 10,200,245 of record OX276477.1, on the reverse strand, counting down.
AGGCACATTGCCCATCTTTAGTCCTACCAGCATCAAAGCAGAGGTTATTGAGGTTAAAAATTAAAATGAATTCGAAATAAAAATAAAATTATGGCAACATTAGCAACACAGTTTTATTTACCTATGGCAACTGAACAGGTTGGTCAAACTTAATAGCTAGTACATCAGGAGTCCGGAGCAGGGCTGTGGTCATTTTGAAGCAAGCAGGAGTCTCTAGATCTCGAACAATGATTTCAGTGCCATTGGGATGCCAGGCAGCAAATACTGCATTTAATGATGTCTTCTCATATGTCAAAATACTACAGGCCTTACCTGTAAATAACAGGGAACACTTAGTTTAAAAATATCAAAAATCTGTTGTACTAAGATCATGACTACTTACCTTCTTGGAGGAAAAAATATTTTTACTTGTTTATGTTTAGGTTGAGGTACAAGCTTGACTTTAGAGGCCCAGGCCCTCAAGAAAGATGATTAATAAATGAATGGCTAATATTTCTGTTTCGGCCGGACCAAAGTTCATCATTTGAATGTATACAAGTAATATTGAGCAATCAAACAACCAACTTCAGTCCGGACAACATAGTACTGCATGAACTGTACTTATGAATGTGCATAATTTGTATTTGTTTATTATCTAATTAGTATGGTTATATAAATTCAGATATTTATTCATTTGACTCCATTAGAAAATGTTGAGCTGACAGATCTCAATTCCAATATGTCCGGTTAATGGCAATAGGCAGCCCTATATATTGTACATTGTGCTGTGGCAAAAGGTTTGCTTGCCCTGTATTGCATGAGCACTAAAACAAACAGGTAAACTTAAGTGGGTGAAAATACTGATTTTAGATGTTAGGTACATCTCCGCCTAACCCTTTGGAGATATGCAGACGTAACTGTTCATAACTTCTATACAGTACGTAATAAGATAGTAAAATTTGAGTAGATTACCATTTAATTCTCCAATTGCTTTTAAAAATAACTCCCGAAGTGTAGCTCCGGCTGCTTGCTGTTCTTTTAATTCACTATCTGTTTCTTCCATAGCATTAATCATGATAAAAAACCGATTTATTATACAAAACAATTCACATAAAACTGTACTACTTACAAGTTACAATGCTTGTTTACAAAATACTTTTTGTTTTGTTTGTGTACTTTTCTGATTTTTCCTTTTATTTTGGATTTTGTTTGACATTGACATTGACAGTTGACACCGATGTGTGAGATTTTTTTATAATAATTTCGCAACCATGGATACAAGATTTTTAGGCTACATGATGTATGAGTAATGACAAGATTTCAATAGACCAAAAATTTTGACCTTATGAAATGTACGCACATTCCCAGTTTAAGCGGACGTCGCATTGTAGCCTTCCGTAGTCGTCATAAAGAAAAAAAGGAAAATGCCGTAATTTAGAATTACTGATTTAAAAAATTACGTACTCCGCTGAATGTTAATGGATAATGATTGTTCCTTTTTGGAGAATTCTAGCTAGATTTATTCCGATGAAATACTCCGAAAAAATATCGGTTTCGGTACCTGCTTATAGGAATACTTTCCGCCAGACAGGACCACCGATATGGTATATAATACATTCATGTACCTACGTATTTGCTCTGATTTCCAGATCTAGCATATAGGTAGCTACAGTTCGCGCCAAACTTATTGTCCGGGTTGAAGTTGGCACGACCTAACTTTAACCCGGCCGTAAAAATCGGAGAAAGTAAAATATTGGATTAAAATGATTTAAAACGATAGCCTACGACTTCAGCTTTAGTTTTTATCTATTACAATCCAATATTTTACTTTCTCCGATTTTTACGGCTGGGTGACAAATGGGAATGGCCACTCTTCTTGTTCCCAGTTGCCACCAGTGGTGACAGATGGGAAAAATAAATAGATACGTCCCCAGTAAGGCGAGGCTAGAGCTGAATATATAGTGATGTGAATCCGATTTTTTTCATGAATTATTTTGATTGTATGATAATATATTCCATTATAAAATGTACATTTAATTTAAATGTACATTTTATATATTCAGCTCTAGCCTCGCCTTACTGGGGACGTATCTATTTATTTTTCCCATCTGTCACCACTGGTGACAACTGGGAACAAGAAGAGTGGCTATTCCCATTTGTCACCAGTGGAGACGTAGACGGTGGTGACAACTGGGAATAACTCATATAATTATGTGTGTGCGTTCTATAAAATAAAACACAATAATCAAATTAATGTTTTATTTCTTCAAGACATTATGCTATCAGCTCAATCCAAAACATACACATTAAATCAAGTTTAACATCATTAAGATGAAGATAAAAAAGAATTTGATAAATACCTGAATGACTCCCTCAGAGGAAACTGGTTTACAGAAAAAAACAGTGACCTTCTTTAAGATCGAAATCAGTGGTGTCTACACTGTTACAAACATTTAACATCTAATTGTAAATACAACAAGTCCGTCTGTAACGCTGGACTTTAGGCTACATGCATTTCATTAACCAATAGTTTTGGTGCTAACATTGAAATTCTTAATAATACGTGTGACTATTCTATGTCACCTCGAAACCGATGGTTGAATGTAGTTTTCTGGAACGCCGGTGCCACGCCGTCGCGTCCCGCATCTTCTGTACGGGTGCTTAATTTCAAAAGTACCTCTATGTCTGTGGCGGAAGCAGCGTGATCCGGAGTTCTTCGTCTATGGGTTTCCAACTGAAAAGTCCATGGAGCAAGCTAGTAACAAGAACTTAGCAGCGAGCAATGTAGAACTGACTTGTCAATGAATTAATTAATTACTTGTATGTACAAAAAGGATTCGCTTATCAACATTCTCTTGATTAAACATTAAAATAATCATTGACATTTCATTTCCCTTCGGAAGTTGAGGTTCAGGTTAATAGATTGCATGACATTAAGTTTCACCTTTAGTTTTATAATCTAAAAATAGCTGAAATTGAAAACAATAATATTTTTAAAATTTTAATAACTTTTAAAACTTGATGTCATGTGTAACATTATTTGGGTACCTGGAAATACACAGTAGATGATGTGATTACAGCATCCAAATTGTGATACAAGAGAGCACAAATTATTGTGTGAGCTTCTCATAAAGTCTTCATAACATGGCATTGTGTGATGGTAATGCATTGATAATAAGAAATAATTTAAACTTTTACATTTTAATTTAATTTATATCACCTATAATATCACAGACACGATATCAATTACAAACATTTCAAGACAAAACATTTTTATCTCCCCATCAAAGCCTTTATCAGAACAACGCATAGCCTAACAAATACCTGGCAAGTGCAAACGGCACCAGTCGACTGGCGACAAATGACGGCGAAACATAACGTGATGAAAATACCTCAAAACGACGTCGAGGCGAACTGCTCATCTGGAGAGACCTTATTGGAAGATCGTCTTTGAACTCTTACACCCAACCAAAACATTAGATGTAAGAGAAATTATGTAGGACGATAAACAAATAAGTCATCTCCCATTGTTGGCTCTCGGCAACTATTCAAAATACCAATCAAATACCTGCCAAGTCCGTCGGTGTGACGACAACTATCGAATCGAGAGTGCAATGGGTGTCATTACTCCCCATAATGTTTGCCATATACCAAAGTAATATTTTGGTATGCTACATATAAGCTGTAAAACAACAGTGTTCACTTTATTACTTGTAATTGTCTCAACTTTAGGGAGAGGATTGAGTAGTGTGGGTAAAGGTTGGTAAAAAAATGACGATTTAACTGTTGCCAAAACAAATTCTCGTGAATGGGTATGGGGTTCAAGTGTTTGATGCGGGTTCCTGGACGCTTCGCATTCGTAGGGACTACGGTGTAGTGCTGTATACTTACCGATTTCAGGCGCATTTGTGATACCTCAGTCAATTGCTAGTGGCGGTCGCGGGAACGTCGCCGCGAGCGCTCGTGAGGTGATCCTGCAGAATAAAAATTATCAATATTTCTATAATTAACAGAAGTTTATTTATTTTGTTGCAAAAATAAACACAGTGCCAAGTCACTTATCAAGCATGACCTCTACATAAAATAGACGGTCACAGTGATACTACAGCCGCAAAACATAGACTAAGATAATATGATCTGTAACTTACTTCTCTCCTTCCGATGCTTGCGATCGCGTTCACGATCCCGCTCCTTGTCACGATCCCGTTCTCGTTCCCGCTCTCGGTCCTCGTGGCGATTGGTCTTCTCGCGGCTGGACCTTCGCCAATCAAATGGACACATGGATATATAGTACTATTTATTGTTTTGTGACCATAACCATCACTCATAAACATGAACATAAAATTATTTTTTTATTTAATTACACGACTTAAAACCTTCCACTCACCTATGACGATCACGTTCCCTCTCTTTCTCACGTATCCTTTCCCTATCTCTTTCAGTATCCTTCTCTCGTTCTTTCTTATTATCTCCGTCCCTCTCGCGGTCACGGTCACCTCTATCGCTCCTATCTCTGTCACGCTCGCGGTCGCGCTCCATACGCTCTCTGTCGCGACGATCAGAGCCGAGGCCACCACTGCGGGCGCTGCGCTCTTTTTCTCTTTCTTCTCGACGTTTCCTCTCTTTTTCTTGTTGTTCCTTCTCACGAGCTTCATTCATTTCCTCATATGCTTGCCGTAGTTTGAAGTACCTGAAGTAAGAAAAAATATTATATTTTCCAAAACAAACAAACATTTTGTTACCAAAATGATTATTATCCATCAACGCTCGGCCTATCCTTCTCAGCCATTCATTCAAAAAGGACAAAAGCAGAACAAATTAACTCTCACCCGACATGTTGTTTCCCAGAAAGATGGTCATCAATGCGCTGCTGTGCGTCGCCCACAATCAAGAATGCACCACACACAGGACAAACTTCCATCTGCTTTTCTTGTGCAGCAGCTAACTCAGCTGTCATTGACCAGTGGCTAAAAACAATAATAATATTATAATAACATAACAACATACTTAAAAAAATCTTGGACTTACACTTGGCTTAGGCTGTTAGGGTAAGGTGGTGATTCATGAAGCTAATATGTAGAAATATTGAGGCTAAAATCTATTTACTTATAATCAATGTAAGCACATCTTGGGAAGTTGCCAACATGGGAATATAAATTTTATAATACCTATTTTCTTGTTGTTTCAAAAGTTGTTCCTTTTCTTCTTTCAATCTATCACAGAGCTTCATTAGGCCTTGTGCCTGCTCTACGTCACCACGAGTCCCAGCCTCTTCTGCCTCTTGAACTAAGGATGTGATCTTTTCTGATAACAATTGCACCTGTAAATAAATGACAATAGACAAATTTACTTTATAATTACAGAAATTGAAATTACATTACATTACCAATTAATTAAATTGATGATTACAAAATTACAGTCAGCACAGATTCTGCAATCATTGAAGTTTTAAACTATTTTAATGAGCAATTTGTTTGAAATAAATAATGATAATAATAATTAATATCATCATATATCATATATCATTGGGAATGTACTACAAATCTTTGCATTAACCATCTTGATTGTTTGATTGGCATATTGGGAAATTAGGTAGGCAGTATTATTTATTAGGTTTTCCAATACCATATACATATAAGTTTCCATAAAAAATAAATAAAATAGTAGCTTGATTTGGATTAGTGCCAGAATAATATTTATTGGCGAATTCAATTTTGCTGCCAAATATTAATTAGGTTTGCTAATCTACCACAACCTCGAAACAGGATGAATGATTGATAATTTTATGGATTATTTTATAAGGTCACCTGTTCCTGATTTTTTTCAGTTTGAGCTTGAGTCATAGGTGGTCCTTCAGGCTTAGAGTTCATCAACTCCAATCTTTGTTTACCTTTCTGGATTTTTCCTATAAACATAAGTACACCATTAATATTGTTGTTTGACATCAAACTTGAGTACTCTTATATCGAAATTAGTCCTCAATACATACTTTCGACATCATTGATCATATGGCGGCAGAAACGTAAAAACTCTTCAACATATTGAGCCTTCTTATATGAAGACTCTGCCTTCTCAAAGAGATCTTTGACTTCATCATCATGCACTTTAGGGCAGGCTCCCAGATCAGCTCGAGTGTTCACAAACAAATCGTGTGGACAGAATTTTACCATGTAGTATTTACAGTACTGCAACAAAATAAAAATATATTTCTTTCAATTCAGCATACTATTAATATATTTAAATCTGCAACCCAATTTCTGGGCAATACCGATATTCGAAGCATAGACTAAAAAAAACTAAACTATTTTTTATAAAAACACATTACGATAAAATAATCAAGCAGAGCCAGGCTTGATAACTTGAAACATAATGTATTCCTACATTGTATATCAAGTTACTAAAACACAATAATGTATCATTGATTTACAACGAAAATTATTACAATAAGTAAACCACTCAGCCATCAAAGTCTAGACTAGAACCACGGTTAGAAATCGGAGCAATTGTACCGCACGAAATTCTTTAAACAAATAATGTTGTACATGTGCTATCAACTTGCCGATAGTCCCTAACATCCAAAAGAATAGTTCGTTTAGAGATAATAGATATTAATGTATGATTTACTAACTTTATCACCATCCATTATTTAGTTTGCTGTCGCAATAAAATAATAACTTACCTCAGGGTCTTCCCAGTTTGGCTTCTTGATTTTTTCATTAGGATTTGTATTGCGATGTCTACCCATCAACTCGTCAAGCAGCTGAGCCGCCGCTAACACCGCCATTGTGGCTGTAGCAACCTAGGAACTACAAACTATCAAATCGATAGGTACCTTATTATTGACTCGCTCTATTGAATATACATAATCTACCCTAACTACAAGAACTACAATATCATGAATTTTATTTAGATTAAATCTGTTCTAAAAAAAACAATCCTGCCCTTCAACCGCTTCGCACTCACGCAACACAAAATTAACAAAGAATGAATGAATGAAATGAATGAATGAAGTACAGTAGTGATGCCTGATGGACAGTGCTGCCAACCCCAAAAACTAAAAAACAACAACTCACAAAAAAAACAATAGGAAACAGTAGGTAAAGAAAGGTAAAAGAAAGATTTCATACTTTTGCTCATATAATTAAACAATACACCATTTGCTTAGAGATATACCAGAACTCACATACATTGTTATATTAATAACCGCAACAACAAAAAACTAAAATCAAAGTAAAATTATTTTTCAGTTTCATTCTCAATTGCCTCATCTTCAGTATTTTCACACTCACTATTATTGTTAAACTCAAACATTATTTTTGTTGAATTTCCTCGAATCCCGACAAGAGAACATACTGCCATTAAATTTTAGTGTCATTGCATTTTATTACGTGGTTATAAAAAAAAAATTGCATAGGTGGCGCTGAAGAACGCAAGTTGAATAATACCCATCGTTTTTGCGTCGGGGCACAGAATAAATAATAACAGAATAGCCACTCTCCGCCCCTCTCTAACGTCAGATACCTTAGGTCCCTCGCATCCTGCCGGTGTTCTTGCCGGACTGCCAACAAACCCTACGCACCTTCACGCAAACATTTGGACGTGTACAAACGTAATTTTGCCAAGTTTGACATTAGGTATTGTAGTGTGCAGCGGTATCGCAAAAGTTTGTATGGTGTGGTCGGGGATTAAAAACAGTAAAAAAAAGGAATGAAACAGAAAACAGGGACATCAATGTGAAAACAGTAAACCTACTGTTACAACAGTAGGGTTGGTAACACTGGACGTATCGCCAATCCCATAGATATAAAATATAGGTACACCATTATTGAATACTGAATTATTTAACTATGGCCAATCCCGAACTATTCCCGAACCAATCGAATTTCGGATCAGATTGAAACCTACTGCTGCGATCGTAGATCAATTCAACAGCAACACTATGAAAAGTATTAAATATTGTAAATCGGATCGCAGATCGCTTCGCTGTGTTCGTTCCTTGTACAAACCATAAATATTTTTTATTTATTTTTCCTTCCGCGTGCGTGCGTGTGGCCGGGCCATTAGGGTAACAGGCGTAAGGTGTGCACTAAGTTTCCGCTGGAAGTTGGAACTTTTTTTTGTTAATGGCAAGTATGCCAATTCAATCCATAGACATATACTTTGATTTAATCAGCCAATGACGAAGTTCTAAGTATATTTTACATAATATTTTATTGGTACTTGGCCTGCAGTCACTGTCATAACTTATGACAGTGACTGCAGGATAGGGATGTTCGATCCGATCCGATACTTGTGTGGATCGATACAAACGAATACGATCCAACCGATTTTTGTATCGATACAATGGTTTTCGATCCGTTAGTGGATCGATACAAATACCATGAGGATCGGATCGAAAAAAATGTTGTATTAAATTCTAAGATAATAAACAATCTGTAACCTTAATAGTTATTCGTAATATTCCTTAGCTCCAAAGTATGATTGATAACAACAAACTGGTTCATATTACACTAATATAAATATTTCTCTGGCGGTGGACTGTTAAATCGGTAGTCATTTTATCTTATATTTTTCAATATACTTTCAATTTCGGCATGATTACTTAAGATTATAGATAATTTCATAAAAAAAATCAACCAAGCCCTATTTATTTGTCAGTGGTAGAAACAAGTAATATTGATCTGTGGGTAGGAACGTCTGTGCCTTCTGAATGTCTTTACTTGTTGGCCACCCACTTTAAATAAAATCTACAACCGCCTAGATCCAGCAGCTATCAAGATTATAACTTTTACGTACCCTACCATTCAAGGATTGGCCAATGTAAAAAAATAATTATTTCTCTACTACTTAAGCTTTGAAGCTTTAAATTACAACATATTTAATTATTTTTTTAATTTTTGATACGATACTGGATCGATCCAAAAAATCGTATCAAATCAATCGGATCGATACATGGATCGATACAATGTATTACGATCCATTACGATCCGAAATATCGATACAAAGCCCCTGGATCGAACATCCCTACTGCAGGACATACGACTCATAAGTCACCGTAAGTGAGTGTCATAATCATCAGGTGATCGAGGTGTGGTAGTGATGCGACTCGAGCCCGATTTTACCACTCGAGTCATTAGAGCAATTTTGCTATTTAAATCAAGTACCATTCGTGTGGTTTTCAAGTCCCTCGAGGACTCAAATGAGTAAACTGTCATGATCTTTGATAGAAACGTACCTATTAAATAAAGTGGAAAAGTAATAAAGCCATAAGCTTAATTAATTAATCAGTAATTAATAGTAGTTTTATTGGAAACAATTTTCAGATTATGATTGATTTTGAAATAATGAATCGAGTCCATGTGAACTCGATTCATTATTTTTTTCCCTCGAATTTGATTTTTCCGTAGTGACTCGAGTCGCTCGAATAAAATGAACTCGAGTTGCATCACATCACTAAGGTGTGGAGGGACTGTTGACATTGACAGGAAGTCAGGATCGGGAAGTAAAGCACAGTCAGGCGCAATTTATTATTTTATCAGTTTCATTATATACGACGAAATCAATATAAATTTTCGTCCAGTCGTTATTATATAGTTAGGACTGTTAAAACATTTACATGCCTAGAAATTAAGTTTTCTAAAAATGGGTTCTTTATTCGGTAAACATAAAAAACCTGTTAGTAGAGTGACTGAACAAGATAAGGCTGTTCTACAGTTAAAACAACAAAGAGATAAGTTAAAACAATACCAACGGCGAATAGAACTGAATCTCGAGAGAGACCGACAATTAGCTAAAAAACTTCTAGACGAAGGCAAACGAGAAAGAGCAAAATTGCTGTTGAAAAAGAAAAAGTATCAAGAGAAACTTCTACAAAACACTGATAATCAATTGGAAAAATTAGAACAACTTACGCATGATCTTGAGTTTACACAAATCGAACTCCAGGTATTTTACAAACGGCTATATTCATTATTTTCTTTATTTAATTATACCTACACATACATTTTGAAATATTTTTATACTAAAGTAATTTAAAAATAGTAGCCCACCAGTATCGGGAACAGTATCCAAACTACCAGTGGTTAGAGCCTCCTAACAATATGTGCCATATCTAGGAGTACTGCTTTCTATATCAAGCCCTTGATCAACCACCCAATGATTGCCTCCTAGGTTGTTGATCGAGGCCATTCACAGACACATCTATTGGTACTATGATGGGTAAATTCATCTCCTACATCTCAACAATTTCGCTGTCTTTTTTTGGCTTTCATGACCATTTTTGAGAACTGGGTCGGGTCATTATTATTGTTATTTAAATGATATGACTCATAAAATTATATATTTTATTTTAGGTACTGGATGGTTTAAAAACTGGAAATGAAGCTCTTAAAAAGGTTAATGATATCCTTAATATTGATGAAATAGAAAAGATTTTGGATGAGACTAGAGAAGGTATAGATAAACAGAGAGAAATAGATGAACTCATCTCTGGACAACTAACTGAAGAAGATGAGGAAGCTGTTGAAGCTGAATTAGAGGCCATTCTTGATGTAGCTGACGAACTTCCTGAAGTGCCATCAGAAGATCTACCCACGGTCCCAGAAGCAGGAGTATCAGAGAAACCCAAGAAAGTCAAAGAAAGTCCAAGCAAGGTTGCTGTTGAGGCCTGAGCTATTTTCCTATTACAATACATAATAATATTTAAGCTTTAAAGTATGTCTAATAATTATATTTTATAATCTGTCAAGTTTTAATGTCTTTTATTAATGACATCTGGTATTAGGTACACTTACTATGAAATAATAAGTAAATAATATTTTAGCAAACTAAAAAAACACACTTATATAAAAAAAAACTAATAAGTAAAAATAATTGTGGTGCATTAAATAAATAAATATGGTGGATTAGATAAAATAAACAAAAAAATAATTTTATCTATACTAATATTATAAAGAGGAAAGATTTGATTGTGTTTTGAATTAAATAGGCTCTGAAACTACTGGACCGATTTAAAAAATTCTTCCATTGTTTGAGAAGCTACACTACTCCTGGGTGACATAATAGGGTAAAATTTATAATACCCAGTCCACGCGGGCGAAGCCTTTGGTGTTTGGGTTTTTATAAAAGCATTTTTTAATATTATTTATTTTCTACTTTTCAAGTTCAAAATTAGTTAATGAAGATTAAAAAAGGTTTCGCTTTTCAGTTACTTTTTCGTCAGTAATTATTTTTTGTATCTGTTATCTAATTGCTCTTTTAGTTACTTTACCTTGTGTCTGAAATTCTTATGAAGTTAAATAAAATAAGCCCTAGCACGAAGTAAACTGTTGAAGATTTCCTTTGACTGCCTCCATCATCAGATCAACCCTCCGTCATGTTGTAGGGTCATCAGAACTATATTATGTGTACAACCTTTCAAATCAATGTGTCATATTCAAAGATTCTATTTCATAGATTCTGAGGCGACAATTTTTTTTTTGTTATCATATTTAAAATCCCTTATGGTGGCCAAGCCAGGGTCAACCATACCTATTGCTACTTACCAGTCACAAGTTCCAAACTGAGCTGCTGAGAATTTAACAGAAAAACAACATAACACGGTTTGACCTGAGAATCGAACCCAGAGCGTAGCGGTCGCGCTTAGGGCCAGCCCCTCAACCATGAGTTCTATCGAATGACTTTCGATAGGTTTTTTACGCATCGAAACGCTGTAATCTCATAGCAGATTTTAGTTCCTTACGTAACCGCTAGAGGCGCTGCGAGGGTTTTCCGTACAAATATTTTACGGCGTCGCTAGCGAGTCTAGTGAGAAAAACTCATGGTCGAGGCACTGAACGACAAATACTTTCGATGATCCAACCCGAAAGTAACCAAAACAAATCGTATCAATTATGTAAAGGTATCAAAAAAAAAACCATTTAGTTTCGTTTTTTAATCTCATTCATATCAAATTACTGAACATAATTTAGATTTTAGTACATGCTATTGTGTCTAAGGAATTAGATTTTCTATAAAATATAAATTAGCGTGGCACCATTGAAGATAAGTTATCGTTTGGCAGTGATATAAATTATCTCAATGATTCGTCACACTTTAAAATGAAAACTTTATTACACGATTCTGAATCGTATACCCAGCTTTCCACAAGATAACATTTATCAAACCAGCCAAATATTAATACATGATATTTTTGTTAGTCTTAACTTTGCTACAGAATACGTCTATGTAATTAGAAATCTATATACACGTAAATACAGGTTATATTATAAAGTTTCATTACAAGTGGCGTGTTTACAATAATCACGGAAGTGATTATAACACCACTTCCTGTGCATGTAGTCCCTTTCACTAAGCTAAGCGCAATCACCATTACTTCTATACACCTTCATATAAAAAGTTATAACAGATTTATCACACTTGTACTGTACATACATGGCAAAGAATAATTTTACTAAAATCTAAGCTGGACACAAGTAATATTTCGGTAAGTATCGAGGCATATTCACTTGAAATAACTGACCTAAAATAAAGTTAACTTTCATAGGTTTCAATCAACCAAAAGTATATAAAAATCTTGGGCAACTGCAAGGGGGTTAGATTTTATTATATTATCATACTCTCGCCTTGATCTCTGGTCCCAGTTTTGTAATTAGTTACTCATAACGTAAGTACTGAGTACCAATTTATCATGATTTATAAATATTGACACATTATATTATTTTAAAATTTATGATTTCGATTTCGAAGTGCAAAAGATACTAGAAGAGCCACAATACATTATGAATGACATAATTTTATTGCAACTTACGGAGCTTTCTGAAGTAAAATATTTTATGTCCCTGCACAATACAATAACTAATTATTCTTATTGTTGTACAATTAATCATAAAAGGAATGTAATTAAATGTACATCATAATAAATTTTAAAATCCATGATGAGAACAGGCAACATAATTATTAAGCTCATTGTTAGACAATAAAGCTAACATCCGTTATGTGCATTCCTGTAATAAGACAAATTAATCTGGTATGGTAACCACTATGAAGAATATAACTTTAATGACAAAACATGTCCTAAATTAACATGGGCCAACAAATTACTAAGTAGCAGTAGTTACATGTGCCTAGCCTATATTAAATAACAACTGCAGTAGTAAGTTGAAACTATTTTTTTGATACTAATAACAAGTGGGATTTTAAAATACATCGAAATTTATTTAAATATGGCTTTATACATAATTTTAGTTACTAAATTTATTGTGAATTATGAATAATAATAGTAAACATTATTTTTACAAAGCTCTAGTTCTATTTACAAAAATATATATATTTTACATTAATGTTTTTTCTTGATATTCATGTTGGACATTGAATATACAGTTAGTCGAAAAGGATACACCAAACCAAAAGATAGACAAGTTATGTAAAAGGTGAAACCAAAACACCGTCTTACCAACCAAATCGAAAGTTTTATCTGTATGTTCGGAAGACGTATTAGCTATTTTTGAAAGTTGTTCCACATAACAAAACAGCCTTTCAGCTTGGTATACCATTTCTATACAAAGTATACTCAAGTCAAGTATAACTTCGGTATTTCAAAGTCTCTACTATCACTATAAGTTGTTAAATTGATAATGATTATGCACCATAATAACAAAGATACCGGAAACCCAAAACAACTCAATTTGGAAATCACAACAAAGTTGTCAACAACTTTAAATTCAGTAATCACTGTTAGTGTTTTTGCTCTCACTGTCCGCCTGCGACGCTAGGTGTGTCAAAGACACTGGTGCGTGGGCTCTTCGAGCATGGGCAGAGAGAGGGCTGTATGCTAGTAGTTGACGGTGACGGGGTGGTGCGCCAGCGCGGCGCCCGCGTGGTGCTGCGCGCCCACCGCGTGCGGGAACGAGCCGGCCGCGCCCGCGCCCACTGCCGCGCCGCCGCCCGCGCCGCCCACGCCCCCCACGCCCCCCACGCCCGCCGCACGGACATGCTGCAAATATTTACCTTTATGTAACTAATAAAACAGACGTTAGAAAATATTAGATTTTGTGTGACCGTGACAACACAATACAATTGTTACATACACTATATAAATTGGTGTCCTCGTAAGCACTTTGAACCAGAGCTTTCTGAATAGGCTTTTTCGCCGAATTTCCACTGATAAAGTCCCTCACGTTCATTGTCTTTCAGTTCTACATGTTTTTTTACTAATACAGTCCGTAATCTACCGTTTAATTCAAATAATAATCACCCTTACCTGATTATTAGTTATCATCACAGTAGCAGTGTTTGGTTGAGTTTGTGCGACATTGTTTTCAACTGGTCTAGTTTCCAGTGAAGTCCTGTTACAAAAAAGTTTTATTAATAACAACATAAGCATAGGATCAGTATATATTTCTGGAAATTATTTGGTCCAAAGAGACAAAGAGATATTTAAAAACGTTTAATGCTTTCGCATGTAAAGAAAGATTAACTGTGCCATATATACTACTTGCTTGAACATAAAGTATTATCGTGTATTTAAAAACCTGATTTCATGTTTCCTCTCAGTTCGGTCGGGTTCGACTTTGATGCACTTGTTGCAGTCTTTACAGTCTTCATTCTCGGCGGGCGCCTCACCGGTCGTTGCAGCTTCAGCGCCCTCCGTGTGTGTGCGCCGATGGGTTACCAAATGTCCTGCAGAAGAAACTTCAGTTTAAAAATGATCAAAATTAAAAATTTTATGGCAAAAAGATAATTGTATACTATAATTATAGTAGTGAATGCTAAGCTAGAGGTCCTGAATTCGATACCCGGGTCGAGCAGTATTGTTTTTTTTTGTGAAATTCCCAGTAGCACTTTGTAGTCTGGATTTGTTCCTGGTTGATAGGCAATAGGCTCACCTCCTACAATATGGGACCCAAACTAACCGGCAAACTGTGGGTGTACATGAGTACACCTCTGCCTAGCCCGTCGGGGAACACTGGCATGAAGGTATGTTATGTTAGTAAAGTCGCGCAATATTTGTTATTATGGAGAAAATATTATAATTTTTAATTTAGGATTTGAAGGGTTTTGTGAAACATATTTACAGCGACGAAACATTTAACTTTTCTGACGTTATAATATAAAACTTACCTTTACAGAGAAACTCTTTAGAGCAGACTTCACACCGGAATGGTTTGTTCGCATTTGCGTTGTTCTTGTTGTGTGACCGTTCGTGGAACAACAGGTTGCCTTTCAATGGGAAAGACTTGCCACACTCGCCGCAACTAAATGGACGCTCCCCACAACTGTGTGACCTGGAATAGTAAAGTGGTTTATAATTTTGCTATAGTCGTGTATTGACAATGATAAGCATCATTAAATGTGTAAAGCTACAACAAAGAAGGTTGTATGTGTACATACCTCATATGCGTAACTAAATGTTCTTTCCTAGTGAAGTGTTTGGAGCACACTTTGCAGACATGCGCGGTATCACCGGTGTGTTGCTTCAAGTGGTTTGTCAAGTGCTCCTTACGAGTGAACGTCTTTTGGCAGAAGTCGCACCGGTGCGGAGACTCACCCGTGTGAATTCTATAGTTTAAAAATATATGTTAATTATTATTTTAATTGGGCTAACACTTAAATTAAAAATTGTCAATGCTGTGCATGTCGAAAAAAAGCTTCTAAGAAATTCTACATCAGATGCCAGTTTGGTTAAGTGCTATGTCAAACCGCAGTCACTAATTTTCTAAATAGTCTGTAAACAAGAAACAAAATCATTCTCAGACTAAAAAAGAGTATGTAGTAACATACCTGACATGGTTGGTCAAGTGTTCTTTTCTGGAGAAAGTTTTCGTGCAGAAGGGACATTTGTGCGGCGTCTCCCCCGTATGGAGGTGCACATGGTTCGTGAGGTGCTCCTTACGAGAGAACGACTTTGAACAGAACGTACACTTAAACGGAGTCTCGCCCGTGTGTTGCCTGCAAACAACGTTTTCATTAGGTTTCCCCGAAATTACGTTCGAAGGTTTCTACGAACTGCGAAGGTGCGTCAACATTGAACATTGATAAGACTGTGTGATAACGAAAACACTAAGATTCTGAAAACTTACCGAACATGGTTAACGAGATGTTCTTTCCTGGTGAAACTCTTGTTACAGTAGGAGCAGGAGTGCGGCGTGATTCCGGTGTGTTGGCGGATGTGGTTGTTGAGATGTTCCTTGCGCGCGAAGGCCCGCGGGCAGTACGTACACTTGTGTGGTGTTTCTCCCGTGTGCTGTCTGCGCAACAGAGTACATTCCGATTCCATGATTAACAACATGCCAATAAGAGCTAACATCGCCCGCTACAGCCAGAGGTGGAAGGTAACGCTCAGAACAAAACTTCTGTACAACCCAAATCGGAATGCACAATGCTGTGTTACATAGTGAAAGGGAAACTTCACACAAATGCCGTCTGAGACTATTCTAGTTTCCAGAACTTTAAAAGGCTTACTTGTACCGACTTAACGATCAAAGATAAAGTACACAACTAGAAGACCTTACCTTTAGGTATTATGTAAGAAACATTTATGCGATTTTCATGCGACTAAAATAAAGAGTCATGCATCTAACATAGGCAAAGTAATAATAATTAATCTACTACAGACGGTCTATAGTACTGTTTACTGTGACAACATTGGCAGTAGACTGTAGCACAGCATTGTATTTAATTTTACTACGAAACCAGTATTGAAATAAAATCAAACTCATAAATTGGCATATATATACAACACATAAATAAGTACATACATTGTTTCGAGAGTACTAACCAAGTAACCACAACTTTAATATGCCTAATAAAGAAAGGCCAACATTATGTTGCGGTTTAATTCGGAATTTTGGGCTCATTAGAATGTAGTCAAATGATCAGTACTCTCGACACAAAGTAAAAATAACATGTACAGTGATATCTTACCTGACATGGTTGGTAAGATGTTCCTTCCTCGTGAAAGATTTAGCGCAGTACGTACACCGATGCGGCGATTCGCCGGTGTGTTGCCGCACATGGTTTGTCAGGTGCTCCTTACGAGTGAATGATTTTGTGCAGAACGAGCATTTGTGTGGGGATTCACCAGTATGCTGCCGGACGTGGTTCACTGAAAGATAAACAAGATACTTACTTACGGTTTAAGATTTTCTACTAATATAACAACATAGTTTACATAACCTCCATAACTATTAGGAATAAATATACTTAATATTCATAATTAGATGTAGTTTTAGCTAGATAACAAGGCCATTGTTGTTCTTGTGATCCCTTGATATAATAACTAGATTCTATAATTTTATATACCTAGTAGTGTTTTAAGAATTTTGTTTTGCAGACAGATTATGCATATCCTTGGTACTTATGTCTGTATCTGATCTTTTTTAGGTGTTTATATTCCAGTGAACCAGATTGAATCAAAAGCAAATTTACTGTCGTAGACAAAGCCTCTCACCAAGGTGGTCCTTCCTTGTGAAGGCTTTAGGGCAATATCCACACTGAAAGGGTGTCTCTCCAGTGTGTTGTCGCACATGATTCACAAGATGTTCTCGTCGCGTAAAAGACTTGCTGCAGAAGTTGCATCGATGAGGCGACTCGCCAGTGTGCTGTCGGACGTGGTTCAGAAGGTGCTCCTTACGAGTAAAGGTCTTGGAACAGAAGTCACAGCGGTGGGGAGTCTCGCCTGGAATAGAGGAATTTGTTACAAGATCTTATTCGTTATAAGGACTGATTTACATCGACATGTATTTTTTTTAATTTGAAAACTCGGCTGTTCGCATGCATGGTGGTAATTACAACGGTGTGCTTGTAACAACACTTATAAGTTTGCTGATTTCGGTATGTGTAATATACGCGTGAGGGTGCCGACATTCAGAGAATCATTATATTCGGGAATCGGGATTTCTAGTTTGATGGATAAACATTTTCTTAGTTGATAGATAATAATCACACACACAAAAGCATTATTATAACACATAGGTACACAAATCAATGAATTCATTAGTTGCATACCAAGATGGATTATATAATAAGGATAAATGAACGGAAATTCCAAGCCTGACACCAGGTGCAGTCCACAGGGTTGTACTGTCAGCATCACAGGTAACAACATGATGTGTTTGGTTTGATTGGCAACATTACCTGTGACGCTGGCTGTATAATGAAAGCTATACTAACCAGTATGCCACAGTATGTGATTGGTGAAGTGTTCCTTTCTTGTGAACGACTTGCCGCACAGTTCACATCGGAATGGAGTATCATTTGTATGGGATCTCATATGGTTCACTAAATGCTCCTTCCTAGTATACTTCTTGCCGCATATTGTACAATGGTGCGGCGTTTCACCTATTTGGGTAGAGCAGAAAATAAAATGTTAACATTCAATGATGCAACTATATTGCTCGAAACATTTAGTTTGTCTCTTTGTTTTTAAATCAGTAATCTCCCCATATTAAAATGTTAGTGACAAGCTTAGTTTGCTGATGGAAATTTAGGGAGTATGGTATTAGTCAACATTCAATTAGTTTAATAGTTAAACATCGAATTTGTGGGATAATAGTTGAATCATTCAATAAATTTTCTACTTTCTGCACCCCTGGATCAGCAGCCCATGGTACTGGTGCAAGCTTGGGTATTCCGTATAAAGAAAATAAATGTTACAAACTAAAAATTCCGAAATATAAACAGAACTTTTCTTCTTTTAATCTAAATGGTAGTAATATTCTTTATAATATGTTTTAGTCAAAATAGAATTCGTTTTATAAACATTGATTGTTCAATATGAGTCAGAACAAAACAAAGATGATCGGCTGAATTGTATTTGATAATAGCGCGCAGATGTGCTATTACGAATGAAATAAAATAGGGAAATAATGAATAAAGCTTCACCCTTCTTTTTTACATAATGGGTCGGTAATTACCAGGTGCACACCCTAATAAAAAGGTGTGCCATTCTAATTCTCGTGTCAGAAGTTTGCATTAATTAAAACATTATTCGATGCCATTACACAATTATTTATAACATAACCAAATATAGTAAGTATTTACTATGATTGTGAAGAAAATAATTATAATTTACTAGTAAATTAAAATTTATATTCATTTAATCATCTTTAATTTATCCTATAAATTTCCGTCAGAAAACCAAGATAGTGTGGTAATTGGTATGGACATAGTGAATAATCAATATTATGTGTTGATGAATGAAATAAGTCATGGTTTTCGCCATCCCTACTGAGCTCGTCGAGCACACAATTGCGTATCAGCGTCGCAAATTACATGCTTAGTTGATATCAGCACTTTAAACATATCAGTTCAGTTAGGAATAACCGTAAAAGCCTTAACTTGATTAAACAGGATTTTAAAATACAAAACTGGCCCGCGCTAGTTTTAAAGAGGATCAAATCTGCTAACCCCTTTGAAAAACGCAGGAGTTATATAATGTATTTCAACAACTATGGTTTTAAAGTGTGCATACCTGTGTGCCACATGACGTGATTCATGAAGTGCTCTTTTCTAGTGAAACTTTTCTTGCAAATGTCGCATCGATGCGGAGTTTCGCCCGTGTGTTTCCGCACGTGGTTCACCATGTGCTCTTTACGGGTGAAAGTCTTCGCGCAGAATTCGCATCTATGTATGATAAATATTCTGTATTATTTCATGAACTGTAATGGATGGACCAAAATACTTATACACAAGCTCTATTAGAGGTCAGCAGACCATTTCCGATCTGAACTTGGGTTCACTGTTTAACTAGAGTTTATTAAGTGAAGTTTGACTTACAAGAGCAGGAAATTCGAACCCGCATGTTACAATATCAGGCGTATTTTTATCTATTGTCAAACATTTGCGTTTTTAGTAATACCTGTGCCAATGGAAATTATATTAAAGGACTGAAAGTGAACCATTTATATTTTTTACCTGTACGGCGTCTCCCCAGTATGACTTCGAACATGATTGTCCAAATGTTCCTTGCGGGAGAATGTCTTGTGGCAAGTTGTGCAGGCGTATGGCTTATCTTGCGACATCCTTTTGGCGTGTCTTTCGTTCGGATCACCAGCTAAAATTGGAACCAATGTGTTATAATCAGTTGATGGTTTGAATAATGTTTTAAAACGCAAACCAATTTCCTTACCAAGATGGCATTTTCCATGTCTCGATAGTTCAACAGGATTGGCGAACGCGGAACCGCAAACTTGACACGTGAATGGTTTACTTTCGCCGTGATAGCGCCTGAACACAAACGTTTTTCACACATTAAATCATCACAGCTAACAATAATAAATGCAGAATAAAAATGTATAAATTAATGTTTTGTATATACCTATGAACAATAAGTTGATATCGAAACTGGAATATTTTCCCGCAAATGTCACAGGAGTGATGGCCGGGTGAGGAATCGGCTTCTGACATGGCGGCGCTGGTTCCCGCTTCTACTTCTGCCTCCACGTCGTTTATAGCCTAGAAATGGACGGAAAAAATGGTTTGCATTTAGCATCATGCAAGGTCGCATTTAGCGAGGTGTGACGAAGATTTGTGTAGTTGCGATAACTACACTTGCCAAATGTATGCAATATGTGACGAATATGTTTTCCACACTTGTAGCGATAGCAAGAATATTAGCTTTAAAAAATAGGTAAATATACGGCTTAGCCTAGTACATATAGTCAAGTATCTCTACTTGACTATACTTGCCAAAGCTTGCTTAAAGAAAGTGCATTAAGCAATGTTAGATTTTCTTGGATAGTCTATTTATCTATATAGATTCCACAGATACTACTCACCATTGATTTGCACATTTTATGATAATGATCAAGATTATTGTCTTATATTTATGACAAGTATTTTTTTAAATTATGATAACCATCAGTGTGTATAAAACTGTTGTCTCAAAACTAACCTTTGCTTGCTGTTGCTGTCCTTCTGAATTAAGTTTTCCGAATACTTCATGGTAGGCAAGCAATTGCGATAGATCTTCTACATTGACCTTATACATTGCGTGGAGGTCATGTTCCGAAGCGGCGGCTGAGATCTTCACTACAGCACCCTCCATTCCCATGGCCCCTACACTCTGTATACAAAAATAAATCATTAAAATATGCTATACTTACGGTATCAAGATAACAAAGTTCATTTGAATTTCTCTAAAAAGTTGCCTTGTTCCGATTACAGTTCAGTTTAATTAATTTGATACAGTGGATCCTTGTATTTGATATAAGCCTTGTGTTCTGTATGACATAACAACATACCTGAAGATTCAGGTGACATGTTCAGGCCTTAGCAGGGTTGCAGCTGAAAATCGGCTTTAGACGATCAGGTGACTGATAGCACTATGTATTAGTACTTAGTATTTCTTTTTTTATTTGGCCGATTTGTATATCAATACTGAGCAAAGGCAACCGCTAAAGAGTCCAGAATTTGTTATCCCAGAGGCTTTTTTGATATCTTAATTATTGTAGGATCAGAATTAAGTAATCACTATCACTACATATTATACTAGCTTCCCGCCAGCGGCTTCGCCCGCGTGGTCTTATAATTTTTTCTCCCGTTTTTGCAACATTTTTCATTACTACTCCGCTCCTATTAGTCGTAGCGTGATGATATATAGCCTATAGCCTTCCCCGATAAATGGGCTATCTAACATGGAAATAATTGGACATGGAAACAGTACTTTTTGAGTTTATTCGTTACATACAAAAATACAAATCTTTCGTCTTTATAATATTAGTGTAGAAAACAAAGTCCTCCCCTGCGTCTGTCTGTCTGTTCGAGATTACACTCAAAAACTACTATACCGATATTCATGCTGTTGACTAATAGATAGAGTGGTTCTCCATGAAGGTTTTAGTACATATGTAATTTGTCAAGTTTTTGTATACATTGTCTAAAATATAATGATATTTGTTGGAGGTGTAGGCTTCAATTTATAAGACCACGCGGCGAAGCCGCCAGCGGAAAGATAGTGATACATAAATTATTTAAACTTACCTTTAAGTCTATCCCTTTGATATCTTTTATCTCGGCGGGTAATGCGAACTGCGCAGACTCTATCTTGTTGACTACCTTCTCGTCTTTGATCAGAGGGTCGCTGGCGCTGGCCTCTATGGAGGTGGTGCCGTCAGGATTATGGGTCACTAGGATATTGGCCGGTTCGCCGGTCGCTTGTTCTATACGTACTACGCTGTCTATCACCTAAATAAGACAAGTACAATAGTTTATCATCTTTAATACCATATTCAAAGAAAGTAAGAAGAAATTCAAGCTTCTCTAATAACAATTTAGTGTAGCCAGATTCATATACATAGATGGACAAAAATTATGTTACGACACTGAGAAGCAATATAGATATTTGAATGAATATGCACCTTCAGAAGTCCGTAATTTTCAATAAGAACAACAACATTACAGCAAGTATACCTGTTGTCCCACAATCTGCTGCAGTTGATGCACTGTAAGGGTATGGTCGTTGGGCATCTTGATGGCTTCATGCAGTTCTTCTTTGTCCACCATCTTAGTACCCGCGGGCTCCACCACCGTCACTATGCCGTCTTCACTCACAGTCAGTTGAATCTGATCGGGACATTCCAACTGTTCAAACGTCGAGTTGAAAACAATGCGTAAATTTAGAACTTATAACTGTATGTATACTTCAAGAATTGATGACAAAAAAAATCTGGCTGTGTTAAATTTATTTAAAATATCTTGAAATTATACAATTTAGATTAAAATTTAATAACTTGACTGGTTGTTGCCATAATAATTGCATTTGTAAAATCAACATTAATCGATTGACGTTAGAATCATCAAAATCAGCCCACGCTTTTAGTCTTTAGAGCGCATCAATGGAAAGAACATATATACAGGCTGATAAACACATTAAGGTCCCAGCCGACTTACACGACTCCGCTCCCACCCAACCAAAGTATTACCATCTTCATCGTACGATGTTAACTCCATATATGAATGCTACACTTTGGTTGAGTTGGAGCGGAGTCGTATAAGTCAGCGACAACCTTTACCCTCCTTTGCTTCGGGCAGTCGAGTAAAAAATAATAACCCATGTGAGTTTGTGGTCAGGTAAACATGGTTTTTATTTAGTCTATGCTATTCTTTCAAACTCACATCACACTAAATAAAACTGCAAAGGTGTTCAGAACTAGTTGAATTATATGATTGAAAAAATTTAGCTTTGGTGTATTTACTTTATATAATATTTTATGATTATGATATTTAGAATTGTATTCTGAGCTGGTGGAGTGACAATGAAGCATTTGCAGATAGTTATTAATATAGTGCCTATTAGTGAGCAAACTCTTTGTAAAACTTACCTCATTGACCTGTTGCATGATGACAATATAAAGCAGCGTGAAGTACAGGAATATTTAATATACATGTGCATATAATGTACAAGGAAGCAATAAACAATGCAAGTTTGTCAAAATAACCAAACTTATTAGTACTGTAGAGTGGGGCTATTCGCGAAGTGCTTGTCTAATTCTTAGCCACAGATGATAACTATGTATGATTTGAATGTTGTATTACATTCTTACCAAATTGATACCTAACATTATACTTTAAAATACAACAAAAAAGGCCAATAAATAACATAATCTCATCACAAGCCCCATTATAGATGATAATGTGATTAACAAACCTGTTGGTTGCTATGCTCGGGTCGCGCCGCAGCCATAAGTTGTTGTTGCATTATGTGTTGTTGTTGTGAATGGTGGCCCTGGAGAAAACAGACACTGCTTAAGACACTGCTTACTTTAAAAAAACGCATGAGAATTTGAATACTAACATACTATACTGTTATAAGTACCATAATAATATTTAACCATAAACAATAACTATGGATTATATTCAATATTACTACTGTCCTATATAAGTTTCGTAGCTTACCATGCACAATGCATGTAACAACATCTACTAAGGATTTGTTAGAAGTACATGCATTCACATTGACTTAAATAATTTATTTTTCTGTTAGTTTAATATAATGCAAATTAAATTATATAAAGAAAGGATATCATATTAAGGAAATCAAAGACAAGTAGATGATTAATATTACTAAGAGCTTCATAAAGGCTCATTTGTAGTAATGATAATGTTGTCAATGTGTTGACCTTTCAGTTATTTGGCAAAGATCTTGTGTTCTCTGTGTATCTCAGTTTTTTACATCTTAGTTCATCCAGACATGTTTAAAAACAAAACTTTGTTAGTGATATTGCAGCCTTATTCTACTTTAATAAGTAAAAAAAAACATGAATATGAATTAATAATCTATGGACTACACAACAGCAATGTAAGGTTAGCATTCCCGCTAGTAAAGGGAGTGTGTTACCACGTGATTTACCATATCAATGTTATGGTGTTGTACAAACTCGACCCGATTATTGGGTACCTGCTGGTGAGTGGCCTGGCTGGCACTAACTGACACCTGATTGTTACCGGAGCCTTGAGCAGCCACCAGTTCGGCCTGCTGACTATGGGCCACAAGGGCTTCTGGAAATAATAAAAACATGATAAAACTTGTAGGTCTTATAAAAAACGTCACAGAATTGTTCCTGTATACTGTGAGTGCATTGACACACTAATTTTATTTATTGCAAGTTTAAATTAGGTATATTAATAATATTATAAATGATTAAACATAATTAGGCATGTAGGTATTTCTTCCCTGCGGTAATATACCCGCGCCTACAGGCATTAGATAGATAATCGCTTAGCTAATATGCCATTATAATGATCTGTTGCCAGTGTTGTCAAACTCTAAACAATACATAGTCGTCGTCATCAAAGTGGTTGACGCAAACACGACTAATACAGTAACATCTGCCTTCCCAATAAGGTAACAGATTTGTTAAAATAGTAATGATTAGAATATCTTAGTCAGACTATAAAAAAATCATTTGCAACTTAACAAGTTCAATGGGGGTACACACAAACACTACTTGTTTGTATTGCAGATATTATGTCTATGATGATCAAGAAATATAAATGGAAATATAAATTTGAAGGAACAAAATACCTAATTGTGAGAGGGTTCAACCAATTTACTGGTTTACTTATCTGTTTAGATAACAATGCAAAAAGTTATTGAATGTAACACATTCATTATCAGTAAGGTCAGAACATATGTAAACATACTTCCTAATTTTATTGGTTCATACTAAAATAACCAATCCTTTGTATCAATTAGTGTAGTTATCTTTTTATGAAAATCTTTAGGGATCATCTACAGGGGTATGTTAGTCTTTTACCTAATAATGGCACTTTCCTTTTTTTGCCATATGTTCTCCTGATTACATTCACCATAACCCCAAAATGCTTTAACTCCTACAGTAAAAGTTTTCTTTTTTCACTTACAATAATAAAAAAACATTTGGACACATTGTCATACTCACCATGGCTTTGTCCAGACTGTGTAGCAATGATCTGTGAGACAGGTATCTGCTGGCCACCAGCAGATACTGTGACTTGGGACTGGCCTGCATGATGGCCAAGTATAATATTAGGATCTCCATTCAGTATGCTGGCATGAGCTTGGCCAAGATCCTGAAAACACTTAGTATTTAGTTTGTGTGATGAGAAATATTAACTACCTATAAAAAACAATATTAGGTAAGACAATTGTTTGTTTAGATTCCTATTGTAAATGTGTGTTAAATAGAGGTTGGATCTTATAATACATATTATTACTATGTTGTAATGTAGGAAATATACCGTCAATAGATGTGTGAATGCAATATCTAATATATAAAATTTTCGTGTCACAGTTTTAGTTGCCATACTCCTCCGAAACGGCTGGACCGATTTGTATGATATTTTGTGTGCATATCGGGTAGGTCTGAGAATTGGCCAACATCTATTTTTCATACCCCTAAATGTTAGGGGTAGTCCACCCCTATATGGTAAAACAACGTTTGCTGGGTCAGCTAGTAAGTTATAATATTGTGAATAAACACTACCTAATTGACTTTCAATAAGATATTAAAAGTGAAAACTATTATGATTAATTAAGAGCACACATGATGATTATTATAAAATTACTTCATAGTTCTAGATGAAGTAATAGTGGTGTGTCAGAAACATGGCAAGTGGAAATCTTGTCTGCCTGCCCTTATCGAAGACAGGTGTGAACATAATATATGTATAATATAAAGAATTAAGGTATTAACTAAAAATTTAAGTGATAAGGCAGAAAGATAACTAAATACCTACATAACATATTTTTATTCCATGAAATAATTAATTCATAATGCATTTATCAAGTGCATTCTATGGGTAAAACTTATTTTAACAAAAATTAGTCAAATTGAAAATTTAAATATTTGACTAATTTTTGTTAAAATAAGTTTTACCTTTGACTGAATTAATGATTAACCCGGTAAATGTAGTTTGCACACCATATGTGCAAAAAAAATTGGCGATTTTTTTTATCATGGAAATTCGTAAAACTATATTTTTCCTGCTCTAATTTGCAAAAATTCTAGGGAAACGAAAAGGATGGCAATAATAGTCATATATGCACCTGCATACTGCACATTTTCACATAGGTTGCATTCTAATCGTGTGAGAGGTTAAGAATGTATTGCCACAATGTATGAACAATGGCAAATTAACTGATTTGACCAGTTTTTTATATTTTTGTCCGAACAAGGTTTGTATATTTTCTTTTATTATGTGCGTGTCTCATCAATCAAGGTCTAGTTAAAAATAAATAATTGTTTTTAGAAAGTAGATACAGGCTTGTCTTGAATAATACAAGCAATGAATACAGTAGTAAATAATATAATAATAATAGTCCACAAAAAATATTTGATTCATTTTCTTAAAAAATTTGGAATATTGTTTAACCCTAATATTTCTCCTGTGCTGTTTGTAAAAATGTTTCATTTGTAAACAACATTTTTCTGTTATTTTTTATAGCTTCTGATACCGACTGAAATGCATGCCGCCCATTGACTGATTCAATTAAAACAACAAGACCATATTTGCCGTAGATAGATAGGGCACATACAAGCTCAGCTTAACAATAGGTAACCAGTGATTAATATTTGCATTCTGTTTATCAATAATGAATTTGGGTTAAGCAGTATGCTATAACTTCATCATCATTGTAACTTATTGCACAAGGTGACATTCTGGAAGTTGCATGAAAAAAAAACCGTAAATAAAATAAATCTAACCTGAACAGGTTTTCCGTTTTCAATCCTAGCACCGGCAGGCAATCCGTATACAGACACTTGCGGTATTGGCCCGGGGAATAAATTTGTAAATACCCAATATTTTGCGACACTAGACAAAGCGACGTTTACTGCCGCCGAGTTCACACGCAGATCAGTAGCAGATGTCGTGGCAGGCAAATTATTCTGCTGCTGCTGCTGTGCGGCCTGAACTCTTTGGCCCTGTGACTGCAATCAAGTAAAATTAGCCTCCCAATTTCAACTATAGAAAATATCACCAAAAAAACGAACAAACCATTCGCACCTCAGAACTTCCAGGAGGCTGGCCACCACCCGTGTTCATATTATGGTGCTCTGGATTCATATTTAGTCCTTTTGCAACAGTCAATAACGAACTTTCACTAAATTATTTACAAATACACAACATTTTCTAAACTTTACGTATCGGCATTGTCATAATTTGACTGTCATCGAAATGGAGGCGCGGGGGACGCGACGGGCCGCCATTATGAAACTTAGCACACAAAAACATTTTCTTCTTAGATCTTCCAAGCGCGATTTGATTGTTTAGAACACTAATTTCACTAAACAGCGTATAATATTATTTGTTATACACAATTAGATCTAATGAGATTTACTTTTTATCAATGCTAAAACAAAAGTTTTCGATAAAACACACATTTTTCTATCTTGCACATCAACGAACGAACGAAAGTTTTGTCACGGTCACAGTAATGCCAACTTAAGGATTTAATTATTAGCGACTACGCAAATTAATATTCTGGCTAAATTAAATATTTCTCTCTGCAGCATAAAATATTACCATTACGTAGCAAGTGTAATAAGACATCGTACAAATTGTACAAAATAAAACTTATGTAATTTTTACCAGTGAAGATTTCTGAATTCAGAATTGGAATCGTATTACAATGTTATACGATAGATGGCGCTATTCTAAAAGAAACAAATCAAAGATTTGCCAACATAAGAATATGAAAGCACCTATTATGGACGCGTTCATCAAAGTGAAGTAAATTCTACATTCGTAATTTGTTACTTTACATGATATATTTGTATAATAAAATGTGTCTACCCTTAATATATTACACGGGTTTTTACGCTGTGTGATATTTTTTCATTTTTACCATAAAATAAAAAAGTTAATACTTTTACAATAAACACTACACGTTACAATAAACCCGATGTGGCTTGGATTAGTAATTCATGATTATTTAGCTATTCATTTTAGTAATTTTATATTACTATTAAATTAAAAGGCAATGATTTTCTATAATGTAGTGTCTCTACCCTCAGGGACTTGTGAACCAGCACTAGGTATGTTGGTCAGCCTAATCTTTCAATTGAGAGAAGATCCGGGCCTAGCAGTTGTGCAGCCGTGTAGCGACTAAGGTACCTTGCACGTTCGATGAGGCATAAGCTTTTGAGAAGGATATTGAGAAATGGAAATGGAACCATCCTCCACCACGTAATTAATTAACAAAAAAAATTCGTTGCAAATTTTAACTGTCTATAAATACTGCTATAACTTTTCTAACTTAAGTAGTCTGTTGTACCCGACTGCCGAAGGAGGGTTATGTGTTTGTTAGCGGAACAATTTAGTAGCTGGTATTTTCTGGATAGAGAGCCCGGAAACCACAAACAAGACGATTCAGCATGTTTGGAAAGTGGGCCGCGTGCGCCGCTACGTGACGCCTGCCTATATTTTTACTTCCTATAAAATTTCTGTAACCATTAAGTTACGTGTATGAAAGTACTAGAAAATAATGCTTCCTAAGCGGCTAAGCCAATGCTTCCTGGCTGTCGGTCTATGGGGATTAAACCGGGGAGTGTATAGATAAAATAAAGTCCCCCTGCGCCCCTGCGGCGTCTGTCTCTGTCTACACTCAAAAACCGAACCGATTCTCATAATAATATGGTTCCACCAATGGATTGGAGCTGATTCTTAATCTGTGTTTGGAGTATTTGTTAGGTGATCGAGAGGTCGGCCTACTCCTAGCCGAGAAATGATACTCGCCGAGGTGTTTATAAATGTCAATATATTTGTTACACTTTTGCATGTACACATAGCAAGCACTTAAGTAAAAACGCACTAAGGTAATGGTTAGTCCTAAAATTACTAGTAGCTGTTATGGCACATTCGTTAGAAACCGGCTCGGGCAACGCGACATGCGTGTGAGCCGGTCGGAGGTCTGGAGCAGAAGAAGGAGGAGCGTAGCGCGCGACCGGGCGGAAGTTAGGTTCATTTTGAGCCATAGACTTTAACCGCCGTAGTGTCTGCTATTGTCGGTGACCACAGACAACACCGAGGTCGCACGACTTGCGATTATTAAGGGCGTGTCTACACGCCACATGTGTGAATGGGTTGAAATATGACGATGATTGTTGAAGCTGTCGGAAATAATACAGCCGACTAGGAGCTTTAATTAAAAAACGATGCCGAATACCTTTTAAGTACATATTTGATGTAGGTATAACAAAATAATGTATGTTGGAATTTTTCCTTTTATACAGTTCTACAGAAAATTTCTTTTTTCTTTGTGTAAAATGGCTGAAATACATATAATAATGAAGGTGTTGCTCCGTACGCATCTTTGTTTACATATCTACAAACAATAGTAGATATCTAAAAGAAGAATTAGACCGACTCTGACCGAGATAAATGTTACGTTTACATTGTGTTTTATAAAAATACGTGAGTTAAGTACGACTTGTGAGTCTTGGGCTTCCAAGGCTAATATTCAGAGACGACGCTAAGCGTAAACTTACGCGTCCGTATGTCAAATTGTAATACAAATTTGACATACGGAAGCGTTACGTTAAGCGCTTAGCGTCGTCTCTGAATAATAGCCTCAGACTCACAAGTCGTACTTAACCCACGTACTGCGTAGTAGGTACGGAGCTTTGACAGTATAAGATTAAATTCACTTGGTACTTATGTACAGAGGGATACACAGTACATATTTATTTATTTATTATAATTATTATTATTGCAGCTCATGATTAGTGATTTAAATTGTTTATTTTATCAACGGTCAACCCCTTCGTTTAGCTGGCAAACTATACGTAATTAAAAAAAACCTGCCGATAAATGGCTAGATGACGATGTGATTTATGCTGGTTTCAAACAGGAACACATAAAAAAAAACTTTCAGAATGTTTTGGAAATGTATCGCGTCAGGTAATGCCAACGGCAAAAAGTTTTTAAGTAAAAGTCTTCTTAGGGTAGCATCTCTTCACCTACGTCACTTTGATCGAACGGATGACATTATTTTGCTGAGTTCCTTCAGACTCTATTCGTCGATATGTTTTGGTCTAGGTAATCGTGGACCAAGGTATTGGACCATCATTTGACCAGTCGCAGCATAATAAAATTATGTTTACCAGTCTTACCACCCTTGAAGTTCTGTTGTTATTGTCATAGCAATTTCTGGGCTGAATATTTTAATAAAAAAACATGATCCATTACCATATTAAACAATCTATTCATAAATGCATTATAATAAGATCATTGAGTCGAAGCATACCGTTTAACTGACGACATAATACATAAGTAATAGTTATTTTTTCTATTATTTATTTTTTAAGTAT
Organism: Acronicta psi; assembly: GCA_946251955.1. Lineage (NCBI taxonomy): Eukaryota > Metazoa > Arthropoda > Insecta > Lepidoptera > Noctuidae > Acronicta > Acronicta psi. Next base: position 10,169,475 of record OX276477.1, on the reverse strand, counting down.
ACATTTCTTTCTAGATGATCTAGATCCATTCACAATTTACTAATACCTAAACTTTTTTTATCAAAGTTGTGATAAATAATAGTGGAGAGTGGAGTAGATAAGAGTGGAGAGTGGTCTGTGGTAGACCTCTTGGACCCTGGCGCGCGCGTGAAACCCAGTTCGTCATTGCTTCTGCGGCTTCGGCACTCTTCAAGTCCATAAGGCCTCCTAAGGATCAGCAGCGTTTCCTCTGATATTGTCGGTATCCATGGATGGCGGTAACTATTTATTATCGGGGTCGATCATCCTGCAAGCGGGATCGGGTTACAAACTTAGGTCCATAATAAGCTAAATAAGTTAAATGCTAACAAAAATTTGAGCTTGCGTCACCATCTACAGATAGCCGCTAACGCTAATCGCCCGGATAAATTAAAAAAATGGAACATAATTTGTATGAAATTATCTGCCAAGTAATTTAACGGGAATTTACTCAGAGGTGTGAAACTATGTGTATGTGAGCTATTTGAAAATGCCATATTATTTTCTAACGATGCGATGAAGAGATAAGTTATGGGTTCCCTAAGCTGTTGCCTAGATTTGAACGAAAACCATTATTTACCACGAAGGAACGGAAGGTGACGTGATGCCTAAAAGTAAGACCCATGGAGCTACTGAGAAAAAAAGTCTTACTAGTTCCATGGAACTAAATACAGATGGAACTAGTGAGAATCATAAAAATTCCACGGAGTAATTGAATTTTCAAAGGGTTAGGTGGGTATAATAGAATAGAAGGAATAAGTTAGTTTTAGGTTGTTTCATCATGCCATGGCATGGCATCGTCACTTGATATCAGGTGAGATGAGATAGTGGTCAATACCCAAGTGAATCCTTGCTAAAAACAAGGTTTAGAATGTTGAGATACAGTTTCTAGCGTTAACAAGGAAACCATTAATTTATTTAGCAGCTAAAACTGAATATAGGAATGAACTCTCCCAAATTGTGTCACAACTCGTTAATCAATCTGCCTTCATAATCCGGTACACTCCCACAGCTTTCTTCAGCTCGACGCTTTTGTGCGTCATCGCATCATGTGGAATCCCAATCTTAGGGTGTGTCCCTGCGCATACAAGTATAAATATCCAGGTGAAATATAACTTATAATTAGTGAGTGAGGCTGGACAATGGAAAAAAAAGTAATATACAGGCACACCAACAAATTATTTACAAAATATGTGTGGAAAGGTATTACAGAACAAAATTTGTACACGTAGGTGTCTACATAGAACATTTATTTTATTTATTTTATTGTATTACTGGATATGAAAAAGTTTGCGAGTTTGTACAAATTTTGGCTGCTGAAATAGAGCCTGCCGTCGTAGAGCTAGATAACTAAAAGTGCTATTACTAACCTGGATAAGATTTGGAGGAACACAGGTCTTTGACGTACCTACAAGGCTAAAACAAAAGTGAGCTTGGGCCAAGCTCTGATAATATTCGGATATTTATGCCGAAACTTGGAGCATATGACGCCGCGATTCGTTTGAGATGTGGTGTTGGCGGCGATTACTCCGCATATCTTGGACTGCTATACGAATGAGACCGTATTAAAAAGAAAAAAATTCTTGGGACATTTTTACACAGCACCATCTAGTCCCAAACTAAGCAGAGCTTGTACTATAGGTACTAGACAATGGATATAATACTTATATACTTTTTTTTTGTAAATACATACTTAAAATACATATGAAACACCCAGACAAACACAAACACTTAAGTTCATCACAATAAATGTGAGAATCGAACCCACGACCTCGTGATCAGCAGTTCGGTACTCGAACCACTAGACCACAGAAGTCATCAAAAAAGTATTAAGTTAAAGAGGTCGGCATCATCACGCGGCTCTCTTCCAGCTGATGCTGCCGAATAGATTATGCGGTCCCGAAGGCTGAACTGGCAAAACAAATCATCTTGGGCCAAGTGGAAAGCAGACGCGCTAAGGATACTGATACCTTTCTGTTGAAAGCATGTAAGTAACTATTAAGTTTACCGACATTATTTTAATACTGCGGTTTAGTGGTCCCAAGCGGCACTGCTATGCTAGAGTACCTGAGTTCGATTCCCGGGTCAAACAAAATGTTGGCGTTTTTCTGTGAAATTCCCAGACGCAGCTCGAAGTCTGGATTTGTGCCCGGTTTATGGCAATAAGCTCGCCCCCTATTACATGGGACCTAAACATACCAGCTAACAATGGCGCAACCCTTCGGGGAATACAGGCATGATGGTATGTATGTTATTATTATTATAATATTAGAGTGTTTAAAAAACATGTTTATTCATGAGCATAAATAAATAATGCTAAATGTTTAACCAGTTATTCTTAATATTATTATTTTGTATTGTATAACCCTGAGACTGTATTATCGTTATAGAGACCTCTATTATGTTGTCATTTACATATTAAGCATCTAGTAAGTTCTAACACAAAAAATAAAACGCCATTAAGTTGAAAAATATGATAAATCTAATAACTAACTATAGCCTTTGCGCGCGACTTCGTTCCCGTAGAAATTGAATTTTTTACCCCGTGTTTGCAACATTTTTAATTTCTTCTAAGCTATTTTTCGTCGTGGCGTGATAATACATATATAGAGTTCCTCGTTAAACACGCTATCTAACACTGAAAGAATTTTTCAAATCGGACTAGTAGTTTCTGAGATTAATGCGTTCAACCAAACAAACAAACTAATAAACTCTTCAGCTTTATAATATTAGTATAGAAGTATAGATTTATCGACAAAGCTATAATAATTCAAGGAATTTAATCATTTCGCATTAAGTCGGACTAAATAAAAAAACAATAATGATTATAAGAGTTATTTTTCTATTAAACTCTTATATCACTTAAGTACCTTTTATTTACTATTTTGTCACCAATGAGAATGGATTTAGAACTTCCGTAGGCGCTCACATTATGTTTCAGGATTTCGACCCTGTCTACTAGTACATTACGTAGTAAATCCTGGAGCATGGATACTACGGTAGTCCGCCGGTAGATCTGTGTGAATACGTCTACGTTCAACGTAGTGGTATACGTCGGAACGAGGCAAAATACGTTTTTACTCAGTAATCACTGCGAAGCTATACGGGCCGCGCGCGTTTCCTCTCGCGCGCCGCGTAAACATTTACGTCAACTTAGAAAAACTTTTTAAAAATCCGTATTATTGTTAAATATTATACGATATACCGTGGAAGTGTTGTATTTAATTTAAAAAAAGGAACTTTACGTTTAGAACTGTTTATCTCGCAGCTTATTCCGATTATTCACTCAGCTGTCATTTGTTTTGATTAGGAAACGTCAGTGTGCGTTGCCGGCCGGTCATCCTTTGCAGGTATGTACTAAACTTGGTGATTTTATTATCTTTGGTATGTACAATTGTATACTGTAAACAATGTATTGTACCTATAGAAAAACCGGTCATAATGATAAACAGTAGCACGCGCTACGCGGAAAGTTGATATTGTTACTAATCGGACGGCATAATTTCTTTCTATTTTCTTTCAATTTAGTAACACAATCAACTCATGCGTCAAATTAAGGAAAATTGTTACTGTGGTTTTAAACCGCACAAGAAAATTATTAAAGATATTATAGGTACCTACTTGTATGTGTACTTACAAGTAACTGTATAATTAAATTAATAAAAAAACATGGATTCTTAAATGTTTAATTATTTTTCAATTGATTCAATTCAGATTCAATTTGTTCAGGTTGATTGTGCTGCGGTTTTCTATACGTTTAAGTAGATACATAACTATAAATATATAGATAGTTAGATATCACAATTATTAGGTATAAAATATTTTACGCAAAAAAATCAAATTTGGTGCATTTATAACAAGTCTGTAAAACCTTAAAGTAAATTTCATATTTGAATTATACTTGTAAACTTAAAAAACAATGTCAACATAATTTCATTGATCAGACATCAACAATTAACAAATTGCGTATTTATTCATTATTGAATTGATAACGACAATATAGACACAATATAGGGTCGAAGTTCATTCTTTCATCTTATTAAAATGAGCCAAATTGATTTATTTACAAGCTTGTTTGTATCAATAGAAATTTCAATAGGTATCTAAAAAGGTGTGCCTCATCGATCTAATGGTCACAAGTTACTGGGTTTGATTGCCGGGGCGAGCAAAGTGTCTTTGGGGTTTTCTGTGAAATTCCAAGAAGCAGCTCGGCTTGAACTTGTGTCTGGTTCATGACATACCGGAAAACTGTAGCTGTAAGTACATAGCAGTACACTTTTGGGTTCGCCTAAGTATTCGAGGAATACAAACGTAAAATGAAAATAATTTTATATAGTATAGACAAATATTTTAACTATTTATGAACAAGAAATGTGTAACTTTACGATAAAACATTGTCTTTAGGTAAAGCCTTATCAATCGAAAGTAATTATATTACTTACTCGCTTTTGCCCGTAACTTTTCTCACGTGGAAATAGCAAAAAAAAAAAACAATAAAACCACACCACCACCAGTATGATCTATCTCTTCTTTATATGGGTTCGCACACAACAGAGGGGTCAAGCTCTATCTCCGGATCTTTTCAAATAATTGAAAAAAGCTTAAGTTATCTAATATGCTTTAACTTTACAAAAGTTCAAATCTTCAATCAATTCAAATCTATTCAGTAGTTTGGGCGCCAACCCCTAACAAACAGACAATAATTAAAAAAATCACTTTACTGGGTTCGCAGTCGTTTATATACTCTAATCCATTTGTTGTTTTTTAAATATCTTCAATGTACAGACACGGATGATTTTTTACGATTTTATAATAGGAGAGAAGATAATTTTGAATATTATTTACCTGATGAACGAAGAGATACCCGCGAATTAGTTTATGTTCTAATATTTGATACAATTTATGATAAACATACTTACTTGATATTTAAAGTATAAATTAAACAAGTTTTATTAAAAACATTTAAAACCCAGACACTTTATATTATTCCAAGATTCTAAGCGTAAACGAACGCTTCCATAAATAAGTAAATATTCATAACATTTATGTTTATAATCGTCTCTCAATAATCAATTAGTTTTGTGATGAACACACAACAACACTAAGGCTAATATTCAGAGACGATGCTAAGCATAAACTTAGGCTTCCGTATGTCAAATTGTCATACAAATTTGACATACGGAAGCATAAGTTCATGTTGAGTTTCGTTTCAGATTATCAGCCTAAGGCTGAGATTCAGAGAAGAGACTCAGCATGAACTTACGCTTCCGTATGTCAAATTGTAATACAAATTTGACTTACGGAAGCCTTACTTTACGCTGAGCATCGTCTCTGAATATTAGCCTAAGTCAAATTTGTATTACAATTTGTAATTATTATATAATATTACTTTCGATTATTTTTTTCCAGCTACAAAAAAACAAAAGCAAAATAAAAGCTATCAGACCTGGGTTCGATTTCCAGGTTGAGCGGAGTATTGTTGGGTTTTTCTGTGAAATTCCCAGTAGCAGCTCTGAGTTTGGATTGGTTCCTGTATGATGGTAAAATTGGCTCGTTCTCGTTCCCTATTACATGGAACCTAGCCGCATCACGGAACTGTGGGTGTATAGCAGTACACCGATGGAACGTAAATACCTAGCTGTACCTCAACCATGAGTTCTATCGAACGGCTTTCGATAGGTTCTTTACGCATCGAAACGCTGTAATCTCATAGCAGATTTTAGTTCCTTACGTAACCGCTAGAGGCGCTGCGAGGGTTTTCCATACAAATATTTTATGGCGTCGCTAGCGAGTCTAGTGAGAAAAACTCATGGTCGAGGCACAGGACCAAATCCTACTATAGAAAATAATTTGTGTTTACTGTTGACAGTATCCGGTCTACTGGTTATAGTGGCTATTGACATCACTATTGAGAACAGCTGTCAAAACAGTAGGTACTTACTTATAAGAAAAAACCAGCTGCTCTAACTGTCAAAGCCAATGTCATATTATTTAATCGTAAATAATGATAAAGGGAAACTAGTTAAGTAAACTTTGTTGATGCGTATTAAATGTTATTTAATTAATTTTTAATTTACTGTACAGTCAGCATCGAAAGTCTCTAAACACGATGCATCCTTCAAAGTGCTTTAACGGCTTTACTATTCAAAAGTTACCTATTTGAAATGTACTTGTACGAGTTCTCTGTTAATAGGACAATCATGTTGCTTCATCATCATCGACCCATATACTGTCCCACTGCTGGGCACGGGTCTCCTCTCAGTATGAGAGGGATTAGGCTATAGTCCACCACGCCTGCCTAATGCGGGTTGGCAGACTTCACATGCCGTTGAGAAAAAGTCTCAGGCATGCAGGTTTCCTCACGATGTTTTCCTTCACCGTTAAAGCGACTGATAATTCCGCACATGATTTCGAAAATTCAGAGTTGCCTTGGATTCGAACTCGAGACCTTTGACTTGACAGTCCTGTGGATATACCCCTAGGCTATCACTGCTTGCTAGACTGGTATTATTTTGAGCATGGAAAATGCTAAAAATACAAAAAAAATGTCTTGTCTTGCAGGCAAAGGAATCAATCATAATGTAAGCTTCTCCAAGCTTTGATTGACTTCCTCTTTTCTCCGCGACGAGGATGCATGAACATTGGTTTTATATTGAAGAAGTGAGAAACAGATAAACATAAATACTTTCGTAAGGTTTCTAGTTATTTTATGCTCGACCAATTTTTATTATATGTAGTAGTTTTTATAGGTCTGTTTAAAAGTGCTTTCAATGCAATCTGGTAAGTAGATAATAATTATGTAGGTATACCAATTCGTAGAAACCTTGCATGTGAATAAACTAATAGACACAGCGATTCAAATAATTGCAAAATAATGTAACACAAACAACTTGTCTGAACCTAATACCCATGTAGACACTGGTTTTATATTTAAACGCAATATCCACTTGTCAAGACAGGTACCTAATAATATTATTTATGTATTTGCATACAAGTTAACAAGTAGAACTGGAACATAACAAGGTATATTTAATTATTGTATAAAAGACTAGCTTCCCGCCAGCGGCTTCGCCCGCGTGGTCTTATAATTTTTTCCCCGTTTTTGCTACATTTTTCATTACTACTCCGCTCCTATTAGTCGTAGCGTGATGATATATAGCCTATGTTACTCGGAGATAATGTAGCTTTCCAAAGGTGAAAGAATTTTTGAAATCGGTCCAGTAGTTTCGGAGCCTATTCATTACAAACAAACAAATCTTTCCTCTTTATAATATTAGTATAGATAAAGTAAGGTTTCTATTACGGAACATTAGGTACTTACCTATACACCGTGACTGTTTAGTTGTTTTCAGACTATTTACTATTGCGTAGTCTAAAAGATCTAAGCGTATAAACAGCGGGAGCAATTTCTTTTATACTATGTAAAGAAGATTAAGAACATTAAAAAATGCAATCAGATTTGTTGGCGTGCTTTCTGTGACGTCAGCGTCTACAACAATATACAACTTTATATCTTGTAGTGGACGTTTTAACTAATGTTTTTTTTTATATGTATTTGGATATTCTTGCTCAACCTAGAAGAGCCTCAAGATCGTATCGTAGATGAAGATGTTTAGACGCCACCACCGATTTTCACTGTCATTCAGATCGGCTTCTTGTACCTAAGAAACGAGAAGAGATCTGACTTTCGTTTCGGTTCTTTCGTTTGGTTCCTCTTGGGCTGGCGACCATCCTTACGTCCAGCCAGTGTGCGTTAGAACCGGTTCCGCGTTTCAGTTGCTGCAGCAATGCCTCTTGCGTTGCAGGTGTTTAGGTGGGGTGGCTCGTCTGCGCATTCCCGAAATAAACCATAAAAAAATATCAGTAGGTATTGTATCTAATTACCAATAAATGCATTTTGTTCACTGAAGGTCAGTTACGATGGCTGGTGCAGCTGAGCAAAGTAATAATTACCTGTGTGTTTGATAATTACTCGGTGTCGAGACATACAGTACCTATACCTATGACTTGAGAGTCAACATTCAGACACGTGTCTTGTCTTCACAGGTGCACTATACGTAGGCGATATGCTAATAAACGGTCTTTTTTGAATAATCATCCTTAAAATCATCCTAAAACCATCCTTTTCTCAACACATTTAACTGGAGGCTTAGATGCTGTGTAGTAACGTTCAAATTTCCGAACGAATAGGAACAAAAATTCAGGAATGCTAGGAATTGTCGAAAGTAATTTTACCATCCCTTTATGTGTTTATTTTATTTGCTGGACTCAAAAGTCGCTTAATATAATAGGTCATTCATCATATCATAATATGAATTAAATTAAAAAAATTGCTAAGAATCTACGATTGCAAGTTCTGAAAACTGAATATTATATATGAATTTATTGCTAAATAGGTTCAGAGCCTTTTCATTGTGACTTATTTATTCAATATTTCGATGTTTAGATGTCATTACAAGTAGGTAAAACTGGTTTAATTGATTTATCTTGGCCCTTACATGTGATGTGGAAGGTTGTTTTGAGAGATCCTACTATCTGTAAGGTTTTCGACTGAAACATATTTAATACTAGCTTTCTGCCAGCGGCTTCGCCCGCGTGGTCTGTGTATATCTTATAAGTTTCATCCCCTATTTCAACCCCTTAGCCATTTCAGCCTTTTTTCGCGATAAAAGTAGCCTATGTCCTTTCTCATGCTCTAGACTATCTCTGTACCACATTTAAATCGGTTCTAGTTACTACTAGATCTGATAGTTTTGGCGTGAAAACGCGACAGACAGACAGACAGACAGAGTTACTTTCACATTTATAATATTAGTAAGGATTTCAATATCCTCTTTAGTCACACACGGTGTGTTAAATTCAATGGAACGTGATATTAGAAATTGCTGCTATACAATTCAATTTTTATTATAATAAATGCTGTTTTCCACAAATAACATAATAATATAATTGAGTTTTGATAACATTATCATGCATAATGCACACCACTACTTGTACATTACTTGATGTAAGAGTACAATTATCAAACGTACCAAATGATTTTTCGATTGAAACGAATAAAAAATTCATTAATGCGTTGCAATTTCATCGGCCGACTATTCCGATGTATAATACCGTAAGAATAATTGATTTTAGTTTATAAGCTAGCTCGGTTTGTTTCAGTAATTCCATTGCGTAATCAAAAGCATATAGCTGGTTACAATGGCACCCTGGTGCAGTTATAAACACGGCGGCTTGCTGTTTACAAATTGTTGCATTACTAGCAATTTCACGATCGTTTGATACATTTTGATTGTTCTAATTATTGGGAATTTCTTTCGTTATGCTCTCACATTCTCTATCATCTTAGCAACCTGTATTTTTTTTTTTTTCTTTTCCTGATGCCTTAGCGTACGCGTCAGGTACAGCTAACGGTACATACGTACAGTCTATATGTATATGAATAGATTAAGCAGGAGACAAAACACAATAATATACTAGTCCCTAGTGACCCTATTGACTAAAACAAACAAACATGGCAACAGCAAACAGATATTTAGAACAAGAAATATCAAACTCTTCTCTCATCATCGCATTTATAAGCATGAAACAAACTTTTATGCAATTTTAAATCAAATCAGCTAGCGATAGCTGAAAATCCATTATAATGGTGATACAAAACGTTGGAGACGGCGCGGAGTACACGCTGTACACGTTTTAATTATATTACTCGGTTATCGAAAAGAATGTGTATTGAATTATGTAGGTACTGTAGAATACGAGTCTGGAGAACACATCAATAAGGGCTCTTCTTAGGATCCCAATCACGCATTTGGTACCTTTATCTGATAATTAATACTTATTAATTAATACTTACTACTTAATACTTATTTAACGTCAGAAATGTTAATTAAATGCATAAGTTCTTTAAGTAACAAAATAAATGAGACCTTGTACAGTATCATTAACTTTTTCTACCTAATGCCGAAGCACGTAATAATGAGGTTGCATATCAAACTGACTATTTTTTTCATGTTCCACTTGCGATGAGAAAATTGTGGTGTCTATGGTGCAATTAGACCTCCTTGGTAGCTGTCCACTTAGTGTCGGATGACATGCTACATCGAGGAGAAATGAGTTCTAATTATCTAGTTCGCTCAAACATTACGACAGTTTCATACTTGAGCTAAATTGGTACATTGGTCGTGGTAATGTTTTACATGTTTATCAGAATATGTTTATTATTATTCCGAGCAAGGTAAGCTGGACACTATTCTAGGTTTTGGCCCGTGTTAGAGCTTTGTTACATTTGATCGTTGGTGCCATGTAACAACTTCTTGGTAATGGTTGTTAGTCAGAACTCTGAAGAGGCCGTATTTGCGTCAACAGTTCATATTACTCATTGATTGCAAACGGCATCAACGTTTAATGGCATGTCGTATACGACAGACTGGGTAAACGAACAATTTCTAATGAATTAGTGACAGCTATTGGTTAAGAAGTTCGGACACCGTAATATTTTGAACATAGTCCATTGGCTTGCGTGCAGCGTGGTTGAGTACGATTCAATCGCTTTATTAAAGAGAAAGGAAAAGTCCTAAGAAGTTGCTAAGGTTATACCTACTTAGGAGAAACTCTTTACTTAGAACCGACAGATTGTGAGACTTTTTGGGCTTCTTAAATTAAAAAATTAAAAAAAATTGGTAGATTTTATTATAGCATTTATAGGTATTCTTATGACAAGGGACTGGCTGCTTAAAGTACTCTCCGAGGTACAAAAGGGTCTCGATGTGCTAATAATTGTCACCTATCCAAAGTAACATACTTAACGATTGATCGTCACAGGTTCTCAAATTTATACCACCCAACGCCTATTTTAAGAAAAATCGTTTTTCTAAAGCCCCAATTTTGTTTAAGTACTTACCTTGTGTTGTTCATCATTTAACACATCATTATTACAAATTTTCTCAGCGCCCTTATGAGGAGGTTATCGCCCACTTTGAGAAAGACTGATCTATGTATAATAATATACCTAACTTAGCCAAGAGCGCCTTCTATGTATACATATGTCTATAATATTGTGATATCGTAACTATTACAAATTTGCAATTTTTTAAAACACGATGATGTGTGGTTTCCTAACAATTAGTTGCTATGTGAACAGTTTTTGTTGAATAATAAATGGATTAAAAAATAGACGGTATTCTTGTTTTTGTGGATGCATGATTGATTTTAATTAACGTTCCATCTGTTTGGCGTTATACTTGTGTGAATATGGATTGCTATCGGCCTGTGTTATGTAGCCAGCTACCCAAGTACCTACTTTGTTATTGTTTATTTTCATTAAACAGGTAATTTTTTTAAAGTTTTGCCGGTTTTACGCCGTTTTATTTTTATTACCTTATCAGGTACCAAGGTCATGTTTGTTAATGCGTTTCATTCATAATGCGAGTTTCAGATTTTTTCCAATAAAACTTCTTGATTTACGAAGACACCGGAATTTCAGGAATAGTAAAATACGCTATAACCGGCTGTCTTTCTTTAAAAATATTCTTTTAACAAAATTAAGAAAACTGTCTTAGCACAGTTTATATCAATAGTACTAATTACGTAATTACTTGATATCTAACGAGCCCTGAATCTGATAATTGGGTAAAATAATATTACAGATATCTTCCATTCTTATTTTTTTCTCATTCAAATGGTGCCACTCTCACGGCGACACTAAAACTCGTGTCTAGATGCAAAGTTGTCGAACAACACTTGAAAAGTCAGACGAAAGCGATTACGATAGTACTTACACAATTAGCCCGCAGGTGTTTGAACTAACAATGAGCGCGAATGTGCGAACTACAAGGGTTTTGTCACACCCGTTCGTTACGCACGCGCATTCGAGTAAGAGCGCGAGAGTGCCTGTTTACCTAAAAACCTAGTATGACCGGAAATTACAAAGTTATGACCTACGTTGTAGTATGAGATTGTGTTGGTTTTGTCGTTATAATTCTTCTTTTGTTTTGTGATTGGTTATTTTTTTGCGATAGGAGTACAGTAATAAGAGTGGAAATGTATAATCCACTCTTATTACTGTACTCTGTACCTATGTCTGTTATGTGAGTATGTGAGGTCCTCTCTATCGCAGATGACTGCTTTGGCCAGGCCTAGGTCGAAGATGAAAGAATGAAAAACGAATTTAGTTGATAGAACTCTAACAAAACTCAAAAATAATACCCAATAATTTTGAGTAATTCGGAAACTTATCCAGTATATCGTTTACAGTTTATGAACTATCATGATGATACTCTAGCTACAACAAAATTATCACGATTGTGTAAGTAGTCAATTGCGAAAATATTTAGCCACTGACAACCAAGATACCGCTGCACCGTAGGTAGCCACAAATTGCACGGCGATTGCTAAACCATTATAAAATAACAAACTAACAGGTTAAGGGCTATTTCCTTATCTCGGATTGCTTATAATAAATATTTTGATTTATGAAGTAGTTAAATAATTTTAATGTTACGTCCACAAAGATACTTCGAGCATACCTCGCATGCTAAAATAACACTTATTGCATGCGTTAGAGTTTACGAGTAATTTAAATTTTACAAGAATGTCATTATAACGTAGGTATAGGCTAGTCTAGCGATAACTTACACTTGAGCAGATTTAACTAACCACCACTGCCCAAGGAGGGTAGGGAGGGTATCCCCTTAAAGTTCCATTCCAGAATACGAACCACATGTCACGCTCCAGTGTGAAACAATCCTTACAATCTTTAAACTCTAGCCTAGTCGAAATAAATGTCTAAATGCTAGGCTATTATTTAACAAAATATCGGCAATAACTCCGGTATTTTTCTCTATTATACAATAGCGTAAATTGACAAAAAGAAAGTTACGTTGGGTCAGATTCGGCACGAATTTTGTGGTCACGGTCAACTGCCGCCGTAGTTACTAGCTGTGCCTGCTAAGTAATGTAATTAGTATCACAAATGAATGAATGTTTTGAAAAGAGAATGTATTATCGATTTGTATCGTACGCTTTGATTGAAATGGAAACGCTGCGGCTAATTGTTTGGTAATTTTTCCTTTTCTTTATATTCTGCTTCGTTTTTTAGTTTTGTGTGTACATTGGTCGTCATGCATGGTTGCTGAAGTTACTATAGACGCTGAAAAACATCATTTATTAATTTTAATTCTCTCAATTAGACAAATATTTGTAATTGCAGCAAAAATAGTTAATAACTAAATACAAAAAAAGTTACAAAATAAAAAAGTAGGACTTAAGTAATTAAATAAATTGTAACATTTGCGGTAAAAACATTTTTTTTTACAAACTTGTGTATCTGTCCACTTGTACGTAGACAATTAATGCTGTAATAACAAGCTATAGCTGCTATTTACAATAGGTAGTTACGATTACAATAATGTTTAGATACGTTCGTCTATGTGTCAATGCAATGAACTGATGTTTTTACACTGTAGGATCGCGTGCGCCGCGCGCCGGTTACGTTATACATGTGTTACGAGGTCTTCCGCACTATAACGCGATACTTGATGATTTTAGGACTAAGTGTTCTTATATCAAGGGTAATGATTATTGGGGCTGTGTTTTATGATGGGTTCTTTTTATTATATTTATCATCATTCCGCTCTCTTATAATATAGTATAGTAAGCTGTAGAATTTATATTTATAGATTCCCTCTAATTTACGAGTACCAATCTAAGAACTTACTTAGATATGCGTATAAATAAAAATAAAGACGTAGTATTTTTTTTATTTATTTTTTTATACCACTAAGGTGTCAAACAAGCATACGGCCCGCCTGATGGTAAGCGGTTACCATAGCCTACAAATATTGGACTACAATAAATAAAGTTGAAGTTAGCTCGTTCCAACTTCAAGCCGGACAATAAGATTGGCGAGAACTGTACATAGATGTAATTAAAAAAACTCAGACGAAACCTAAGCGTTCCGATTTGCAGTTTAAAAGTGACACCAATTATTATCTATTGTTCTCAATGAATTGTTCTCAAATGTCAATGAACTATTCGACAACATTACATCATGTAATTCATAGTAAACTCATACATTTTCGTTCTACAGGATATTTTTTATCCAGTGTAATTTTTTTATGATGGTTCAGTATCAGTAATATTGTATTTAGAAGTAGAACACAATAATAATATTAAACAAGGTACTTTATAAAAAAACGACTTGAAATCAGCAAAGAATGGACTAACATCAATGTACGCACACATTGCGCTCACGGTTACCCATTAATTATTTTACAGTAATCACTACATATTATAAAACAAAGTCCTCCGTCGCGTCTGTCTGTCCCTATGTATGCTTAGATCTTTAAAACTACGCAACGGATTTTGATGCGGTTTTTTTTAATAGATAGAGTGATTCTTAAGGATGGTTTATATGTATAATAACATACCACGCGGGCGAAGCCGCTGGCGGGAAGCTAGTTAAAAATAAAGTGTCAATTTTGACCTTGTAGATGATCAGTCTCTTGAAAGTCTATTAACCGAATGCAAAAATGTATTTTCTATCTTCTACATTAATACATTTTTGATAGCTTAAAAAAACATTTGGATTTTTCTTATAATTATAGCCTATATCACCCGCAGATAGTGTAATTTTCCATCGTTGAAAGAATTTTTCAAATCGGTCCAGTAGTTTCGGAGCCTAGGTATTCAATTCGTACAAACAATCTTTCCTCTTTATATTATATACCTTATAATACTTATACCTTTTATGTTAGATTCTCCAGCTGACAACAAAATCGCTAGACCTAATTGCAATCACCTTCGAATGTAAATGAGAAGGCAATTTACTAAAATTACAGGATTTACATAATGCCAGTTTATCTGATTGTATCTTTATGATACTGGTGTATTTTTAGATGAACTTTTAGATAATATGTACATTATATCTATGAGGTACATATTATACGGGTAAAATGTCAGTTTCACAATATCCTTAGAAAGTACACTAGCTTTAAGCAACCTCTCACAAAACTTCCGGTAACTTCTGGATTCTTGGTACACATTATAACGTCAAATCCAACGTCATTCATTGTTACATTTGTAAGTAACACGTCAGTCATCGTGTTAGTACAATCATTGTATTGTACATTAAACGTACAAATTACATTACCTACGCTACGTACATTTTGAAGACGAGCTTTTGGGTTTTTATAACCACGATCGCTGACCCGGCAAACGTTGTTTTGCCATACAAGGGTGGGTCACCCTTATCATTTAGGGGTATGAAAAATCGATGTTGGCTGATTCTCAAACCTACCCGATATGCGCACAAATTTCATACAAATCGGTCCAGCCGTTTCGGAGGAGTTTGGTAACAAACATCGCGACACGAGGATTTTATATATAAGATTATACCTACCTGCTTTCATTTTGAAACATTAATTAGCTTTTGGAGACATAATTAAAAAGTGGCTATTATCTCTAGCGCCATCTCACTTTATTGGCATTCAAATGACAAAGACAAAATATATAATTTCAAGTCTCGAATTTGAAAGAGGTTAAGTATATATATGGGGCAATGTTTTTATTAAAAACAATTCTCAAAGATAAAAAGTTAGATGTGTTGTCATGTTTTAGACCTTCATAGCTTATGACCTCCATTTACATAATAACTAAATATTACGGAGTGGTTTTAATGTAGGTAAGTACTACGTGACATTGTAAGTTTTGTTCATACGGAATATATTTATCGAACTAGCATGTTCCCCGCGGTGTTACTCGCGTTCATTTATTTTATCCCAATCAGTAGGAATTTCCCAAAATCCTTTTTTACGGAATGGCTACATCGTAATAAATATCTATGTGCTAGAAGAGGTCATCAAAAGCACACACAACTCAGCCCAAATGTGTATCGGAGGTACATGACAGCTGTCAAGTTGTCAGTTTTTACAATGAAATCACTTAATGGCGTGATTTTTCTCAAATTAAAAGTTATATTTCTCATCCTCCAGTCATCACTAAAAAAAACTACGACTAGAGTATTAACCAGCGTAATACAGGGTATTTTTTTAAATAAGTGTACTTTCGGTACATCATTTCGATCGGCAGATTTCGATGACCTTTCAGCAGCCCAATCCGTTCAGTGGTTATATGTATATACAGAAATAATAAACACGATACTTAGGGCCTGTTTCACCACCTCTTAGTAGTAAGTTCCCGCTAAATTACTGGTCAGACAATTTCATAAACATTTTGTTCCATTTTTGAATTTATCCGGCGGTTAGCGGTTAACCAGAGGTGGTGAACAGACCCTTACTTAGTAAGTAAAATATAACAATATAATTGCGGTACATACTGATTTCTGACACTTACGCGAATACTAGACATTAAAATGTTGTAAAGGGTCCAAAACGTCGGGATTAAAATAATATCAATATAACGCGATGAAATCTGTAAAAAGTAGTTTTATTTCAATTGAATTTAAAAAAACAAGAGACTGATGTTTTTTAAAATCGAAAAGATTTTACGTGACTGCACAAACCTATTGATGATGATGAATGATATTACTATTTCTATAAACATAACTATAATAATAATAATAATAAATATCCTGGGACATTTTTACACAGCACCATATAGTCCCAAACTAAGCAGAGCTTGTACTATGGGTACTAGACAATGGATATAATACTTATATACTTTTTTTTTTGTAAATATATACTTATAATATATAAGAAACACCCAGACAAACACAAACACCTAAGTTCATCACATAAATGTTTGTGTCTTGTGGGAATCGAACCCACGACCTCGTGATCAGCAGTCCGGTACTCGAACCACTAGACCACAGACGTCGTCACAACTATTTGCAAAATCAAAATTACATTCGGTGGTAATTTGATATTCTTACTTTACGAGGTACCTAGGTCTAGAAATGTTACAGCTCACATAAAGATGATATATCCTCCATAAATGGGGTTAAAACTCAACAAATCCTTCTTACACGAAAGGCTCCATACATGCTAGCTTCCTCGATGTTATTTTCTTGTATTTTTTAAAACATGCCAGTGTTCTTACCTATATTTTTTAAAGTTATCTGAGTAAGTCTAGTTACACGGTCGTTTTTTTTCCTCAATTTGAACAGTTTCTAGAACCAAAAAATCCCATTATATCTCCGTAACAAATCACCTAATAAGCAAAGAGTTCGTTAATGAATTGACTGCAATCTCTTTTTTAAAAACCTTAACGTTTGTTTTTTAAGACTTTACTACTGCCGTTTCAAATGGATTGTCTGCAGTTTGCAATGCTAGTATCGTGTGGGAAAAGGGTAAATTAGAAGTCAAATAAAAACTGGATTAAGTAATTTATGTAGACACGGTTGAATGCAAAATTAACAGGCCGTTGCCTCCTTGCTAGGAAATAGAAAACTATCGAAAAAAAAATCAGTAAGGTTATGGAAAAATCATCGCAGTTGCAATTAAGTCACCTGGATTGCACTGCAAATGAGATGATGCTTCTAGCTTATGATAAAAACATAATTTGAACAAAAGAAGATAAAAATAAGTTAATTTGTGTAAATATTAAATTATTCATTCATAGAATACTATGAATGATAGTAGGTATCTTTCTGCGGTCGGTCGTTTGTTTAGAGTTTCTGATTCATTGAATTCAACTTTTCTGTTTTCGCCAAAGGGTTAGGCAGAGGCGTTCTCATGTACACCTACAGTTCGCCAGTATGTTTACGTACCATTTAATAGGGGGTGGGGCCCAATTCCAAACTCGGAGGTGCTCAGCTGCCACACTGCTCAACCTGGGAACTGAACCCAGGACATCGAACGTAGCAGTAATACTTATAACCACCAGGATAACAAGGCAATGATAGAATACAGTCAATCGCAATCATCAGCCCGTATTCGTCCACTGCTGGACGTAGGCCTCCTTTAGTGAAGGCCACAGAACTCGATCTTCAGTTCTTTTCATCCAGTGACTGTACAGTACAATCAATCAAAACCTCAAAATAAACGACCTTCACATTAGCCACATTAGGCATACAAAATCAAAATCACAAAATCGCCAGTACGAATCACTGCACCTCTCACGCGCTTAGAATGCGAAAATGTGCAGTATGCAGGTGCATATATGACTATTATTGCCATCCTTTTCGTTTCCCTACAATTTTTGCAAATTAGAGCAGGAAAAATATAGATTTACGAATTTCCATGATAAAAAAAATGCAATTTTTTTTGCACATATGGTGTGCAAACTACATTTACTGGGTTAATGGTCAAAGTCAATGACAATGACATTGTAAACTGACATTCATTCATCACAATAGTCGGCGCCCACATTTGAGTGCGTTCTTGTCAACAATTTTCTCACGATCACAAAACTGGTATGATGTCCGCAAATTTTACTTAGGGCTCACAAAAAATAGTAAATATTGACATTTGGAAGTAAACGAGTATCTACTTCGTCTCCAGGCGATAAAAGGCAGCTAATTATTAACATTTTACACAGCACCATCTAGTCCTAATCTAAGCAGAGCTTGTACGAGTACTATGGGTACTTGGCAATGGATTTAATACTTATATGTATACTTTTTTTTGTAAATACATAGTTATAATATATAAGAAATACCCAGACAAACACAAGCGTTTAAGTTCATCACATATTTGTGTCCTGTGGGAATCGAACCCACGACCTTGTGATCAGGAGTCCGTTACTCGAATCACTGGACCGCAGACCTCGTCAAATATCTAATGTATAAAGTATTACATAGCTACATGCTTTATCATTTACCTAGTGCTGCGGAAAACACTACAGAAAATATTTTACAAGTTATAAGCATTTTCTAGAAAAAGCAAAGCAATTGAACTATAAAAAGGGGTGTTTATTTCATTATGGTAGGTATAATTTTAATGAAATAAATTCTTTCACGACAATACCGAAGAATGGTAATGCAATGTAAAACAAACACATACAAGAGAATAAACAAGGTAAATTCCGTTCTTTGAAAAATAATAAAATTCTATTAAAGTGCAATTACCATTATTGAAATATATTATTACCATTACCAATGCCATGCAAAAATAACAATAATAAAAAAAAAAACAATGCATTATTAAGTCGAAACTCTTATCTAACAGTAAATAGCTTTTTTCTACATCATCATCATTAGCTTATAGCAATCTTGCTGACGGTGACTTAGGCGGGTACGTACAAGAAGATTTTAAAGCAAAATATCTAATACTACAGAAGAATGTCTACATTGTTTTTAGAAGCTGTATGCTGTATGACCTAAGTACTTAGAAACGGTTTTGGGAATAAACCTGCAGGTTTTTTTATAGATTATACGAACAGATGAGCCACCTGGGGCCCTAGACAATTTGACATTCGAATCGACAAACGAATAGAAACAAAATGTATGGAAATGACATTAGTGACAATACAGTGCGCGCTCAAAAATGTCAATATCTGTAATAATCGATCATTTTCTACATGGATGACCTGGGTCATTTTATTTTTGACCTTGAGTGAAACATTGTCACGATGTTTGTGCGTCGATGTCCCATCCACTTTGTATAATCACAGGATTATAAAATTTTGACTTTGATTTTACACCGTGTTTTAGGCAAAGCAACAAGAATAAAAGCTCATAGCACAATCGATCTACATATTTAGCCGATAATTAAGATTCTGAATGTAATCCTTTCTTTGAAATTAATCTGATTGCGGTTAATTACACAAGACTTTGTACATAAAAGCTGATTCCGTTAGTGTGCGATTTATATGTAATAGCAGAGTGTGTAGCGTGTATAGTGTCTGTTTTTATACAACATCGATAATTTTATTAATGTACTTCGATCGAAGAGTATTTTATAGCTTATTCGATTATTACTGTGATTAATAGTGCGGAAGGGTACTTGTAATTGTTTTGGAAAGACACGTCGACAAATTTATCGTGGAAAATGTCGATAAATACTTGATTGATTCTCGGACACTACCAACGCGTGACTTTAATGCCTATATCTAATGATTAGTCAACAAGCCAGGGTATCTCAGACTCATAACGACTAAAAACCTCACTTGCCACCACTTGCCCTTTGCGTCATGGCCATGGGATCAGGAACATCACCACGACCATGACGGAAGTGAATAAACCTGACATAGCATATTGGTATTACCTAGAATTGGGTTGTGAAGGTCTAATAACAGTCGGTCCGTGTAAAATACTGATATTCAGTTACATGCTGGTTGGAATAGAGATAGACCTACACTTTATTTTTAGAAAAGGGCTACGATGACCCCTTAGATGGTTTACGTCTTTCTCTTTACGGAACAAGAACGGCCTTGATATCATTTATATCACTCACAAGGTCTAATGACAGCGAGAGTTTTGTGAAAAAATTGCACGGCTCCTGGTCGGAATGCAAGTGGGTATCAAGGCCATTTTATGTAGGTACTTTAAAGGCACCTATGGGCTGAGATATAAGAATCAGGTAGTCAGTAAAAACCAGGAGAGGCATGGATTAGTGGTAGCTTCGGTCTTTTGACTCTCATTATGGGGTAAGTCTCAGGCCTTAGTGAGGACTAAAGGTCTGAATTATTCCAGAGTTTTTGTTTCCATACAGACCTCGGGTGAAAGGGCAGTTTGTCGGGGCACTCCTCTCGTCAACACAAACAGAAAAATAAGGTGCATAAGTGCGTAGTTAAACTAAGATTAATTTCTCACGACCATGTCGAAATGCGATAGCGATCGCGAAATAAGATGCGAAACTTTTTATCGGCTACGGTTTTGTCTTGTCTTGTCTCGAGAACAATGTAAAAAGATTTTGTCGTGGGTGTTGCGTAACTATGGCAACGGAAAAATCTACGATACTTACCGTGCGGTGCAGTAATTAAGTTCTTGTATGGTATACATACTATTGTCAAATAAATCATTTTGATATTTGTGTGAATATGATTGTGCTACGCTATTGAGTCATAGAATTGTATTTGTTTTGTGCAAAATTGCAAATCTAGTTTGGAGAATCTTAAAAATATAAAATATTTCGAAGCAAACTGTCAACGCATGGTTCAAATATTATCGCAAGGCCAATGTGGCCTTATATGTAGGAAACTGCGGTGTTTAGTAGAGTTAATAGAGTTCGACATTTATCATGCCGTCTTCCTTGATGATTTTCAGCAATTACGAAAAGGGAAGTGCTTGCCCTATAGGCTAAACTTTTGTCGAATTTATATTATACTACCTATATTGGGTACCTCCTACTGCCTAAAGAAAAATAACTTGAATGCGTACTTAATGTTATAATTACGCGTATATGCGAAAGCAGCTGTCTATTTGTCTTTTTGTCTGTTTGTTTCTCTATTAACTATACACGCCTAAATTGCTAAACAGATTGCAGATGAAATTTGGCAAGGAGATAGATTGCATTTTGAGGACGGACATGACTCTAATTTCAAAAAAGCGAGCAAAACTGCGGCAACTGTTTGTTTAAATTAGGAACCTATTCTCGAAGTCAAATCCCTCTTCTTGCATAAATTTAGTTTAAGTTTCTATTTGGGCAGTCATGCCTGCGCCACTACTTATAAGCCGACGAGATACAATTTTCTGCAATGTACCATTTAAATACAGCCATTGGTATTAGCTCCGGCGGTCCTTGGCGCGCAATCGCACTGTCGTAATAAACGCATTGCTCTTTCAAAACGGTTCTACTGTCCGAGTGTCTGTTGCGTCTCCTTTCAATGGACACAACACTATTTGCTAGTCCCGGTACAGGGTCATTCCGATACAATTGATTAATCGAGACACTGTTAATGTCCTCTCGATTGTCTGTCTGTAATTTTCACCAAATTGAACGGCTGTTCAATTGACATCGAACGTGCTTATATTTATTTGTGATTTTTGACCTACCATGTAGGTGTGAGGTGAGTGAAGGCACGAAATTTTAAGTGAACTTATTCTGTTATATTTTTTTGTATGTGGTTTTGAATAGTGAACTAATTCTGTTATATTTTTTTTGTATGTGGTGTTTTTAATATACTTAAGAATATGACCTTTTTTACGTTGTAGGTGTAATACAATAAGTTATTTTAATATTATTTAACTCTCGACCTTTCGGACCCTTTACAGCGTCCATGGTCCCGGATAGACTAAGATGTAGATACTTAAGTGCCAACTAATTTACATATTTCCATAAATAACCATTGTTGATGGTAACACTATCAAATGACTTTAAAAATATTATGGTCCATTGCATCTATCAATTTTTATTACAAGCTGAAAGAATTGAATGCTTGAATTAGAGTAATTTACAAATGAATAGAGTCGCTTATCCTATTCGTTTTATTTGCCCGTAAGCTGCGCACGCGTTGGCATAATGAAGCGATGCTATTGATGTATACACGACTAGCTTCCCGCCAGCGGCTTCGCCCGCGTGGTCTTATAATTTTTTCCCCGTTTTTGCTACATTTTTCATTACTACTCCGCTCCTATTAGTCGTAGCGTGATGATATATAGCCTATGTTACTCGGGGATAATGTAGCTTTCCAAAGGTGAAAGAATTTTTGAAATCGGTCCAGTAGTTTCGGAGCCTATTCATTACAAACAAACAAACAAACAAACAAACAAACAAATCTTTCCTCTTTATAATATTAGTATAGATATAATATAAAAACTGGCGAAAAACTTGTTTTATAAGTGCTAGGATACGATGGGAAAGAGGTCAATTTTGTTCGTATATTTTTTCTATGAATTTGCAAAGGTATTTTTTAGAGATATAACGTAATCGGTAATAACACCAGACTTCACAAAAACAAGGCAATATTTTATAACTGCTTGTTTTTCTCTATATTTTTTTATAGATATGAATGTGTTTTTTAGTTACCTATAATAAATATAAAGACTGCGTAAGTACGCTATATTTTAAGCAATATCGAGAAATGATTGTAGCTCTCGTTAGGGTTGAACAGGTCATAAAGGAACCCTTACAGTGGACTGTGATTTCTTCTGTGTCAATCTATTTGCTGTCACACATGTCACAGCCATTTTTTCACAGCAATAGCCATTGGACTAGTATGAATTCGGGCACGTAGATGCAATTAGACGTGTTTATAAACGAAAATAAAATTAAGTTCCAAACTTAAACAATGCCATAGAACGAAACTAATTCTTTTAAAATATTGTGCAGAACCCACAGAGCGTCAGTCTTCCTTCAATACCGGTCTTTTCTCACCATCATAAAAAAGATAATCATCGTTTTTGCGCATACACGCTTAGCAATAATTTTGATAAAATAAATTTAATTGTGATAATATTGTGCCTCGTCTTTTAGAAAAAAACTCTTGACTAAGTATAATATCATCAACACTATAAGTAATATAGATTTGGTAGTAGATTCTTTAGATGGCAGACGATCCACCTGGGGGCTTAGAGAAGTAGCAATTTGACATTCGAATCGACAAACGAATAGAAAGAAAATGTATGTAAGTGACATTAGTGACGGCCCGAATTGTAGAAACTTGTGTCATTTCAATGAATTTTGTTTCTATTGGCTTATCGATTCGAATGTCAAATTGCAACGATCGTTCGACACTTCAAAGAGGCATTTTTCAAAAAGACCTCTACTTTTACCTACATACAAGAAAATATGTAATAGAGAATGTTTCTAGTTTATAATTTCTGCCACAATACAACTCGGAGGTAAACACAATCTAAAAATAATTTTCGTTCATTCAATACACGTATATTTTTCAACAAGCGCGGTCCATTCATTGATTATGTTTACACCGACTTATTGCCCTAGAATGTCGTCACCGCTTTACGTCAATATAATAAAATGCGAAAATAGCCACAAGGTTTTGGAGATCAGTCGATCCCATCGTAAATAACTTGTAAAATTCTACGCGCGATCGTTCTCACATGGTGCCAGCATGTGAGAACACACAAACCACACTCTTTAGTTTTTAAAAGACAGTGTACTTATGCCTAATCTTTACAGTTGGCTTGGGTTTTCAATGAACAGTCCTATAGTGTTTAAATGGAAAACTCTTTCAAATTCTTTCATCAAAGACTATTGCAAAAACTAGACTATTGAAATCATTATCATGGTTCAGTCTGCACATAGATTGTGACAGTGTTTTGTTACTTTATAAAAATATGAGTAGTTCTGTAAATCTTTGTTGCAGTTCGCCTGTTACCTAGTAGAGGTTAAATACTTCAAAATAGGTATATAATATTATATTTACGTATTAGGCTTAAAGAATCCCATGAAATGTTGTGTGAATTTCATTCATTTCTTCTATAAATAGCTAAGAATTTTAGGTAGTTTTAGTCGGTTTTGTATGCAAGCAAAAATCATCAAGCGTGTCACTTTCTTATCATTTTGTGCGAGTAGGTAATTGATTTTTTATGAGAGCTCGTAATATTAATTGAAAAATGTTTGTTTTACATTCTTTGTAGCGGAAAACTCACGTGGGTACTTACTAGCGCGTAACTAAGAATTTACTCATGGTTATAATATAATATGTACTTATAACTTCTATCATATATAAAGATGTTGAGATGTTTAACGTATGGTATGGGTGCCGCTAGGATTACATTCAGGGGGGTGCATTTTATTATTAAAATCAGCTTTTGCTCGCGGCCTCACCCGCTTTCTATGTAGGTATTTTCTTTACTGACAGGGGGCAGCAGGGCCATGGATGAGGGCCAGAAATACCTGAGAGATTCTTGACGCGGTGTGTGAAGTCTGCCAACCCACACTAGGTCAGTGCGGTGGACTTATAAGCCTAGCCTCTCCCATTCTAAGAGGATACCCGTACAGTGAGACAGTTAATAGGTTGAGGATTAAATAAATTTTAAATCTAACACGCAGCAATTTTACACTAACAAAACTTCTGCACTTCGCCGTCTAATGATATATGAGTTATACGAGTATTTAAGTCGAAAGCTACAGTCCGGTTATAAAAAGGTTAAGTTGAGAAATATAGAGATGTGTCGTGTATGTTAGATGTACTTAGTGACCATCGATTAACCAGCGGGTCAGCAGAATGATTACAAAAACGTGATATCGTTCACATTGTTTGTGCGATGATTGCTGCACTTATGTATTGTTTTCTTGCAACACCGAAACAATATATCACATTAATATATGTTTGTGATGACGTCGAAGATTTGACGACAGTAATATAAACGTGCCAGTAAAAGACATGCGGGTATAATTAATTTAATCCTATGGGATAAGTTGAACGGATGTAGGGTAGTTTATCATTGCAATGATAAAAAAAAAATTGAAGAAAGTGATGAGAAGATTGTTGATAAATGCGTTCTCGTGGAACAAAAAGTCACAACAAGATTGCAGGAGAACGATCAGAAAGACAGAGAAATTAAACTTAGCTCAACTAATTATGAGTCGGTCTCGTAACGCCTCAAAACCTCTCTTTTCTTTCTATGTCCTAGGGGCAGTCCAATGGGAATCTCGATTACATTCAATACGAATACGAAGCTAAATAGGCTAGTTGAATTATGTTGAATAGGCTAGTTGAATTATGTTGAATAATAATTATATATTATATAATTATTATTTTTATGGCCTCATAAAAAAGTTGACTACAAATACAGATGAGCTACAACTTTAGACTTAGAATTTTATAGGTCGATTTGAGTAATTTTTCAGTAAACAATTTATCACTATCCCAGTGATAAGACTATTAGACTGCCTAGTCAAAGGTCTGGAGTTCGAATCCAACCTCTGACTTTTGGAAATCATTTGCGTAATTTTCACTCGCTTTAACGGTGAAGGAAAACATCGTGAGGAGACGGCATGCGCATGAGAGATTTTCTCGACGGTGCCAAAGTGTCAACCCGCATTAGGTCGGTGTGGTGAACTATAGCCTAATCCCTCTTGAGAGGAGACCTGTGCCCAGCAGTCATGGAACAGTATTGGGTCGGTGATGACCATATAAGTACACAGTTCACAATATTTTGCATGAGGCTTTTTATTTTGAATAAATCAAACACCAGCAAAATACCCTATTGCCTAGGTGAACTTTAAAGTAGTATAGCTACAGCTACCTCTCTACTAGATCAACCCGTTCACTTTTATACACTCATTAAAATGAGATTCTCACAGTGGTTATTGAGCCATAAATGTTAAATGGCTCAAATCATGTTGCTTAACAAGAACACGTCACTCAATATCCTGTTTGCTCAGCTGATGCATACTGTGATACAAATCACTTATGATATAAATATGTAAAAAATAAGCATTCTGCACGCGCTATACAAGTATATTTTATTATGCATACCTACTCAAATAGAGCTTATTTTTTGGAAATATACGAGTAGTAGGAACTTGTAACAAAAAACTGAGCTCATTTGATCTTCTTCGATAGCTTCATTGGCAAGCAAAGTGGTCAAACAAGACAAGTAGGTAATCATAATTATCACCAAAAAGAATTTTATTATATTTAACAATACTTACTTTATTTAATTATTATCTCAAGCAAATTACTGAAATAATTCAGATAGAAAGGTATTTTTATAAATTGTATAAAGTAAAGAAAAAATCTAATCTTTCGAATCGGAGGAGGAGAAGAAAAATTCGAATGGAATTTTACTTTAGCTTTCTGAAAGGCGCTCTAGGTGGCGGTTTTAATCCATATTCATTCTCATAAAAATGAATGGAATCAAATCCAGTTTACACGAATCATATTTGATAGTACACACCTATTCAGCTTTCCATTCGCCGCTTGTATTAACCGCTGTTGAATGACAATAAACCGTAACAACACAAAAAGTAAACACGGTAGACATCAAGCAATTCAATTTACCAGTTCAGGGTCACGCGGAACAGTGGCGGCGACCTTAAATGAAACCGTACGTTACCTTACCACGATAATGAGATTTTAACTCGAGTGCAAGTTAGCAATGTTTATTGGGTCGCTCTCGATTCCCGTGATTGATGTCCATGCTAATGACGGGACAGCAATGGATGCGAAGACTTGTTTGAGTATCCATTAAGAATCAGGGTTGTCGATTATGAGGTTACGACAAATATTGAATAAACATGAACACATTCTCAAGTGTCAACTGTCAGATATTACTGTTCCTTTTTTAAACTTTGAATGTGAAACGTTCTGGAAAACACACACGCATGTGACTTATCATATGTAAATTAATGACGTCAGAACCTACCTACACACTCTAAATTACGTAGGTCATGCCTACATGATTTTATGACAGCAAAAAGGAGTTATTTATATCTTGAGTACAAAACTATCGGTTACGTTTACGCATGATCATGTATGAAGTAAACAATTGAAAGTTGCCTAATCATCTTTAAAAGAAGAATCTGGTTCAAAATCGTTACATATATTACAATTGTAAATGGGGTTTAAAAATATTTCACAATAGATTAAGTACTTTTAATATTTCTACTTTGTTGGCTTATGTGCAAGCTATGGTGTCCTATAAATGAAAGAGTTCACATATCTATATATTATAATATTATTAAAAGCTGAAGAGTTTGTTTGTTTGGTTGAACGCGCTGATCTCCGTAACTGCAGGTCCGATTTGAAAAATTCTTTCAATGCTAGATAGTCTGTTTATTGAGGAAGGCTATGGGCTATATCATCGCCACGCCACGACCAATAAGAGCGGAGCATCAATTAAAAATGTTGCAAGAACGGGGAAAATATAAACTTCTACGGGAATGAAGTCGCGACTCGCGGGCAAAGGTTAGTAGAATGTATAAGTAGATAGACTTCTCTGCCTAGCCACTTATACACTAATGCTACAGTTTCTACTAATGTACACAGTATCTTAGGCTACTATTCAGAGACGATGCTAAGCGTAAAGTAATGCTTCCTTATGTCAAATTTGTATGACAATTTGACATACAGAAGCATAAGTTCATGCTAATATTAGCCTTAGGCCCCATGTAAAAGTGGGAGATTACACAAATCCGAATTTCTAGTTGCTTCTCAGAATTTCATAGAACCACCCAATAGAACTTTCCCAAACCTGGGAATCGAGCTCTCTAGCGTAGCAGTTGCGCTTACAACTCGATTACTGAGGTAATGGCACACCTGTGACACTCCATACAAACTTTCCGATACCGCTGTACACTACAATACTAAATGTCAAACTTGTCAAAATTACGTTTGTCCACGTGCAAATGTGTGCGTGACGGTGCGTAGGGTTTGTTGTTAGTTTGTTAGTCCGGCAAGAACACCGGCAGAATGCGGGGGACCTGAGGTATCTCATTCTGAGGTATTCAGTTATTGTTTATTCTGTGGTAATAGTCTGAATGATATTGTTGCCCATAATCTGACTGACTGATCTATCAACACATAGCTCAAACCACTGAACGGATTGGGCTGAAATTAGGCACACAGTTATTATAAAGTATTAGGCATCAACTCAGAAGAACGGATTTGAAATAATTCAGGGGTTCAAACTAGGCGCCAGCGAAGCTGCGAGTAAAAGGTAGTATATATTTTGTGAGGTTATTTATATAAATAACTAAACATAGTACATACCATCACGCCTGTATTCCCCGAAGGGGTAAGCAGAGGCGTACTAATGTACACCCACATTTCGCCGGTATGTTTAGGTCCCATGTAATAGGGGGCGAGCCTATTGCTATCAACCGAGGACAAATCCAGAGTCCGAGCTGCTACTGGGAATTTCACAGAAAAACCCAACCGGGATTCGAACCCAGTACTAGCGTAGATGTCGCGCTTGGAGCCACTAGACCAACGAGGCAGTCAGTAAATGACTAAAATAATATGATTTTATTACAAACCCACAATAATGTCCTCTTTTTCGTTTCACAATGTATCATAAGCATTTTAGTAGTTATATAAGTGATCTTTCCTCACGTCGTCGCCGACCTCCGAACTTTAAGTAGTCATTGAAGCATTTCAAATCTTACCACCTGCACCAGAAGATACATTTTCATGTAAACCTATCCTATTTTAAAAATGTCACGGAGCGGTTTGCTGTGTACTGTTTAAATGTTTGTAAGGTAAACTTCGTGCATTTCAATGTAGGTACTCCCACATTACTGGCATATGCTAAAAATATTCACTTTCCACTAAGCAATTAGTATCAGTTGTTGAATTTTTCGTCAATATGTATTTTTATTCTACGTTATTGAATGTAAATTTTCGTAGAATATTTGTTCTTTCCGTTTTTGCATTTGTGAAGAGTAAGTATTATATATTTAGGTAAGTAGTAATGCTAGTATTTAACCGATTTCAAAAAACGAGGTTCTTAATTCGATTGTCTTGTTTGTAGATCTATGTTACGTGAATCGCGATATCTTCATCTCACTGATCTGGAACTTACCTATAAGTATTTGATATATAACTGATAATATATATATATATATTCCAGTTGATCCTGTATATGGTGTTTGACCATCGATTCTGAAGATACGCCACAAAATGACAGTTATATTTTCCTAAAAGTTTCATGAAGGTCAGAAGGTTGCTGCAGACGCAATCTTCCTTTTGTGAAATGAAATGATATTTATTTTCATATAAGTAGATCTTTGGAGATACTTGAAAGTCAATGAATGAAGCCGGCATTTCCTAGCTGGCGACTCTGAGAAAAAACGCCGAAACAAACTCAGAGATAAAAGTATTTTTTAAATCTAAAGATCATTCTCGAAGCTATGCAAATTCAATAATGCAGGGTACTGGGGGTGTACTATAATAATATGAAAAGAAAATACAACTGAGTCAACATAGAAAAATATTATAATTATAAACACTTTCATCTTGCTTCCAAGTCTCCCGACAAGGTATGTCGAATTATAATTATGTGCAGTTAATAAGTTGTAGGTAGAGGTCGTGGTATGTCGAATTATAATTAATGTGCAGTTGTATGTAAATAAGTCAGTCAGTCAGTCTCGCTAAATACCACTAGACCAATAACGCAGTCCTATTGTCAAATTACATCAGAATGATTATGCTAATAGAGAGAGACACACATCGTTTTGAAGGTCAAGAACGCGATTATGAAAAACCAGAAATAAAAAAAATAATGAACGTTCGTTTCGTTCTATGTAGGTACATCATAAATAAATAAATCACAGTAAAAATAAAACAAAATTATCATTTATATAAGCGTACTTTCTTTGGGCATTTTTCCAGCCTAGGTGTCTACGCGCAAATGTGCGGCGTCTACGCAGGTAAATTACGCTCCTCAATAACACCTCAATAATGCCCAATGTGTATAATATTCATAGACGACACTAAGCGTAAACTTGCGCTTCCGTATGTCAAACTGTAATACAAATTTGACATACGGAAGCGTTACTTTATGTTAAGTGCGGTCTCTGAATGTTAGCCTAAGTTGCACGGGATCATGCACCAACCTCACGACTCTTAGAAAGGTGCAACTACTGCAAGTAGCAATAGTAAAGGTAAAAGGTTAATGGTGTAATATGAAATCGTTTCTATTGATTAGTCATGCTACGTAACAATTTAGAGCTGGCCGCTGATTGGTGCAAATTATTAAGTATGCGTACTTGTGAAGTAAATAAGTTCATTGATTTTTAAGTGATCCGCATATATATACCTAATATTGATTGACTGATTGTCTGACTGACTGATCTATCAATGAACAGCTCAAACCACCAGACGGATTGGGACGGTTATTAAATAATTATGTATGTGCGAAATTTAAGATTTTCAGAATTTCGCACACAGATTAACAAGTTACTTCCCTGATTTTTCTGTGAAAAACCCCACTTAAAAGTAAAGAGTAGGTACCTATTCTATAAATAATTCAATCAGAAAAAGCAAAGTTAGCAAAGTGTTCCTGCAAACTAAAACTTTTTATTTTATATACTTTTTTTAGTAAACATCAGAGATACTTTTCAGTGAACGGGGGCTAAAATAGCCACATTGAGTGTTATATGTAGATATATTTATTATTATTTACTAAAGAGCTAAAGTTATCAGACAAAAAGTCATACTGGCGTAGTGCGGGTCGGCAGACTTTACACGCCGCTGAGAAAGTTTTTTAGCCACCTAATTTTAGGAAACTTAGAGCTGCGAATCTTGTATCTGAACTCTACCTCTACTCTACTACTACCTATGATCTATGACTGACTGATTACTGCTCTGTTTTAAGATACTAAATAATAATTCAGTCACAGATCTTGAAAATCGAATGACATTTGAAATACACCCTAACTAAAAAGCTGATGATCCGCCAAAATACTGGCACAAAGTCGCGGTCCGGAGATACATACATAGATTAATCATGCAGCTGGTGCGTATGTAATATAGGAGATCATAGTGTTTGACGTCTAGTAATACTGCCGGGTCCATTTGATTGTTTTTAGTGAATAAATTAGTGCATCTAGGACACGCCATTTGTTCGTCGAGTCATAAGATTGTGTAGTGCTCAGATATTATGTAGGGATGGCAACATGTTATATCGATAATATTAAAATTTAATTTCAAAATGTAGCGCGATAAAGTCTTATAGTAATCCAGAATTGATCAGCAATACCAATACTTTAAAAAATAAAGAATATTGAGAGTTTTGGGTGTTTGAATAAATTCAGACCCAACCCACTGAATTTATGTGCAGAGTAAAAAAAATACTATACCGTAACATGGATAAAAAATTAAACAAAAACATTAAGAACCTTTAGTAGGTAGTTATCTTATTTTGACAAACCAATAAATTATTAATTAAGGTCCCATATCAAGGTCACTGTTGAATGTCAACGCACACGACGAGAAATCTGCAGCACATTTTTTTGACCACAAACATACATTATGTAATCCATTGTGCAAGCGTAAGTATTAAGTATGTTTTGATTTTAAAATAAATATGTATTGACACGCATATGCCAACTACATACTGATTTATCTTGTTAAACGGTCAAAGACTTTTTAGAAAACACACTTATTATAGGAACCGAACAAAACCTCAGCAGCTAGCATCAAGATTGGTAGTCTACTATTTCTTACATAGATTTACTCGTATGTGTCATAATCATAAGTATACAATTTCGATTTCAATGACGAGACGCATCTGACTGAGGCAGGCTTCTTACACACACTTTCATAATAGGTATACACAATCACACAAACACCAGCGCTGCGCGACAGTTACCGGATCTATCAATACAAAATCAATGTAGTTTATTTTCAAAAGTAATGGAATCAATAGCGGCCTATGAAAACTGAATTTGCTCTTTAACGTAATAGCAATTAGCATTATGCGCGGTTCGCCTTGCTCCGATGACACAGTAGCCAGTCAACTCGATCGTCTCAGGTGCGTCATACAGTAGGGTTGTCAAAAAAAATTGCCACCAGCGGC
Organism: Acronicta psi; assembly: GCA_946251955.1. NCBI lineage: Eukaryota > Metazoa > Arthropoda > Insecta > Lepidoptera > Noctuidae > Acronicta > Acronicta psi. Next base: position 10,137,125 of record OX276477.1, on the reverse strand, counting down.
GAAGGCTCCAAGACAAGTCACTTTCTACCGGTTCCCATTTTGAACAGCCACTAACAGTTACACACCTATAGGTATACACCTATGGTTACCGCGTCAAGGCAAGCATGTTTTGCTCTGATTTCTCTCTTAGAATCGAAGATTACTTATTTAATCTAAGCTAAAGTAAGTAACTCAATCCATTTTGGAGAACCTAAAACTAATAATACCGTAAAAAAACAATTATGCACAATAAAGTGTAAATTTTATCATAAATTAAAAATAAATTTTATTATAATTGCAGATTTTCCAGTTTAATTTCATACCGTACACAACGATTTCTTCCTCCATCGTTGGTGCTTTTACAAATTTCACATGTTCAAATCGGAGCCGAATATCTTAAAATGAATAACTATTTAATAAGCCGAATATTATATTATAAGGCCAATCAAATTGTTTCATGTAGTGATTAAACCTGCGATCCTTGCAGCAAAAGCCAATCAAGCTGTTAGAATGAAACTACACCTTACAGCAATTTATTTTGTTTATAACATAAGATTATGCTAAAACAGAAGATATACTTCATAAGATTATACTTCTGCCAATGCCATGAAAATTCTGTCAATCGGTTAAATGTTAAAGCCCACGGTGACATCCTTAGCTAGTGGTTAACACCGGCGCGAACCGGGCGAACAACTTTCGCGGCTCGTCCCAATAATGTCGCGGATTCGTGAACTGTTACATCACTAGTTACTTGCTTATTAATATTAGTTCACCAAAACAATATAAAGGCAATCTAACTAGGTACTCTATTTTCATTTCCTTGCCGTTTTGAAAGTAAAAATGGTTACGTGCATGAATCGCTTATCGTTCTGTTTGATTTTCACTGTTTCAATCTTTAAATACTTTGTTTGTTTATTTATCATACTTCGTCGTGTTACACAATTATCTACAATACATTTGCTGCAAGTTAAAAGTCATTTAAATCAAGATTTATATCTATTCGCCATCACGTATCGCCTACAAGAAAATAACGGTTTTCAAAAGATTGATCATAAGTCATTTGTTTTATCGTGTTGACTTTATGCGATAAAATAAATCTTGAACATCTACTAGTAATAAACATACACGTGCGGAATATACCACAGGCGTGCATTCGCATTTAATCGTAGCGTTGCATAATGTTATTTTATTGATGTCTAAATAAATCAAAATGGCGACGTAAACGGTACTTGCCACTTTTTGTACGGGAACAGTTCCAAATTCTATAATTGAAGTAACCGTTACAAAATTAATGAACGTCTGAGGCTCTCAGAAAAGGTGTTTTTTGATCCAATACTATTTTATGAAAATCAGGGCTGTTTTTTTATCGTTGATAGGTTTGCGCTTGACCACAATCTCACCTGATGATAAGTGTAGATGTGGTCACTCTGGCCTTTCATACCTTATAAGATTAGTCAATAGTCGTAAGCACTACTGTTACGCTAAAGATTCTAGGTTCGATTACCTGGTCGAGCAAAGTCTTATAGGGATTTTGCATGGGACCTAAGTGTTCCGGAAAACTGTGGGTATAAATTAGTACACCTCTGCTATAACCCTTTGGAGAATACAGGCGTGATGGTATGTTTTTAATCACGTACATAGGTACCTAGTCGATAGACAGAGGCACATTCATAATTTCTCAGTAAACCTTTAATATGACACTTACATATACTTTGCATTAATTTGAACGTGGGAATTATTACAACATGGTTTCCTATATAAGCCAAGTTTCCTTGAATTAACATTATCTTGATTAGAAGGTAAGGTTGAAACAGAAGCCATCCGAGTCTATTTGTTGTTAAAAAAGCGGATTGAATCTCAACCTTCAAAGGAACCTTGGAGGAATGCATTTACATTTTTTCGTTTTATGAAGCAACTGAATGCCATACAACCTAATCAAAAGTAGTTCGTTTACGATCCAACTTTATGATGTACACTTGCAAAATTTCTATTGCCGTTCAGCAATAAAGTTCTATAATTTTATATGCGAACTCAACGCTTTTGAAGCGTGTTATGTTAGAATTAGAAATGTTATATGACTCGATGCACTGGAATATTTAATATCACGCCTGTATTCTCCTAAGGGTTCGGCAGAGATGTACTAGTACATCCACAGTTCGCCGGTATGTTTAGTTCTCATAAAAGGGAGCGAGCCTTTTGCCATTAACCGGCCACAAATCCAAACTCCGTGCTGCTACTGAGAATTTCAATAAACTATACAAAAGAAGGTTGCTATTATATCTGAATCTATTTTCAGGTGTACAAATAAATATAACTAATGTATTCAAACATGTCTATTATTCTTATATTATGTTTGTACAGCTTTTGTATTGCATAAGTGTGGTAAATAACCTTTATTACTCTAAATAATCGTACTATAGCTATCATATTATAAATGTGAAATTTGTTTGTATGTTTGCTACTCCTTCACACTGCAATGGCAGGGCAGATTTGGCTGAAATTAGAATAGACATGTATTATTACCACATAACATACTTTTCCCGGGTATTAGGGTAAAAATTACTACTAAAGCCGAATTTAACTCGTATAATATTTACCGTAGTCTTAACAATTGAGTCACAATAAATTTGCTGGCACAATATTTATAGAATATTGTCTAACTTTTTAGAATACTCCACCAATAAAAATTAATGTCTAATGAATATGAACTTCATTCGATCCTAATCAATAACTCTTTTTCTAAATATAAATGGTCAATTAGACCATTACAATTGCTAAACGATATCGTAACGATCAAATATTATTTTAGTAGAGTTACGTCACGATGAAGATACTTATAGATAAGTAATAGTGATTCAGTTTAAGCTAGTGGCATCTCTATATAAATGGTCATTTTGTATCATACTTATAATAATCCACTGTTGGGAATGCAAGGGTGAAGCGAGAGTCCACCACTCTACTCAATTAAGGTTTGGCAGACTTCACACGTCATCGAGAAAACTCTCAGGCATGCAGGTTTCCCCACGAGATTTTCCTTCACCGTTTGAGCTTGTGATAATTAAATATTAATATGCACATGATTTTGATGAGTCTTGGATTCAAACTCTATATCTTTGACGAGGTAGCCGAATGGCCATATTACTACGCTATCGCTACGCTCTATTATTTTCTAAAAACAATTTAAACAAACATTACAAACAAACAAGCTGTGGTTTAGTTGTCCTGAGCGTCTTAGATTCAATACCTGGGTCGAGGAATTAAGTATTACTATAATTCCCAAAGTATTATTACTGAGTAAGTATTATATTATTGAGTTCTTCTTAATAGAAGAAGAACTTCCTAATGGAAGTTCTTAGTAAATAATACAAGGCTTGGATTTGTTGGATTGCAGGCTTGCCCCTATTAAGAACATGGAACCCAAACATACCGGCGATATAATAGATAAATGTACAGTAGTGCTCCTCTATCTTACCCTTCGGGGAGAACAAGGGCAATGGTATACTTTTATTGTTACTACTTTATATAATTAGAACGAACTAAACGAAATAAAGTCAAAGGTAATCAAAATCAATCAAGTAAAAAAATTTAGTCATAACAAAAGGTGAAGTTAATAATTGACTATTATAAATTAACAAATAATCTTTTATATTATTTAGGCCTACTTACATTAAGTAAACTAACTGTTATATTATTACATAACATTAAATTTACTTCACTTTGCAGTAATACATAAAACGGAACGTAAATTGCGACATGGTAATACTAGACTTACTGCTATTCAAATGCGTCGATTTGTTTGAATTTATTCAATATTTATTATGATCACGGAAGTATGTGGGTCAGACGGGAACTGTCATTATCTTATAAATTAGAATAATTAGATTTGACACTTGGTATTCCAGGCAACCTTGCCCCACGGCCGCGACAATCGGCATCTCGTAATAGACGCGCGGTGTGCGTGGGCGCGCGATCTTTCTCTGCTCACGCGATTTGCTCAAAACACTCCACTCATGCGCAGACGCGGATCGGTTTTCACCGCCCTTTTTTGTTTTTTTTTATTCTGTGTCCATCTACTTATGTACTAATGTGAACTGTGTGCTCGTGTGTGTCTAGTGATGAAGTATTTCCAGTTTTGTTTAGTGTTGTTGTTTAGGTAAAGTATTCGGTTTTTAAATGTTAATCGTTGCAAGGAGACTTTATCGAGATTTCAGTTACAGTGTGAAAATTATGCATGTCTTAATAATTTAACACTAGAAAGTAGGTACATGACAGTTAATTATTTATAATAAGTAGTCTGCTTGTTAGATGTTGACTAACTGATTGTGTAACTGAAAATGTCGCGATGTGTGAATAGTAAATATAAACAAGGTAATATTACGATGTTAGACAGAATTATTATCTTAGATGTTATGTATATGTATTTCTAAGAATCTAGGTCCGGCAGTGCTCCCATTGAGCAAACATGACCGTTACATCCTGTTCATGGATCGTATAACTCGGATAACATTACCGGTTCACAGAACCTCCTTAAAATTCCAAAAAATATTAGTCATCATAAAAAAAATATTACTGACCATACATGTGACCACTTCTACTTCCAACAAGAGTAGAGAAGCTTGTTTTATTTTACTTAATCATATTTTCCAGTATCTGTAAAACCAACATTCGCAATCCTTATCTAACTTGCATTAGTTTTCGAGGTAAACATTGGTAGCTTTAGACAAACAAAGCATGGCTCAAAAGAATGTGACCAATATGAAGTTTCCTGATAACTTGTTACATGGAATCACTGTCCACGAATAGATGGATGGTAATCTATGCAGAATTTCTATAATGTTACGAAGTGGTTCTGACGTAGAACATTAAACCAGTCTCCGACCTTGAGGTAAGCTAGCCGGCACAAAACCGGTAATATTACATTACTTCTCACAAGGACCATATGATATTTGTAGCTTGCAATTTTAGATTTTGTTTAGAACATACTAAGGCTGGATTTAGGCTCTATAGATAGCTTGAATTAATAACTTTTACTAACATTAAGCTAAGTATATACTGCGGTTACTTTTGTCATTGGTAAAGCGGAGTCATTAAAAGCGAGGTAACTTTTTGCTGAGCATAAACTGAGTTCAAGTTAGCTCTATAGACTAAACGATTAGAGCATCGTGAGTTAATGTTACATAATCATTCGTTACTCTTATTTATAGTATTGTGACTTTTTCTTGTTTGGATTTGGATTTAAGGACCCCAATAAGGAATTGTAGGTAACAGTGATGTGACCACTGGACTGAGAAGTCCATAGGACTCAAGTTCGGATTCGAGGAAAGCACATTTTGACTTGTCGTAATCATGAACGTGTTCACAATTAACTAGGTATCACTCGTTTTGCAACGGTGAAGGAAAACACCATGAGGAAACCTGCAAGACCCCGTATATCTTGGCCAAATCTTATCGGTTTAGGCATTTAAAGTTAACAGACAAACAGATACACACCCAGACAGAGTTATTTACTTTGGCTTTAATATTAGTATTGATAATAATTATGTATGAGTAAATATTATTTCAGAATGTAATTTGGAATTTGCCATGCGGGTTCTGTATTTTGATTTTTGAAAAATGAGATTTTCAGTAGCATTTTCGAGTTAGGAATGTGCTCCACGAAATATGAAATAGTGAATTTTATAGTTCTTCCAATATTACCACGGAGCATCCATTGTAATTTAATTGAAGAATGCGAATAATCCGGGACTCCGCATCCAAGTCCAGGGTATTGACGAATAGCGATAATGTAGGTCCTCCTAGAAAATGTAGGTAGTCGTCATTTTTGCTTTTGGCATATGTGAGACAAAGAAAGTAAAATATCGTTACTAATATTATAAATGCGAAAGTAACTCTGTCTGTCTGTCTGTCGCGCTTTGTGTTTGTCTGAGTGTTTCCTATGTATTATAAGTATGTATTTACAACAAAAAAAAGTATATAAGTGTTATATCCATTGTCTAGTACCCATAGTACAAGCTCTGTTTAGTTTGGAACTAGATGGTGCTGTGTAAAATGTCCCAGGATATTAAAAAAAAAAGATTTATTCAATATGCTATTATTAAAAACTAATACCATCGCAGTAGGTACAGTGTTTGAATGAGTTTTCAATTACTTGCCGCTAACCTCTTTCATACGAAGCAGGCGTATCTAATGCTATGTACAAATACTTACATATTTTATAATTACCTTTCCTTGATGGAGAATTCAAGGGAATAATGCAATAACGACCTTATGGACTAAGGTCAGTGTGCGTTCGCATATGATCTAATTCTTCGGCATTCCTTAAAATCGTGGTATTTCGAACGAGGTCTTTTAAGGCTAAACAAATATAATAAAACCTTTTTACTTAGTACATGTTTGAGTAACTATATCAAATATCAATCATGATTAGGTAGGTACATAACTTTAATAGGAACAGTGAGAATTATATGCCCATTTCCTCTTTGTACTGTGCCCATGAACTGCCGAATTCGTGGGATTGCGGTTTGATCCGGGGACGCTCCTTTCACTTTTCGAAATAATGTACTTATTCATAATTAAAAACCATCCGTGAATGAGAACATAATTTACTAGACTGCGTACGAATTCTATTGGACACAGAATAGATACTATTATACTTAGGCCTGTGCGGTGGTCTGATGCTACTAAGAATTTAATTTCAATGATTCCATAGTCAAATAGTCACACACTCGACACTATTACATCAGACCTAAAAAGATTCCGGAGAAATGGATGTACAAATCTGTCAAATCCTTCGGCGAAACTTGTTTTTTATGACTAATTAAACTGATCGCTAAAATTAAAATGGCGTAAGTATATTTACCATAATGTTACCAGTTTCTTGCATATTTTATTTCCTCGGAACATTTAAGTAGCTCAAAGGAGTGAAGCAATTAAGAGTAAGTTTTCAGCACTGTCGGTAGAGAAACTTGGTGTTTGATTTTGAAATGTTTTTCCCTCTAATGACCGATTCTGTTACCGAGCCTCTCCTTAATGGCGGTTGATGGCCCGACTTATTGACATTTCACTAAATATAGTGACTTTTAGTGCTGCTGTCAATGTTTGTTGTAGCTATTAGACGTTACGTTCCATTTTTAATGTGCTGTGACGTAAAAGTACATTTACATTATTGTGAAATATCTTCATAAATAGACTGTGACACAATGTTGAAATGTGATACATCGCTAAATTAGGTAGCTTAGATTTAGTGGTTTAACTTCTTAGCATGACCGGTTGAAAACAAAAATTTGAGGTTCTACGGCTTCTGCGTAGCTTTAGTCAAGTTTCAGTCACCGGATTAACGAATGTATGGATGGGCATAATGCTCTACATGAATAATATCATACCATCACGTCTGGGACTCTAGGCAGAGGTGTACTTTACGGTTTAGGTTCCATGTTATATGTAGGGACGAGCTTACTGTGACTCTGAGAGAGGTCTGACCTGAAACTCAGAGCTCTCATTGTGACGAATTAGTCCCAGTAGGAAAATGGCTGCTACTGAAAAAACAAAAACACTTTGCTTGTCCCGAGAATCGAACCGAGAACCCAACCCTAGCAGCCAGGCTTGCATTAAAGCAATAATGACCATTATTAATCAAAAAAAGTATAAGATGTTTTCCAAAAGTATGTCAATATTTTCTTCTATATAAACATTCAAAGAAAATCGGGTATTCACCTTTTAGATATTTTTATACTACACCTGTTACTATAAAACAAACAATGGAAATAAAGGTTGCTCTAATTTATATATGAACATTAATCGCGTCAAGAATGTCAACAGGTGTTTATTTCTCTTTGAACGGTTGAAACTTCAGTTGTAAAATAGAATTGTACTCTAGTAAATGGGTTACAAATATCGCACCTCCGATAAAATACGGCCATAAGTCGAAAAACATCAATTTTGAGGAGAGCCAAAATAAAGCCAGAAACTAAACCATAAATGTACTAGACAGTCCATATTCGTTCTAATATTAGTAGTAGTATATATTAAGAATGCTTCAAAAAGTACTTTATTATTCAGTTTATCAATTTTCCTTAAAAAGGCCAGTTTTCGAGTTGTGACTCTATTTTATCAGATGTGCGATATATATTTACAACCACGTGCGTTAGCCAAAGGTCTTTGTCAGACACATAGCGGTGTGACGTCATACCTATAGTGTAAGATTCTGGTATTTTGCGTCAGCTTAGACAACTGATAATACCTTGGATGCTCCAAGGTTAATCTGTAGAAAATTCTAGCTACTAACAGCATCATTAGCGTGGTGGTCCTAAGTGCGACTACTACGCTCTATGTCCGGGGTTCAATTCCCAGGTGGAGCAGTGTTATTGGATTTTTCTGCAGCTCGGAGCTTGTCCTCTATTATATAACGATGACGACAACGACCTAAACATACGGGCGAACTGTGGACACAGTACGCATCTGCCTAACCCTTCGTGGAATATAGACGTGTTGGTATGTTATGTATGTTACGTTAAAATTTTAGGATTAATAAAATATTAATGTTGTGTTTTCTTTCTTTCCAGGAATTTGGGGTCAGCAGTATATTTTTGCTGTAGGTGAGTAAGATGAGCTAAGTTATGTTATAATTCTTAGTGTAAGCTATGATTCTCGATAAATAAATAACATGGACCACCATTCTAGGTTTAAAATAGGAAAACCATTTTCTAAGCAATAATAATAGTTATGTAAAGATGTGGAAAGAAATATATTAAAAAAATACTATTAGGTCAGTACTGTGGAGGCTTACCAGTCCTCCACAGCGGCGCGGGTCCTCCGCCGCTGATGCGAGCCGTCGCTTGATGGAGAAGGTAGGCATAGATATTTTAGGGCCTTTTAGGAAGTCAATGAGAGGGAATAGGTATATTATTGTTAGTGTAGAATATGTTTCGAGGTATGCGATAGCTAAGGCTGTTCCAAACGCTACAGCTCAGAGAATTAGTGAATTTTTGATTGAGGAGGTTTTTTGTCGTTTTGGAGGAGTAAAAGATATCATCTCAGCCTCCACAAAAGTGGTGGACGCGCCGGTTATAGAAAAATCCCGATACAATTTGTTGAGACGATATTTGACACACGCAACAAAAGGGCGTTGCTATATAAGCACCGTTGAAGACGATCTGAAGGCTAGTACTAGAATGACATGTAGAATTTTCTTCAAGTCTTCTAAACAATCCAACTACGATTTAAATTCAAACTATATTTTTCTTTTTACACAGATGACAGCCCTTAATGCCAACCAGGGCTTTTACGACGCAGCCTCTGTAGAACCTCCTTGAGTCTCTACAGTACACAAAAATGATGTATAAAAACGTTAAATAAGTAGGTGAAAATGTACAAATTACGTTTAACTAAAAACGTAAAACTGGACATTTAGTAGTATTTAATGGGTACCTATTAAGTAATTATTACCAATGTTGTGCCGTGGTTCTACTACTATAAAATGCTTTGTAAATGATTTTGATAAGGCCGACTTACAACGTCTATTGAACGTTGAATATTTTACCACTTCAAAGAATTAATGAAGTTATCAACTCGCCTGTGTACCATGTTCGTATATGACTTTGTTTTAAAGAACTAATTATGATGGTTTCATTGGTGTCTTCTCAAATTGTTGACATTTTTCGGTTATCGTTTAAGCGGTTAGCAAAGTATCTGTAATTTGTGAACAGTAAAATAGCCAGCCAAAATGAATTATTGGTTAACCTATAATAGGTAGCCACGAAATTAAATTCGGTTTTGGCTTTGTTTGATCACATTTCTAATCTAACTGATATTATCATTTGTTTTTTCTAATTTTTATTCATAACTAGCTGACTTCGTACCGCCAATAAAAGATTTCTTACCGTTTAAACCTTCCCTGGACTTCCACGAATATTTCAAGACTAATTGTATTTCATTTTTATTGCAATTCATTTTTATTTATATAGATTATGTTCTATTATATTCTCATATTTTTCTACAATATACGATAGTTCAACAATTACAATACTTTGCAATGTGGATTTAATATTATCGAACAACAATACTAACAAATATCAGGGCAGCCCTAGTTGCTATAGCTACCTATATGTATTATCATGTCAAGGAGCGTCTCAATCTAGCAAACTTAGTTCGATAGCAATAAATTGATCGTAAGTGATACAGTTAGGGTCATGCCGTGAGAGACATCGGTGATTGTTGCTCGAGGGAGATGTACCGGCCTGATTTAAAACTGTCACACACATTGTACCATATGTCACGCACATTGTAATTTGTATCTTATTTGTAGTTTATGAGGTCACAATTCAGGGCCACTGTTGTTCTGTACAAAAATTACTTAAAATCACCAAGAAGTAAGTACAGTTCTCGCCAAACTTATTGTCCTTGTTGAAGTTGGCACGAGCCAACTGCAACCTGCACAATAAGTTTTTTTTGTGACACAATAAGGTTTATTTTTAGTACCTATATTATTTGTGACAATTTAGTCATGAGTTATTTTCAAAATATTTTTTTATAGGGTGGTAACTAGTAGGGTGGCCTCTTTATCAAATCGGGCATGGATGAAGTAAATATTTATTAGTAGGTAGAATCATAAACGTACAAACTAATAAATTGAAAACACTAAGGGCCCGTTTCACCACCTCTGGATGGTAAAACATTTTTTAATATATCGGAACAACATTTGCGTGAAATTATCTGCCAAGTAATTTAACAGGAACTTAGTAGGAGGTGGCGAAACAGGGCGCAAGCGCATCTTTTTTGTGAGGCCTATTTGAATTATATTTTCACATGAGGCCATTGCTACCCTTTGGATGTCAATACAACTGAAGTAAAACAAGTAATACATAGCAGATACATGACAGTATTTCCTGGTTATTTTTAATGAAGGAAAAAATCGGCGGGCGGGCAGGATTCGAACCTGCGCCTTCTGGTTCGGTACACCAGACGCTCTGACCACTAAGCCACCGCTCGCCCTGCTCGCCAGTCGAAATCTTCCTCCACATTCTAATTTACGTCTTCAGGTGACGTAGCGCCATCTATTGTGAAGAATGCTCCACAACCGACACGACTAACTTTACAGCTAGTTCAATGTCGTATGATACCGCCTTACCTATTAACTATCTTTTTGTATTTTTTTTTAAGCATTTTCCATGCTAAGATTACAACTTATTTTTAATGAAGGAAAAAAAGGAAGTAAATTAGAATGTGGAGGAAAATTTCGACTGGCGAGCAGGGCGAGCGGTGGCTTAGTGGTCAGAGCGTCTGGTGTACCGAACCAGAAGGCGCAGGTTCGAATCCTGCCCGCCCGCCGATTTTTTCCTTCATTAAAAATAAGTTGTAATCTTAGCATGGAAAATGCTTAAAAAAAAATACAAAAAGATAGTTAATAGGTAAGGCGGTATCATACGACATTGAACTAGCTGTAAAGTTAGTCGTGTCGGTTGTGGAGCATTCTTCACAATAGATGGCGCTACGTCACCTGAAGACGTAAATTAGAATGTGGAGGAAGATTTCGACTGGCGAGCAGGGCGAGCGGTGGCTTAGTGGTCAGAGCGTCTGGTGTACCGAACCAGAAGGCGCAGGTTCGAATCCTGCCCGCCCGCCGATTTTTTCCTTCATTAAAAATAAGTTGTAATCTTAGCATGGAAAATGCTTAAAAAAAAATACAAAAAGATAGTATTTCCTGGCTTAGACATCTAAGTCAGATTAGACAGTTTAGATTGGTAGACAAACCTACAGATCTTATATTAATCTTTAAGCTCACTATCAATGTTATTCTTGCCGTTAAACAGCTTACGTCTTTCCTAAGCTCACGCCGCGTGATGGCAATAAATTACACTAAAATAGTTTTACTAGCAAAAACATATTATGTATCAGTATATTTTCATGTGCAAAAAGTTTACTGTAGGATGTTTATAGTATGTTGATTAATCATTATCTTTATTTTTCTTCTTCATTTGCTTGTATCTATAAATTTAAATAACTACCTAACTTACTATTGCTTTGATTATTTTTATAAAAAACGCCTTAAAATATAACATATAGGTCCACCGGCATCAGGGTCGAGTCCAAGCAATCGATGGCTAGGGTTTTATAAAGCTTTGATCTAAAAATAGTCACATCGTGCGGTGTCAAAGATTTATCTACCACTTTCGAAAAAAAACCAGATAACATACAGTTGGACCGCACCATGATTAGCAGCACCAAGATTCAAATAATGTGGATAACATTCGGAGCGCAATAATATTATACATATAGTTACTCTTACACCTAATTTTATTCATTCTTAGGAACGATCATAAGCTATTTCTTTGCACAATTGAAAATATAGATATTGGCATTTGGCTCCTACAGTTGCAATATTAGCTTTAATCTGAGTATCTTAAAATTGATACATCATGTCCCTAAATGTCAAGGAGACCTATGGGACCCGGGGTCTGGTCTCCAGCTTACGACAGTCAGAGAAGCCGTGGGAGTTCCGCCTATGGATCGCATTCGGTCGCCTACGATTAAAATCCTGTGGGTAACAGGAAATTGCAAATTACACTAAAAGTTATGTTTGAATAAAATTATTTAAACAAATAAATTGTACATCAGGGTTTATCTTTGAAATAAATTATACATATTGAATTATGAAGAATCTATCTGCATTTATCACATCATGGGAGACAACCAATTACAAAAACGGTGACATATTGCAAACGTAAATTATTTCAAAGAATATTGTACATTGTGTGAGTGAACATTCAATCGAACAAATGACAATAAAGCACAATAAATAATAATAAAGGAATCATTCAAATGTAGCGCGATTTAATAACAACAAATTGGATGTGATTGTGAAATCTGTTGGTAATAAATCTCGTCAGGGCATCGACATCGGTACATAAAATCGGTGGCCACAAATTGCCCACGCGTTATGGAAAGTCAACAATTACACGTATGAGTGCGCTATGAAACTACGACTTTCCATGAACGGGTTATGAGTACTGTCACAATGAACGGCAGCCATCTTTGATGCTTTGAAAGCAAATAACGGATTAAATGTTAAATGCTGTGGAAACAATGTTTTTGTGGAAGGCGTTTATATAATAGTATTCTAATGTTTTGCTTTTAAATTATGTTTGTAAATTGTATAACAAATATTGAAAATAACACGTAATTTCTTGCATTCCTTCGATCAGCTGGGATATTGGCACCCACAAACATTAGTACTCGTAGGTATAATTTATGTATGCTGGGCATTGGTTTAAATACTAGTGATAGGCCACTTTTAGTGAATATTCTAAGATCAACATCCCTAAAACCATAGGCGAGAAAATGGTGAAACAACCTACTAAATTAATAGTTACAGTAGTAGGATCTTTGTAGGCAATAGAGATGACGATCTTGGCAGTATTGGCAAAAGTATTTTTTGCCACATTCACACCAATATTTCAATTGTAAAACCAAAACTTATGACATTTTTATCAGCCCTCAAGAGTTGGTCCGTTTTTAGATAGCCCTCATCGGTTTGTCTTGTCTCCAACTACAAAAAACTAAATATTTGATCTTTTGAAATTCATCTTAAGTACCTAATGCAACATTTGCAAAAGTTTTAGAACAAAAACTGTTATCGCTTGTTTCACAACCTTCTAACGTAAAACAGTATGTTATGATTTATAATAAAATCCTTTTATTCGCGTTCATAGAATATCAGCGAGTCCATTTTACTGTCTCGTTAGCTTAGCAACACTTGTGTATGTTGAAATACGACTTTAATAGGAGTTGCATCAGCATTATAAATATTATTTTTAATTTGATGATTTTATTTAATCATGCGCCGTTTCAAACGAGTACCAAATTAATATATTTTTATGTGTTTTGAAACATATTTTATGATAAACTTGACTGTTTCAATTCCAAGTTCAGGTGAAAGGCGAATAAAATTTAATTAAAAATTTGTTGCACTTTATTCTTCTTAAATTTAATAATAAGTGATATTACATACATACACTCACACCTTTTTCCCACAGGGGTAGGCAGAAACACTTGCTAAGATTTTTAAATAAATAATTGATATTTATTTCTTCGAATCGTCTCTTAAAGTTACTTTTACAACATTCAAAAAAAGTAGATACTTAAGTAAATATCGTATATATCATCCCCATTTTATATATAATATAAAAAACTTACAGCAACAGGTCATTTAAGAAAATTAATTTTAATTGATTAATTTGAGAAATTCAAAAAAAAAAAATTTCTTTTTTGACACGAACCTACACAAGTTTTATTTTTGATCTCGCTTAAGGCTTCCATGTATAACGGCACAACCCAGTATTTTGAATTAGTTGGACAGTGCCCAACTTTTGGTAATTTACGATTAGGCATTGGGACCCACCCAGTGCCTAATGGTAAATTACCTAAAATATTGACATGTAAAATTTTTTGTAATAGACGACGCAACATTATCATCATCAACCCACTGCTGGGCACGGGTCTCCTCTTAGAATGAAAGGGGTTAGGCTAGCTATAGCCTAACGCGACCACCACGCCGGCCTAGTGCGGGTTGGGCAGACTTCACGACCCGTACACCCCCTTCACATTGTGCAGGTTCCCTCACGATGTTTTCCTTCACCGTTGTAAGCGAGTGATAATTAATTATAAGACGACGCAAATTCATAGCAAAATGCCTGTTTTTGATAACAATTTCCACGATTTACTACTACACACTATTATTTACGATAAATGTATTTCCATACATTACTAAGTACGGTATTACCTAAGTAAATTCAATGAGGCGCATACTGACGTAACGAGCGTACAAAACGAGGATGTAACGCGCGCACGCGCACAACGTTCCGCTTCCTTAGATGCGCAAGAGCAGCGCACGTGTGAACACTTTATTACAAACCAATTTGTTTGTTATTATTTACGATATCGATTTATTATTATTATTTATAAATTAAAATGTATTGTAATTAGATTTGTATTAGAAATTACTTATCTATTTAGCGAAACTAAATAGATCAAGAATAAGTGATATTGTAAAAATAATTACGTTATCAGGCACTTAAGAAATATCGAATCTAAGTGCTCAATAGATCTGGATGCTAGATTGATTTTTCTTACATTTTAAACACTACAAATATAAATTCAGGACAGTAAAGTCTATTGTCCTTCTATCCTTGTTGGGCTAAGCAGTAACCCAAGGCTGATTTAGAGGCCTTTTTACCATAAAAACTTTGTCAGGCTTCAGTTTCTGACTACCACTAACAATTATATATCAGAGATGTTCGTATAACAACCGCGACCGACCGCTCTAGGTGCTCTCCAAGATACGGACTCTTTCGCTGTACTTAGAATAGTCACCCATCTATAAACTGACCCCGGCAATCGCGGCTTAATCTTGCACATCCATTAGCGTATTGACTCCGTAGCGTAGTGACTTAGCCCATTTTACGGATAACTCTCAAAATTGGAATTTATTATTAAAATGAAAAGTTAGTTATGAAATAGGTAACAGGAGAACCATACAGTGACTGATTTGTCTTGTAAATCTTTACTTAGACTAGTATTTTATCGGAACTAATCAAAATTATATTACCGTATTATTTCTTTCCCGTGGACCGTGCAAAGTGCGAACTGATATCACGGCGACTCGTAAAATATCGTGTTACTACTGGCTGCCTGAGAGGGATTTGATCTTATTTTGTTTTAGTCATAAGTATTTTGTATAACTAAGGGCGTGTTTCACCATACATTTCACTGGTATATTTAGGTCCCATGTAATAGTTGACGAGCCTATTGCTATCAACCGGGCACAAATCCAGATTGCGAGTCTGCTACTGGGAATTTCCCAGAAAAACCCAATAACACTTTGCTCGACCGGGAATCGAACCCAGGACCTCTAGCGTAGTAGTACCGCTTTAGGACCACTAGACCAACGAGGCAGCCTATTCCACCACCTCCTTTTAATAGTCGAAGATTCCATGTGTTAATCATATCCAGGGGGATATGAACACAGTATACAATACATTTTATTTCTGGGATAATAAATAATGTCTAGGTGCCCTAGGAACTTGCTCTATAAGTTCCCGTTAACAGATAACTTCATACATTTTTGTATTAATTAATTTACACGGTGGTTGACGAATTATAATATATTTTTAACATTGCCGCGTACGTACTTGATGATTCAATGTTAACTCGATGATAATCTTCTTCATAATTCATAAGCCCGGTTGACTGTGTATAATGTTATTTGGCACTCCCTGACTTCTCAAACTGACATTGTTAGCTAATATGAATCAACAACAACAATAGTATTAAGAATAATAAAGACTAGCATTTGCCCGTGACTTCGTTCCCGAAGAATTGCATTTTCCCCGTTTTGGCAACATTTTTTATTGATACTCCGCTCCTATTGGTCGTAGCGTGATGATATATAGTATATAGCCTTCCTCGATAAACGAGCTATCAAACACTGAAAGTTTTTTTTTAATTGGACTAGTTAGTGCCTTAGATTAGCGCTTTCAACCAAACAAACTCTTTTACTTTATAATATTAAGTATAGATTCATTAATAAGTTAGTGTTTACTCCTGGAAAATAGACCTGCACAAGCATACCATCACGCCTGTATTCCCCAAAGGGTTAGGTAGAAGTGTGCTAATTGTACACCCACCGTTCACTGGCAGCTTTATGTTCTGCAGAATAGGGGGTAAGCCAAACTCTGGCACTCTAAGCTATTGAGAAATTCATAGAAAACCTAAACAACACTACTTGAACTGGGAATCGACACCAAGAAATTGAACGTAGCGGATAATAAGTCAGTTCGTTGAACTGAATCCCAACTAAATAAACAGTTGACACACAAGATAACAGTTATGATCTCATACTTAAATGTTTTTATCTTTGCTTTTATAGTTGGCTTTGTCATATAAGAAAAAAAACCTTTGATTTGTTTAGTAATGCAGTAATTTAAAAATCTTACCTCGCGACACTTAATCATTATAAAGATGATAATTAAATTCAATAGCACGATTATTTTCGTAGTGTTTATCCGTAGCATTGTCTGTGTCACTATTTAAATCTAGATACGTGTGATTCTTGGCTTGTGTCACGCGCAGAAAAAATAAAACAAATGAAGTGAAACAGTTGAAAAGTCGCACATTTTTGATGTTCTTATTACGAGGGCTATAGCGGTTAATATTTCCTGATTCAAAAACTACTATGTGAAGTGACATAGAGTAGGTTTTTTGGGGAAATAGCCGCAGAGTAGAGAGTTTACTGAGATTAATTATCTTTACATTGGCAGCTAGCATGATAGAATTCTATGTAATAGTGAATAAACTCCTTGAATTGACACAAAGAAATCTTTTTTTTTTAATTAGGAATTTTGCAGCTATCATACTTTCCACGGGTATGTCGGTAAAGTTGTTGTGAGTTAAACGTATTAGAAGAATTGAATCACTGTATTTTATTTCAATAATAATTCTTTAAAAAAATGTGTACTAACCGTACCACACTTCTACTCCTGTAAGTCTTATAGAAAGCATAGAAATTACTTCAGTAAACTGCTTATATACTTACACCGTTTCATTGGTTTTAAAATACCCAGGTACTTACGTTTTTCAAACTAATCTTCTTAACGAATAAAAATACCTTTAGAACACGGAAAGAAATAAATATGAAATGAAAAATACTTTTCATCACGATTTGTTACACATTATTATATTTTTTATATTTGTTACGCAAAGTAAAATATTTAATATTTATCATAACATTATGTCGTGATTAAGGTGTAATTGTTTTATTAAATGTTATGATTTTTACTACTTAGTGTTATAGGCAAAACGTGTAAATTATGTGATAATGTTAGTTAGTAGTATTATTATGGAAAAAAAACTTACGTGTGATCACAGTTTTCGACCCAATCGTTTCACAGGTATTTACAAAACTAACAATCTTAAGCCTGAATTAATTTAAAACTACCTGACCCGAGGAAGGCAAAGTTAAGAGCACTCTAAACCGACGAGCATTCTAAGATGAAGCGAAAATTCGTAGCAAGTGGAAATCTATACCTAGTCTCTGCCTACCCCTATGGGAAACAAGCGTAAATATATGTGTGTGTATGTATGTATGCTTACCGACAGACGTCCATGTAATATAGAAGAAATTACTTCTAAAATTTCCATACTTTTTTAAAAAACCTTATTTGGTCTATATCAAACAAACATTTTGAAAAATATTAGCCAATTCGGTCCAGCCTTTCTCATTTATAATGGAAACACCAACGATCAGCTTGTACTACTTCATGGGTTACTTACTTATTGTGAATCGCCATACATACACAGTATTTGCTAAGAAAACTCGAGTGGCTCTAATAATATAGTGTTTGTCATAGAGCCGACCTTCTACACGTGACTGGAAGGGGCAGGCGGCAGCACGCGAATCGAAATTATTACGCACGAACGACTATGCGGAAAAAAACTAGAATTTACCTGTTTTTGTCACTTTTTATGTCAATAAGGGCCTTTTTCCCCACCTCTTGATAAGTTTCCCTTATTTTACGTGTGTCTACATTTTCTTGTTTTACGTGTCATCCCATAAAAGTATACGAAGCGATCATACTGTTAAACAGAAAATCTTCTGTAACTAAAATATCACTTTTTATTATTGTAGGCAACCCTCAACGTTAATTCATCTCGACACAATAAGCAGTGTCAGCCTTCAATACTAAATAATCTGTTGTACAGGTATCTGTCTTCAGGTACAAATGTCTTCGGGAATTACCAGCCGGTTGACACCTGTAGCGTTTGTTTCGCCGCTAGGGCTGCCAACAATAACAACAGTCCGGGACAACCAGCTTAGAATAAAATTGTGTTCACTTGTTTTAGTGTAAGCATTTTATGAAATAGGAAAAGATAGATAGATAGTAATAGAACATTACAACAAAAACGTCAAAATTAGGGTGTCGTTGAACACCAGCAAAGTTTTTTTTAAACAAGTGCCCCACAATTGGCTTATATCATTTATTATATGGATGTATTTAGAAACGGAAATTGTCACATACAAAAACAACCAGGCCAAGAGCAACTGTAATTCATACAATAAATTCTTACATATATTAGTGTGTTGTATGGGATGCTGTGTTCGGATCGAACCATAGATTAGAATACCCTTGATCGAACCCCGATAGCCCCGTAGCTGTAGCCCGTAGCGACTCGTAGCGCAAAAGTCGATCGCTCGAAGACCAACCGTAAGACCTAGACAAGTTACTATTTAAAATATGAATCGACAATCGATTATAAAGAAAACGTATGGAAATTACAGTAGTGACAGCCCGATTTGTCGAAAGCTTGTGTCATTCCATAGATTTTGTGTCTATTCGTTTGTCGATTCATCCATTTCATTAAACCGAAATAAAATAAAAAGTTTCTTTTTTATTTTCGTTTTGATAGAGATAAATAATTCTTTTCTCAAAACTCGCGATTCGAAATAAGTAAATCGTCTAGCGAGTGCTTCGTGGCAATATTTGTATAAATGGCAGCCCTATGGACCAAATAATCGGGTCACACCACACGGTCACAATACGTGAACATTATTGTCACTTAAGATCACGGTACACCAGATATAATTTGTTAAGACACTCTGTTCTCCGGTCTGACACTCAATTCTCCCGTCTGAGCTTTAATCAGCGTATAATAAATTCTTGTTGATATCATATCTGTATTTCGTGGTAACTGATGCTGCATTTAGTAGTCAATTCCATAAACAACATTATGTTACCATCACGCCTGTATTCCCCTTAAGGTTAAGCAGAGGTGTACCTACAACTGCTACCCACAGTTCCCATGTAACATGTACATGCAATAATGTAACAGAGTGTTCAAGCCGGGCATAAATCTAAAATACATTATTGGGAATTTACTTACTATTTTGTTATTTAAGTATACATACAAATGATTTGCAACGGTTTCATGCATGCCTCCGTTGACCGTGACTCGTAAAAGAAATAAATAAATTATATACATAAAGGTATATAATAAACAAAGTTACAATAACAGAGTGGCTTCGATTTTCACAACAGCACTACACCGATTAGTTGCGGTATTTATATTTTTTTTTTGTAAATAATGCTCTGCATTATTTTAGATACGATATTGCATTTTTCCATAAAATTACCATAGCAGTATCTTTTTCCAAGAATTTTCCCTCGTTAGTATGCTAGAGGTAACCGAGCTGGGCCTGTAGACAACTTGCATTTTGACATTCTAATCGACCAACGAATAGAAACAAAATCAATATGTATGAAAATGACACAAGCTTTCGACAAATCGGGCTGTCACTAGTGTCACTAATACATTTTGTTTCTATTCGTTTGTCGATTCGAATGTCAAAATGCAACTTGTCTACAGGCCCAGTGTTGTTGGGTTTTGCATGAAATTATCGATAACAGCTCAGAGCTTAGATTTGTGCCTGGTTTTTGGGAACATCATTGGCTAGATGGTGCGACGACGAAGACGACGAAATGGCCATCATTAGCCCAGAGCAGAATTGAATGGAAGATACAGAGGACTTGGTTCAGCGGTGGACAGCATCGAACTGATGATACAATAGGGTCGCCCCCCATTACATGGGTGTACCGTATTATGTGTACATCCCTCTTCCTCTACCTAACCCTTAGGGTACCTAGACGTGATTATATGTTCATTCCTTCTATATTGCTACATTACAGAAGCATTTGTCTTGTTATTTTCTTCGCGGTTTGTTATTGTAGTTCCAACTATTCCGTCAACACGCGAATACTTTTACTGTTTATAAATGTAACTCTAGGTCAAGAGCTCTACGATAAAGCGATTTGGCTTCCCGCCATGCGGCGACCCATCGTTCGTATAACTATCTCTTTTCTTTTCACGCATTTTGCGAGAGAGTGAATGAGATGGTGTTATGTTTCCTACCCCATTAACATGCGTCATTCAGAGTTATTTTGTAATAAAACAGATTTGAATGTGTTGACTAGAGATGTTACTACGAAACACGGGTACATCTTATGCATAACAATATTGGAGTTCTGGGATGTTCGCAAACTAAAGCTGCTTCTGACATGGCTCCCTGTGGCATACACAGGAATTGGATTACATACTTACTTAAATAATGTATTTTGATTGTCTCTAAATTCAGAGATGTTACGACTGACGTGAAAATAAGTGTTTTTGTACTATGATTATGATACGTATGAGGGCTGGAACATAATATGAATCGTGTGTAAAAGGCCGTGCCATATATTTCCAGCATTAGCAATGTCAGTCCATACCGGTAATGTAGAGCAGGATATGAGGACCCTCATACCTACGTAATTTAATATTATGATTCATCAAAAGTGGCGATTTTGTGCCTCAACTTATGTATTTTAACCGACTTCTAAAAAGGAGGAACTTTCAATTAGTCTGTATGTTACGCGATATTTTTTCATATAGCGAAACGACTTTGATGTTCCTTTTCGGTTCCATATAGGGCTAACCTATTTTCATTTACTGGGCACAAACCCAAACTCCGCTACTACTGAGAATTTCATAGAAAAAAACCCCAATAACACTTTGCTCGACCTGCGAATCGAATCCAGGACCTCTAATTTAGCAGTCGCGCTTAGGACCACTAGACTACCGAGGCAATTTATGTGATGACTTTTAATCTTTACATAGTATAAAACAAAGCCGCTCCCGCTGTTTGTGCGCTTAGATCTTTAAAACTAGGCGACAGATTTTAATGCAGTTTTCAGAAATAGATAGAGTGATTCAAGAAGGTTTTTATGTAGTTTACAACTTTACATGCTTCATATACCTAGTACAGAAAAATCGAGAAATTCCACATTGGATCCGTGCGAATCTAGATGGGTTATATTTAGTAAAGGTAACGTAAATGTTATATACAGTACATGACATATATGTATACATAGCTGTACGTCTGTCGTCGAAGGTTTGTTGCACAAACTGTGTAAAATTGAAAGATTTTACATGGCTGTTCACTGAATATTAAGTCCATTTTGTATATTTCACAAATGACAAGAACACTGCAAGTAAGTACACAGTTTTGTCACGGAACAATCTAAAATATGTGTCACCAAATATATATCGACCAGATGCTTCCAGAAATTGCCTTATAATTTATCTATCGATCCCGGTCCTGATAAAATGATTCTTTCATGTAGAGTTCAAGAAAATGTTATTTTACATAAATGTTTACAAGAACTGCTTCGACATAAAACTAGTTTTAAACTAGCGTTACATTGATAATTATTTTATTCCCGACGTTTCGAACCCGTTCCAGCCTCTATGGTGAGATGACTAAGGGTCAATTCAGATCAGGCGGTAAAATACTATTTCGACTTACTATTTATTAACACTATTTTCAGCTTTATTTATACGAAATAAGGTTGATATTGTATTACCTCTTTGAACGTTTTTCCGCCTGATCTGGATTGACCCTAAGATGGTGGGCGTCTTGATACGTAAAACGTAGTTTTGTTTTAATGTCTAGTATTCGCGTAAGTGTCAGAAATCAGTATCTAACTAAAACTATTGAGTATTACACTTCTTAGAGCTTTGCAAAGTTTGAAATCATTGTAAGTAGTTGATAGACACGAAATTAAAGCACCTTATATTATTATGAATGAGAAAATTAGTGAATTTATTGTTATTTGTATGCACGTACGGCATTATCTTGTTGTTGCAAAAATAATTACAATAATAATAGAGTTATTATTAGAATTCTTTTTAAGAATAATTTAAGAATGTTTTCTTAAACAATAATGCGTATTATTTTTAAAGAAAACATTCTTAAATCACTTAAAGCGTTGAAATGTCCAAGTCACAAAACATTAGTTACGGACGTGTTCTAATAAAAGAATGAATGGGATAAAGATAAAGACAAAAGTCTGTTCCGACTGTCGATGTTCCAATACGCACAAAAGTGCCAGAGTAATGAATGCATTGGGTTATAAAACCGTGGCTAACACTGCTATAGATTGTCCGGGCACGATTCTTTAAGCAATGCTCTTGAAATAGTTCTACAGACACATTTTTGGTAGGCATTTTTGACGACATAAATCAAACTCAATATTACACAACACTATTACATTTTGTGTAATTATAATATTTATCTGGAACTTTCCATAACATGACCACAAATTGTCGTTAAATAAACATTTTCTCTAACGATTTTTTCCAAAAGAAATCTATAGATCAATTTGATATGCTTTGAAATTTGACAGAAATTCCATAACTATGTATGTATGGTGTCATGTAATGTATGGTGGTAACTTCTGTCAAAACTCCTCTATTAATTTATACAAAATTTTTAATTTTATTATACCTACTTGTAATGCGTCTAAATGATTATTTAGTGATGTAAAACTATATTTCATTGCCTATTTTGCGGGTTTAGCAATCCTTGCCCATGACCAATAGTTGTTCGGTTAATTAACCCTATTCTGCTAATGGCAATTCTTAGTCCAGAATATTCCAACTTTTTCGCAAAACATGGTAAATGCCAAGCGGACAAGCGGCCGAACACGTATGACCTAATAGCTAAGACTTTCTTTTATTTATACAAAGTAACAGTTCGTGTAAAAGAATTGTAAGCACGTTTATAGATTTCTAGTCTATGTGAGATTTTATTTTTGTTTGTCTTTGGTTGAAGGTGCGTCCGAATTGAAGTCCGTCTACTTTTTATTACCAAAAAAACTTTTATAATAAAAGTTGTCAAGTCCATAGAAGGTAATGTGTTCAAATTATAAACTATAATCTTATTTAATTTATTGATTATTTTAATTATTTATAGGTCATGATAGTGACATAATCAATACACCTAATATAATATGTATACCTAATGTAATATGCATAATGTAATTTACGTAAAAAAAACGAATTTCAGCCAGAATTAGTCTCTAAATCGACGAACGAACCGAAACAAAGTATGGAAATGACATTAAGGAACGCCCGATTTATCGATACTTAATACTTGTAAGCATATATGTAATTTCCCACTTTTGTATAGGTTTGTGGGTCCAGTCAGAAAAATCTTCACAGCATCAGAAACCCCGTGTCTAAGATCTCACTGTTTGACATTAAATAGTTTAGTTTGACCTTTTACGGCGATCAACTCTACTTCTTTGTAAAAATGTTGTTTCCGTAGATGTGTTTCGTAAATTGAGCAACAAGTTCTAAGTAACGTAGGCGAGCACACAGCACATCCCTATTAGCGTTTCGATGCTGCGTTTAGACGTGAGCTCTTCCTTTTTAATTCCCCCAGTGGATGTACGGTTAACAAGGAATTTGAATTACTCTTGTTTAGGTACGGTTGGTAGGTATGTCCGATTGTATTTTACAACCCATAACAATTCGTAAGGCATGATTGCCAACTGATAAGTACGTGTTTTCTTTTCTCTTTAAGTACTCTCTACGTGTACCTACCTAAACATTTTCGAGTTTTTTCTGTGTGTTTTGGATGCGTTTGGATTTCGTTTTGCTTGATGAATAACACTAACAGAGCATGTAATTTAAGTGATTTTTTTAGGAGATGTAGGGCACAGCCATTTATGGCTCAAATCTGGAGCAGCCC
Source organism: Acronicta psi (assembly GCA_946251955.1). Lineage (NCBI taxonomy): Eukaryota > Metazoa > Arthropoda > Insecta > Lepidoptera > Noctuidae > Acronicta > Acronicta psi. The sequence goes on along the minus strand of OX276477.1, from coordinate 10,112,527 downwards.
TTCTGGGGAAGTACCCCCACCTTACAGAAAACTGCAGCCAAATAATACACTTTATTGTGGGTTGTGTTCCTGCAGTGAGTAAGGTCGCCAGAGCTCCTTCTAAGGATGGGCTGCGTTGGCAGCAAGAGGAATATTCCCTCAAACTGTCGGCACAGTGAATGCTCCATAAACCTAAACCCTCTAAGAGGTTTTTTCGGGTCGGCAACGCGCGAGTGATACCCCTGGTGTTGCGAGCGTCCATAGGTAACTTGATTGCCACCTTAGTGGTATACAGAAAAAAATCTCTGTACAACTTGAATTAACACCACAGTCCTGTTTGCAAGATTTTTTTAGCGAGAATATGGAATAACCTTCCTGCGGCAGTAAGTATAACCAAACCAGTACGACGTGAAGGCCTTCAAGAAAAGAGCATACATATATTTAAAAGGCCGGTAACACATTGACAGCTACGATGTCGCTGATGTCCATGGGCGGCGGCGGTAGGTAGTCATTAAGAATCAGATGACGCGCATGTTCATTAACCACTTCTGTAAAAAAAAATACAAAAAATTCAAAGAGTCAGAACTCTTATATACACGACGATACGTAGTGTAGTCTTACACGTGTGCGTTGTAGTCAAACTAAGCGAAGGATTTACACCAAGAAACAATTGACACATGTTATCTTAAAATTGCAGCCAACTACAGTCTACTGGCCTAGTGTGGGTTGGCAGACTCTAGTGTGTCCTGTTATGAATATTTCAAATTGATAATATTACCGTCATCTTTCATAAAGTTAAAACCTTGAATTTTAGGCCATTCAACCAAAATGTCTTCGGCGTGACATTGATAAAGATCGTTTCACATGTGCGCATCCGTGAAACTAGTGTACATTTGGATGCATCGCACGACTGGCTGGTGGGTACCCGGCTTATTAACCATGTGACATACTTGTGGGCGTACAAACATCTGTGTCTAATTGCAATGCAACTCACGGTGCGATTGCCGTCAATCATTGTTCTTAGATTAGACTAGATTTAGGGCCCGTTTCACCATCTCTGGATAGCCGCTACCTGCCGGATAAATTCAGAAATGGAATAATGAAATGATCTGCCAAGTTATTTAATAAAAATTTGACTAGATGGTCCCTTAAAGAGACAAAAAGACACGGACCAATAAAGTTGTTATAAAGATATGTCTTAATCACAATAATTGTGATAATATAGTGGGTCTTATGAACTGTTGAGCTTAAGTTCCTAAGTTCAATTCCCTGGAGCAGCTCAGTGCCCTGTTAATAGCAATCGGTTTACCCCATTAGGTATACAGGACGTGACAGATGATCACTCATACAAGCTCATTTAATTCAGACACCACCATTTTTTTTATGTTTTATGTTGTCAAATGAGCAGAACTATCTGATGACTGCAAGACAACAGAGGGAACTGGTTCTCACACGCAAGAGACGGAACACCCAAAAAGATAAAGACAGACTCCGACGGAAGGGTGGTGGCCAGTCAATCCCCAAGAGGATCCCCAGACCCCAAGAGGTTCTACCATCAGCAAGGAAGATTTTCTCACTTCTTACGAGATAGGTACCAATATGAATGACAATGAGCAATTGTATTCGAACCCGTCCCTGGGTTAATGATGACCAATTTATGGAAAAGCTCTCTTTCTTAATTGAAATCGGTTGTTCGGTAAGGGATTAGCACGGTTCGATAGTGGCGGTAGCAATCATGACTTAATTCATTCGCGGCTAATCGTCTCAAAGAGGTTTTAATTAACTCGATTGACTTGCATTAGCTATGGTTAGTTAAACAAATTGAAAACCTACCTACACGTGGAACTACTATCAATCACCCACGTAAGTAACAGTACACGAACTTATACAGATTGTCTGGTAACCTTGAAATAAGTCTTGGTCTTGGTAGAACTTATGGCCACTCATACATACATATATACTTCTGCCTTTTTCCTATAGGCCCCTATGGGAAAAAGGCGGGAGTTTGGAATGCGGAAAAGGCAGAATCTAAAACGCCACTTGCAACCATTCTTGGATACTTCTTTTGCTTCGTTCACATTCATAAAACCAACTTATACCAGTTTTTCTGCAAGCAAGACAAGTCGGGATCTAAATTTCAAATTGACGAATGAATATTAAATAAAATATATGGAAATGACATAAGCTTTCGATAAATCAGGCGTCCATAAATGTCATTTCCTTGTCTATGTATTAGTCGATTCTAAACTTCTACTTCTAAACGTCTAGCACCTTCAAATTCAAATGTTTTAATTCCAATAAACTGTGAAGAAGAATCCGGCAAGAAACTAAATGGATAGTTTTTTAAAATAACAGTTGATACATTTTGCACTGGTATAATATTGCGTCAGGATGAGTGGACAATGGACATTGTAGGTCGATGTCTTACGTTAACCAATAACCTGTTTGTACTTTATGTACTTACACGTAAATATTATTATTCTATACTTAGTTTAAAATGCGGTCTAAAATTATCTATTGCAGTACACAGAACAACTCGCCGAAGTTTCATCGCAATCGCATTAAGTTATACGAACGCGTATATAGAGGATGAACAAACTACAAATATATATTTACAATATAAATAAATGAATATTTGCCTAATATTTAGTATATTATGAATTCACATCGCCACTTAATTTGACCTACAAGAAATTGCAGTATAAATTAATCGAACCTTGTTTGAATATACTTATAAATAAATGGTTTAGATTGTAATTTGTTGAAATACCTAGTATATGTTAATTTCAAACTATTAACACCTTAATTCCGCCACAAAGTGTGTCCCACCTTAATATTTTTGCATTTTTACATAGCAAAGCGATTCTACCAGGTTTCCCGGGATAATTGCTAAGTAGAAACTGTATATTACTGGTTAAGGATTTGCGAACAAAGGTTCAAAGTGTTACAACTGATTGCTAATGACGAGGCTAGGTCCCATGTGTGTGGAGTGGACTAACGCTATTCATTGGGCAAATGGGCACCATTCCAACGTTCCTGCATGCTGCAACGTATGTCTTTGACAATAGAAAAACTAAAAAGATGTATTTTACTTTAAGTACTCCACCGATTTTCTCTTTTTAACCGACGATAAACCAGAGGATGTTTTTGTTCGACTGTCTGTCTGTAGGGAAGTATTCGCATTCGAGCACCTGTTTTTAGAGCACCAATGCATTGAGCACTTAACATATTCTCAGATGCTAATACTTCTCTGCACTTACCGAACTTTTTATGTAATGTTCACTGATTTATCCGTCACCACATAAGTACTTTTAAAAACTCGCCAAGAACCATAATAAAGATTTTAGAATCCAAATAGTCAGTAAATTTCTTGCTAGATTTGAAAAACAAAACACAGAAAAATGTTTCCCAAGATTGCTTATTTAACATGTAAAGTTGCATTATGTAAGATAAAGACGTTGACTTTGACATTTATTCCAAATGCTTTCTGAATAACTTATTCTTTTCTTAACATTGTTTTACATATCTTAAAAATACTTAACATTGTTATCTGAAGAGAGATGTCAAAATAATATGAAGGTTTGCGTCGCGACGCTAACAAATTTGGCTTTGATATAAGTAACAATCACTTTTGTCACAGCAACTCTGTGGTGTTCGGTATATATGCCATTGTGTAATCGTCCGACCAATGTCAACCATTCATTTTGCCCCTTTGATCTTGTTCTAGTTTGGTTACGCACAAATCGACACAAATAGGTACGCGACAAAGGATGTACCTGTTATAAATTGATTACGGTATTTACGTTGTTGTGATTATCGTCCCCATTCTGATACGCAATGAAGTTCATTGAACACTGAACTACAAACTGAATTTAATTTAGAAGCATAGTAAATTATATGCCATAGTTTCTTATCTAATTGTTCTTAAGAACTATCAAAACATTCAATTACCTAATCATTATTTTAGATACCTTCCGAGTAAACTATACTGGAAAGGGATTTAGCTTTCTAATTGTAGACAATTTTCATATAATTACAATTACCTACTTGGGTAAACTAATTTCATTCTTGTCAAAATAAAGTTTGGTCCTGTCATTTTAGACATTTGCTGAATAGGATACCTACTTACCAAGATTTTGTCCAGTTTCCAACAGAATCAGCAGGAATCGGTAGCAAAAATATGCAAGTCACATTACCAAATTCTGTTAATAACATTGTTAACATTTAATTTTAATGTGGAATTCGACGAAATACTTTTTTGTGCATTTTTAGATTTTTCAATGTGTAGGTTACTAAATCATTTGTTATCATGGAACTAGGAACACCGGCAACAGAGGCTGATTCACACTTTTCTATAATATTTATTATACTAAGCGGAGTGAATTTCCCAGTAAATTGATTATACTGTAATAAAGTAGATTATAGATTGTAGATTGATTTATTATTTTTGTTGAAATGTCAAGTATTACACAATTACCAAGATCAACAGCAAATTAATCACACGTTATGCAAATGCAATTCATTCATAATAATGGCTATTTGAAGTCAAATTAAAAGTCAAGCGCAAAACCGTATAAAAGAAATACGCTTTAAGGAACGCTTAAAAAAGTGTGCTTGGACTTCTTTAAAACAGTCACTCAAAAAGTGGGAATGAGGTGGCGCTGAAAGAACCTCATTTCCGCCAGCGAGTTTCTCAATACATTTCATTTAAATACTTTTTCTTAGACTAAACGTTGAGAGGTTTTAATTTCGCACGTCGCTATCTCATGCGAGCCGCGGGGACAAGGAAACGCTCTCTGCTTGCCCATTCAGATTCTAACCTGCTTTGACTTTCATTGCGAAGCACTGGGGTGCTACTGTTTTTTAAAGCTAAGTTTATTAGCACTAAAGTGCTTCGTTACCTCGCTCATACTACGTAGAAATTTAGCACGTGCTTTGGCGATAATTTAGTCTCAGACCAAATTGTAACAAGACAGAGCGCAGACTATGCTCGCATGGGCCCATTTACTTGGATTGCGATTTTTATCACAGAAACTTTTTGTTCTCCGCTGTAATGAACGGCGCGCGCCTTCGGCTAGGAGGACAAGCAGTTGCTGGACTTCAGACTGTGTTGTTTGTTTGTGGCCAATATCAGGAACCTCACGCTGCTAAGTGGCAGCAGATACCAGCAGCACCAGTAGTATCACTAGCGGCTATCATCGTCTATTATTCATTATGTATCACTCACAACGGCGAAGGAAAACATCGTGATGAAACCTGCATGTCTAAAAGATTTTCTCGGCAACGGCAACCCGCTCTAGGCCAGCGTGCGTGGTGGACTATTGCCTAACCCCTCTCATTCTGAGAGGAGACCCGTGCCCAGCAGTTCGACGATTATTGATTGATGGCAATGCATTGGCACCGCCCAAGACAAATTCCAGCAGAAGAGTCCGACCTAAAGGTGCTTATAGTGACACCATTTTTATCTGTGGAGCTCCTATGAGGATTCCCCGTATCTTAAAAAAAGGGGGAAAATTTCATTTCTTCCTTTCCTAAATAGGTATTAGGTACGGTGGACTAACAAAACAATGTATTACTACGGTAGATATTTACAAAATTAATTAATAATTTATTCATCGTATACCTATTTGGTCTGTTTTCGCATCCGGATCGCCTTGATGCACAAAAACGATATAATATCGATCTAATATCAAGGCCGCTGATAAAGTCACATTCACCGCATTACAAATTACAAAACTAGTACCCAATAATTACTGTGCGGTGGTGTTGATAATAATAATAATTTAAATTATACTGATATTTGCTGGAATGATTATGGAAAAGTAAATCAGTACCTGAATGATGTATCTGCCTATCTATAGTTAGACTTCGTAAATGTTAAGTAAGAACTTCCCAACTCAAATCTGCCCAAGTTCTTTAGAATGGTGTAGAGAAATCTAAATTATTTTCCTAAAAAGTAAAAAGCATATCCTCTTTAGTCTACTCTAGTGGCTGGAAGCGTCTTCGTGATCAGCAGTCCCGCTGGTCTTGAAATCTCAATAAAAAGGTAAAAATGTTGAATTGACTTATTTCGAGCGAGACAGAAACGCTTAAAACTTTCCTAAAACTATATGCTCCAACTGGTCAAACAACATCAATTTTATCATTAACAACATAGTTGAACATTATTTGTCCAATTTACGAACAATTAAGTCGTCAAAGGATTAATTTATACTTAGTTTTTAATTACACCTAATGACGCACGGAGAAAGAAGCAATTTGAAATAAACAGGTATAATAGACATACTAGTATAGGTAAATGATACCTCTTAATATGTATATAGATAAACCCTCTTCCTCTCTCCTAATTTTGCTGTGCCCGACAGGATCCATAATGATCTAAGATATTTATAGTACACCTTTATAAAACATTATGCAATGCTTTATAGTACTGAGTATTGACTATTGAGTATAGGTACAATTGGTTGATAGTCCCTGAACGCGATGTAATCTTCAAAAAAATAGTTTCGACCCTCCTCATGGTTACCGTTTCTTCAAAGCACACAATTGTAAACTTAACTCGTAGACCAAGTTGAACAAGATTTCAACAAATAAAACGCATTCATTTATTTGTTGTTGGTTAAATAACTAATTTATCGAAAGATTACAGATTGTATAATAGATTAACACAAAGCCTATTCTCATAATTATAACTACGGGAATCCAATACATTTTTTTCCTTCCTTTCTGATTGATTGCATTGATTGAACAATGACTTTACATAATTATAAAGTGTTACGTGCCTACACTACAGGGATTATTTTTTAATGGAATAGGAAATACCCTTTATTGAATGAAATCACTTCGATAATTGTTAGCGGATAAAAGCAATCAAACAACAAAAGTGTACAGGCTTGCTTAATACGTTTTATGTGACGTTTGTAATAAGATTATGACGCAAGTTAAAGGTGTAAGTACCTATAGTACGCTGAGATTGCTACCGAGTTGGTCTATTCAACACTTGGTGGAGCAAAATTATGGCAATTCTGCCAAAAGGGTTTCAAATCCGCATCAAGTCTGGAAATATATATAAAATTAATGCCATACGTATAGGTATAATTTACAGTCAGTACAAATATTGTAAATAGTATATTTGCACGTTTTGGCGATAACATCTACCGAACTTAATCCGATTGCAATCGATGCTTATCTTTTGTCGCAACATCGAATTGACATCTTTCCTCGATTTCATACAAAAGATAAGTTATTCGGTAAATGCCAGTAGCATTTACCGAATAACTAATCTTTTGTATGCATTTTAATCGATAAGCCACGTGATTACTAATTATCATTATTTTCGAAAATTTAAAGCAATGATAACAATATATTATAGATAAAATTATAAATAATGAAATTGTCACTGACAATTGACATAGGTTTGATATCGACGTCGATACGAGAGATGTAAAAAGACAAATCTACTGAAAATGATTGTCCTAGGTGCTTCAATGAATTTGTCGAATTAAAATATGTAGACAAAATTTTTTATTCCAATGTAATACGTATCTAAGTACTGGATGCTTTTGGAATATGTAAAAAACATATAATATGTTCACGAAACTTGACTTTCGTTGGTAGGAAACCGCTTTAGTTGTGGGTGTACTTAAGAACACCTCTGCCTTATCCTTCAGGGAATACAGGCGTGATGTTATGTTCCGTTCGTCCTTCCATCTCCATCTCGGCCTCCCGCGTCGTCGTCAAGTAACAACCTTGTGGACTTCACTCTGTGCTAAGTCTAGCCCACAAGTCGTCCAACATGCGGCACACATGTCTGGTCCAGTTCCTAGTATATACCTTAGTAAATAATAACCTAACCTTACCTAATATACAACTTGTAAAGGCTACAGATAAATAACTACCGAACACCTGGTGAGTATAAATTTACAAATCAATCAAGTTTAACCACCGTCTGCAGTTCACCTCTTACTGTTGACCAATTTACTTTGTTTTATCTTACAGTAATACCGGTTTACACACCCACGAATGTATTTATGAAATAGATTATTGATTCCAAATAGATTCAGACATGTACATGACTGTATCTAAATTCTAAATGGTTTAAAATATCGGTGAAGGAAGAGATCGTGATGAAACCTTGTGTATGAAGTTAGACTTTAGAAATGTTGACGCCCTTGATAGATTTTACTAATGCATGTAGGGAATAATGGGCATATTTTATTACAGCTGCGTAACTGCTTCGTTAATCTAGTGATACTAAGTGCGACTGACTGCTAGGCTAGAGAAGTCCTGGGTTTGATTCCCTGGTCGGTCAAATTTTGTCAAAATGTCGTTGTGATGTATAATAATAATAACAATAAGGTATTTATTTCTCTCATTCACAAAGGTAAGTACAAATTACATATCACAATACATAATTATAGATGTGATGGTTGTGTAGGATATATATGTTGATTCCCTAGTCGGTAAAATTTTTGGTTGGTTTTTCTGAGAAATTCCCAGTAGCTCGGAACTCGGAGTCTTGGATTTATGCCGGCGATAAGCTCACCTCCTATTAAATGGGACCTAAACATACTGGTGAGCTGTGGGTGTATATTAGTACGGCTCTGCCGAATACTTCGGGGAATACAGACTTGATGTTTCATTATTATTACGCAAAGAACGTAATCTTAATGCAAATCTATTAACACAGGCTTGGATAAAAACGGCAATAAACCAAGCAAAAGCAAAAGCTAATCATTTTAAAACTTATGTTTCCATCAAGTAATGATTAAGGCACACGTCAGTAGCTACTCACTTTGAGCTGTACATCAACAATCATGTACAACAGTAGTCATAATCAACGGCGCAGGAGTTAAAAACCGCGCACCGTTTCTGCCCCGCAGGAAACAATTTGTCATTTAGTTAACGGTTACACTGTGCAAAGAAATACAGAAGGAATATAATGTGAACCCTCTTGTTGGTCTAGTGGTCCTAAGGGGCATTGCTACGCTCGAGGTCTGGGTTTGATTCCCAGGTCGAGCTTATACAATATTGGGTTTTTCTATGAAGTTTTCAGCAGCAGTTTAGATTTGTGCCTAAACATACCGGCGAACTGCCGAACTGCCAGTCTGTCTAACCCTTCGGAGAAAACAGGCGTGATGGGATGTGATGTCACCTTTTGTAGTTTATGTAAGCAAACGAGTAGAAAAGCCACTCAATGGTAAGTTACCAGAGGCGTCGCTGACGCGTTACTGATCCTTAAAAGTCCAGCCCTACCGATTGCAAAGCAACCGAGAGAGGGAACATGCAAAAGTCGCAACACGTGCAAAGGCTTAAAGGCAGAACCCGACGTAAGGGTGGTCATAAGAATTCAGAAAGAGTCTCGTCTTGTCTCCTAGGAGATCGATCTGAATGGCCGAAAGTGTAACTCGCCCCTGCATTGGAGGCTTATCTACATGCTAACTTTTCATTTTATTTTATTATCATTTATCAAAGTTTGCAACGCTTGCGCGACAGTAATTTATCGCTCGATATTACTGATCCATATCTAAGGACCAACATGTATTCTTATCGCACCATATTAGGAGTTGTAATTCTGTAGTTTCGCTTGTGCTGTAATCGGCGTAAGCGCAGAAACGTTGGCAGCTGATGGTCGTAACATAGGTCTATAGCAAATTGCTTTATTAGCTGCATATTGTTAATCAATTTACTTGGATACCGCTGTCAGAAATGTCGCTGTAATTGGGTAGTTGTGTTGGATATTTGTGTTGATTGTGCGACTAGAAATAAGCAAGAGCACATTGTTAGGGATAATGTGTGAGTTTCGCGATGATTGATAGACATCAGGTGAACGGCAGTTAAGCACAGGCCTATAATTAATAAAAAATGTACATACCTAGGATTTTCGGTAGCATTGTGGGGATAAAGAAGCCGGTTGTGATGAAGTTATAAAAAATCATGAAATTAAGTTTTTTTGGAAATTGGCCTTTTAAGCCCCACTGGTCCAAAGCAATTGCAGACGTTATTATTACCTTCTAGAACTATAGTTATAGCTATATTCATAGTTAATGGGATTCATACTTCTTTGAGTCCGTAAAATCATCATGAACTTCAACACGGGGTTTTTTTGAATGTTGCCAGAAACTCTTAATCATCAAGGATTTCAACAGCGGGTCTTTTTTTAAAAGGTTGCCAGAAACTCTTACATACACAAACACTTACAATCTGACCCAGAACAACTATCTGTAGCTGGTCTAGATCTACGAACCGTAGTACAGAAGTCGATCGCTCCACTACTTAACTTATTCATGACGTCTATTAATTTAAATTTAACAAAACGATCACCACACTGTCATGTCGCTGTTTGAATGAATAAAGTCGTGTGGTGTGTTTAGTAATTCGGAAATCCTAGTGTGAGAGATTTTATTTATTCATATCCCAGTTAATTTTAAGTGACCGGAGAAACTAGGTTATTTTATTCGATAACCCGATAGCCAAGCTGCTTACCAATTATGCGAAAATATTTAATCAAACGTATTTTTTTCTCGCCCAGCCCTGTTCAGTTCAGTTCAGTTCAGTTTCTGGAATGGAGCCTATGTAATACGAGCTAGTAATATTTTGAGTGCAACTGTTTTTTAATTCCCATTTGAGAATATATTAAGTGCTCAATGCATTGGGTGCTTTAAAAACCGGTGCTCAAACGGGAATACTCCCACTCATATGGGAGCTAAACATATCGCCGAACTGTAGATGTACATTATTAGCACACCTCTGCTTATTTCTTCCCTTCGTGGAATACAGGCATACATTTTCATGCATTTTTTCCTAGAAACATACCTAATACTCGTAGTTTCTTTTATGTATTTCAAATTTTATATACACTATATAAAATCTTGTATGTATTTTATAGTACTGTAAGTATTCGCAGTTTTTTTTATTAGAATACCTATTTAAACTCATGTGTTGAGCGTGGGGTCCTGGGTTCGATGCCCGGCTTGCGCTATGTGATTTCTAGTGATAATTAATTTTAAGTGCGCATGATACTTAAAAGTCTTAGACCCTTTCGTACTCGAGACCTTTGACTTGGCAGTCCATTGTCTCACCAGTAAGCTGCAACTTTGATTAATTCTCATCTGAGTCCGGCATTAGTCCGTACATAATCGGCATTGTCGTTTCCACACATCCGTAGCTACGATAGTGACACGCACGGCGCACGCGGTGAAAAAGTGTCCCATTTCTCATCGGAGATTTTTCCTTGTTATTGTTTACCGTTGATAAGTACAGTACATAATACTACGATTGTGTTGCTAATGTAAATAGAAAACTGTATTGTCTGTGTTCAGTTGCATGTAACTGGTCATTTTACGTTACTTTTTTTTATAGAGGAAACAAAGTTAGGTACTTAAATCACTACATAGTATAAACCAAAGTCGCTTTCTCTGTCCCTATATCCCTATATGTATGCTTAAATCTTTAAAACTACGCAACGGATTTTGATGCGGTTTTTTTTTAATAGATAGAGTGATTGAAGAGGAAGGTTTATATGTATAACATACCACGCGGGCGAAGCCGTTGGCGGGAAGCTAGTAAATAATAAAAATAGCCTACAATCCCGTAACTTGTCAGATACATTTTCGTTTTGAATGTTATTACTTGGATACAGTATATTACACTTATATTATAAGAAACTTAAATTATAGGTTGCACTAACTATCAGCAATCAGGTCTGGTTGTCTTCTGACATAGGCCTAGGTTCAGTGCTGTTCTTGTCTAACCTTTTGATAGATCCCATCTCTTTACCTGTCTTCCTCTGTCTCTTCCCATTTCTAGGGTACCATTCAGTGACTTTCCTAGTCTATTTCTCTATTATTGTTCTCCACATACCTACAAGACTAAGTACTTACCCATTATTAATTAATTTTCTGACGACTAATGAATTCATATTTAACTACAAGTTGTGTTTCATGTTGCAACTTATATCGCAAGTTGCAATACATGCAACCTGTCATGTCGCTTACTTATATATTATCCGAGGATTTGAAAGTTTGGTTGCAACTTGTCTACAGGTCTCTTGAGAGTGGATAAGTAGAGGTCCCTGTTTTAGGTAAAATTTAGAGCTAATTTAGATTGTATTATTAGCTGCCTCTGCTTGGTTCCTCTGGAAAACAAAAAGTTTAGGATCTCTTTTGCTGGGTACGTAATTAAGTAGAAGCTAGTATTTACAAACACTAACGGTGAAGGAAAAAATCTGAAATTTTCTGGACAGCATATGAAATTTGCCAATTTGCAGTAGGTTACTGTACTTACAGTGCTCTGCTACTTACCTGAGGAAGTGGCAGGATATGTTGGATATGCAGGGTATCTTGGACATATCAGGTATGCGGCGTATGTCGGTACTGACTAAAAACCGCATTTGGCTACATTTGTCCTATTATCGCAGACATGGGAGTCCAGACATTCACTACGACCTTTTCAGTGAATATTGCCTGACCTAAAACCATCGCTAATGGGGACTTTAAACGTTTTTGCTTTATTAGTGGGATCTTGATGAATATATCTGTTGGAATAGTCGCTAGAGAGAATTTCTACAAACGTCCGCCACCTCGAGAAAACAAAACTCAATGACATTATCTGTCACGCGACCGAACCCGGTTAAATCTATTTTAAATAATTCTAGAACCTTTCCGAGTTTCGCTAGCTTCGGACGCGGATGATCTTGAGCGAATGGAGTAGGTTCCGTGCACGTTGACACAGCCCACGTTATAGACTTTTTTACTATGCCATTGATCCAAACCTCCGTTTTTTAAGACACGTAATTCGTTTTTAATTATTATTTTTTATAATACTTAATTGTTTGATTCACGAATATTCCTTGCAAAATATTTAAAATAATTAAAAGCAACTGCATAGCGTATACCACGATAAAGTGCAATCAAATCATTACCATTCTTCGGCATCAGCACGGCAAAGCTTGCCCTTCAAGAATCAATATCACGATTAAGAGCCAATCAAAGTGTGCATATCTGTGAAAAATCGCTTATGTCCGATTTAAATCGAAACGGCATTTATTATATCTGTTTGTACACGTACGGCAATCAAACCACAATTGAATAATTGTCATGCGATTAGGGGCATCAATTTATATTGAATTACGCTTAAGAATTGAACATCATTTATACATTAGCAAATTGTGCTCGTAAATGTCAATTATTATATGAGTTGTGGGTTTTGTTTATATTGTTTATATTTTCATAAATAGGTAACACAATATACCATCACACCTGTATCCCTGAAGGGTAAGGCAGAGATGTAGTGAGTTATGGTCAAGCAGGGTCATTAGAAACGGAATATGTCTAGAGACTGCTATTGTAGCTACTGTTTCCAATTACCTCTTCTATTTTCTGTTGAAAAATACGCTGAGTGATCCAATAGTTTGCAGTATGTTTTAGTTCCCATGTAGAAAAGAATTTTACTGTGAACCCAATACCACTGCTCTATCTGAGAATCGAACACAGGGACCACTACAATAATGAGGCACTATTAAATTGGTTAACATCCATAAATACATTACGCATATTTACGCACAATTTTTTCCGGAAGCTTACCATTTCCATATATTTCGTTTGTCGCTTCGAATGACGTCAGATTACAATTTGTATAAGAAAATGTATGAGGTCATTGTATAGTAATTTTGGTCAAATGATTTGTTGAATTAAACATAAAAGAGATAATAGTTTAGTACCGTATTTTTCACATTTTATATGCTTCGTCGAAGCCACATCATAAAGCAACATTATCAGGGACATCTATAATAGGCATCGTCATTAAAATGACTGTAGCTACCGGTAATGATGATGCCACCGTTTGATGCGCGGAATCACGGACATTGCACGCCACTCTTCGGTGGTAAACGCCATCAAACCATCTGTTGTAGTAGGTACCTTTATTTTATTGTTTATTCTTTACCTGGGCAATAACCAAAAGTTTCAAACGTCCATTTTGGGCGTTTGAAACTTTCGGGGGTGCAGATGAAGATCCCAAGAAAATTAAGGGACGTAGAGAATAGCATTTTTAGATTCACGGTTAAAAAAAATTCGAAGTAGGCGGTGGGCAAAATAAAGTAGCAATACTATGGTACCTATTCTCGCGCGTTGTTATTTTGACACCTTAGATCTTAAGGGCCTGTTTCACCATCTCCTGATAAGTACCCGTAAAATGACTTGGCAGATAATTTCATAAAAGATTTGTTTCATTTTTTAATTTATCCGGCCTTTAACAAATAATACGAGGTGGTGATAGGCCCTTAGTCTCAGTTTTTGTCCAGTAATTTCACAGGCTACATTACCCTCGTAAATTGGAACACAATCATATTAGCACAATATTTCGTAGCGGCGAAATATTTGGTAGAAAAAACATTTATAAGTATTCTACACATTGCTCAGAGTTTGGACCTATTGTGGACTGACTCGGAACACGAGTAAAGGAGGCCCTTTACTCGTGTTCCGACTTTTGCATGTCAGAGCCAATTCTTCTTCTGGGTTGTAACAACTTAGGCTTCGGAAGGCTGCAGATGGTAAGGTCGGCAACGCGTCAGCAATGCTTCTGGTGTTGCAGGCATATTCTCCATGAAGAGGCTCATCTGCTGGTTTGCCAGCACACAAAAAAACTAAATCTTTTAATCTGGAGAAGCCCTTCTGGGGAAGTACCTCCACCTTACAGAAAACTGCAGCCAATTAACACACTTTATTGTGTGTTGTGTTCTTGCAGTGAGTTAGGTTGGCTAGAGCTCCTTCTAAGGATGCGCTGCGCTGGTAGCAAGAGGAATATACCATCAAACTGTCGGCGCAGTGAATCCTCCATAATACTCTAAGAGGTTTTTAGGGTCGGCAACGCACGAGTGATACCCCTGGTGTTGCAAGCGTCCAGCTACGGTAGCCGCTTACCATAAGGTGAGCCGTATGCTTGTTTGCTACCTCAGTGGTATAAAAAACACTATTTATTCGCATCACAGTTATTTATTTCTTGCAGAACTTAGAGATGGATCTCTAAAACGCAACTGTTGACTAATGGGGACTGCGATCACGATGTTATCAGTAGTAGGTAGTTTGCTATTGTTTATCCCACGAATGCCTAAGGTGGTCATTGCGTGTTCCAAATACTTATGCCTGTATCCACGCTCCGGCTGCTCATTGTTCGGTATTTCACGAGAATTTTTGTTTTCTTTTATATTACTCTGCTTATTATCTACATATCCTTGAAATATTTGATATCTTGTTAGATAAATGTGTGAGTTCTTTGTGTTAGGTTTTAAATGCGAGTGAGAACAAGATATTTATTTTTCTGTTCAATCATCACGCCTGTTTTCTTTTAAGGGTTAGGTAGAGTCACGCTGATACTGAGAATTTCATAAAAAGACCCACTATCAGTTTTGCACTTTTCCTTGAAACTGAACCTAAAACGCTCGGCTGCTGAGTGTTACTCTTGATACATAAATTACGTTTTGCTTATTATCTGTTCTTCTGTAGATAGTAAAACATCCGCGTTTAACTTTTGATATTTGGCATTCTTTCGCCTTTTTTACCGGTTTCTGTTCAAGGATGCCCACAAATCCAAGGTCAGATTATTCTGGAAATATTATAGCATGACTAACTGACCCGGCAAACGTTGTTGTACCATATAGCGGTGGGTCACCCTTATCATTTAGGGGTATGAAAAATAAATGTTGTCCGATTCTCAGATCTACCCGATATGCACACAAAATTTTGTACAAATCGGTCCAGCCAGTCGGACACGAGAATTTTATATATTAGATTTTAAACATAGTTTTTCAATTAAAATAAATTAAGACAACTTTAATTTAACTTTAAACTTGTTAATTTCATCATTCACCAACATATTATTTCTAGTTGCCTACATAAGAAGTATAATCCTACATAAATTCCCACTAATTTGTCCGACTGTCGTAACCAAATTATCGAGGACAATGGCCATAAATGCCCATAATACACAAGTGTATGGGCACCCATCCGCGCAATGGTGACGCGTACACTGCACTACGTAATAATCGCTTATACCGCGGTTGTGCAAATCGCTTCCCATGGGCTTTCATTAACTCTAAGGGTAGGTGTACACTTGAAATTTTGCGACTGAACTGAATTGACTGAGACTCTGAGCTTCTCTTGACTGAGAACTGTCATTTGTCATTTGTCTGTGATCTAATATCTATATAAATACGAAAATTTCTTCGGATAGGTACTTATTGTGATTTTAGATTTTTGTTGCTTATACCCTGGATTAACATACAGATAGGATACTTTTACGTCCTCTGCCTCGATCATTAGTTTTTATCACTAGACTCGCTAGCGACGCTGTAAAATATTTGTATCGAAAACCCTTGCAGCGAGTACAGCGTTTCGATACGTAAAAAACCTATCGAAAGCCATTCGATAGAACTCATGGTTGAGGTACTGATCGCAGGTTCAGTTCGTGGTCAGTCAGTGGTTCCATGGGAATAATTACTACAAAAACACGAGCGGGGCCACAGGAAAATACTAGTTGTTTCTGAATAAATAAATACGAGTATATACACAGGTATTAATTGGATGCAAATACCGGAAACTCTGTTATCTACCACAAAATGAGTTAGGAAAATTTTGGTCCGTTATACAAGTGTTATTAAAACCTTAATTGAGTTCTGATAGTTTTTTAAATTTAAACATGTCAATAACGACATACCTAACAGCCTCGTTATATTGTATGGTAATTGGTAATTATGTTATGAAGACGTTAACTAAAGATCTCCAACTTTAATTTGCTTAATTGAATTACCGAGTAATTTATGTTGCAGATTAAATCATTGAATAAAATATAATTGATTGAAGTTTTGTGTCTAAAGTTCTGTTCTGGCTTTCGTTTATTATAAAAAAAAACTTAGCGACACGAAGAAGAAAATTAAATAAATAAATAAAATCTACATGTAATTTTATGGTGCAGCAATATCTGTACTATATGCATAAATGCTTATTAAACACACCCAAGACAATTAGGGGTTTTATTGGTTGCCAAAAACAACGAAAACTTGTCACAACTCATCATCACTCATACTTTATGTAACAAAGCAATTTCCACTTTAGTGTCAATACGTTAATTAACGCGGCTGAAGTTGTGAACTTATGTAAACGAAGCTAGCGCACGCTGTGTACGTAACTTGGATAATTGGAGCCTTTTTGTTCCTGAAGCCTCGAGTGACAAGCTTAACCCTCAACGACGGGCGTACAATCCAACTTGTTTTTTAATTAACTACGCACTAGTTTAGCACTGCTATTGTAACGTTAACGTAGTGCGGAAGAAATGCAGGTGCAATTATTGGCGTTTGTGTCAAGCCTCAATAGCCTCGTGGTATTAACGCGACGCGACTGATACGCTTGTGGTCCTGGGTTTAATTCGAAAGTGTTATTGGGTTTTCCTATACGTTTCCGCTTTACGCATGTATAAATATCCGATCTGCAAGGTTAAGCGGTTGTCATACGAACATCTATAACAAACGCTAGTGGTAAGCCTGTCAACCCGGCTATCCTTCGGATATTAATATTGCCCAGAAATTGGGTTGCGGAGGTCTGATGGCAGTCGCTTCGTGTAAAATATCAGCCGCATCTGGTTAGACTGGAAGCCGACCCCAACATGGTTTTGGCTATAAGAGGATGACTCATAATTAAAATACATAAAAATTAAAAAGCGTTTTAATAAAGCTACCATATAGTCCAAAGACCAGAGAAAGGGGAACGTTGAAAATATGTTTTGACAGATTTAAGCAAAAACACATTTAGGGGCGCTTTAGATAAAAACATTCTTGAAAGAAACGTGGGGTGCGAGTACTCGACTAGATATTATAGATTACGACATGACCCCTTTTGCTTTCGAGATAAGATCGATCGTATCTGTTCATTACGTTATCTAGTTTTTATTACAGATGATTATGTAAGTAATATTGTTCCTCGTTATTTAGCTGGCTGTAAAGATAGCTCTCATGATCGCGTGTTTGAATCGTTTGAAACTCTGACTTGTGGCGTCTACTCCACAACTCTGAACTATCCTAATACTACTTATAAGTATGATGTGAAAAATTACTACAAAGGCAGTGAATAGAGGTGGGTAACTCATCAAAAATACGCGAGCTGCAGATCAGCTCATGACTCAGGTGAGTGAGCTGATTCAATGAATCAGCTCGCAGATCAGCTCAGTTTGTACCTGTACAGGTATATGATTCTACTACGAGCCGCGAGCCGAATTGAGCTGAGAGCCGAATTGAGCCGAATTGAGCCGAATCGAGCCGACTGAGCTGCGGCAGTTGACAGTTCGTTTAACTCTGACGAGCCGCGCGACTAGAGATTTTCAATATAATATCGTATTTACTCAATGTATTCCGATACATCGGTATAATTAATGTTTTGACAAATATTTATTTGACAATATATCGATGTATTTAGTTATAGAAACATCGAATCTTTGATGTTTTATTTTCTATCGGATCTATTAAAAAAAACTTGGTCTGATTAATAATTATAATAAAAATCAAATTAAAATTTAACACTACTGATGATATTTATGATACGATATATTTATTTATGATAATAAATAGAGATTTTAATACTTTAATTTAATAGACAAAAATAAATCCAAAGCTTTTTGAGTTACAAATCAATAAAACGTTTCAGAACGAATGACTCGTTCAAAAACTTACTTTCTGGACTCATTGACTGTCACTGAACAAGCCTTAAGTAGATCAGAATCACAGATCAACTCAATTGAATCAATTGACTCATCTGTCTGTGGAGGGATTCACGGAGTCAAGGGAGCTGAATTGAGCCGCGCGAGCTAGTCATTTCGTTGCTGAGCTGTAGCTCAACGGCTCAGACCCGTGCGATCTGATTCATTAAGCTGACTCAGAGCTGAGTTACACACCATTAGCAGTGAATGACGAGATGACGGAGAATAATTAATGAGAAATAAGCTTTCTGCCAGCGGCTTCGCCCGCATTGTCTGGATATTCCTCAAAAATGATTCTATGTTCACTGCGTAATTGTCTATACTCATCTTAATAACAAATCTATCCCGAGGGAACTATACATTTTACCGGGATAAAGCTGTTATGCTATTCCAGACTATAATCTATCTCTGTACCAAATTCTATCCCGATCCACACAGTAGTTTTTGCGTGAAAGAGTGACAAACATCACACAACAACAAACTCTGGCGGAAAGCTATTAGAAGTATAAATTTGAGCCTTCCGTTCGGTTAATAACCTGTCCTTGTTCTTACAACTGCATTGCAAGGTCATAGAGGAGAAAATAAACAATTTTCAATCAAAATCTAATCATCTCGAATCGAATCAATGCGGGATTCGTCGCAGACTAACTTCCTACCTCATCAACGATAAAACTCGCTAACGTGTGCTAATCGTGCGAGCGAAGAATTCAATATGTTACGTTTCAAGCCTAAATAATCTGGCCGTGATTATTTTTGTTCTAAGAGCCTTGTGGCTAAATGATTTGTATGCAAAGCAATCCATTATACATACTTACACGTATTTATACAACCCATATAATGTAACAATGATCAGTGGGCACATATCTAAACTACGAACAAGAATTTCATAGAAAAACTCAATAACACTGCTTGACCCGAGAATCAAACCGGAAACCTCGAGCGTAACAGTCGGGGATACGACCGCTATTCGATTCCTGAGATTGTTAACAAATAATTAAAACATTTAAAAGCATTTATAAGCAATTTAGCTATAGGATATACTGTATTTATTTACATTGTTAATTTTTACATAGGTTGATATTAAAATTTGTTACAGTATCAACAGGTTTTCTATAATAACATCGAGTAATTATCCATAAAAAAGAGGTATTTGTTTATACTTTACCATGCTTACGTTCAGAAACGGTACAATTTACATTACATTGAGGGTTTCAACTTAAAAAGCTAGTTTTATGGTGAGATCCAAAACTACTCTTGCACCATATTTTTCCAAAAGAATTTAGCAGGTACTATTCGACAGCTGATTGTTTTGGCCCGCATATGCACCAGTAACTCCAATATGCTCGTACAACTTTATCGACTTTTGTTAAAAATATACAGAATTTCCCAAATATCTTTGCATCTGTTGCCGATAGCACGAAACTTTCAAATTGTACTGAAACAGTGGTTTTATTTTTACATTCATTTTAAAAATGGAACAAAAAGAAAATTGGGTACATTCAGTTTGAAACTGATGCTGTAAAATAGCAAACTATATAAATGCACGCGGTTTGAAATTATAAGCATTGATGAGTTTTTTTTTATTTATTTTATAGCCAGTATAGATAATTTTCTATAGATATTTATTTAGTACGCATATTAATGGTTCTTTATAAATAAAATTTAAAACATTTTGGAGGGCTTAATAAGAGAGGGGTATGATAAAATCTATGAATACTAATATTTTTAGTTTTTCGATAACTCTAATAGGTACTTGTTTTACGTTTTGTATTTGTTGTTGCTTATCTTCACTTTTACTTTTTATATTATGTTATTACTAGCTTTTTGCCCGCGACTTCGTCCGCGTGGAATAGTTACTTTGTTCCATATGAACTTTCATCCCCTATTTCACACCTACAAAGGTTGAAATTTATTAATTATGTTGCCCGCGGCTTATCTCGCGTCAAGAAGTATTATTATTTATTAGGTAAATTTTTTGCAGCTTTAGTTTTGTTTAGCGTGTGTAAAAAACTCAAACAAACTAATACATTTACATCCCCCATCATCCCTTATTTTGTCCCCATGGGGGTTGAATTTATCAAAATCCTATTTAAGCGGACGTCTTCATCATAGCAGCTGTAATCTTTAATTTCAGTTCAATCAGTCGAAAATCTAAGAAGATTTATACAAACTTTCATCCCCTATTTTATCCCCTTGGGGGTAGAATTTATCAAAATCCTTTCCTAGGGGATGTCCACGTCATAGTAGCTATATGCATGCAAAGTCTCAGCCCGATCGGTTTAAAATTGACAAAGTTTCATACAAATTTTCATCCCCTATTTTATCCCCTTGGGGGTAGAATTTATCAAAATCCTTTCTTAGGGTATGTCTACGTCATAGTAGCTATATTCATGCAAAGTCTCAGCCCGATGGGTTTAAAATTGACAAAGTTTCATACAAACTTTCATCCCCTATTTTATCCCCTTGGGGGTAGAATTTATCAAAATCCTTTCTTAGGAGATGTCTACGTCATAGTAGCTATATGCATGCAAAGTCTCAGCCCGATCGGTTTAAAATTGACAAAGTTTCATTCAAACTTTCATCCCCTATTTTATTCCCTTGGGGGTAGAATTTATCAAAATCCTTTCTTAGCGGATGCCTACGTCATAACATCTGCCTGCATGCCAAATTTCAGCCCGATCCCTCCAGTGGTTTGGGCTGTGCGTTGATAGATCACTATGTCAGTCAGTCAGTCAGTCAGTCAGTCAGTCACCTTTGAGTTTTATATATATAGATAGATTAGATATAGATAGAGAGATATTATATTTTGATTAAAGTAATTAACGATTGCAACTGCCTACAGAAACCCTCAGAAAGAGGTAAAATGATAAAATAATCATAATGTTAGGGGCTATAATCGCAAATAGCTCTCTGATATATGAGTTTTGGTAGAACGATATGATCGGTGGGCAATGATTGTTACAATCTGCATCCTCTTGACGATAACTTTGTGAAAGCCGAGAAAGAGAAAACAAATGAAGTATAAGATTGTCTCATATTTATTCCATCTGTGAGCGTTATCCAAGGATCACGCATAGGTTATCTTTCATGGGCATGCGTTGCTATTGGAGCGCTGGACATTGTTTTACTTATGGGGAGTTGGGGACAACCCTGACTTTCAATATGAACAGTTTCGGCGTAAAGCCAATATTGGCCACACTTATTAGACATAAATGGTACAAGTACAGGTTAGACCACAGTATTGGCCTTATACATTGGCCAGTGGGTACGGGTGCCTTTCATCATCATATCAGCTAAAAGATGTCTATTGCTGAACTACAAGAATCGCTCATATGCATCCAACGAGTCTCAGCGGCCCTTACTAGGTTATCTGCCCATCCCGTTGGAGGCCATCCCAGGATGTGCTTTCCAGTACGTGGTCTCCACTAGAGAACCTTTCTGCACCAACGGCCATCAGTTCTACGAACTATGTGACGGGTGCTTTTAGGCCGGTTATACACAAACCTTTTCTAGCTATGAAAATCTATGGTTAATTATTAAATCACTATGGAAGTTTGCTGACAAACTGACAGATACAGCACATTCGGTGTGGGCGTCAGCCGTGCGATACTGAAAATACTATTGTCAGTTTTCTCAACTACATTAATACTGATTTCTGACACTTACACGAAAACTAGACATTAAAATAAAACTACATTTTTACGGATTTTATAGCATTATATTGATATTATTTTAATCTCGACGACGTTAATTAAATTAACTTATAATGCAATGAAAAACCCTAACACAACAGAGGATGTTATCAAAGCTCACGTGAGGCCAAAATATTGATGTTTTTAAACAGCGATTTGCTTAATGGAGACACGCGACATCGATCAATGTGTGGTATTATGATTATACGCAGTTCTGACACCTGAAGCGGCTCCGTGTTTGTCTATACAAACGCTTAAAGACAAAGCATTAAAATTAAGAATGAATCTTTGACCCGCCATGCGTATGCCTCTGCTCTGTAGTTACTTTATACGAAGTACAACAAAGACATTATGGGCCTGTTTCACCACGTTCTGATAAGTTTCCGCGAAATTAATTGGCAGATAATTTCATATAATTTTTGTTCCATTTTTTTATTTATCCAGCGGTTAGAGGCTATCCAGAAGTTTTTTTTTTTTTTAAAACGGGTCCTAAATATAATAAAATAATAACTGTCGTGTTCTATTTTTCCTTGTGACACTTGGGTCCAGTTTTTTATTTGTTGTTGTCTAGTTAATTATATTGATTTGAAAAACAAATAAAAAAAATACCTTTAACTATTTTATTGTAAAGAAGTAGTAATTAAGTTTGTGCAGTGGATTGCGTGCTCCAGTTCTTTTGACAGCCATTATTGTCAAATTATTGACGTCTCGTGACAGTTTCCCTATAAAAGAAACTGAATATTTTATGATAGCTACATAAAATATTTTCAGTAGGTATAATACTATACCTACATAGTATTATATACCTAGTACCTACTGATGATCTTTTAATAGGTTTATGGATTTAAAAAAATAAATTTCACAATCTTCAATTACACTATTACAGCTTGTTTAATTCATACTTACTTAAAGTGTTGCAAGTTTGCAACAATATTAGAGGTTAAAATAACGTGTTGTTTACATAGTACATTGTAACCGTTGCTAACATTACTAGTGCGTCTAATGATGACCTGTTGTGAACTTGCTACACGAGTCGACGTGATGACGACGCTAATTAAGTGGCTGGTACTTAATTAGTACATTTTTAAGAACCCTTATCTACTTGTACAAACTTGTGATAATGTTTTTTTGTCATTGCCATAAGAAACCCATAGCCCCAATATTAAAATTATAGAACTGCTGATACTTCCGAAACAATTTTTAGGGTACATTAATTGCGGGTTAATTGCACTATTTAATTTATATTTTTACGCACTTGGTGAGTTGTTACCAGATCTGTTAATTCTGTTATCAATCATTCATTGATTTAAGAGTTGGTTTAGAAGCTTCACCAAAACAGCGTTCACTATATGATACACGTAAACATATGGCGGGCCGCATGTCACAATGACATCCAAGAACTTGTTCCCAAAATGGTTTTTTCTAAACCGAAATGAACTAGTCCGCAATCAGCTAAAAAACAAATGCTATGCGATACTAACAAAGATGGCGTTAGTGTTTCTTTGTATGGCGAACGCGTAAAGTGTTCAAATGTTCGGACGGCCCTATCTTTATTAGTGTTTAAATCAATAGTCAAAACATTAAGGAAAAGAAAACAATAACAACTCCTACTGATGATTACCTAAAAGTCTCAGTTATGAAGACTCATTCTCGTCTCAATAAAGATTAAGAAGGACGCATTTCTCAGAACCGTTGATACGAAGTGTACGAGATATCTTTTATCACTAGATGACAGGTATCATGATATCAGCTGTTGATACGTCTCATAATTAATGTAATAACGTCGAAAAAAAAAATCAAAGACGAAGTTCATATCAATTCCGCTTATTCCGATTATGAATAGGTATTATTGCAATTTTATATCGATTGCAAGGGAAACGTTTCGTTAACATCTATGTGTTGCATATTTTGTGCATCGCTAGATGTAAATGAAATTAAATCTAGGACAAAAAATAACAAAGTCATTGATTTTTAAGTTTCTACTATTTAGTGCGGGTTTTAGTCGATATGAGTCTATCATACCTTGCTGCCTCCCTAGCTGGTAATCCGGATTTACCGCACCAACAAAATGGTATCGTGGATAATAAACCACGGATTAAAATGTCAAAAAGGTGCATTTGTAGACGCATATCTTATTGCAGTAGTCATCATCAGTCAAGAAGTCAATATTGATAGATAAAGTCGATGCGATTTTCCTTATTACTTGAATTACATTTTCACTTACCATAATATTTTATAAGTGGTAGGTAGTTGTTTGTACGTATACTACTTATTATAAATGTATGGATTATTTAATAACATTCTATATTTATATTTAATATTATTATAGAATGCTTTGTTTTCTGTAAACTACATAGTGATACTGGTAATTACATTACCTAATTTACCATTATAAATCACTACATAGTATAAAACAAAGTTGCTTTCTCTGTCCCTATATCCCTATGTATGCTTAAATCTTTAAAACTACGCAACGGATTTTGATGCGGTTTTTTTAATAGATAGAGTCATTGAAGAGGAAGGTTTATATGTATAATACATACATATTATAGTACAGAAAATACAAGATATTCAAACCCATGCGAAGCCGGGGCGGGTCGCTAGTATACATATAAAACGATTTTAACTTTTGTTAGCAGTAATGGATTCTACTGACTCTACCTTCATAAGGTCTTCCTTACCGCTTCGTCTTTAGCAATGTCAGTACACGATGCACCAATGGAGGGCCAACACGCTGAACCCAATCTGTATTCAGCCCAAGTATTGGTCATTAAGATTGGCCAACATTTTCTAAACTACAAAACTGTTTATATTGAAAGTCAGGGTCGTTTTCCGACAACAGTGTCCAGCGCTCCAATATTCAACGCATGCACATGATAGATAACCTCCGCGTGATCTTTAACTCTCACAGATTGAATATGTTAGTCAGACGTGCGCGGGACTTTCGTGGAATACCGACCAACTTTCTCGGACTGTACGTACAGTATGAATTGGTTCTTGCTCTCACTTGGTTGACGAAGACTGGCAATTATTTCTATGATTCATATGAGGTTGTCATGATTGTGAAACCAACCAAGCTTAGAACCATTTTCAGTGGCCCTAGGGTCGGTTCCATCAGTTGTTAATTAGTTTTTTTTTTACATAAACATAAAACACAACACCACTCCTGTATTTCCTGAAGAGCTAGGTAGAGGTATACCCACAGTCACACCACCCCATGCTCAAAGTTTGAAGTTGTCCCCACAGGGGACAACTTCAAACTTTGAGCAGTTACTGAGAATTTCATAGAAAAACCCAATAACAGTGCTCAACCCAAGACCTCGAGTATAGCAGTCGTGCTTACAACCACCAGGCACAAGGCAGTCCGTCTTAATGTTCACCGACATCTTTGGTTTAAGCTGTGGGTTGTCTGCCAATCAGTCAGGCTGATACCACACTATGCGAGCTAAGCTGGGAGCTATGCTCGGAGCAATGCTTGTCTACAAGAAGGGGAAGTACGTAGCTTACAGTATGACTACCTGCGATAGTTGCCAATACGTTTGTACTAGGATCACTGACTAATTAATATTATTTATTTAATTGGGCCGCCCTAAGAGCACCCAGATTGCTTTTTAGCAGTAAGCGAGGCTCCTAGCAGTGAAGCTCTAGCCTATGTTAGAGTTATTAAAGTAGATGTTAGGTAGTATAAAAATAATTATAAGACCAGTAGAGTAATGACAGTTTGTGTTCAAGCAAATCAAGTACCTGTCAACGCGCTTATTACCTTGAAAAAATATCATTTTCTATGTTATTCTAACAATGTTGATGAACTAGTTTAAGGTAAGTAGCAATCACAGCATTTTAAAGAAACTGTGCCAGATATTATTCGATAAACTGTTTTTTGTGTTATGAATTAAAAGTTCTAGGAAATTAGGCCTATATTATAAAATTTTATTGATTCAGTTTTTTTTGTAGTCATGTATTTGTATGATTCAAATAAGTTATGCTCTATATAAAACTAGACTTTTACATTTGCCCACAACAATACAAAAGTTATATTTCTGACTCTTTTTTTACCCGACTGCCGGAGGAGGGTTATGTGTTTGACGCGTATGTATGTTTCTTCGATTAGTTAGAAGCAAAATGTACGTCGTACTTACTTTACGTAATTAAAATTATTCGTTTATAGAACATGAATGCACGTTTGGTACAGTGATTAAGGTGGCCGGCCAGTTCATCACTAGTCACTACACTCATTACCGTTGCGCTAAGTGTCGTGGGTTTGATTTCCGCTCAAGAAATATTTGTGTTGTTGAAATAGGTAGTCTTTGCGTGTGGGTGTAAGTACTTTGTGTCGGTTAATTGTATTTTTAAAATCGAGAAAGAGGTTGTTCCTTAATCGTCTGAGGCTTTTTTTAAATGACAATATTAGGAACTTATACAAACAGAGCCTAGGTCCTAAGCGCGAATGCTACCCTTGAGGCCTTGGGTTCAATTCAGGTCGAGTAAAGTGTTATTTTCGCTATGAAATTCACAGTTGCAGCAGCACGGAGTATGGATTTGTGCCCGGTTTAGTACACCTCTGCCTTATCCTTCGGGGAATACAGCCGTGATGACCTATCCTAGTAAAACTAAGAGTGAGAACTTACTACTTAAAACTATATTCCAATACCTATAACTAATTTTCTTGTAACCTGAAACATAGCTAGAGCATAATATAATACAGATTTTATTACACTATGGCTCAAGTAAACTACAAACCACGTAAGCAATGAACTTTGTCTCCGCCGAGGCGCTAAGCGTCATGTTTCTCAAATGTTCTATTTTGCATGCGTTCCACACGACACCGCAAACTAGTGACTTTTGCAATCATAGCCTGCCTACAATGTATTGAGCAACCTTCTATTATTTACACAAGTAATACCTAATATGTTTTTATGTCCACTCTTGCAATATTCGAACCTATTCATTGACTTTTCGTAGTGTCAGTGAATTCGCGTGACTGCTTGAAATAAATACTTGAATCAATGCGTATTAAGCACAGTGGTAATTAAAGAAAAGTCTCTATAGTTACTGTTCTAGAACTTGTCTAAAGGCTCATGCCTTGAAAATAGTAAAAGAAAATAGTAAAGTTCCTAAATTGACTCTTTGGACTTTAGTCTGAATGATTCCTTTTAAGATTAGGGGCCTTTTACACAATATTAAGATGTATCTACCCGCCAGATAAATTCAAACATTTTTTAGATAAAATTATCTGCCAAGTTATTTTACGGGGACGTACTAGGAGGTGATGAAACAGGCCCTTAAGTCTTGTTGGACAAATGTAATATTTTTCGTCGCTTCTCAAAAATATCTTACCGTGAAAAATGTATGCGTCAAGCCATCCTGAAAAGATGAAATTAAATATAAAAGTTTCAAGTTTCAAACCTTTTACGTTGTTTTTGCACTCTACAATTCGGGTCTCATAGTTTCATTTACATAAAATAGCTCGCAATTGCGTTAAAATAGCATAATTAATTATTATATTAAGAAATTTGTAAATTAAAATGACAAAAAAATATAAATTAAATCAAGATATAAAAAGTTTTTTAATCCTTATTTTAATAAATATTCCCTAAATAATTTAATTCTGAAAATAATTGAACGGTAAAGTAAGTAGTAGTAAAATATGTAATTATAAAGAAAAATGAATACACCTAGCCGTTGTCACGATACGGACGTAAATATTATTACTGTTATATTATCTTTATTTCGTGATATAAAAATAATGAAAAAGGCATTAGAAAAATAAATAAAATGTTTACAGTCACGATGTTGACATTTTATTGTATACACTCGTTGCCCACGAGTATTAAAGATAGGGCACCGATCTAGGTCGCACAGTTGAATGACGTGATAGAGTCGTATTCGGCTACCTAGTCTTTAATATACCTCCAAACAACGAATTACAGACACAAAAGTAAATTAATTTATTATTTTCTGCATTTGGTAGTTAATACATAATAATATACAGGGTGAAGAATGCGGAGATGAGTTTATGAAAAGAAGCTCTATAAAATAGGAAATGGTAATTATATCAAATAAAGCAACTACAATTATATGCTGACAAACTGAAGCTCATTGTATGTCATTACCATTTTCTGTTTTATAGTCATCTCCATGTTGCCACTAAAAATACAAAAACTTAATTAAGTGTAACAGTAGTTTTGGTTTCAATTCCTGTCCACGTGCCTTACCCTTATCGTGTTGTTATTGTTTGCAGCGTAAGCGGGTGGGCGCGCGCACGGTGGCGGCGGAGGCGGCGCGGCGCGAGCGCGCGCGACTGTAAGCGCTCGCCGACGCCCGAGGATCATGCGCGCAGTCCCATCGCGCCGCGCAGCAAGACCGCGCGCATTATGCTCAACATGAAGCTAAAGGAGCGCCTCGCGCTCGCCATCAGCGCCTTCCTCGTACTCTTCACCCTTATGCTCGTCGTAGACCTGCAAATGGACTATGGCATCTCCGGGCACAGGGTACCCCTCCACGGACGCGTCCGTATGGGAGACGTAGAAGATAAAGGCCGGTCAGCGTACATAGAATTTCGGAAGCGGTTCCTACAGAAAAGGTTTGTGTTGTGATTTAGTGGCATTTCTGAGAATTGTTTTGCTTTTTATGTGTTATTGTGACAACATCTGAATGGAAGAATTTTTTGCGTTGCGAGAACTACGAGCCGGTAAGTGCAGTGTTTAGTTAATAAGTTCTTCGATTTTATGAATGAAAACATTACTTTTTATTTTTTCTAATTTTAAAAGAACACAGACGTATCTTGTTCCTAAGATATAAACTGTGACAGGTAATTTCCACATAGACTTCTCAATCAAAATTTATCTTATCAAATACAACAATGACCCTTTGATTGCGCTGGAAGATGACTACAGCGCACGATAATATTTATACAATTTCTATAAAATCGAGTTTTAATAACTTCGGAATATTTTCTTAAATCGTTAGCTATTATACGAAATATTTCAACCATCTGCTATGACTAAGACATGACTTAATTATAATTAAGTGTATTAATTAAAGACTTCATATTACACAAATACTCATAGCGGCAACCAACATGTAGTATAATATAAATTATATATACCTACATAAAATATTATTATAAATATTGTAATATTTAAGCGCATTCTATAAGTAGCCTATGCAAATTGTTATCGTTTATTTTCGTCATGTTTACTTGTTTGACAGCATCTTCATAGATAACAGTCTGATCCGGACAATGAGCGTATACAAATCTTTAAAACATAATTTTATAAAACTATTATGAATCAATATCTACTTAATTTTTCTTTGGTGATTACTTATGTTGGAATTAATTTTAACCATCACACTATAAGATAGATTACTCAAGAGAATTTCTATTTAATTTTCGTGGAAAAAAATATTCATACCTATAAGTATACATAAGTATTATTTATATTGCTATTAATTATATTTTTAACTAAACGTTTAAAACTAAAAATAACTGTTTTAAGTCCGATTTATTTATATTGAATTGAATTGATTAAGCTAATTGTTTACAAAAAAACTATTATCATTATATACAATTATTATTCTACGTCCATTAAGATAAATACATACTAAACGCCGGTATGCCCCGATAAAATATCATAACTTTGGTCGACCTAGGAATCAAATCCAGAAACATACGCTCAGCTGCCGCATTTGGGACCGCTAGACCAAAAGTCAGTTCTATTAGATAAAATTTCGATACTTATTTATGTAACACACCATTACTTTTGTATTCTTTGAAGGGTTTGGCAGAGGTGTGCTAATGTACACCATTTTTGTG
Source organism: Acronicta psi (assembly GCA_946251955.1). NCBI lineage: Eukaryota > Metazoa > Arthropoda > Insecta > Lepidoptera > Noctuidae > Acronicta > Acronicta psi. The sequence goes on along the minus strand of OX276477.1, from coordinate 10,082,296 downwards.
GGTGCAGAAAATCCTAGGATATCCCTGCCACCTGGGGATTGTTAGGTTATTGGGTTTTTATATCAAATTTTCTCTACCAGCTCGGAGTTGGGATTTGTGCTCGGTTAGCGGCAATAAGCTCGCCCCTCATCCATGGGTGCTAAATATAAGAATACGAATAAATTTATTTACTAAAAAGTTAACATTTCCATACATTGTTTACTTTTACATATTATATAGTAACATTATTATTTAATAGTTAAACAATTATAGTTATAGTTTTTTCTGTGGCCTCCACACTAGGCGGATTGTGAGTGTACCTACATTAGTACAGCTCTGCCCAACCCTTCGGGGAATACAAGCTTGGTGGTAGGTTATGATATTATGATTGATATGTTTATTAATAGATAGATTAAAAAGTCTTTCTTCTAACCTTGGCCTGTAGACAAGTTGCAATTTGAAATTCGAATCGACAAACGAATAGAAAAAAAAATTATGGTAATGACACAAGCTTTTGACAAATCGGGCCGTCACTAACGTCATTTCCATACATTTTCTTTTTACTCGTTTGTCGATTCGAATGTCAAATTGCAACTTGTCTAAGCCGCTTATTTATTGAACAAACAGCAAACTGTCTTAATAAATTGAACTCTACCAAATGAGGTGAAAATAATTTAAAAGCAATTGAGCACTATTAAATCCTCCAATTTGTTCTTAAGATACAGATTACAAAAAACAGTCCGTCAGATAATTGTATGTTAATCACTGGGTTCTGCGCACTTACCTAATCACTTTTTAATATCTCATAAATAAATAGTGATGAACGTAGTATACCTTCAAGCCTGCATTCTTGATGGTTCAGGCAGAGCTTTAAATCCACACCCACCTGTAAAGGCTGTGTGTTGCAAACCCACAATTCACTTGTATATTTAAGATTCTATGTAGTGGCTGGCCTACTTAAACCTATGTGTAAAACTGTTAATCCAGGATTTAATCTATGAGATCCACATCCACGGATGGAAATGACAAGCTTTCGACAAATGGAGCTGTCACTAATGTCATTTCCATACATTTTGTTTCTATGCTGATTCGAATGTCAAAATGCAACGTGTCTAGCCCCTCCAAGTGGCAGAACCATGGAGAATTTTCACATTGCAAAAAAGTTTAGGATGACTATGTGTTGTTGTGTAGGTGTAATGCATAGGAGCTCTCATGGTAGCTCCTTCTTGTAGTTTCAGGATATCTTCATAATGAACAGCCACTTGTGGTTTAAATGCGACATAAACTCTTCTTTTATAGCGCAAAGTATGCACAATAACTTCACATGAAAGCTAAAAAAGATAGTTCTGATGTTCAATGGGACTTAAAATTTTAATAAAGAGGAGCAAATCAAGTTCTACTTACAATACGCGGCACACTATTAGCTGTTTCATAAACGTATACATTGCAGAAGAATTTAAAAACAATAAATAACTTCCTAGTCGGTTTTATCAACCGATTGATATTCATTAGTATTACAGTAACTACAAACTTATCAGTCTCAAAATCAAAATACGTATAAACCATAATAAAGTGTAGGTGCACGGTTCCAAATTAGTCATTTCCTATCGAGAAGAACCGGCAAGAAACTCTATAATTATTCTTTTTACAGTCTAGTATATTGGTTGCAATCGAAAGTGCTGAGCTAGAGGTTTCCGGGTAGGTCAAATCATTGTGTTTTTATTAAATTCTTCAATTTCAGTAGTAAGTTGTTTAGATTTGGATCCGGTTAGCAAGCAAGCAATTATGCTTGCCCCTGCTGTCCCGAAACAATGCAAAAAATGTAGAGAACGGCCCATATTATTTTAGCACACAAGGATAGGGTTCTAAGAATCAAGATAATTGTGAACTTCATTGGCCTTTAGTAGCTCCGTCTCCAATAATTTGTAAACAAATCTGTTTACAATTGATAACGAGATTTTCATGGACTGATGTAATGGATTTAAGTAAGATGTGTTATGTATCTCTTAGTACATCATTCATTTAATAGGGTTCGTGCATTAGGGTAATATAACGGTTATGGCTGAACCTAATGTTCCGATTGAACGAATTGAATTGATAGACAGGTATACATTTTAAATAGACTACATAACATACAATAAACGGACAAACCGCACTGTGTTTAATTCCACATGTTTAGTTGTTTACATACATCAGCTGCTACAAATGTATTCTTCTTACCAAGATAATCTGAGATATCTAAGAAATCTTTCTGACGATAAAACCTATCAATTAAATTATCAATAAATGTAGAGAACAGAGCAAGAGGCCAAGACGTTTTTTTTATTACAGAAGCAAAAAAAAAAATTAAACTTAAAAACTTTTCAAAGAGCCAGTAGCAGTTTAGCAAACAGACTATCCGAAAATAAACGAGATCCTAAACGCATGAGTCTACACAACATTATAAAAAAATCTGTGATATAATGTCAAATGAGTTCGATAGCATAATTTTTTCGTATAATTATCTCAACACAAACAACTGTAGACTTTGTGTACATAATATTGTACGTTATCGCCACATTCTAGATACTAAGATAACATTAGTTATTTGGGTACTATCATTATGGTTGACTTATCTCGGTAATCGATACAGTTATCAAATATTTCTTGCCAACCTTAGTACATATGTTTTTTTATTCATCATTTACTGGATTTATACTAATATGTATGTTGTAATTTTGATGATTAGGTATACAACCTACAGTGACCGTAATCCCATGATGCGAAATTTTCAAAAGCTACACCTCTGCCCAACCCTAATTCGTAGTCCAGTGGTCCACCTCAAGCCAAAGAAAAGCTTGGTAGACCTCTTTTGATGAATCATAATAGAAAAGTGCATATACGTTGCTATGAATTCTAAATTTGAATTGATTCCAGAGAAATTGTTTTTGACTCCCATCGAAACGAAAAAAAGAGTTTCTCGTGGAGATCTAAATCTCTAAAGTACCAGTAAGGAAATTCAAGTTCTCAAGAAAATTGCCAGTGAAGTGTGACCGATAAACACTGCAGTAATTTACGTTTTACTAATATTGCTTTGATCACATTAACAAAAGAGGTGTATGGTTTTCTGTGGTGCGTGCTAGACAGCTACTTATGATTCTATGCGAGTCTTCAGACCAAATCGAAGGTCAGACCATAGGCATCGTGTGAGGATTAACAAAATGGTCGATGAGTTGTCGACTTGTCCCCATTTAAAGCAATATAAGTGCTAAGTATAGACATTATAGGCTATATCTGTATGAACCGTTGTTGATAATGGTAGGTAATAAATACATACAAATACCTACGTCACTAACATCACTGATTTAAATACTAAAGATAGGGTCGCCCAAACATTTGACATTCGCGTTGGTCATACACAGACACATACATTAACGCCATCTTTGTTAGTATCGCATGGTGTTTGTTTTTTACCCGATCACGCACTGTAGTTCACTTCAGTTTAAAGTAGACCTTTTTGGGTAAACTACAGAACTGATTTTGAAAATTCTTTCACCAGTAGAAAACTACATGATTTTTGAGCATAATTATTTTATTGTGATGCTTCCCACGGAATTGGAAAAAAAAATGAACCCGAATCGATACTAGCGTTCACCGCAGCTAGTGAAATTCTTATAAAATTTCTAGCCGACCCGATAAACGTTGTTTTGCCATACCCCTAAATGGGGGTATCATTTAGGGGTATGAAATATAGATGTTGGCCGATTCTCAGACCTACCCGATATACACACAAAATTTTATACAAATCGGTCCAGCCGTTTCGGAGGAGTGGTAACAAACACCGCGACACGAGAATTTTGTATACATACTAGCTGTCCCGGCAAACGTTGTTTTGCCATATAGGGGTGGGTCATTTTAGGGGGATGAAAAATAGATGTTGGCCGATTCTCATAGATACCGGATAAGCACACAAAATTTCATACAAATCGGTCCAGCCGTTTCGGAGGAGTATGGCAACTAAAACTGTGACACGAGAATTTTATATATTAGATTAGATAGTATATTTTATGTAAGTTCCTTACGTATGTAAGTCATAGCCATTTAACTGATAAGCAGCACGTGAAATAAAAGAATACATTTTAAATATGTCAAGAGGATAAATCAATATAATTTTCATTAATTATCATTAATTAATTGATTAATTTTCATTAATTAATTGATAATTACATTGTTAGTTATACATAGTAAAGGTATTATATTCGTGGTTTTCTCTGTACCATCACGCTTGTATATCCCTAAGGGTCAGACAGAGATACACCCACAGTTCTCCGGTATGTTTAGGTCCTATTTAAGGGGACGAGTCTATTGCCATCAACAGGGCACGAATTGAAGCTCTTATGTGGGGCTGGGAATTCCACAGAAAAAAACAATAATTTCTCAACCCAGGAATCAAACCCAGGACCAGGTTAATGAGGTATTTCTTCCCAGAAGTGGGTTACTATTATTTTTTGACATACATTATTTTATACATAAGAGGAATTTCCTGCCACAGAGTTACAATTACCGAGCTGCTACCGAGAATTTCATACAGAAATCTATAGATTTAAATATTGTACTTAGATAAGTCTATTTAAGTATTATGTGCGATAGATCGATCCTTTTGTTTAAATTAATGTGTACCTAATTCTGAAAATTCTCGATTTTTTGTGATCTATGTAATTATTTTTCTATCTTCTACCTAGAAATTCTATTTACCATATTGCTGTATTTTTTACAAATATTTTTTAAGTACTTTTAATAAATCCTAGCAAAGAAGCACACGGTTTTTTAAATTATGATTTCGTACATTCAAGTCAATGCATTTCATCAAAACCGATCCATTGTTTAATGACAGTTTTCGTGAAGGAAACAATACTATATTACGTTCGTTAATTTTTGTCTTCGGCTGTGCAAATATCAGAGTCAAATAAATGAAATATGATTCGGGTACAATATTCCTCGGTTTAACAATGGCGTCGAACAACAGTACATAATAGGCTTAACATAAACGCTAAGAGCATAATATTTGCATGTCTGACAATATTATGGCCTTATGCCTACGTCTAAGCAAGCAAGGTGATAGCCTACTGTCCATTAAGTGGTTCCATTGGACTACGAAGTAAAAGGTTTCGAGTTAGAATCCAAGGCACCCTACACTAGGCATGTGTCATTGACGGTTTTTTGGTTAATGTAATGTAACTGTTATTCATTAATGGTCAACAGTTTAAAAAAACTGTTAAATTAATAACAGGTGTTGAATGTTCAACGGTAGCGTTTAGCGTTAATTTATGTCAACGTTTTCAATCATTGACAATGAAAAGTTGATAATTTAGTTGCAAATATTTATTAAAGATTTCATTTGAAAAGAATTAAAAAGAAATGACATTCCCTTCGTACTTTTTCTAAGCTTAGGACTCTTCTTCTCAGTCGTTTCGCTCTTGGCAGAGCGGTCGTGGTCACGTTGAGGCGTCCACTTTAGTGTTAGAGGCGGACACAGCTCTCTTCACAATCTCCTGCCATCTCTCTCTGTTTGCAGACTGTCTGGTGCAGTCTGACACACGGTTTCCCACTGCGGATTTCACTTGATCAGTCCAGCGCATAGGTGATCTGCCACGTGATCTGGTTCCCTCTACTTTTCCTTGCACGACCAGCCGTTCTATTGAATTGTTATCACGTCTAGAGACATGTCCAAAGTACTGTAGTATGCGCGTCTGTACTATGGCTGATAGACGCTTTGTGATGCCGAGTTCCTGGAGTATGGACACGTTGGTGCGAAACTCTGTCCACGATATGCCGAGCATTTTCCTCCAGCACCACATCTCTAGAGCATCTATCTTCCCCTTTTCCAACTCACGCACTGTCCATGTCTCAGCCGCGTAAAGAAATATTGGGAATATCAGCGTTCGCATGAGTCTGACTTTAGTGGCTTTGGTGATGTTGCGATTCCTCCACACTTTCTTTAATTTCTCCACCGCGGTCCTAGTTACAGCCATACGACGCTTTACTTCATCCACGCAACCACCATTGTTTGAGATTAAGGCCCCAAGATATACGTAGGCTTGAACCACGTCGCAGTTCGCAATCTGTGTAACTTCTGGCGAGTTGTCGTTGACGCGGTCCACGATCATAATCTTGGTCTTAGATCGGTTAATCTTAAGTCCAAACGTTAGGCTTACGCGCTCCATCTTGTGAAGTAATTCCTGCATGAGGTCCGCGTTACTCGCAAATAAGGTGGTGTCGTCTGCGTATCGTAAGTTTGAAATCTTGTATCCACCAATTACAACACCATCGTTCCAGCCTTCGAGAGTGATTCGCATTATAAGCTCGGTGTAGATGTTAAACAGCAAAGGTGAAGTTATGCATCCTTGTCGCACACCCGCACTTGGGTGGAAATTATCTGAGAAGACGTTATCTGTCCGCACTGATGCTGTTCCTCCTTCGTAGAGACCTCTGAGCAGGTGTACGAGGTGTTTAGGTGTGCCCATGTCCAGTAGTGTTTTCCACAGCGTTGGCCATTTCACCGAGTCGAACGCTTTAGAGAAATCAACAAAGCATATGTATGTTGGCTTGTTGAATTCTCGAGCCTTTTCGATAATTTGACGAACGATGAGGATTTGCTCGCGGGTTCCTTTGCCTTTTACAAAACCGGCTTGTTCTGGCGCAATTTCTCTGGACAAGTATGATTTCAGTCGTTCGTTTATAATATGCAGCATTATTTTACTCGAGTGTGTTATTAGAGCAATGAGTCGAAAGTTGCCACATTTCTTAGTCGAACCCTTTTTATGAAGAGGAGTAAAAATTGAGTGAGTCCATTCTGAAGGCCATTTGCCTGTGAGCCATATCTTGTTGCAGATGGTATAGAAGATATGAACGCCATGTTCTCCCATTGCTCGAATAGTTTCGATGGGAATTTCATCTTTCCCTGTAGTTTTTCCATTCTTAAGATGTTGAATAGCGGCTCTTACTTCTGATTCAAGGATACTTGGCTCCAGCATATCACTCGTAGGCTCCGTGGGTGCAAAACTTTGCGACTGAGGATCTTCAAACAAGGACTGACAGTAGTTCCTCCACACTTCTAAATTTTACATATGTGCATTAGAGTTGATTCTCAGAAATAAATTTTTTTATTAAATAAGCCGTTGACGAAAATTAACAGATTAAATTTTCAACCTGTTATTTCATTGATGAATAACGGTTAATGAAAAGTCGTTAAAAAAACAGTTTATTGATTCAACGACCACCCTACACCTATAAATTATTACGCGCAGGAAAACATCATGAGGAAACCTGCATGCCTGAAAGATTTTCACGTAGATATGTGAAGTCGGCACGCAATAAGCTACCGTGGTGGATTATAGCCTAATCCATTCTAAAAAGAGACCAGTGTCAACAGTAAGATACGTGTTTATGAAACAAATTAATATGAAAAGATTTCACTGACTAAGCATACCTTGTTATCGTCTGTTTTATTCTTCAACTTAATCTATACTAATATTATAAAGAGGAAAGATTTGTTTGTTTGTTTGTTTGTTTGTAATGAATAGGCTCCGAAACTACTGGACCGATTTCAAAAATTCTTTCACCTTTGGAAAGCTACATTATCCCCGAGTAACATAGGCTATATATCATCACGCTACGAATAATAGGAGCGGAGTAGTAATGAAAAATGTAGCAAAAACGGGGAAAAAATTATAAGACCACGCGGGCGAAGCCGCTGGCGGGAAGCTAGTTATTGATAAAGAACTTTATTTTTGCTAGTCTATAAATAAATAAAAGTATTATCATCTACTTATGTAGGTACTATAATTAATCCATAACTATTATTAATCCACTTTAAGTAGATAACTCAATGATATTTTATCAGAAATGTTGGTATTATATTTAATTAGGTAATTGTTTTTTTAAAGATTGTTACCATAGCTACAATAAAATATAATAAAAGAATATAGACCTCTAATTGGTTTTTAGAATGTTAAGATAAATTAGCATGGTAATTAGAAATTAATAGGTACTGCGTGGAATTCATTCAATACAGGTTATTAGTAAATGATTAGCGATATGGTAATCATGATTATAGAGGGTGAAGTGCTTCATTAGCATAGTGATTGTAAGCGAGAGGTTCTGGGTTCGATTCCTCCATGTTGCTACTACTAACCACGTTAATTTTCATTTTCCCAATCCTGTGGGAATTTCCCCAATTTTCTTGTAGGTCTCCTGAGTTTCAAGTTTCCCTAGGGTTTTGAGATTTCTATAGTTACTCACTTAGTTTATTCTATACCTATACCAATATTATATAAAATTAATGGAATCAGGCGTTACTTTGCGGAAATCTATGACAAAAAAGTTCATTGCAATTTTTTTTTTCCAATATTATATCTTTCACCATTAGTAACCGTTCAATTCGTTCGTTACAATCAAGCAACTGTTGGACTTCTGCAAAGCAATCAGAAGATTCGCGACGCCGAGCGCCAGTAACCTATGAAGGGATCCACCAAAAATGGGGAACTGGGCGATATAATCCCAACAAGAGGACTGATCGCCCGCCTGCGCCGCCGCAGGCGTCCCCGAAGATAAATAGAATATAATTAGTAACCGTTAGAAATGTATCTTTATTGTTGTAAATTGAAATGATTTGTATGGTTGTTATGAGTCGTTGTCGAGAATTTGTGACTCGAAAACTACTGGACTGATTTGAAAAATTATTTCACCATTAGGAAGTATAGGCCTTTGCCCTGCAGTGGGACGGTCAAAGCTGAAATAATCTATACTAATATTATAAAGCTGAAGAGTTTGTTTGTTTGAACGCGTTGATCTCAGGAACTACTGGCCCGATTTTGAAAAATTCTTTCAGTGTTAGATAACCTGTTTAATGAGGAAGGCTATAGGCTATATATCATTACGCTACGACCAATAGGAGCGGATTAACAATTGAAAATGTTACAGAAACAGGGAAAACATAACCTTCTACGGGAATGAAGTTGCAGGCAAAGGCTATACTTAAATAATAATTAGAAAGCTACATCTTTTCCGAGTAACATAGCGGGCGAAGCCGCTAGCGGAAAGCTAGTCTCTTATATAAACAGCGCCTGCGATTGACAATATCAAATGACATTGCCATTTTCCAAATATTACTCTTGGAATTAATAAACCACAAAAGGATTGTGGTTTGTAAAACGGAACGCGTGGGTAGGGTCTATATTTCACCTTGTCTACTGACATTGTCACGGAAAATTTCGCAAGTAAATGGTAATTTGCACCAGCTCGGTCTGGTATCACTAAGGTCAAGTTAATTATATAGGCGTATAAAATGCATTCTCTGAAACAGCCATTTGTTATCAAGTAATTAAAAAAAGAATAGACCCTCCCTATTACACTTACACACATCCCTTTTACATGGGACCTAAACATACCGGCAATCATCATCATCATCATCATGGAGAACCCACTCCTGTGTGGGTTCGGTTTCCACACCTAGTCCTGCAGTGGACCATTATACGTGAACATATTACTTACGACAAACTCTTCTGCCTTTTCCTTCAGGGTATACACGCGTGATAGATGGATATTCCATACCACTGTTGTTGAATACGTGCGCTCTGGGTAAAAAAAATATTTTTTTATTTATTTATTAAAAAGGGATCTCTATCAAGAGATACATTATGCAAGGAAGTTGTAGATGTTATGCTTTCTCACTTAAGAGATCACGAGATGCAAAATTATTTCTTAACATAAAATGAAAATTACAAAACAACGCCAAATTAATCACACAACAGAAACACTAATTAGGATTACATGATATTAAAATTAAATAAAGGGAATGCCAGGAACGGTTATAAACTTTTATTACCATAAAATCTACGATGTGCTTGCTGTGTGTTACGCAGGGTCGTCATTTGTTTGGACCACTATAAAATCTCAAGATCGGACTGTGAAATGACCATTTTTAAACCGTAGTATATTAAGGCAAAAAAACTTTAAGGTCATATTTATTTGTTATGCCTTGTTATTAACATATTGCACAGTGAAATAATTTGCAGAAATAATCAAATTATGGAAATCAGTCAACACAAACAATAAACAACTGTCAAGGCAAATTCATTCAAGATGTCACAATCTCATGGCAAGTGTGAAAAAAATATTTCAACATATATATCTTGTTTTATTCATTAGAACTTTTAGCGGTAGAGCTGTGAAAAAGTAATTACATATATGTAGATAAACATACACATATGTGTTACTGTTTGATTGCATAAATTTTAGAAAACTCGCTGTGTATTGAACTGACGCCCGGCTTGATAAAATTATATATTACATGAGTTTACAGGTGCTCAAACGGAAATCAACCTCTTTGAATCTAAAACTAAATGAAGACTTCTTTGATGACTATGTTTAGGTCCTATTTAAGGGGACGAGTCTATTGCCATCAACAGGGCACGAATTGAAGCTCTTATGTGGGGCTGGGAATTCCACAGAAAAAACAATAATTTCTCGACCCAGGAATCAAACCCAGGACCAGGTTAATGAGGTATTTCTTCCCAGAAGTGGGTTACTATTATTTTTTGACATACATTATTTTATACATAAGAGGAATTTCCTGCCACAGAGTTACAATTACCGAGCTGCTACCGAGAATTTCATACAGAAATCTATAGATTTAAATATTGTACTTAGATAAGTCTATTTAAGTATTATGTGCGATAGATCGATCCTTTTGTTTAAATTAATGTGTACCTAATTCTGAAAATTCTCGATTTTTTGTGATCTATGTAATTATTTTTCTATCTTCTACCTAGAAATTCTATTTACCATATTGCTGTATTTTTTACAAATATTTTTTAAGTACTTTTAATAAATCCTAGCAAAGAAGCACACGGTTTTTTAAATTATGATTTCGTACATTCAAGTCAATGCATTTCATCAAAACCGATCCATTGTTTAATGACAGTTTTCGTGAAGGAAACAATACTATATTACGTTCGTTAATTTTTGTCTTCGGCTGTGCAAATATCAGAGTCAAATAAATGAAATATGATTCGGGTACAATATTCCTCGGTTTAACAATGGCGTCGAACAACAGTACATAATAGGCTTAACATAAACGCTAAGAGCATAATATTTGCATGTCTGACAATATTATGGCCTTATGCCTACGTCTAAGCAAGCAAGGTGATAGCCTACTGTCCATTAAGTGGTTCCATTGGACTACGAAGTAAAAGGTTTCGAGTTAGAATCCAAGGCACCCTACACTAGGCATGTGTCATTGACGGTTTTTTGGTTAATGTAATGTAACTGTTATTCATTAATGGTCAACAGTTTAAAAAAACTGTTAAAAAAATTAATAACAGGTGTTGAATGTTCAACGGTAGCGTTTAGCGTTAATTTATGTCAACGTTTTCAATCATTGACAATGAAAAGTTGATAATTTAGTTGCAAATATTTATTAAAGATTTCATTTGAAAAGAATTAAAAAGAAATGTACTTCGTACTTTTTCTAAGCTTAGGACTGGCTGGGTACAAATTAATAGTATCCAGGCGTACTTAAAAGATCATTTCATTTTATATACATTCAAATCAAATAATATTGACATAAATTTTACATATGTGCATTAGAGTTGATTCTCAGAAATGTGGTTAAATAATTTTTTTATGAAATAAGCCGTTGACGAAAATTAACAGATTAAATTTTCAACCTGTTATTTCATTGATGAATAACGGTTAATGAAAAGTCGTTAAAAAAACAGTTTATTGATTCAACGACCACCCTACACCTATAAATTATTACGCGCAGGAAAACATCATGAGGAAACCTGCATGCCTGAAAGATTTTCACGTAGATATGTGAAGTCGGCACGCAATAAGCTACCGTGGTGGATTATAGCCTAATCCATTCTAAAAAGAGACCAGTGTCAACAGTAAGATACGTGTTTATGAAACAAATTAATATGAAAAGATTTCACTGACTAAGCATACCTTGTTATCGTCTGTTTTATTCTTCAACTTAATCTATACTAATATTATAAAGAGGAAAGATTTGTTTGTTTGTTTGTTTGTTTGTTTGTTTGTAATGAATAGGCTCCGAAACTACTGGACCGATTTCAAAAATTCTTTCACCTTTGGAAAGCTACATTATCCCCGAGTAACATAGGCTATATATCATCACGCTACGAATAATAGGAGCGGAGTAGTAATGAAAAATGTAGCAAAAACGGGGAAAAAATTATAAGACCACGCGGGCGAAGCCGCTGGCGGGAAGCTAGTTATTGATAAAGAACTTTATTTTTGCTAGTCTATAAATAAATAAAAGTATTATCATCTACTTATGTAGGTACTATAATTAATCCATAACTATTATTAATCCACTTTAAGTAGATAACTCAATGATATTTTATCAGAAATGTTGGTATTATATTTAATTAGGTAATTGTTTTTTTAAAGATTGTTACCATAGCGACAATAAAATATAATAAAAGAATATAGACCTCTAATTGGTTTTTAGAATGTTAAGATAAATTAGCATGGTAATTAGAAATTAATAGGTACTGCGTGGAATTCATTCAATACAGGTTATTAGTAAATGATTAGCGATATGGTAATCATGATTATAGAGTGTGAAGTGCTTCATTAGCATAGTGATTGTAAGCGAGAGGTTCTGGGTTCGATTCCTCCATGTTGCTACTACTAACCACGTTAATTTTCATTTTCCCAATCCTGTGGGAATTTCCCCCAATTTTCTTGTAGGTCTCCTGAGTTTCAAGTTTCCCTAGGGTTTTGAGATTTCTATAGTTACTCACTTAGTTTATTCTATACCTATACCAATATTATATAAAATTAATGGAATCAGGCGTTACTTTGCGGAAATCTATGACAAAAAATTTCATTGCAATTTTTTTTTTCCAATATTATATCTTTCACCATTAGTAACCGTTCAATTCGTTCGTTACAATCAAGCAACTGTTGGACTTCTGCAAAGCAATCAGAAGATTCGCGACGCCGAGCGCCAGTAACCTATGAAGGGATCCACCAAAAATGGGGAACTGGGCGATATAATCCCAACAAGAGGACTGATCGCCCGCCTGCGCCGCCGCAGGCGTCCCCGAAGATAAATAGAATATAATTAGTAACCGTTAGAAATGTATCTTTATTGTTGTAAATTGAAATGATTTGTATGGTTGTTATGAGTCGTTGTCGAGAATTTGTGACTCGAAAACTACTGGACTGATTTGAAAAATTATTTCACCATTAGGAAGTATAGGCCTTTGCCCTGCAGTGGGACGGTCAAAGCTGAAATAATCTATACTAATATTATAAAGCTGAAGAGTTTGTTTGTTTGAACGCGTTGATCTCAGGAACTACTGGCCCGATTTTGAAAAATTATTTCAGTGTTAGATAACCTGTTTAATGAGGAAGGCTATAGGCTATATATCATTACGCTACGACCAATAGGAGCGGATTAACAATTGAAAATGTTACAGAAACAGGGAAAACATAACCTTCTACGGGAATGAAGTTGCAGGCAAAGGCTATACTTAAATAATAATTAGAAAGCTACATCTTTTCCGAGTAACATAGCGGGCGAAGCCGCTAGCGGAAAGCTAGTCTCTTATATAAACAGCGCCTGCGATTGACAATATCAAATGACATTGCCATTTTCCAAATATTACTCTTGGAATTAATAAACCACAAAAGGATTGTGGTTTGTAAAACGGAACGCGTGGGTAGGGTCTATATTTCACCTTGTCTACTGACATTGTCACGGAAAATTTCGCAAGTGCTGGTAATTTGCACCAGCTCGGTCTGGTATCACTAAGGTCAAGTTAATTATAGGCGTATAAAATGCATTCTCTGAAACATACATTTGTTATCAAGAAATTAAAAAAAGAATAGACCCTCCCTCTTACACTTACACACATCCCTTTTACATGGGACCTAAACATACCGGCAATCATCATCATCATCATCATGGAGAACCCACTCCTGTGTGGGTTCGGTTTCCACACCTAGTCCTGCAGTGGACCATTATACGTGAACATATTACTTACGACAAACTCTTCTGCCTTTTCCTTCAGGGTATACACGCGTGATAGATGGATATTCCATACCACTGTTGTTGAATACGTGCGCTCTGGGTAAAAAAAAAATTTTTTTATTTATTTATTAAAAAGGGATCTCTATCAAGAGATACATTATGCAAGGAAGTTGTAGATGTTATGCTTTCTCACTTAAGAGATCACGAGATGCAAAATTATTTCTTAACATAAAATGAAAATTACAAAACAACGCCAAATTAATCACACAACAGAAACACTAATTAGGATTACATGATATTAAAATTAAATAAAGGGAATGCCAGGAACGGTTATAAACTTTTATTACCATAAAATCTACGATGTGCTTGCTGTGTGTTACGCAGGGTCGTCATTTGTTTGGACCACTATAAAATCTCAAGATCGGACTGTGAAATGACCATTTTTAAACCGTAGTATATTAAGGCAAAAAAACTTTAAGGTCATATTTATTTGTTATGCCTTGTTATTAACATATTGCACAGTGAAATAATTTGCAGAAATAATCAAATTATGGAAATCAGTCAACACAAACAATAAACAACTGTCAAGGCAAATTCATTCAAGATGTCACAATCTCATGGCAAGTGTGAAAAAAATATTTCAACATATATATCTTGTTTTATTCATTAGAACTTTTAGCGGTAGAGCTGTGAAAAAGTAATTACATATATGTAGATAAACATACACATATGTGTTACTGTTTGATTGCATAAATTTTAGAAAACTCGCTGTGTATTGAACTGACGCCCGGCTTGATAAAATTATATATTACTACATGAGTTTACAGGTGCTCAAACGGAAATACTCCTTTATGACATCAACCTCTTTGAATCTAAAACTAAATGAAGACTTCTTTGATGAAGCCTTTTTTGCTCTCGATCTGGATGATAACAAACGTCGGTCGCAATAGTAGAAGCTAAACTTATAGGTCTAGTTTCGAGCAAAATGTTATTGTTTTTTTCTATTACGAAATTCTCAGTGGCAGCTCGGAGTTTTGATTTGGACCCGGTTCATGGCAGTATGGTGGCTATTACATGGGATAGAAAATATGCTGCCAAACTGTGTGTGAAGGTACCTACATGAGGTACATCTAATAGGTGCATTTCAGGGAATATAGGCATGATAGTTGATGGGATGTTATGTGATGGTAATATTGATAAAATGCAACAATACAGCGAAATAATGATCCCTCTGTGCATCGAAGAGCACGTAAAGCCGTCGGTCCCGGTTGTCATACGAACACCTATGACAATCTTTAGTGGTAGTCAGAAGCCTAGAAAGCCTTACAACTAGTGTATCCTTTCAATATCGGTATTGTTCCGGAATTGGTGTTTGATGGCAGTTTCGTGTAAAGTACTGATATTCAGCCGCATCTGGTTAGACTGGAAGCCGACCCAACATAGTTGGGAATAAGGATAAATAAAGTGAATGAAGCTTCTCATAAAAATGTAGTGACAAAGAGACCCATTTCGTTTAACAAAAATTATAATTAAGTACTTGTGGAGTATCGAAATACCGCAACACATTGTAGAGAAAGAAAGATAGATAAAGATCAACTGATTGTTATTTTAATAACAATGATTTTTTCCGTGAATCAGTTGAAATACTCGTATGAACGTAAATTTTCAAGTCTGGTATTTAAAATAATTCTTTTAATTAATTACCACAGAATAATTTACGTTGTTTCGCATACAAACAATGAGTAGGCTTGAGGGTTACAAAAACACCTTACAATAGGGTATATCACGATTATATTGTCTTTTAAAAGCGGATGCAAAAACCGTGTTCATGTACTCCAATACCTATATGTTGCTAGTTATTTTTATCACACTGATTTTGTAATAAAATGTAATTATGGCTACTCGTCAATGACGATGGGTTCCTTACCCGCCCGATACCCATTTGGAGTTCGGAATATCCCTAAAGGTAAAATTAAAAACCTGTTCAATCGTTACGTCTATGGGATTAGATAGGGGCGAATGGTTGTACTTATACAAAAACAGAGGAAGTTACTTCTTTTTATACTCTATACGCAAACCGTGTAGTGAAGTAGACTGACTCTCTACCTTGAACCATGAATGCAACATCTTCAATGCTACTAATATGTAAAAGATTAAAAAGCCATAAATAAAAACTATCTCGAAGACATCAACTATCCACAAGAAAATTGCGTGCGACTATCCAAAATAAATTGTACCGTTCTTAATTTCATAGCATAACAAATAATAAACAGATAGTTATGACATTATCATCTTTTATGTTTTCGTAGAAAAAATAAAATATAATAATAAATATAATATTATTAATAACATGAGTCATAGTCTGTCAGTTTCACTGCTGTGTTCGTTCGCTATCTAATCAAATGCGACTTAGATATTTTAAGACAAACCGTTTCTGTGATGATTATAGGTCTTGAAAAAGTATTGATAATAATGTCCACTATCTAGTCAATAGTACAGTTGGTTTCGAACTATGATCTGTGTAAAAATGACCCAAATATACATATACGTTATTTAGATAAAGATAATAATTTCTTGCGTCTGTAATTTACAAGGTATTTGTGCGAAACTCTGTGGTTTTAATACTTAATATTTAATCCTTACAGTGTAAACACATAATTCTCCAGAATTTTGCGGTTTCTTTGTATGATATTTGTATGAGTCATAGTATATTTTAAAACTTTGATGAATGTGTTACACTATTTTGTGTAAATTATATACTTAGATGTTTTAATATTAGCTCTGATAAAAGTGTATGGTGTTTTAATAGTTATTACTTATTAGGTTTATGGGTTTTATGTAAGTTGTTGTTTTCTGGTTCGATATTCTTCAGTTCCAAAGAGAAAGTTAAATAAGAAGGTAGAGTAATTCCCTAATTTCTAATAAGTAGTTTAGGCGTGTGGTTGTAAAAAACAAAGAGACATACTTTCAGGAGAAGTATAGATATAGGTACAGTCACGAGCAAAAACATGTATACACTAACAAAAGTGCTAAAGCTATTTTCTCCTAAGCTACTAATAGAACCTTTGCGATATTACGTTATCTCAAAGTTGCAATCTTTCATTCATTAAAAAATCGCTTTAGCACTTTTGTCAGTTTTTGTTGTGACTGTACCTACATGATTAGTATTATTGAAGTAGTCACTGCCCAACTTTTTACAAGATAACCATTCAGGTCAATTCAGTCCACTTGATACCGTACTAGAGTTACACCAGCAATGAAAAATATCAACTTAAGTACATACTAGGTACTCGATATTGATTACAATTCCTGCTTTGTTGTCGTTCACAGCGTTCGTAATGATTACATCTGTAAACAAACGCGCCCACGCAATCGCAAACACTTCAAGTTACTGAGTGTACGTTATTGAGTGATTTGGATCGAATTTAAACCTCAATACTTTCAAGAGACCGAAATAGACCTAATAAAATAACCTAAATATTGGAGTGTTTGATTATTGTTTTAGGTACTAATGAATTGGTATCGTGTTTGTTTTGGGTTAAGGCACATTTATTACACACGATGACGCTACTGACTGTCGTCAAAGGGATGAATGTGTTAATATAGTCTACTCCCTTTCCTTTGGATTTTATCAAAGAAGATTAGATTTCTATCTAACTGAAGGTTAAAACTCGCTCCCATGTAAAAGGGGGCGGGCCTATTACCATCAACTGGACTCAAATCCAGGCTTCGAGCTGCTACTAAGAATTTCACAGAAAAACCCAACAACTATTTCCATGCTAGTCCCAGGATCCTGAGACGAGCATTGCAGTCGCGTTTGAGACCACTAGATCAACGATTCAGTTGTAATTTTTTACGGTAAATACGGTAAATAAGAATTCCGAATAAACCTCTTTTGTTGAGCAACGTCTGTGGTGAGCCAAGGCACAGAATAAATAATAACAGAATGGCCACTCTCCGCCCCTCCCTAACGTCAGATACCTCAGGTCCCCCGCGTTCTGCCGGTGTTCTTACCGGACTGCCAACAAACCCTACGCACCGTCACGCACACATTTGCACGTGTACAAACGTAATTTTGACAAGTTTGACATTTATTTGGTATTGTAGTGTGCAGCGGTATCGGAAAGTTTGTATGGAGTGTCACAGGTGTGGCCAAGGTGTCAACAAAACTGTCTACGGTTGAAAGGCTACGTCTGTTGTAGCACTGTAGCAGTTCGTAGCCGCGCTACGCGACCGGTCTACGCTACGGGCGTAATAGACATTGTATTATTTAACCGACGTAAATTGAAGGTGATATAACAGATGTAACAACCGAACATTACATACACGACGTCTGTGGTCTAGTGGTTCGAGTACCGGATTGCTGATCACGAGGTCGTGGGTTCGATTCCCACAAGACACAAACATTTATGTGATGAACTTAGCTGTTTGTGTTTAGCTGGGTGTTTCTTATATGTATATTATAAGTAAGTATATATTTACAAAAAAAAAAGTATATAAGTATTATATCTATTGTTTAGTACCCATAGTACAAGCTCTGCTTAGTTTGGGACTAGATGGTGCTGTGTAAAAATGTCTCAAGATATTTATTATTATTATTAATATATACATATATACCTATATTAAATATATTAAAACCAAAAATTATATTACCTATATATTAATAAGTGTTGTGTATTGGATATTTGTTGTATTCCCTACAATTTTTGCCTATGACAGAAGTAACAAGTATCTACTTATACCAGTCCAAAATATAATCATGATTTAGTTCAGCCCGTCAGTGACCGCTGCTCATGTCAGTTAGTGAAGAATATATGGCGTTCGATGCCCGCTATGCACTACTAGGTCATTCAAAGCGTGATGGATTGCCGACTGTCGAGCAAAACAGTGTACACGGAGCTATAATACTACACTATTACAAGCAGGTTAGGCAGGGGCATACTAATGTACACCACACAACTATCCAGACCAAAATTGTTAAAATTTGATAACAGAACAAGATTGAAAAATCAGCCCTGTTTCGCAGCTTACTGGAAAGTTCCCGGTATAGCTGTGACGTAATTTCTTACAAATTTTGTTCCATTTTTTTATTTTTCGGCAGTTAGCGGTTATCTAGAGGTTGTGAATCAGGCTCTTAATATATTTATTTCATTTCAAACATTTCGCCATATTAATTTAGGAAAAATATCCTAAAATTAATTTAAAGAAGATATTTCAAATCTAAGCCCACAAGAACGACAAAGGGTTTTAGAAATGATTCATGGAATTTGTTCAATTAAGAAATGACTATAATAGCAATCACAATGTTGTTTAATAGTCGAGCTTAAAGCCGTAATACCTTTCAATAATTTACCTTTACGAAAATAATTGATAAGTCTAACCGTCTAACAATAAACCGATACAGAATACAAATCATTATTTCAAAGAGCACTCGTTTTTGTATAACTTTCAATTTAATTGTATTTCATTAAAAGCCTTTATTTAAGTCCAAATAATATCTAAGTACTCCATAATAAAGCTCAAATCTCTTACAAATTATTTTCTAATAATTTGTACTGGTTTCTACAACTGTACTGTAATATTTTATCGTTTGTTTCTGATATTTTATAAGTAAGCTTTGAGTAATCAGCGAAGTAGTTTTTACTTTATCGCAACTAATCCTTATTCCATACTTAGATTAATTGCGAAAGTGAATCTGTAGGTCACGGTAGGTTACGATTTATTTTTTCCATCCGCTTACAAGAAAGTTGGTTGGTAGATACATAAAGCAATGAGAGCTACGATCAACCGTACTTAAACTAAGCGTTACATATTATGTGTCTTGCAGTAAATTGCAGACCGGGGCGCTAAAATGCAACTTTTGTGAACACGAGCGTGTACAAGCCAAAAACATGTGCCTGTGCAAAATTTCCAGTTCAAGTTGACCTCTCATTGTATAAAAAAACATATACAATACGAGGTCAGCCCATATCGGTATGGTGTGCAGCTTCATGTACGCTATTCATATTGTAAATTAGCCGCATTTTAGCCCCTTGTTCCTCGCATTAGCGGCCACAGCTTTGACTGAATTACTTTTTGATTTTTGATGATTGATTTAGAAGTTAAACTTGCAATTCAAAGAGATTGTCCAGATGGAGCCACTTACACACGGGTCCGTGTGAACGGAATATCCTGACATTAGTAACTTAGTTGTATGTATTATTTAAATAATGATTTTTTATTAGTGCAAGTTGCGAATTGCGAATATTCGACCGCGGATCTCGATTTCTGCAGAATTTTATGAAATCTCAGGATGTAATTAATCATTACCACAGAATGACATGACATACCATCACGCCTTTATTCCCCGTAGGGTTGGGCAGACACAAGATATATAATACAACCTCTGCTTAGTTTAGTGCTGTGTAAAATGTAAATAAAAATGTTACTATGATCGCCAATAATTCTTCTATTCTAACATAAATTTTTTTCGCCACCAGTAATGGGAGCAATGGATCTCGGGAATACGAGCAGTCAGCTCCAAGCGAGACGAGTGGAGGGGGGGCAGACGCTGAGCCTCGAACCCCTGCCCCCCCTACGGACCGGTACGAGGATCTGCAGAGGATCATATTCGCTCAGCTCCAGGGCAAGGTCGAAGACCACACGGTAGTCATCCCCCCACATCGGGACCTCAATATCTTGAGGCCTGAAAATCCCACTATTGGGGAGATGGAGGATTTAGAACCTAGGTAAGTATATTTAAAATACTGGAATATGTATAGACTATTTTGTATGTGCGAATGGCGCAGTGCCTGAGCGACCGAATTCTGCACGAGTCACTACGGGTTCGAATCCCATGTCAACGGAACTATGACGTATACCTATGTATGATGGTCTACGGGTAGGTAGTTGTCCCGTGGATTGTGTGTGTAAAAATATTTACATAGTTACAATTATTTTATTCTGAATATAAATCTATTGGCGAATCTAGTGGTAAAATTAGGACCATAAAATAGCTATTAATAGTTCCTAAAAATGAAAACCTTATGTATAAATTATTTGCAGAACTAAGTAGAATCTGATAATACTTTGTATGATGACAGGTCGTTGTTTCGTTCAGCAAACAGAAATTTGTTAATATACAAACCAGAGGTTATCTACATAAAATATGCTGATGAGACTATTCAAGTTATAATGTCCATGAAACAGTCATGGAAAGTCTTAATTCTTCCAAAATAAATCTACGTATTATTTTGCTTGGATGTTTCAAAACATTCCAAGAAAAAAGCAATCAACATAGCATTTTAATCGTTCCGAATTGAGCACAATGTAAATACCAAAATAAAAGGAATATTCAGTCGGTTAAGAAATATTAATTAAAACGTTCCGCGAAAAGGACATTATAAGGAAAATTCTCTAAAGTTGCCGACAGCTGACATCCACAAGTACGATTTATGTAGCACGCCGCGAGTCGCCAAATTAAATTGTTAGTTACTTCGTTATTACCGCAATTAAACTTTGATAACCCGAACATTGCCGGAGGAAGTGTTTACATATTTCCGCGTGGCTCCGGCTCCAAATGTGCCGCTGCACTGCCTCGTAATGTTCTATGTAACACATCAGTGCACGTTCTAAAGGCGATAGCTTTTCATCTACCACGAATGCCCCTGCAGAGCACTGAAGTATGCATCAAAATCAAACAGGTAGGTCGCGGTGGAGGCCGGCCTCCACTGCTTCAGGTTATTTCACCAAAGCAAATATTAGGCTAAATCTCATAGGGCGTCGTGAAAGCAATGAAAAGAATAACATATTCCGTTTGCGTTTAGGTATACTAACAACAAAATTTCGTTTGATACATGACTATAAAAACGGATCATATCATACTCCTAGCGCAGAATGATTCTATAATATGAAACAAGCGACCTTTCTTTATCTTGCGAGGCAAATTTCGCAAGACCTACAAGGAATCTTATTTAAAATCCAGTTACGGGGACCCAACGAGATAGGCGCGGGTCTTTGACAATAAAACTAAATGGAATGAATGCATGATGGCTTCCTTAAAACGGTGCTCGTGATATGACGGGACCTGTTATGACCGGATTCATGTATCATACAGTGGAAGGGTTGATACATGGTAAATCTGGCGTCATATTTTCAAAATTGGGATCATCTACGTAAATATGTGAGGAGATGAACATTCATTGTTTAACACGAGAACGTTTTCTTTTGTTATGTTTTTTTTTTATACATTTCGGTCGTCCTTAGTATAATAAGCCCACATAAAATGAAAGAAAATTCGTGTTTGTACAGAAGGTGAACGTCGACCCGTCGTGAGTGAGGTGAAACAATCGAGCTTTTTTAATTCCCTCTCGACACTAGCAAAATTCACACCGAAAGAGAGTCAATAAATTTTAGAATAGCTGCCGGCTTGATTTCTGAATGCAGGTTATCGGAGCATGCCACAAATCGAAAACGTTACACGTACGCTCCTTAGTATTCAGTTCCGTGCTGCGTCGTGTCGCCTGGAGTCTCACACCTCCCGCTAGTAGGCAAATCACGTCCACTTATGTGTTCCACGCAGCCAAAACCAACACGCCGCCCGCCGCCCGCGCCGCGCCGCCATCGGAAAATCTTCCATGTAAATCTTGACGTTAACGACCAGGTTTACGGGCGTGTGCGAAAAATTTAAAGTATCTCCATCGATGACGTACTACGCATCGCTTTTGTCTCTCGGGTTTATGACAAACCCTACAATGTGTACTGTAGCTATATCACTGTTGGAGTACACTATGTTGGAGACTAAAGTAGGTCGGCGTTTCTATTAAATCGACATACAATTTTTATTAAATTTCACTAAAATTAAGCGTATTATAATTTAAATGGAGCGGTTTTATACTCCAATATAAATATTTTCACACAAAAGCCATAACCGCATAATCATTGAAAATTAATATCGTATAATAATACCAATCAATTTCTATTGCAGCATAAACGCTTCTAATTTGGAAAGGTTCCAACTGAAGATAGCTCAACACGAATTGTATGAGGATGGGGAGCCGCTAGTTGACGCGCTGCTCAGAGATATGGCCACTTCCACCATCCTACATGTAGGTAAGTTTACATAACCCATAAATTCAATAAACTTCTTAGATTATTAACTTAATAAAATCAGAGTTAAGATAAGCAAAGAGATTGTCGTAATCATTCTGGCTAAGAAATTATATGGTCAAAACCAATTTTGTATTTAGATCTATCATTATTCTCCTCGTTTACATTACTTAGCATTGGACATAACTGAAATCGATTCAACTATTGAGCAAGCCCTGATCTCAATTTAAGTATGTATCGCCATAAAATATTCAGTGCACCGTTGATCGGACTTAGAAAAGCAATTACGTTTAGACAGACAACCTTTACGCCACCCCCGCCCTATGGCTGGACAGTCGATAGCCATAGATCTAATCTATCTATAAATAAAATTGCGTACGAAGTTGTATTTTATTCGTATTACTTATAGACTTTAGACTAACGCCTCAGTTTGCATAGATATAATTTTGTGATTGAACTAGTATGTTAATATACTACTTACATTATTTTATAAGCACAATTTTTTTTGTATGTGAGTACCCACTTGTAAGGACACTACCGCATTGGGATAGGATACTGTAATGATAGTGTGATTGTAATATAAATAAAATAAAATATTTGCATGTTGCACAATTGTCACATGCATTTTCCCGTTGCGCCAATTTTGCTATGAATCTTGGAGTGATCTAAAAATTTTCTGGAATGATAATTTGCATACTATAGCTATAAAAGCCGAAGCAGGTAGGTAGGTATGTATATTAGATGAAGGCGGGTCTGCAATCAGTTGCGGGGTTAGCGGTCCGGCGGACAATAGTGCCACAACAATCTCGCCCTTTACTTCGAATTGGACTTAAATATTTAAACCACTTAAATGGATTTCATTGTTGATCCGACTTTATCGGATACTACAACATTTATTTTTAGTGCCTCTCCTACTCAATAACCGTGTATAGCAACATTCTAATATAATTTAAATTAGTTATTCGATGGCCGACTTCAAGTTTTTAATATTGTATTTGGTTGGTAAGTTCTGTATCTAACAATGACTGTTTTCCACAGAGCAAAAAGAGGGCGGGACGCAGTTAAAACTTATCATTGACTACCCTAATGGCGTCCAGGCTCTGTTCAAACCGATGAGGTAAATATTTCCATTATTTATAGTTTTGCGTTGAGTGCTCGTCCATCATCTGTCATGTCTTTCACAGCTTCGTAAGTTTTATTTTGTTTGGCAAACAAGTTGGGTTGAGAGTAGTTTGAAGTGTCCGTGCATGCTCCTCAAGGAGTTGAGCAACTTTCCTGTCACCTTGTTGGTTCTATTCACAAAACTCCGAGAATGTTCTTTCGTGCGATCGGCTTAGCGGCTTGCCCACACTGTTCTCAACTACAAGTGCTATTGAAGCAGTGAGTTCGCCAAGTTCTGTTACTTTCGTACCATTGTTAAAGTTGATTGTGTTTTCTATTCAATACCGCGCACATAGCATTTATATTTATGAAAGCTTTCAGACCAAACTGTTGCAGCAACTTATGGAAAGTCTACTTTACAACCGTTGGTGTTATAAGAAGACTTTCCCTGTGTTCACGAGAGACGTAATATAATATCAGAAAGATTGTAAAGAAATATACCTTGGCATGTAAATTTGATATAGGTACTTTTATAGTGCGTCGGTACCACACTGCATATTCAATATTCTGTAATGCTATCTGATACAATTTTTGACGTGACAAAGAACACAAAGAGCATTGCCAAAAATGTACTCACGGGAATTTGACAGAAACTCCCGACAGGCTTGTGTATCGAGTATCAAACGTCTTAGCACTTCGCTTTTATTTTTAAAATATAGATTCCATATAAAATAAAGAATAATAATATTGAGGGCATCAGAATACAACTATGCATGAATGCATAAAGTTTTGAATTTCTTACTACATCGTTCTTCAAACCAACATTTGATTTCAGAAGCGCTAAAAAAACAAAACAACATAAATTATTGTCGCCTTGAAATACTTGGATGTAGGCAGACAACTAACTTTCCTAGCGGACTGGATAACTTTTCTAAGAAAATTATAGACTCAAGGGGTTACCCCGACGACATATCAAGAGGCCCTCGTGGATCTCTCACGATACACAAGGGCGCTATAAATTACGTGACAGTCGGTGGTAACCCTTCCCTGTACGAGTATCTATTAGTTTTATCACCTTGACTGCCACTTGGTACGATGTGATATATTCTATCGACAGGTTAGATACTCTAGGTAAAGTAAAACGTATGCAAAATTAGTAGAAACCATTAGATGTCGAAAAAGTAAAGAGGACAGAATCTAGCCCATTTGTTAGTAGCCTTTTTAAATTGTACTATCTCACTTACGAGCCGCTCTGAGGACAATAAATCGGAAGACACTCGGTGCAGTATATTCCCGGGATTGCTCCTATCTAACCAGATTCACGATTTAAGAGCCACTTTAATCGTTTTGTTTCCGAGAAATTGATTAAGCACCCACATTCGACTCATTAGACACTAAAAGAAATTATACCTCCATTTGTTACTGTGAATGAGTAATTTTTCCATTTTATTACGAAATTTAACATTTTTCGACGTTATAAATTTATTTTAAAGGACAGGGGCCCCTTATCTCTGGGAGTCGATATTTGATATTTCTCTTTAATGGATTTATATTACTCGGTTTCAATTTACGTCATGAATAAGTACCTGCCAAGAATTTTGGTGGAATTGTGTTAAATTATTTTAATACTTTTTGAGGTAGATTCCTGTATTACCTTTTAGGGAATTTTAATGTTCTGTCACTTGTAATTACATTTCACTTTGTGCTTATGCTTCAAGCTTGACCTTTATTTTCGGTATTTTAATTTAAGACGTTAATGTAAAAATCAGGGACTCTTCTACGTCGGTCGTTAGTCTGGTTATTCCAGCTTATGCTGCAAATTGATTAATGCAGATAGTCATCAATTGCCGCTAAAGTAGGGAGCCGGGCCAGCTTCGTGCTTTATCTATTCAAATCTTCTTAAACCCCTGTCTTTCGACATGAGCACATTAAAGACAAATCGGCCGTTGTATAATATAAATAACATCACTTTCTTTAATTCATTCAATATTCCAGAGGGTCCTTACAATTGTTTTTGTATTGTATCTGCTAATTGTTCTTTGATAGTTTATATCATCGCGTTTAACGTTTCTTTTTGTTTACAGATTTCCTCGGGATGTGCAGACGTTACCAAATCATTTTTATTTTTCTGATTACGAGCGTCACAACGCAGAGATAGCTGCGTTTCACCTGGACAGGTGAGTGTCCGTTGTTGTCATACATTAATATTTATAGGCACTACATAATAATATTGTAGACTTCTTCGACTCACCTGCGCAAGTCACTCATATGGTATGTGACATAAACGCGTTTGGTTCTATAGTATTTACGCCATGTTTTGCGTTATTGACACCATTTAATATTTAAAAAGCTTCTCGGCTTCTGAGAACTCATTAGCTTTACAAGTTGGGGTACACAACTGTAAGCGGTATTAGCCGACTCACTGTAAATTGGAAACTAACATCCCTATTTACTCGTAACAATGTCCACGAATAGAGGTGACGTTAATCTAAATCATGTGTTATCCAGGCTACTCGGTTTCCGTCGCGCGATGCCGGTCGTGGGCCGAGTCCTCAATATGACGACAGAGATCTACGACGTGACTGAAGGTGACATCCTGAAGACATTCTTCGTTTCACCGGCGAATAATTTCTGCTTCCACGGAAAGTGTTCATACTATTGCGACACTGGGCACGCGATATGTGGCAACCCTGACATGCTTGAAGGAAGCTTCGCAGCGTTCTTGCCGTCTTCGGATATCGCTGAACGAAAGGTTGGTGTTCCACTTCAAAATTTCGTATTGCCATGCTCGTTGCGTCTCCTCAC
Organism: Acronicta psi; assembly: GCA_946251955.1. NCBI lineage: Eukaryota > Metazoa > Arthropoda > Insecta > Lepidoptera > Noctuidae > Acronicta > Acronicta psi. Next base: position 10,055,280 of record OX276477.1, on the reverse strand, counting down.
ATCACTGTAGCGTAATGTCATATGACGACTGTATGTCCTAGGTTAGGCAGAGTGCAACCACAGTTCACCAGTAGGTTTAGGTCCCATTTAATACGATGCTACGAATCAAAACGGCCAAAAACCCGAACACAAACCCAACTTCACTTTCTCGACTTGACGAGACGACGCCAGGCCCAAATAAATTTCTTGCGGTTCACTTTTAAGATTGTTCCATCTACAAGTACATACTATGCTAAGATTATCCAATGCAGTGTGGTTGTAACAAAATATTATCTAGTTGCGTCGGCGGCGTAATGAATCGCACGTAACGCAGTTCCTTGGTGTTACCGCGTGCATTTTATACGGGTGATCGAATCTGTGGGTACAATTGCATATTGTGTACACAATTCAATGTAAGCGACTGACGTGTGCGATTTCTCATTAACAACCATTTCACTGTATTTGATACGCAATGCGCCTTGAATTAAAACGTCATAAACTAGCAATAGAATGACATAAGAATCTTATTCATGTTTTATGATTACGTAACATTAAAATTCTAAATATTTATTCATCAGTAACATAGAATCCGCAAATAACTTAGGTTGGTCTACTATTATTATGGAATTTTACTATTTTGGGTCGTGTAAAGTGTACATTTTAAGAGGGATTAGGCTCGGAGCTTCCTATTGCGCGTCGAAAAGGGCTTAAGGACCAATAATTTACAGTTTATAATCAAAGAAGTATAATTTGGTAGTAGTATATGTTGCGAATTGTTGTAAGAATCTTCCATGTAAATATTATGAATGATTTACAGAATTAGGACCTTAAATATTGTGTCTAGGGCTTATATTCAGAGACGACGCTAAGCGTAAAGTAACGCTTCCATATGTCAAATTTGTACTACAATTTGACATACGGAAGCCTAAGTTCATGCTTAGTTTAGTCTCTGAATATCAGCCTAAAATTCACAAGAGTCAAATCTGCAAAGGAAATTTCGCCTAAGTATATTTCAGGCATTTTGACGTATTATTTTTTGTTGTATTCCCTTTATTTTAAATCTCTAGCATGCGAAGTTTTATATCATAATTTACGAGTACTTAAAGTAAACCTTTAAAAAAATGCAGGTATGGCGACACCCCTGGAGAAGATCTTACCACAAGCGAAGAAAAGCTCAGTGGGAACTTCAATCAGATTATTGCGATACTGTAAGTTGAGTTTATATTTTCAGTTAGATAGAATCGATCATAAAATAGATTAAAGACATCAATTTCAATTAAATAGAACCCTTCCAATATAATCTATATTATCATATTTGAGGGGCGACGCTTGCCTTGGGTTCACTAGCAATGCTATCATGAATATTATTAACTGCTGTAACTAAGTAAATTTTTGTTAAATGTTTAGATAGATTAAGGGGCTGTTTCACCACAATAATAATAATAATAACAAACAATAATAAATATCTTGGGACATTTTTACACAGCACCATCTAGTCCCAAACTAAGCAGAGCTTATACTGATACTTAGGTGCTAGACAATGGATGTAATACTTATATACTTTTTTTTTGTAAATACATACGTATAATATATAAGACCACCTCTAAATGTTTTGTGTACTTTTTTTGTGAACGTATAATATATAACTCATTTTCTTTCTTTCTTTCTAAATGACTTGGCAGATACTTTCATACATATATTTGTTCCATTTTTAAATTAATCCGGCGCTTTGCGGCTATCCAGAGTTGGTGAAACTTGCCTAAAGTATAAAGAATCAGGTTGACCGACAATGGACCGCATTCAGTCTCAGCAGGTCACTTATCCTACTTAATCATTAGCTAATGAGACCCAGTATATCTTAGTACACTGACAACAAACTCAAATATGGAAAAATTGGTCAAGATATAGTAGCCACTGTTTGTTAACGATTCATTAAGGTTAAGTAACGTCTCTGAGTTGGGGCCTATATTATTGCAGTCCATCAGTTTCTGGCTTCGGCCGATTTAAAAACTGTCTAAGACAGTCTAAAAAAATTACACATTTAATTTAACACCTCGTATGCCGCCGTTCTGACTCTCTACGGTATTTTTTCAGACTGTGGCACAATTTTCAAGTTCTTCTTTATTTTTAGGTCCGCACAACTCCTCCGTATGACTCCGGTCGTCGAATGCTTGACCTTATGGACATGTCAATCTTCGACTTTCTATCGGGAAATATGGACAGACACCATTATGAGACGTTCAAGTTTGTATACTCTTAAGTATTTGTACCTACTGTTTTAATTAGTAACCATGGTTCTATATAATATTGTAAGTGTTCGCTGTCGATCGACTAGATGAAATAGTTCTTCCAAACGATTTCCATGCTTATTTGATTTGGAAGAAACGTGGAATGTGTTTGCAATATTCAAGGTTAAAAGTTTGCTATGGTATTTGAAGCTAAAAGGTAGAACAATCTGGTATTCTTATCTTATTCATTACACATGCGACAATTTTGCATTACATGCATTACCGGAAGAATTAAACATGGCCACCAAGGCCGTTTCCTTAAATCATTGGAGGCCAATAAATGTCCGTTCACACTGGAAGTAAAACCACTATTTATAGTTAAAATATGTGGTATCAATGCAATGCACAATTTCAAGTTTTGTAAGGACATAGTTAAATATAGATTGTATTAATTTATGCAGAATGTTTGGGAACGAGACGTTCACACTGCATTTGGATCAAGGACGTGCGTTCGGTAAGGCGTTCCACGACGAACTGAGCATCTTAGCACCTCTTCTGCAGTGCTGCCTCGTGAGGCACACTACACTAGCTAATCTACTGAAGTAAGTTTCATAAAAAACGCTTTAATATAAGTACCTATTTCTGATTTTTTATTGAAAATATCGCGGGTTATGGTCAATATCTTTTTGACAAATGAACTTAGCGATTCACATTTTGCATACTCTTCCTGTTTTTTAATTTCTGCGTTCTTTTTACGATTAAGAATAATATAATGTTCTCATAACTACGCAGATTCCACAATACTGCACCCTTATCAAAAATGCTCCGAGAATCATTGAGAAGAGATCCGGTGAGTCCTATATTGTGGGAGCCTCACCTCGCCGCGCTCGACCGGCGCATCGTCACCATACTCGAAGCTATCAGGAAATGCGTCGACAAAGTCGATACGCCCCTACAAAACGAGGTGAACGATTTCGTATGACCGCTCACACTCCTAATGAAATGCTACGGGACTCGAAACGGTCTAATAAGTTAAAGTGTCTATGTGATATACGATTGTACGGACAATACAAGGGATAGTGCAATCAGTGAAAATGACTTGCTAGTCGAACTCTCTCATAATCCGTGACTTAAGACAAACCTAGATATAAGAACAGTTGTAATCAATGCAAAAAAGTATCGTTATCATCCTGGTCTTTGGTTCTGTCTACAAGACTTTTATTAGACGTAAGATTTTAGTGCCAAAGATTGTCCAAATGAATTTTTGAGATATACAGAATATTTTTTAGAACCATTCCACTGGATTTTGATAAGCCATTGTATGCCAAATATATAGAGGAATTGTAAATTCATTTAACTTACCACATCGGCAGTTAATGGTATCGTTGTTTAAAATTTAACAGTATTGATGATTAGTACGTAGATAGTATATTTTATTTGTTCTTTCTGTATATTTTGGATAATAATGTAATGAGTATTTCTGAGCTCAAACGAGACTTATGGAGGGTGTGCAATGTTACTGTACATAATATTAGTAAAATGCAGTTTAGTTTTAAGCTTAGTTGTATAATCATCTGCTACTTTACACATCTTTTGTTGTGAAATCTGTTACCATGTCTGAAGGCTCAAGAAGAGACATATCATAAGAAAGCTCCGTGTGATAAGCGCAGACATCGTCTGATTCTATTTTGTTAAGTTTTTTATTTGAGGCTATATATCAATGCAATCGTACATGCTTTTCTATTTTGTACTACTTACTAATAAGTTTCTTACTAACATATTTCTCGTAGCTGATCTCATGTTTCATAATTTCACTGAACGGTTATCATTTCATTTTGCTATATTTTTTCAGTTGCGAAAATATGGTATCCTACATAGCTTTTACTTGCTGAGTTGCTTTTACCTTGATTAAGTAGGCTATTAGTTAATTTGAATCTGATAGTTTCGATAATTGGCAGTTAAAGATGAGACCTATATTTATTTTAATCGTGGTTTTAGTGTAAATTAGTTTGTAATGTGGGGGTGTGACTGTTATATCGGGGGTTCAAGGAGTCGACTTGCCAAAGACGTACCTAAAAATTATGAAAATGTGTTGTATTGAAAATGTGATGCTTGATGTATGCTTCTGTTGATTGTTTATAAATTAAAAAAGGTTAAATGATTGTGTATTATTTATTCATACTTAAAACCTACTTATCTACCAAAATGACAAATCTAGGATGTATTCGAAATTGTGACAAAAACGTCATCCTAACCCCGAAGTGACAAAACAAAACCAAATTACCAACATGTAGGTAAAAATATGAAAGAAAATCTCGGGTCACCGTGCCCGCCGCCGTCTCATAAAGATCACATAAAACTGGAGACACAGATACGTCCGTCCCCCATAAAAACTAGAATATGAATAGTACGGATATTTGATACAACGTTTTATGACTTTATGGTAGCTTGTTGTTTATTAAATGTCGTCCAGTGTCTTTAAATGTGGAACTCTTAAGCTACGTATTATTTATTTACAAAGATTGGAGCGTATAAAAGGGTCTGTAAGCATAGAGAGAATATTTTCATACAAAACTTTAAGGCTGACTTAATTTGATATCTTTCTTTCCAAAAACACCTCATTAATATCTGCTGGACTTAAGCGTGGCTGTTACACGTCTTGGGTCTTGGGTTCGACTCTCAGGTCGAGTTAAGCGTTATTGGGTTCAGGGGGCGAGCCTATTGCCATCAACCAGATAAAAACCCAGACTCCGAGTTGCTACTTAGAACCCAAAAACACTGCTTGGCCCAGAATGGAACTCAGGACCTCTAGCGTAGCAGTCGCACTTGGGACTACTAGACCAACGAGATAGTCTTGAATTGATCTATCGACAACATTTATCAGTCTATTTATCGGATTTTAAATAGGTACTAGATGAAATGCGGCATAAATAAAACAATATATTAGAAGTTTTTGCAGAATTATTACTAAACTGAATTATATATGAACTTCATGGGCCTCATTAAGACTCAAAATGAACAGTGGATTTTTTAAATTATTTCTTGCCGATGGCCTCTAGGAAATCGCAAGCTACTTTTATTGAAAAAATCTCCGTAGTATTAGTAGGTACGTATTAAACAAATTAATAGTTCCATAGTGCCAGAAATGACATTATTTCATTTAAAAAACTGTCGTTATGAATGCATTAGTGCCTAGGTAAGTACTTAAAACTAGGATAGTTTTAAAACCCAATTAATGGTTTTGTTATGATGATTATGCATAATATAATCACGCGTCTGCATTTCCCGAAGTGTTGGGCAGAGGTGTATTAATCTACAGCCACAGTTCGCTGGTTTAGGTCCCTAAAAGGGGGCCATTTCCCATAAGGGGCGTACCTATTGCCATTAAGAAGTGCCGAAGTGGCAATGGGCCTGTTACATCTCTCGGAGAACCAACTACTAACGAGTTCTTGAGTGGAGACCGCATCTTGGTAAGCGTATTGTGGGAAGTTCACGGCCCGTCAGCCAGGTGGATTGATGACTTGCGGAAGGCAGCTGGTAGCGACTGGTCGAAAAGAATTAAAGATCGGGCTCTGGTGCATTTACTAAAAGAGATTTACGTCCAAGTGCCTAGATACGACCTGATGATGATGACAACGCGGAGGAAGATCCATACAGCGTTCCACACTCTAAAAAAGTTTTTATTTATCACAAAAATCGTGTAAAAGGTATTGACATTATGATTGAATTTAAAACTCTACTCGCCCTTGAGAGAGGTGTGCAAAGTGAACAGCGAATTTTTGTTCTACATGCAGCTCTGATATTGCTATTCTTGTGCCTCACGACGCAATCTGCGAAATTGTATTCTCACATCAAGTTAGAGGTCCCACAACAGCAATGAACACCTCGTTCTTTGAATAACAAATGATTGGAACTACACATTTTCACTACAAATTCTTTTCTTCATTATTTTAAATCTTGATCTGCAAATAGAAACGCACTCAAATGTTTATACGCATTCAAAATAAATTTTATTTTTGGATGACAAAGGATGGACCGTCACCACTTCCTTGTGTACCTTACTAGGCAACTGTTTTTTTTTCTAGTAAGTAGGTATGTTTTTTTATTTCACACTGTTCGAGGTATTACTCTATTCAGAAATATTGATACGTAATTATGTGAAATTTGCTTCAAGACCGGAATCAAATAAGAGAAAATTAATGAGGTAAACTGTTTCATTCTTATTACCTAGGTACTCTACAATCGCTGTAATTTGTTATGGCTTAATACTTAATTAATCCTTAATTGTAATTTCCATGATTGTTACTTCCTTATGTAAGTATTGGAAAAAATGTTATAATAACCAGCGACCCGTCCCGGCTTCACACGGGTTGATAATTTTTGGGAATTTTATTTTTATTATGCTATTCGGGGCAGATAATAGTACCATAAATTAAATTTCCCAAAAATCGGTCAAGCCGTTCTTGTTATAAATGGTGTAACTTATACAACTTTGTTATATCTAGGCATTCGGCAAGAAGGTATATTTCTATTCTCGACAAGGAAGTTTTAATTACGGCTTTTCTTTGTTGGCTGCTTCTAATAAACCCTTTCTGTGCAAAATAAATCTGATTTTCTAATTGTGAACAAGCATTATCGTCTGGAGCATTTCTTTAGGCGAAACTGCTATATTAAAGGAATATTTTCATAATTGAAGGGCGCCATCAATGGCGAGAGCGAATTAACTTGAAATTTGACGACAGTTGTCGACGCTTACCTAACTTGAAATTTTCCCTGACTTCGAATACTAAAGACTTTTCGACCAACGTACTTTGTACTGTAGTATTTTTAATACTTAATATTCATTTACATAATGAGCTTTCAAATTGCTCGCGAACATTGAATTAAAATTGTGTTGGAAGCATTGTTGAACCTTCATAATAATTAATTTTGAATTGTTCGTCGCTTTGAATCCCGACATGGTTGTTAAGAAGTTAATGGTAAGAAGTCTGGACGTTTGTTTTTTTTTAATTAAAAAAGCATTGACGCAGCTGCAAATAATTTAATTACATTTTGTGAGCATTGGTTCAAGTTTTACGGTGGACGCTGTGCGTTAAACTAAAGCTAACAAAATTTCTTTTTTTAACTTAGGAAAAAAAAATCTAATGAAAATTTACTTAGGTAATTCAGAAAACTAAATTTTTTGTATATAAACCTTAACATGTTTTTTGTGATGTATTCCGCACAAAATTAATTGAATTAATTTAATTTATTGACCCAGTAAACAACATTTTTATTGATATTATTGGTGTACTTCAAATATTTTTACACCAACATACATTTTGAATCTCATCTTGACATAAATAAAATAAGGTTGATGCTGAACCATCTAATAACAGTTAACAGACCAGTTTGATTAACATTCAACATTTAATTCAAAGTAACGATCAACTACTAACAGAAACTTGGTTGTTTGGAGTATGTTCGGGCTATCTGTAGCGTGCACTGTGGGCGATACTGCTAGTTACTCTGTCTGTGTTACAGTCTATAACCTGTCGAACTGTTTTACTGGAGAGAGGGTTATCGCTGCATCTGACTTTGTTAGTACATATCATACGCTATTTAGTAACTTGCTAACTGGTAACTTTTCTGTTTATTGGGGAGTGTGAGTATAATTTCCTATTTCAAGACTTAGACGCAAAACTTTTGCAAGCTTTCAACTAGCTTAACTGAAAAGAAAGAATGCATACACTTTAACACAGAAAAATAAAACCAACTTGTATCCTAATATTACTTTAAAGATTTTTTTACTACTATAATTAATCAATATTCCATTCAAGCATATTGTTGTGTGAAAACTCTACATACATATTGTAAATGGATTATCCATATTTTCAGCAGTGAATTATCTGATTGGTAATGTCGTGTAGAATTGTAATTGTGCTGATTATAAATTGTGTAGTTTGTCTGTTATTTATAAATACTGATTTCTGTCTGTAGGTATATAAAAGGATAAGGTGACAGACTTACTTATCTATCAACACTTAGCTTAAACGATTGAACAGATAGGGTTATTCTATTCTATTTATCTTCGGGGACGCCTGCAGGCACCAGGCGGGGGATCAGTCCTCTTGTTGGAATTATTTCGCCCAGTTCCCCATTTTTGGTGGATCCCTTCATGGGTTACTGGCGCTTGGCGTCGCGAATCTTCTGATTGCTTTGCAGAAGTCCAACAGTTGCTTGATTGATATTTCTGCAAGTTGCTCTTCATTTACTTCATCAGTGCCTAGTATTTCCCATCTGAATAGTGCAAACAGATAGGGCTGGGCGGACAGATAGTTAATATGACGTAAGCATACGTTAAGAACGCATTATTGAAAATTCAACCCCTAAAGGGGTGCAGATTCAAAATATGACACGAGCGAAGCCGCAGCCAAAAGTGATTACTTGAAATTACTTCCAGCGGTCATGTCTCAACCAACAGACAGATTTATACTACAACAGATAGGTGTTATCCCGACACAGCATCGCTTTTATTACAGCTGTGAGGCTTGTCCATACAACATGGTCCACGTTAGTAAATCGAGTGATTTATGCGTGTCCGATGCTTCGACGTTAGGCACCTACTGTGCTATTGTTTCTCCACGATTTATCGCGAATGCCCGCACAGGAGTCGCCGGCACAACAATTCACTTGGACAACAACATCGTGTGCATTGACGTCACTGGGTACGCGGACCTATTGTTGGCGCTGTGTTCCTAGATATTACAAATGAGGCATGAGCTGGAAATGACGTATAAAGCAGTTTATCATCGGCGCCAGATAAAGAGTGTTTGGTATTTTTTATGAAGCCTATCAATCATGGTCTATTGGTCATTGTCTGTCTTGTTCTGACTAATCCATAAGGGTATTGTTCATTCCATTGTATATGTAATTTTTGCCCGCGACTTCGTCCGCGTGGAATAGTTACTTTGTTCCATATGTACTTTCATCCCTATTTCACCCCTACATAGGTCGAAATTTATTAATTATTTTGAACGCGGCTTCGCTCGGGTTAAGAAGTATTATTATTAATTAGGTAGGTACATTTTTTGCGGCTTTAGTTTTGTTTAGCGTGTGTAAAAAACTGAAACAAACTAATACATTTACGTCCTCCATCATCCCCTATTTTATCCCCATGGGGGTTGAATTAGGGGATGCCTACGTCATAGTAGCTATATGCATGCAAAGTCTCAGCCCGATCGGTTTATAATTGACAAAGTTTCATACAAACTGTCATCCCCTATTTTATCGCCTTGGGGGTAGAATTTATCAAAATATTTTCTTAGGGAATGCCTACGTCATAGTAGCTATATGCATGCAAAGTCTCAGCCCGATCGGCTTAAAATTGACAAACTTTCATACAAACTTTCATCCCCTATTTTATCCCCTTGGGGGTAGACTTTATCAAAATCCTTTCTTAGAAGATGCCTACGTCATAGTAGCTATATGCATGCAAAGTCTCAGCCCGATCGGTTTAAAATTGACAAAGTTTCATACAAACTTTCATCCCCTATTTTATCCCCTTGGGGGTAGAATTTATCAAAATCCTTTCTTAGAGGATGCCTACGTCATAGTAGCTATATGCATGCAAAGTCTCAGCCCGATCAGTTTAAAATTGACAAAGTTTCATACAAACTTTCATCCCCTATTTTATCCCCTTGGGGGTAGAATTTACCAAAATCCTTTCTTAGCGGATGCCTACGTCATAACATCTACCTGCATGCCAAATTCCAGCCCGATCCCTCCAGTGGTTTGGGCTGTGCGTCGATAGATCACTATGTCTGTCAGTCAGTCAGTCAGTCACCTTTGAGTTTTATATATTTAGATATTGTAAAGGAAGCCAATTTTAGTCAGTTTTTTTTTAATTTTATCAATAATACCTAACAATTTATTTATACCTAGCAAATTTTGTCAAGTAACTCGGCAAAGCATAGGAAAGAGTATCACCAAACTTTCACAGTACCCACCTAGTACCATGACTTCAGACCCAGACAACAGAGATAGTGGTGCACTCATATTCCGAGCGAGAAAATAGAAAATTAATGTGAGAAATGAACAATTTAAGTAAGTGTTTTACCGCAGCCCTTTCGTTTTATTGAACAGAAAATCATAGTGACACCTATTAATGGTTTATGGTAGAAAGTACCTAGTTAACCCAATATTAACCCAATATAATCAGCTGCATGAGTGTCCCAGAACTCAGAGAATTATTGATATAATTTTGATTCGGTTTTTCTTCTCAGACAGACGCTATATTATAAACTTAAAATTCCTTTTGAAACTTTATTTAATACTTACATAAATATATAATTATACCTGCATCATCGGTAGCAGATAACCAGAGACAATCGTGATTTCGTGAAGCAATACTATCCATAGATTAATGAACACAGTGAGTTATTTGATGAAGAGGGGTGTAATAAAAGGGTCCGGCGCACCCTGGGTAGGTAAGATATGTAGTCACAGTCAGCATTGATATGCTAACCTGCTGACTGAACAGGTTATGACGACACGATCGCAGAAACAGAATTGGATAAGAATACCCGTAAAAATATATGGCTTTTGATTAGCTCATTGTTAGCAGAACTTAATTAAGGCCCATGATAACTGGATCTTTGAATAATAAAGTTCATACGAGGCTTTAAGTCCCAGTATTTAGGTTGTTTTTTGTTTGTTGTAAAAAACTATAATTGGGTCTCCTGGTGGTAAGAGGTAACCGCAACCTATGCAAGCAACAACTGTAACAGTAGTTTGTATCACTCGATCCCTTTCCCAACAATTTCATCCGCTGGCTGGTATAGGTTGGTACCCTTCACTTATTATTATAATAATGTAAGTAGGTACCTACCTACATTACTCCTTGGCTGCAGAATATTTGGCGATGCAGTGTTACCAACGAAGACCATTTATCTACCAACTCAATAAACTAACTAGGCACCAATTTACCAATTTTTACTCCCATTCATCATGCACCGATGCACAACCATATTCCCTGTAACAATTATCTGACAGTTACATTTAGGAATGCCTGGGTCGGTTCGCAGTTGGAACCGAAATGCCGTTCGCTTTTTTCTATGCCATAAATAATAATTGGTCGCTTCGATTTGTTGATTTATGGTTATTAAAGATATGTACCATCGATAACACGCACGGCTTCAAAATTCATTTACATGGAAATGTGGACCCCTGATCGATTTTATGGGAGCTGGTATTGTGAAACAAGATATGCAATAGATAGCGGTGTAACTATAAATACAGCACCTTACATTATTATACTGAATTAAGGCAGATAATTAGGTAATACTGGATGAAAATCTGTAACAAAACATAATTCGATCTAAAATCAAACAAACCTAATAAATTATTAAAACTTTTTTCCGAAACAGTTACACATTGCTACCAATATTAAAAAGAAATAACATTCCACATTCAAAAAATCGATTTGCGCGATATCATTATTCTTAAAAAATTATGAGTTATAAAGATAATGATGTATCATTGGGCACAAAAATCGGTCGGAGACAAAAGTTTCCCGATCCGGTCGCAACGGCCGGACCGGGCGACCGGTTATTTATGGTTATCGGCTCCGTTGCAGATAGCCGGCAAACGGATGAGTGTCGGACCAAACGAGCGCATGCATTATTCTTTGGGCATATTCAAAATTAGAACACGTATTTGTCAAACTAACGTTTTATGATTAAAATTGGTGACAAATGGTCTTAGATTATGGAACATTCCTGAACATCCGCATGTTATCAGAAATTTCTGACGCGTCTCGGAAGCCATACTTAGCGATTTTACCGCCAAGGAAGGAATTGGTAAAATAGGAATTTTCTAACAGAAAATATTTGACAATGATATAGGTTTGAATACCATCATACAGTCGGTAAACCAACCAGCCAAGATTTTTACGAAAAAATATTTGAAAGGCGCGTTTTCATAAACATACACAAAATCTTGGACAAACTATAAAAAAAATATTAATTTCTAAAACAGATGATATCAATCTTTTTATATTTTTTAATCATTTTCCATGATAAGGTTACCAGTTATTTTAATAAAGGATTTTCATTATAATAAACATAGGTACCTTAATTTTTGAATTTTTAATACTAGATGGGGCCGGGCATTTGACTGACGACATTCGAAAATATATGTTTAAAGCCATTTATTGGCTGCCAGTATCACATCTTTAACCAAATAAATACATAGATGCAGAATTCCCGAGTTGGAGATAATATATGCCGTTGCTTATAAATCGGTAACAATATGGGTATATTTACATAGATTTTCTTGGTCAATGTAAACTAGATAGTTTCTGCTCTAAAGTCACACTAAAATAAGAATGGTAATATGAATACCAACAAGGAATAAGGGTCTGATATATATATCAAATGTTACTGAAAACAGAAATATTGTGAATACTTAGTAGTAAATAACAAATTAAATAGCTCTCTAAGTTTGTATCACCCTTATAGATGGGGCTAAAATAGCCACTTTTGGCTGGCCATACTAGCCTCTAGGGCTCTGCCTGCCCATGTTCGAGGTCCTGGGTTCGATTCCGTTTGATTCGAAAAAAAACATTAGTAGGTCACGCTTAGAACTTAAGGAGGTAGTTTAAAATGTCATAAAAAAATCCAATATACTCGACCTGGGTATCGAACACATCATGATTAGCAGCAGCCGCGCCGAAGTATAGAGCGTGACCAAAATGAAGTAAAGCTTTAATAATAATAATAATAATAAATCTTTATTGTCGCAAATTTTACAGTTCACAAAGATGACTTAAAAATAGACACAAGAAATTGTATTGTGCTTTAGGTACTGATACTGTCTCCCAAACTAACTTGTATCTTGGGTGGCAGTGTTCAGTCGTGTAAAGTTACTCTAAAATTACAATTTTCATAATTTTTTTTTGTGCATGCTTTATTTTATTTGAAGTAAGTTCTCTCACACATTTGAGGGAACTTACTTCTTTTACTTTTACCAAGTAGTAACATTGTGGTACCCAAGAGTGGGAAAGAGAAAAAAGGGGAAACCATTCAGAAGATGGGAAGATGATCTGGTTAAAACAGCTGGAAAAACCTGGACTGGAGTGGCGCGGGAGAGAGAAGATTGGAAAGTGTTGGAGGAGGCCTTTGCCAAAGGACACACAGAATAAAATCAAACCTTTGTATAAAATAAAAATTATACATAAGTATATCTTAAAGAGGCTATAAATAAATAAATAAAACTTCTTTTACTGCAGCGTTTGATTCTAAGCAGTAATATGTTACCTTACGTTACTATGTTACCTTACGTTTTTATTACCATCCTATAAACAAAAGTATTTTCAATCCAAATTCACCAAGTACGTAGCAGAAAGCAGTAGTTCTCTGCCGAAGATATTCATGATGCAATTAAATTATGCACGGTATCGAGGCAAGTTCGGATTGGTTTGATCAAATGTGGGCTACCTATGTTTGCATTTCATTGCCAAATGGACTCAGTACTTGCCCGGTCTGTTTGCCAATTTCCACCTCGGCGTCTGATATAATTTCGATAATTATTTTAAGGTCTAGCTCGCTTCCTTATAGCCAACGTATTTAATTGAGTAACAGTTCCGCGAATGCAGTAAAATACATTAGAAATGGCTGCACCTATTTTCAGTTGGAAAGCTTTTAGCTATTGTGGATAGTACCTAAGTCTGATTTCAATATGGCTTCCTAAATGAATACCAAAACCAGTGCTAGTATAATGGAAACAACATTTCAGTTAATTGTGTACTGTTTGATTATTTTTGACGGCGTCTCCTTAAGACAGACAATGTAGAAAAGCCTCTGATCAATGTACCTTAGTTCGCGTCTGACGTAATTTTTTTTCACTATTATTTATATTTGAAACTGTTTAGTTAAGCTGTAAGAACTTGTCACACACCCGTTGGTTATAATTTTGATAAGAATGCGATTTTGACACTGCAAATACAATTATCGGAACAACTCTTGCAAAAAGTACCAAGTTTTCCGGAACGAAAATGAGACAAGTTCTTACCTTGGACTCAAACGTCCGGGGACATGTGGTACCTATGACATGATACTATTAAATGCTATAAGCTATATCAAAAAACCACTAACCTGCAATTCTTCAGCATCTTCACTTAGAAAAACATTGTCTACATACGCTCAGTTTGTCAAAATACCTATAGAAGCAAGACTCGAATAAAATACTTATTTAGTATGAATTAATTATATGGATGTCAGAATATATCCGAAATAGAGCCGGTTTCGTTTGGTGGTCTCGCTCGCCGCCTGTGGCGAGCGCTGAATATTTGAGAATGGTCGAAAACAGTGCCATACAAACACAATACGTATATGATAATGCGGCTATTATGTTTGTTTTCATAACATAAATGAGTTGTTATTGTAGAAAAATGTTTAACAAAGACTAAGGGTCAAGAAAAATAAATACACACTATAGTGTGTCGTATTTTGTAGATGCACAAAATTAAATACGGGTATAACCCTTTACAACTTTTACTCAAGTTTGGCCAAACTGCCTAAATAAAAATGAGCCTCTTTATTTCCATGAAGACACATAATACAGTAATAAAAATACATTAGCAAAATAAATATCAGTTACCTACAAGCTAAATGCTAACACATAATATACTGCATTGCCTAAATACTTTGACTATTTATATTAATTAATTAGTTAAACACGCAACCTAAGTATCTAATTTTTTAGTAATTATACAATTTTGATTTGTATTGTTTTTAATCATATTAAATAAGTTTGAATATTCTTGCGGAAAAAACTTCAAAACATTAGCGACTAGCAAGAATTTTTACAACAGTGGGTATCTATTGTTTAAAAAATATTTTATTGTTTTTTTTAATTTGATTCGGGTTCGGTTCGGTACAGATTCTTTGGACGTCATTTGAGAATAGCCATCATTTATCTTTAAATTATTGTACATTGTCTAGACTATGTGTGACTATGTGAGTAGAAATCACCTCAAAATTTATAACACTGATGCATCTTAAAATAGAAACGATGCATTAATCCATTTCAGGCATTATTAAAGCCAACAATGTTAGGTGATAATTCGATCACTCTATTTTCTGTAACGTGGAATAATTAAACACGTTCAATCAGATCAGAGCGTTGGCTAACACATCACACTAATTGCTCGTGTCTCGCAAACCGTACACCGAAGCTAGTAAGTAGGTACCTATTGCTAGTTCTATAATTAACTCGACAATATCATAAATCTAAATAAAATGATTGCTTGTTAATCATTACTAGACACACAGAATTTAAAAACAGTGAATTCTATAATGTTGTGATTTTCTAATACAATTTAACCTCTTCTTTTTCTAGTTTACCCACCGGTGATGCTTATAAGATTTCTTTTTGTGATAAATAATTTCTGTGATAAGTACAATTGAACAAATTACCCACATCAGAGCTAAGCCATAGAAGCAGGTGTTGACTACCGAGATGCTTAATCCATGTGGCTCTGAGTCATCGTCATTACTTCTGCTCAAAGCCAAGCTCTCGTAGCTACTGGGCAGAAGATTTTTGATAAGTCCGCCTTCGACTAGATTGACGATGACATCGTCTACGCCATTGACGGCTGGCCATCCCGGCCGCATGTAGAAACAAGCTCCGGTCATACTTATTCGTTTTTCTAGAATTTGAATATTATGATCTACATCTTGGACCAGGGAGACATCTGTAGCTAGAAGAAATTTTTCTCCTTTATAAATTCGCCGAATGTACGTTCTAACTTCGTTCATCGGTATTACTTGGTAAGCGTGTTCCAAAGAAGTGTTTCTGTAATAGTCCAGGAATATTTCTGCTCCACCATAGCCATCCACTTTTCTTAGAGCGTCTTCAACAGACTTGAAGGGTGGTTCCAAAGTAATAGTTTGCAAAGCGTCGACAAGATCAGCTTGATAATCAATCCGAAATATAAAACAGAACCATATCCAAAGTATAAACAGACTATTAAGCAGTGATGACTTCGTTACGAAGTTTGCTGACTGGCCCAATAAAATAATAAATGATTGATATAATACATGATTTTTTGCACTAGTTAAATGTGGTTTGCATCGGCGTACCAACACAACAACAGCAATAAATAAAGCAAGTGTTACTCCGTGTAAAGGAGTAAAGTTTGTTTTGTCTGGAATTATTACTTTAAGCCAATCATGAAGCGGGCGTTGTTTGGGGCCAACCCAACGGATATCTACTATATGAGAGATATGCGATGGCAGCGTGATAGAATATCTTCTTTGAGTCAGCAGGCCAGCTGGAATAAGTAAGTCCGCTTTTTCAGAGGCTAGATCAGCAATATATCCTGTTGCTGTGCCATTAACATACGACCCATAAGCACTGTAACTGTCAACTGAGGCAACGTCTAAAGAGGCGTTTAATTTCTTTAAAATGGTCATGAGGATGTCACCGTCATATCCACCAACAGAAGTAACTTTTCCATTTGTAATATTTGTTGTAACGTAAGGTAAAAATCGTAGGACTGCTACCCTGACCGGACACTGGTAGAAATTGGTAAATTTTTTCGGAAACATATTATCTCCGATATTTAAAATTACGGGTGAATAATTTCCACATACTCCGTTAGTGTATGGAAAGAACGTCGATAGTGTTACTTCTTGTGCTTCATTTGCGCTTATTATAACTATATCGGCTTGATCATTCTTCCAAGTCTCTTCAATGTAGGCTGAAAGCTCGGTTTCCCTACTAACAGTGCTTTCCAAAACAAGTATTAAAAAAATTGGGAATCTTGTTACTTCGTTCATAAGTTTCATAAATTTTGCGTAGTTTTGTAGAGTAGATGCGAAGTAGATTGTTTGTTTAAAACCAACAGTTTCGTTTATATCACGAATTTGATCATCGTTATCACCTCTCCAGGGGCTGAGGACGACAGAACCAGGGTAGTCCTTTAAAAAACTGTCGACACAATCGGACTCATTCTGACTCCAAATTACCGTAGTTGTAAAGTGGTGATTGTAGTAACTGCTTGAGATATTCACAGCTGTTTCTATTAGCTTGGATGTTGCAGAACAATCGGAAAACATGAGCAGTAAAAAAATTAAAATACTCATTTTTGACATCAACGATTTGATATTAAAGGCGGTATCTATCTGATACGGCCTCCAACACATAAGCAACTAAAAATATTTTTTCTAGCGTTGTAATGTATTTACGTAATAATAGGGGTTGTGATATCTTAAAGAAAAAGTGTATAATGTTATTTGTCATCGACGATTATTATGTACCTATATAATGGAAAGTAACAATACTCAACTGACATTTACTCTTTGATTAATATGAATATTGATGCACACAGAATCCATTACTTTGTGTTTACACTAGTGACAGTAGTGACAATAAAATTATTGGTCAAACAGCAGAAGTAATGATGGATGAACATTCTTCAGGCAACGTAATACCTTCGTGTCTACGAGAATATTTAAAAATATTAATGCATGATATCGGCCGCAACTAAATGTGGAAAATGTGGAAATGTTTATGGGTTTCGTTGCGTGTCGCTCTCCATGATGGATATCTTGGTTGACTTGGTACTTTGGGGTCACAGGAGCAATTGAGAGTCATTTCAGACTCTATGCTAAAATAAAATCTACATTTAAATCCACCTGACGTCTGCACGCTGTAAAACTTGACGTACGGCATGTAAGAAATGTGTTGCTCAAGAAAATCAAAATTTTGTAAAACGAGTAAGTACAAAGGTGTATCAGTGCTCGCTCATTCGAATATTATGATTTAGGATGTCACCTTCAATAAATTCAACTAAGTAATTGTCATCAACGTTATACTAAAAAAACAATCCGGTAAAACAGACCACATTTCGACCCAGATTCCACCAATACATACAACAATAGGATACACAAACATTGACTCGCACTTTTCATACAAAAAAGTGGAATGCAACTGTATTGACAATTGAGTTGGAAAAGATTTAAAACATTGGTGTTGTATTGAATGCCTTTTGTTTGAGTTAAAGTCCGATGTAGTTTTCAAAGTGATTTATTTTAAAAACAAAAACTAAACTGTGTATCATATATTATAAAAATGCAAATGTATCTTTCATTATCATAAATATCTATATATAGGACAGTTCAAAAAATATTATGAAATTCGTCGCCTCTTAATAAGATCCAGTAAATTTCAATGCGAATTCAATGTACACTTTATATTATTTTAGATATTATATCATAGGCAGTACATCAGCTTAGTATTACTTTACGGTTATAAAATGTGTCAAAACGTTCTTTGTAAGCCAAGCTATATAGTATTTTATCAAGTTTCAATAAAATATTCGAAAGAAGTTTGTACAGCATAGACTAGTTCAATTACTCATTTCAGTTTTAAAAAATTAGAGTTACGTTCAGGTTTCCTCCTAATCCTATTTCGTATTTTTCAAACTATTGTAGTGTTTTTATCATTGTCATCATAATCTAAGTTAAATAATATAAGTATACTGTTTCTCAAAATACGTTTTTCCATTCAATTTAACAGTCACGATCAATTTTCTAAGCATAATCTAGTTACATTTATATAGACGACACAGTTATTCATAGATCCATGTAAGTGTTTTAATAAATTGTGTATGTACTTAAAAAAATACAATTCTATCGAGGTACATTATTGTATAAAATTAAACCCTAAAAATAATTTACTTACTTAGTCGCCATGGTTCAATTTTGAAATATTTAATAAGATTCTTTCTGTAAATTTGATAAGGTATTTTCAAGAACTATTTGAACAATCATTACAATATCGAACCATGACTTGAATAATTATTATACTCTGATATGGCCACGTGAAAAAATATAAACATACCAAAGGTTTTTAATAGTGAACCATGTTTGAATTTATTTTGTTACTATATTTGTAAGTTGTTTAAAATTCTACGAATATTTTGACCGAATTGTACAACTTGTTGCTAAAATTTAAATGACATGACTCAAAAGTTACCTACATATTACTATAATTTTAAACACTTATTTATGTGGCCACACCTATAATGTAAATGAGTTAACCCCCGCGCTGCGTCAGGACAGCATCTACGAGTAAAACTGCTCCGTTGATGATGGCCAAAGAAGCTTTAGCCAAGTTCTTGTCCTTCCATTCACCCTTGCCACTGTGTTGGTATCTGAAAAGAAAATTTAGAAATACGTATTATTCTCTGATTAAGGCTAAAGTGCTGCGGCAAATTGTAATGAAGATTGTAAGGATAGTTCTTGTAATACTGGGGCTGACATGATTAGACCTTCGATAGTTACTTACAATTAAATAACGAGTTTTTTTTTGTGCGGTGATGCATTCATGTATGCGAAATCTAAGCAAGCGATTTTTAAGACGTGAATGGATCAATTGACAGAAAAACAGATTCTATTTTGATTTGAATTCTAATTTGAATAAAATCAATAACCTTTTTTAACAGCCTGTTATAGTGCCCCTGCCTTTTCCCGATAAATACGTTACGTTCACTACCAGACTACTCTACTTTTTCCCCAGTCCAAATCCTTAATTTATATTAATTCTTTTACACAACAATGATAGCCACCATACCTGTCAATAATCACAGCACCGCTGGCAACGAACAAAGCAACTCCCACCAGCGAGTAGAAAATATCAATCCTTTTGTGCGAAGGTGTCTGCATGACGTAACCTGGAAAGTGACGTCATCGTTGGTTAGAGCACGCAAATTTGCATATTTAATGGATTATAAAATTACGTAGGTCTTACTGCAGCTTTAAATAGAGCAGATATAAAGCAGGTGTTCAAATAGAGGCAACAATCTCGTCTAAATCGTCTAAATCGTCGAATTTTTGTGTACCAATGATAAACAAAAATTCATTGTTGACCAATTTTTCAATGAACAAGAATTGTTTACCAATGATAAACTTAGATGTTATACCAAGCTGCTCTATTTATCTAAATTAATTGCCTTATTGGTGTAATGGTCCTGCAGTGTGACTCCTACGCTAGAGGTCCAGGATTCGATTCCTGGGTCGAGCAAAGTTTCATAGATATTTCCTGTGAAATTTTCAGTGGCAGCTTTCAGCAGGAGTTTGGATCTGTTCACGGCTAACCTGACATTCCCTGTATATAGTTATTGTACATTGAGCTAAATATTTACTTTGTCACAAATGAGGTTATCACTACTTATTTACACTTAGAAAATTCATAACATCAGTAGCGAATAAATACCACCATGTAGATAGCGGACAGTCGTTGGATAAGTCCTTCCTTATCCTGGCTAACCTATCTAACCTCAGTACTTGTGCTGGATAAACAATAAAATTTGGTCACGGTGAGATACAATTTTAAAGACTAGATCATTGCAAGGCTTTTTTTCTAATAAGTAGATCGATATTAAAAATATTCCTACCGGCAGCGGCTCCAGCGAAGATGATGAGGTATCCGACGAAGGTGCCGGTTACCAGCATGCCGGTGTCAGCTTCAGCATTGTAGCTGTGGTAGTGCAGCGCCACGCACGAGCACGTCAGCGCCTGGAATCAACAAATGATGTATTACTTTTTATCCGACTGCAGAAGGAGGATTATGCGTTTGACCTGTATGTATAATTGACCTGAATTACAAACAAAATAGTATCTTTAATCGTCCCTCCTCCTCATCATCATCATTATCATATCAGCCTACAGACAGAGGTACACTGCTGAACAAAGGCCTCCCCCATAGACTTCCACAAGGATCGGATACATGCCAACTGCATCCAACGACTTCTAGCGACCTTTATCAGGTCATCTGTCCGTCTCGTTGGATGCTGTCCTACGCTTGTCCAGCCTGCAACTCATTTTCCCATAATCGACATGTAACATTACCCATTTCCCGTAACCCATTCCCCGTTACCCATTACCCATTTCCCGTACTCGTAAATAGAGCTTGTTTTTAGATTTTGGTAGGTAGGTAGTTAGGTACTTTTAACGCAGTCGGGTTATTTATTTAATTAAATTATGAATATTAAGTATATATTTGCAAAAAACAATCTAATTACACAACATGACGTCGAATTTCTCGTAAGATTCTTTCGAATATATGACACTACGGATTTATAAAAATAATTTCATGGCCATTCATTAGTAAGCGTCATACTAAGCGACTCCAAAAAGGCGCGGCATTACACACAAATGACGTCAGATAATCTCCTCGTGTAGTGACGAACCATAGATATATAGTAACTAGTTCTGGAGGGATGATGTCATACTGAACACGCCACATGAAGCCGAGGCCAACCGCACGAGGCCTTGTCTTTGAGGATGACCATTAAAATAAGGCCAACTACACATTCAATGTCAGTACTGTTTGCTTTGCGAATTGATAATTTACTTAACTTTATTTTGTTTTTTTAATTGTAAGAAATTAATTCATTACGTGTGACTTTATGGACAATAGCTTATACTCCTTGGATTAGTTTTACTGACAATAATATTTATAATGTTATTCGGCCATTCTTTCCCCATTGCTAGGTACTTTCGATGGATTGAAGCTAAGAGTCTTCCATCGCTCGCCATTAGCTTGTAGCGTACAGGTGAATGGCAAACCTACTGCGGCTGTCCTATCAGACAACAGCTTTAAAAGTTTTTTAAACTTCATAACGTGCTCTGTGGTGCAGGCATTGTTATGGATATTCTTATATGAAGAAAATTATTAATATTTAGCAAAACCAATCCATAGCGCTAGAAATTTATACTAATATATTAAATGCTATACTAATTCTCTCCGTCTGTGTTACGTCTATCTGTTACCTTTTCACTCCAAAGATAGCAATATATTCGAAGTGATTGAATATAGCATGAATAGATTGTATCCAGAGGAAGGTCATAAGCCACCATTTGACTCAAAAATGTCCTTCGGGATGAAAATACGGGCAACAGCTAGATAGGAATAAATATTATGTAAGTCCTACCTAGACGAAGCTACACGTGATGAAAATGATGCAGTATCTATTCAATTCACGAATATACGCGTACGTGTCGATAATTTTTAAAGCACCTCATTAATTGATTTATGGTCGTCAATGTCCGCACAATAAAAAGTACATGCTGTTAATAATAGCTCAATACTCAGATGAATTTATTGTTAGCGGCAAGAATTGTATATGGTATGTAGGCACTGTACTGTCATTAAGGAAAAGAATAAGTAACATTTATTATAAATTTATTATTATAGATAAACTTAATTAAAATAGTTCGTAGATAAAGTTATATTTAAATAACTCTAGTAACTTTGGTCCGTTACCAGTAATTGAAACGGTTTCTGTATCATACGACACTGGGATACTGATAAATAATATCAATTCTATGTAGGTTAGGCATACATTAATACATACATAACATTTTCAACATTGTAAGTATAGTTTACTTGGGCGCCAAATAAGATAATATGATTATGATTATAACTGAACTCTCTCGTTACTGTAACGGTAAGTGCGACTTCTACACTAGAAGTGCTAGACGCACTGGCGTGTACGCATCTTGATATCAGAATAGATAATTATCTATAGAAATCTGCCAGGCACCTGTCAGATCCTAAATAACCTTGAGATAGAAACACTCCGCTACAAAATCGATTTTGTAATCGAAACACATTAATAAAGGAGGTTGAGGTGACGCATCTCTCCTTGACTCATTCAGTATTTTTGCAAAATTACTCGCATTGAATTTAAAGTACTTATTCGCTTTGATGTTGTATTAAGATAAACAGTTTATTATTAGACAAAGAAATAGTTTCATTGTTTTAAAGGCAATATTTGCAATTGGAGCTTACTGCTTAGTTTAATCATTGTTTTGGAATATCATATTTGTAAAAATAATTAAGAAAGAATTACTGTTATGATATCTTGATTTTACGCAATTAGTGTGAATTACAGAAAAATATTATAAAACAGTACCTATAGAATCTGCCAGGAGTTAAAGAAAATATTACGGGACGCTACGGGCGCTACGCTTAATTTAGTTTCCCGTATGACCGCTAGATGGAGTTGATAGATCTCCATGCGTGTGTCTATAACATAACTCCTAATATGACAGAATATAGAATAAGACGTAGTCGAATTAAAAAATAATTAACATAAATATTGCTTTGCTACAGCTACAGTATATGTACCAACGTAATTATTTATTTAATGGTCGTTGATTACTACAAAAACGAGGTTAATGGCAACTTTAAGTGTTAAAGGTAAACAACCCCATTGGACTACATTGATATACCAATCGCAACTCGCCCCTAGGCCCTATCTATACCTGACGTTCAGCGGACACCTGGTAACACATTCACACATTCATATTCATTCATATTTATGAGAAATTGAAAATTGGGGTCACCACAGAGGGTTGATAAAGCGAGTGAAGTGACACTAAAGGCCTGTTCCACCACCTCCGTTAAAGTTCCCGTTAAATTACTTGGCAGATAATTTCATACAAATCTGTTCCATTTTTAAATTATCTGTCGGTTAGCGACTATCCAGAGGTGAAACAAGCCCTAAATATACCAATTACCAACAATCCTAAACTATTTTAAGCCATGATACCTAGATCCAGTCAACTTTTAGTGCATGTTTTCACACTTATAGCACAAGTACTAGGTAGGTACTACTGACTATAAAAAGAACTAATTGTATTGCAGCATTAAACGGAATAAACGGTATTAGTAGTGAAAGCTAGTGTTCCTTCATGAGTAGATACATTCTGTATTGCGTGTAGAGAATAAATTGCGCGTTATACGGGAGTGAAAATAAACCGCACGGCGTGAGCCACCAAACAAAAAAAGACAATGAATTAATTTTGTATAATTATACTTAGGTACTATAGCTTCTTGCCGTACCATGTCACCTTTACGACAGGTTAGACAAAAGTGTAGTAATTGTACACACATAGCTCGCATGTTTAGGTCCCGGGGCGAGCCTATTGCCATTATGCGGGCACAAATTCAAACTCCGAGCTGGTACTGAGAATTTCATAGAAAACCCCAATAACAATTTGCTCGACTCGTGAATCTGAAAAACTCGTAGCAGTCTCGCTAACGACCACTGTTTAAAACCTTATGTTTTCTAAGTACCTGTTTCACCACCTCTGGATAGGCGCTAACCGCCGGATATATTCAAAAATACAATATAATTTGTATGATCTGCTGCCAAGTAATTTAACGGGAACTTACAACGAGGTGAAAACATCCCTAAATCTTTAATCACGGTCTGGAATTTTCTAGTATTTGTTCAAATCATTCAGCGGATTTCTAATCTACGCGTATAAATTACTAGATTTCGAAGTAGCCACTCCAAGCTAATTGTTCTAATTCAACAAAAGAATCTTCATTATTATGCGCATAGTTATGTTAACAGTCATCAGTCATTGATTCATTGTCTATTAGCTGCTATTATCATCACTTTATATGATTAAGCGGAAACTGAAGACCACATGATAAGTTCTGTCACATGATAATCGTAGTATTTTTAAGATTTGAACGACCATATTGTTGCCCAGCCAACATCCACCGGGAACGCTATTCTCGAAGTCGTTGATACCTTAGTATGTATATCTTAGGTAAAGCGTTCGATAAGGTAGGTCCAACTTTAAGAAAGAGGATCGTTGAAGAAGACTTGAAATTCAAACATTGTATTAAATCCTTCGTTAACATAACAATTATTACAAGAGTGCCTAACAAGAGTTATTCTATCGATTTTAAAGGAAATAAGGAAAATTAAAATGCTTAATAGATAACTTATTATCTAACAAAATTTTAATTCAGCGCGCTCTTAAAAGTGAAAGCAGAACTTTGTTTGTCTGATGTCAAGTCGCTAAAATTACTAAGCAATTGGAGTGTTCCACTTTGTTGGTTAATCCGGATTATCTCCAGGCCATAATTCCAGTGCATCATGTGACTCAACATCAACGCAAACACGCCGTAATATCCATGACCCCAGGGATTAGCTCACTTAATGACAATTGCTCTGACTTCTACAAAACGGATCACAGTCATAATTCCGTGGATAATGAAGTCATAATAAAAGTCGACAACACTTTAAAATGTATCCTCAAAATTAAAAAGAAATGATAATGAATCGGAAACCGACAGATAAGATCAAGATATCCGTTCCAAAGTATACATGAAGTCAGTGTATATTGAATTAGGAATTTAAAATATGCGTGTTTCAAACACATACAGTTGTTATAATACTTACTTACTAAGAGCAAACAAATTGACTGCTACACCACAGGTGGTTACAGGAAAATATTTTTCATGTATTTTACGAGACTTTAATATATACAGAGCAAGTTGCTCCCCGTTCGTATTTCACTTTTATAAGAAGTGACCATGGTTACCGTATCGATGTGGTCAGGCGACGTCACATATGGCAGTGTGGTATGACAACTGGTTTTTGCACCTGTGTCGTTTAGACCAGCTTTATTCGTAAACAATTTACTTTCCCCTTCAATACTACTATCATTTAGATCTTAGATCTTTATAGTTGGGAAAGTCCTCCGCCTAATCTTTCTATTGAATTCAATCCACGTCTGAACAGTCAAGGTCAGAAGTGTTTTTAAATGGGAATTCGTTTGTTAGATTTTCTAATGCATTTGTTTCAATGTGGCGTACTGTCTGCAAATTGTTTCTTGCATTACTTCGCCTGTAGACAAATATTATGTGTATTTCGTGACCACCATTTATTTAATGCAGAATATTATCACCTGGCAGTCATGTTAATTGTGTTACAGTTAATTAAACGACATGTTTAATACAAGAAAATAAAAATAAGCACACAGTTTGTGTAACGAGACCATAGCTGTTCTATTATTAAGAAAACAATAAACTCATGAAAGAAAATTACATGCGAAATAGCCGTGACTACACATTTCTTTATTCTATAGCTTCTGCTTTATATATAGACCTATTTACTGAGCAGCAGCTAGAATAATATCACCTAATACACTAGCGTTGAGCATTTCATCTAGTTTGAAACGTCATCCTTGAGATGACGTTTCAAACTAGATGAAATTGTATTATTAGTATAAACCTCAACTGGTATTACCAGCCTCTGATCCAATAGACGGTCCCCGTCAAAGGTGTAAATTGTACTAGGTTTTATGGCAATACGTCAACAGTTTATTTTCTGCTTTGTTTATATATCTGTATAAAACTGCATTACCTACAGCCTTTAAGACAATGAATGGCACGGCCATGGTAGTAATTATCACTTTATAATCGGCCCAGATAATTCTAATATTTCCTGCACTAATAAAAAGTTCATCGTTATATTTTTGCGAAGGTTATAATTTTGATTGACTTTCTAATACACGCCACTGTTGAATTATACACCAAAGGGTAAGGCGACGGTAAGAGCGAGTATTAAATGTCAGCAATTTTGATTTGAAAGCAATCTTTTTCGCAGTAACTACCTACAAGGAGTTTTTGATTTGCACCCTGTCTAATGGAAAAAGGCATGCTGCAGTCAAAACATGAACTGGGTATGGATGTTACCTACACCTCGGTTTAACCTTCCAAAGTATGTAGGCAGAATGGTTCGACATGATATAAACGAGTAGTCTCGCCCACAAAACTCGTAAAAGGTTCGATACGGTATTTTCTTAACCCGCAATAAAAAAATAAACTCAAACTGTTTATACCATTAGGTACTATTTACTCATATTATCGTATTGGCTATGGATATCAATAGCATTTCAGTAGTTATCGATAAGGGAATGGTAGGTATAGTTGGGTGAGTTAGTTCCACCAACCACTATGTCGTTTAATCAACATCTATCGGACCATGACCCGTTTCCGAGGGCACGTGGGCGACAACCAATTGCCTAACTGTTTACTCTTTTCTACACTGGAGAGCAGACAAAGAGCACGATTAACAATTTTATTTATAAAAAGAAAAGATATTGCAAAATGATGATATTAATAATAATTAATGTTGTGTTCTTTTTTTAAAATAATTTCTGCAGAATAGAACTATTATCAATGAACGTAGTAATAAATTAGACTTAATTTATGTAAGTAGGTAGATCAGATACAAGGTGTTACGCAACATAAATGATTTCATATTTATTTTTGCTGTGAATTTTATCGTTTGTTTATACAGTTAAAAGTCGACCGCCATGTTGGATACGCTATCCGGTAATTAACTCAATAGCCATGTTGATCTTAAGTTTCCCGACCAAGAAAAAAATGGCATTTTTTATACTTATATTATGTAGATAACAGCGCACCCATGCACATGCACATTAAGTTATTATTTATTTTTACGGATTTGAAGTAAGGTTAAGTAATACCTATCTTTTAGTAATAGAACTAACAGGTAGGAAAAGAAATAGGTAAATAATGTATTTTTTATCACCATACTTATCAGGCGTTGTTGTATCAACGATCAATGTTTTTGTAGAAAATTTCAGTTTTAGCAAACTTTTTTTCGACAGTCTTTGCTGGAGTGATCACAAGCGTGCATCGAACTTAACTTCCGATTAACCTAGGTAGTTAGGTATAGCTAGGTCGATAGTCTATAGTCAGTACCTAGCCTAGATTTAAAGCCTAAGCATTGAGATAGAAAAAATTGATGACGTGAAAATCTCATTCTTAAGTTAGCAAAAATTACGTTTTTCTACGCATTGCCACCGAACCATTTCGTGAGTCAATTTGTTTGCACTCAATTGTAGGCGTCTACAATAGCTATGATATTTGAACACACGATTAGGTCAGATCGCCAAGAATAACTCAATGACACTGATGTAATCTTGTCATAGGCAAGTTTAGGCGAATTGCTCGTGTTATCAAGCAAATGACTAGCATTCCTCTCCGCATGTTGGGAGGAAACGCGTATCGTAAAAGTTAACAAAACACAGCATGCACGGTGGAAGGATCTTAAGATCCGCCATGCTGACAACTACCATCGGATTTAGGACTGACCCTAACATTTTCAAACTCTTCAAACCTTTCGCGGCAAAAGGTAGCCTATTTCCTTCTCCAAGGTCTAATGTATATCTATTTTTTCTATGTATTTTCTTTTCTGACAGGGGGGTGCAAGTGCAACCCTTGCACCCTGCTGCCGGCGCCCACGTGTCTTTTCTTTTCGACCGGAGAGTTCGACAAAACTCTCTCTCAACTTCTTTTGTCTATTTCCTTGTCTATTTATTCCTTTATAGACTTGCTGATAAAGACCAACCTACTCCAGACTAAGCAAACCATGAATGAATTTAAATATAATTTATATTGTTGTAAGTACATTGTATAATGTAATTTTATACAGAAACATTTTATGTGACCTTTCTACAACAAAACAAAGTTATCAGTGATATCTGTTTACTACTACTCGCTTCAGAACAACCTTTACCACAAGCTTTAAGCGTCGCGCAACGTTAATGCGCCCTTAAAGTTAGGGTGACGTCATAATATTAAAACGGAGGTCGTCGTACTACGTCGTACTTCGAGCTATTGTCCAGTATAAGCGAACCTCGTATTGTATAGGTTTTCCATATAGTAAGAGATCGGCTTTAACTGGAAATATAACTCGATGTAAAGTCGGACGAAAGGACGTATTTTGATATAAATCGTACGGTTAAAAGTAACCTATCCTGTTCCAAAACCCGACAGTATCAGTTCCGTGTCATACTCATCAAGTCTGCTGACTTGAGAAATTCTTAGAGATATACCTATACGGTGTCGAAGGCCACTCAAAATCCGACTATGCATGGTGGCTATGCACTGTACGGTGCATAGCCACCATGCAAGCGAGCGGCATGTGATTCCGGCAGTACCCGTAGTAACGCGCAACATTTAATACTAGGACGTAGTAAACGCATAAAACGGAATATAAACACGGACCGCCGACTGCGACCACCGATCTGGCAACGTCGCGTTTCCGTACCGACATCTTGACGGCAGGAATTGAAACGGAACGACGTACTGGTTAAATCGTAGTATTTCATGTAAACTATGTATTTTTATACGATAACGGTATATAGTATACGCTAATGGGCGAAGACCTTAATTCGATTCGCGTCTGTAAAATAGAAAACTTAGTTGGTACCTTTATAGTGTAAATAAAACATTTTCATGAGTCATAAGTTTTGCTAACAAACATAACATTTTAACAAGGCAATTTAAAATTGTATAAAGTATAATATCGTTCAGCGACTCATAAAAAAAACGTAAAGGTTAACATTACAATTATTATTATTATTAAACTGACGCCCACGCACTCATGCGTTCAGTTTAAATTTAAAAAACAAGAACATTTTTAAATACGCCGTCCACATAACAGCGTGCAGGTTTTACTAAAAACAATATTGCAGGATTATTAGATTTAAAAAAAAACATAGTTACCAGCTCCAAAAACTTGACAATCGACAATCTGCTGATGGCCATCGTGATTCACTTCTAAATTCAAAATAACACAATGTTTATAATCTTTGTTTACACTAGCACACGGGCGCGCCAATTCAAGTCGCAACTGAGACTGCGTCGTCACTCTCACTGCGCTGTGTGAGTCGGGCGTCGGGCTATACAAGCGATGAGCTCATACTGGTGTGGCCATCGAGTTTATCAACGGAGGACATTAATAAACAAACTAATAAACATCTTACTCACAACATGGCCCAACCACGTTCGTGATCAAATCGTAAACCTTGTTATAATAAATAGGTACAGAATAATTTTATTCTGGCAAAAAATATTTACTGTCCCATAATAATACGCAATGAGGATTAAATTCAAAATGTTCTAGCCTGGATGTAGCCCTGGCTTCAAACAGTTTTCGTAACCCACGCTATTATATTCTATAATATATTTATATATTTAGAACCAAAAAAGTAGAAATATTTCTAGCAACACACCAGACATTACGAAAAAGATCGTCACACTTGTTTTAAAATACTTAAAAAAATCGCTCAAGGTTCGCTGTCTGTCGTAATTATGCCAACCTGACAAACAGTGATATTAGAATTAAATTAAATAAGGATCAAAATTTTTGTTTGAAAATGTTCCTAATGTCCGCTCCCGAGACCCTTAAATCTCCACGTATACGATATTTAAATGTTACTAATTGATGTGGAAAATTATATATTTTTTTATGAGAATAGAATTAAGTTGAACGGCCTCATGGCTACACCACAATCGTAGTTTCACTCTCTACCCTATCCCTATGAATGACTCAGACACGTGAATCGATTTCGTCTGCACTTTTTCAGCAAAGGATGAAAAAGAGATATTAAAACTTTAGACTTTTCTGAGGTCCTGTTTCAACACCTCTGGATACTAACTACCTCCTGGATAAATTAAAAAATGGACAAAATTTGTATGAAATTATCTGCTAAATAATTAAACGGGCACTTACTAGGAGATGATGAAACCTTTAGCCCCCATATTAAAAGCTAAAAATGTAACCGAGTTGTTCTTATGTCTGAATATAAAACAGTCAGAGTAAAAAAATATTACTCATTTGAATCAGTAGGTATAGTGTAGTGATAAGTAAACGGTTATCATTTCACATGTGACATGATGTTAAAAGTCATCAAAAAATATAGTTTTTTTTATTGTTTTATGCTGACACTAGTGACATCACTCGCGTGTTGTCTGTCGCGTGTATAATCTTGATCAGTATATCATAATTTTTCACGTTCTCCTTCAAACCGATACACTTAGTTTATAACTATATCCCTGGTTGGAGGCATTCGGTGCCTCGCCACCAACACCGGTGATTTTGAGTCTCCCTCCCTTCCTCGAGTCAAAAACGGTCTGACATTTAAAAAAAATCGGATCACAATAATAAGTCGAGACTCGAGTCAAAACAAGAGTCGCTATTAGTGTAACTTGATGCAACAGTAAACCAACTAGAACCACCCAACGTTCACTATCAACCATCGAAGAATGTAACCATTAAATGCATAACTTTCCTCTCAACATTGTCCCCAGGTTTAGACGCGCTTCTAAGAGGTATTCATACTGAAAAAAAAGGAACGCTAGCAGCTATCGAGCCTTTACTGGTACAGCCAGTTAACGTAGTGATTTCCATCTGTTTTTTTTTTAATACAACTAAGGGGGCAAACAAGCATGCGGCCCGCCTGATGGTAAGCGGTTACCATAGCCTATGGACGCTTGCAACACCAGAGGTATCACTCGCGCGTTGCCGACCCGAAAAACCTCTTAGAGGTTTATGGAGGATTCACTGCGCCGACAGTTTGAGGGAATATTGCTCTTACTGCCCGCGCAGCGCATCCTTAGAAGGAGCTCTGTTTCTCTTCAGATTATCAAGCTAATCGTAGTACTTCCTACTAATATTATCAATGTGGGAGTTTGTGAGGATGGATGATGGAGATGTATGGATGGATGCTTGGATGTTTGTTACTCTTTCATGTCAAACCTACTGAATGGATTTTGATGAAACTTTACAGTATTATATCTCATAGATTCAGAATAACACATTAGATACAAAAAAATCTTTTGGGGATGTGAGTGAAAGTGCTAGCAACAGCTAGTTTTAAATAAATAGACAATCCTAGTTAACGATATACGTTATGTGAAGATTTGCTTTGATGGCTTGGTTATTATACCAGTGATTCTCATTAAACGTTTACTAGGTACTACAATTACGTAATAGTTATAAATAGTTACTACGGGAGTACGCCGCACGTAGTCGTTTATACGTGGTATATGCTCATAGAATCCAAAATAGTGGCCTACGCCAACCATGACATCATACCGTCCCACGATAGGTATTTATTAAAAAAAAATGACGTAGTACAGCTACACTTCATTTTTTTATATAGGTAGTATAGGTACTAGCTTCCCGCCAGCGGCTTCGCCCGCGTGGTCTTATAATTTTTTTCCCCCGTTTTTGCAAAATTTTTCATTACTACTCCGCTCCTATTAGTCGTAGCGTGATGATATATAGCCTATAGCCTTCCCCGATAAAGGGGCTATCTAACATGGAAAGAATTTTTCAAATCGGTCCAGTACTTTTTGAGTTTATTCGTTACATACAAAAATACAAATCTTTCCTCTTTATAATATTAGTGTAGATAAATTATACAGAGTAGCCGGAGAAGTGGCGTCCAAAGATAAAATTTCGATCCCTCTAATCAAGGAGCATCCGAAACACCCCCATGTGTTCCGCGATTCTCTGTTGTTTAGAAGATACAATGATTTTTAATAATTTCTACCTGAAATTGGCTTTCTGAGTTTTTTCTCTTACTGTTGTATGATTATAAATGTTTTATAAGGTACATCTAGGCCTGATGGAACATGACCAAACTTAAGTTTAAAGTTCAAAATTTGTGCACAAGAATTTTAGCCACAAAAGCTTGACTCTTAATTTCTTTTGTTTGAATAGTGCCATGAGCTTCAGAGTACTTTTAAAAACATTTAAAAAATCTGGAGCTCACTCGGGCTTTATTTCCTGTAAATTGCATTCAAAGTGACAAAAGAGTAACTTTCATCACTTGATTCGAAGTATCTAAATTTTGTCTTTGGGCGTCACTTCTCCGGCCACCCGGTATATTTATAAATATTTAAACACGCTGTCATAAACGAACCATACATGGAGTGAAAGTATTCTAAGTAGATACTGAAAGTATCTAATACAAAAAATACATTCAAAATTGAACATTGAAAATAAGGTTGCGTCACCCTGAAGTAAATACAAAAAAAAATTAAGAAAGAAAAATACAAGAAAATTAATTAAATTACCTGACAATAGTGAAATTTTTCGACGACCGCAACGTCACTTAACATCAGGTAATACCTATACATATAAAAAAATTTGGATAATGTATAAGTGTTAGCACAATAGAATCACACACATTGATATCCTAAATGATCATTCGAATATTAAACTTGTATTTTCAATTTTTTTTTCAGACCGCACATGAATGCTCATAAAATACGCCATTTTGATTACCTACATATATACACATACACAGGTCTAACACATAACCCTCTTTTTGGACTCCGCCGCAGTCGAGTAAAAAGTACCTGGTTTTAAATTTAATTCAATTTGTTGGCGTAACGGTCCGGTCAAGTCCTAGTACTATCCACGTCATTTCTTGGTATGTACCTGAGAATACCGTCAGCTTGCATTTAGCAATCAATATCTACCTACACTATCATTCAAGAAAACTGAATGTAGGACACGATGCCTCGCTCATTACAAAGTGAACATAATCTATTTCTAGTACTTAGTAATTTTTAGTTTTGCGGCCACAAAGTTTTTATTTAGGTATAGGTAGTTGTTAAAAAGTTTACATATAATATAAATTATGAAAGCTTCTTGGGTCTATGTGGTCTAGTCCCGAATGCGACTGCTATGGCGCGTTCTGGATTCAATCTGGATCAGGTCCTGGATTCAATTCCCGAGTCGAGCAGTGTTGTTGGGCTTTCTGTGAAATTCCCAGTAGGAATCTGGATGTGTGCCCAGTTGATGGCGAACTATAGGTGTACATTATTACACCTCTGTCTAACCCTTCTAGGAATACAAGGGTGATGGTATGTATAAATTATTGAGGTAACTTTGAAGTTCTCAATAACCAGCCTTACTGTTTTATGGTAATGACATCACTACTAAGAATTACGTTTTAATAATTTAATTCCCGTTTAATCTGTTGGCAAATGTTGAGTTAAAACCTAATTATAAGTAGTCAAGCGAAGTAAATATATTTATATATGAACTCATTATTTTATATTTTGCGTAGTTACCAAAACCGCAAACCCTATGATAAAAGCTTTTGCGGTTTTTCTATAAATAAATAGTTCATATTTTACATCATTTTAGGTAATCATTAATCCGGTACGGTAGGTACCACATCCAAAAGTTTATCAATTCAAAACCATACTAATTAAGGATTAATATGTACGTAGGTAAAGCCTAAAAGATCTTTTTCAATTCCATCCAATGAAAAAATAAAAAGGAGGGCAAATAGGACAGTGATGTAAGTTATCAGCAGCAATATATTTATCTTAATTAACTAAGCAATTATTCATCATATTATATTTCTACATAAATTAATAAAAATAAAAAATCGGATACAATATGGGTGTTGGTTGTATTGGTTTCTTTATGTGGCAGTTGCCGTTTACGTTCACTTAAATTCCAAATGTTATAAACTCTCTTCTAAACCACTTTACTCTTCACAACATAAAAGAAGATACATCATTTATTATTTTCAACTTTCGGTAAATTTTCGATGCTTGGATTCAATTCGGCATGCAACTTGTCAGATGGATGTAGGTATATCACTAGGTTTAGGTTACCACTGTATAACTTGATACATTAATGATTCTAATTCGGTTAATGAGGAGCAAAAGTTACTTAATCTCACGTACCTAATGTTCTAAACATTACGTCCTTGTATTTGAACGGAGGCCCGGAGTACATAGAATCAGCTATTTGTTGAACAATTAACGTGAGACTGACTTAACATCTCTATTTTTGTTTCGCTTTACACTACTCTGTACTGTTTTAATTAAGTATAACGCGCTAAAGACTCGGATGACGGCACTCTTGGAATGTGTTGTTTGAGTTGTTCGTTAAAGCCCTGCATAGGATAGGATCTATACGGGTTTTAATAAAGCTTCTGTGTGTTTTAAAAATATAAACTTAACTAACCTCTACCGACACACTTGTGCTTTTCGAAAGGTTAGATAGGTGGTTGGTAGGTTGTAAGGTTGTGCTGGTAGCTACACCCACAATCCGCCGATATGTTTTTCGATTTCATGTAACGCTGTACCAAAACTCAAATTTCAGACTGTTTATAATTTCCTAAAATTAAAACCCATGCGATGTCATTTTTCCTGACTTGGAAGCCTAAGCCAGGCTATCACAATATTTAGCAGTTGCATTTACGATCACTAAGACAAATGAGGAAGTCCTACCATTAAGTAAGATGACAATCGTTAGTACCCAATAGTCAGAAGCCCAAAAAGTGTAATAACCAGTTTGGAGGTTTCATAGAAGTCGCTTTGTGTAAAATACTGATATTCAGCCGCATCTGGAAGGAATGGAAGCCGACCCCAAGTCTGTCTTTTCCCATGGTTGGGAAAAGACTTAGACGGTCGGTCCTTTAGATATTACTACTACCTTAGCTTGTGACCACTAAAGCACAATTTATGCTTAAGTGGTCACAAGCGCCACTGCTGAGCCTAAAGTCTAGGGTTCATTCGACGTTTAGATATATATATCCTGGGACATTTTTACACAGCACCATGTAGTCCCAAACTAAGCAGAGCTTGTACTATGGGTAATAGGCAATGGATATAATACTTTTTTTTTTTGTAAATACATACTTATAATGTATAAGAAACACCCAGACAAACACAAACACTTATGTTCATCACAATAAATGTTTGTGTCCTGTGGGAATCGAACCCACGATCTCGTGATCAGCAGTCCGTTACTCGAACCACTTGACCACAGACGCCGTCTTTTTTTTCAATATATTCTCTCTCAGTAGCAGTTCGGAGTTTGAATTTATGGTTATGGTGCATAAATAAATTAAATGTTATTAAAAACATAATTATCATACACCTAACTCCATCTGTTGAATAAAATTGGAACTTAAAACTAACGACGCGATGTGAGCAACTCGTGTACTCGTGTAGAAGCTTTAGCATTCGTTCCTCATATAACAGATAGATGTCACCTTGGTTATTTCTATTTGATACTTAATAGTTAGCAGAGAGAAGTATATTAATATGCTATTCTTAATGGTAGATAATGATATTCTTCAAAACTAAGTACTTTGTTACCTTCTTAGCTTCTTTGTTAAAAAATTATTCCCGAAGGGTTAGGCAGAGATGTGCGCCCACAGTTCGCCGGTATGTTAGGTCCGATGTATTGCCATGGTGGACCTATTGCCATTCACCAGGCACAAATCCAAACTCATTTTCTTGCCCGACCTAGGAATAGAACCCAGAACCTCGGGCTTAGCAGTCCCATTTACAACTGTTCTCCAATACTAATGAACGAGGCTTATCTATAGTCCGTTTTTTAATCTCAGAGACTAGATTGACACATGCAACTGTCAAAATTACAAATAATGATACCAGCTTTTTTGTATAGGGTTGTACCAACGATATCGGTTTGTTGAATCGTAACTTTTAGACGATTAGCTTAAATTTTTTTTATTCTAAATCGTATAATTAAAGCCCAAATTAATTAAAATTGTACGAATGCACAATAAAGTCTATGAAAGGTAAGTCGTCGTAGAGTTTTAAGTACCAAATGACGTAAAATTACCTACCAAAAAAAAACTAAGAAATGACTTTAATAAATTTAGTCTTATGTTCCAACGAGGTAAAAAAGTATTAGAAAACTATATCAATCGCTGTAAAAAAGTTTTAGAAAACTATGTTGATTTCGCTGTCGTTATTTAGTCCTTCAAAACTCTACCTAAGCCGACTCATGATTATTACGTTTTAAATAAGACCTACTATTTTTTTCAGGATAATTTAATGTAAAAAACCGACACTTCAATTTAGTAGCGATAATTTTCGATAGAGGCACATTACTATTTAAGAAATGCAAAAAACTGGTATCCCACGTAATGTCAC
Source organism: Acronicta psi (assembly GCA_946251955.1). Lineage (NCBI taxonomy): Eukaryota > Metazoa > Arthropoda > Insecta > Lepidoptera > Noctuidae > Acronicta > Acronicta psi. The sequence goes on along the minus strand of OX276477.1, from coordinate 10,018,459 downwards.
TTTAGTCTCTGAGATTAAAAAACAGACTATAAATGTCAATCAATGGCGATAAAGAAATTTGTTTTCAATCAAATGTCCATAACATTACTAAGAGTAGAGGTAGACAGGGCTTGTTTACTATCGAAGTGCGTCAGCGCCACACGGTCACGTGTCGACTGAGCCAGGCGGTGGGATACCGAAGCCGCGTGAGTAGCTACCAAGTGACCAACGCAATACGTAGGTACACTGTTTTACGGCTCGATTCTTCTAACATTGCAGGGTAAAACAGTTTTGTATACCTAAGTCACTTTATGCTAGTTCAATTCCTAAAGTAGGTGCCTACGTAGTTTAGAGATATTGTAAGTTATTTTAAACGCTATAGACGCTTAAAATTACTTTTAATCATCTAAAGTGACAATGAAAAGGCAGGAGCAGCAACGAAGAAAATAAAATTGAAATAAAACACAACAGCCCTTACACATAACTTTATGAACAATTTAACACGGTGTAGCACTCTTGGGACATTTGGTCCTCGTGCTGCCTTCCTCCTTGTGTGCGGAGCAAATCGCGATGAGCGCGTCTATGAGGAGCAGCGAGGCGTTCGCGAGGGCGCAAATAGCGGCGGCTTGTGCGTAACTCTTGCGCGTGTGCGCAGGGATCTCGCGCCACGCGTGCAGCGTGAGACCGCCACAGGCCGCGAACAGCACGCTGCCGCTGGCCGACCACCACGCGTCCACGTAGGCGTCTGCCGCCGCCGATACCGCCTCGCCTATTGACAACGACACAGCTTAACATTAAAAAACTAATTTTTCACGATCATCAAAGGATGTGCGATTATCTTTTGATCAGGTCTGAAGATGATGACGAATATGAACTCTGATTTGGTACCGATCATAATTATGGAAAAGCAAGTACAAACTTGAGGCGGGCGTGAGTCCCACACACACTGTGATGTGACTGGATGATCGATATCAGTGATCGCTGTCCATTAGCTTTATCCTTAGTATAAAAAAAATGTATTTGGGTAAATGCGAAGAACCAATCCAAACCACCATAGATCCTGAGCTCCCCTCCTGTACCTACTAAAACAGGCCGTTGATGAAGTTCGATATCTTAACCCGTTAGTATTAAGTTCACAGCATGGTGTATTCGACATAAAGAAAGATCTAGCGAAGGTTTTCTAAAGGCTAGTACGAGACGATACTTACTTTCTGTCTACTTATAAAATGAAAGCGCCGTTGAAAGTGAGAAAATGTCTAAAACATATCAGCAAACATTAAACGGTAAACTAATTTGCTAATGTACCGCCTACTGCCAAAAGTTATTTGTTAGGCCGCATTTATACTGGATTAATATTAAAAACAAGTATGCGTTCGGCGCAATATTCACCTCATTACACGCTGGCCTCTTCGTCGTACTCCTCAGAGTCCAAATACGCCAGGCTCAGGTCAAAAAGCATGAATACTGCGTTCAGGATAGCCAGGGAAGCTGCTAGTAGTGCTGCGTTGCTGTCTCCGGTCCTCGGGTACACGGAGCCCTTGATCCTGGCGGACAGCACGAGGCCCCCGCTCACGGAGAACAAGGCGACCCCAAGCATACCAAAGTACATGTCTTGGACTAGATCCAGCGGCGCGAATAACATCTCTCCTAGAATGTTTAAGTTGCTAAGACTGAGATACATTAGTTACGCAGCGAGCGGCAAGCGGAGCGTTAATCAATAAACAAACTAAACTTCTTTCTTTTACTCAACACTGTTTGGGAACTTAATGCTCCGTTTATCAAAGCTTTTGATATATCTGACGAAACTGCATTAATTTTTCATGGACTACATTTTATAAACAAAGCTAATATAAGATACATATAAGGAGATCTACGCCTCTTCCTATGAAATCCATTTAGTATTCAACTCACGCGGAACAATGTATTATTTACATACACATAGAGAAATTAAACTCAGTATAAATGCGGCATTTGTGCATATAATGCAATAAAAAGATGATGATTTTAACAACAAGCAATCAAAGCGAAGAATTAAGCGACCTTTCCAAGCTTATAAGTTACAATTAAAAAACAACATGTATATGTGACATTTTCTGTTCAGCAAGATAGCTGCAGACAACTAAAATTCAAAACGTGCAGTGTATGGCGAGCATTATGTCAAGCATGGCCACATGAGCATGTTATGTGCTGTACAATGTAGGTCAGATCGAGGGGAATGTGAAGCGAATCCTGTGATCCCGGTCATAGGTACAGTCACGAGCAAAAAGATAGTATACCCTGATAAAAGTGCTACATCCATTTTCTCCTAAAGTACTAATAGAACTTTTGTGATATTAGGAACACAGTATTTACGAACCAATACTATAGTGACATTGGTGTTATCCCAAAGTTGCAATCGTTCATTTATGAACAAAACGCTTTAGCATTTTGGTTATATACACTAACCAAAATGCTAAAGCGTTTTGTTTTTGCTCGTGACTGTGCAGTGAGGACCAACATGTGTGTACATTTGTGTGTGTAAGCAAAAGACTTAATGTAAAAGCTTAGCACACAATCATACAGGTGCGGAGAACGTATGTAGGACCAATACGGAACAGCGGCAGCTATTCTGACGAAATTGTCATGATGCATCTAGTGTATGATAGGTATCACACGATGACACGACATGTCAACAGTAAGTCAACGTCAGTGTTATCAGTTCCACAGTCGTTCTGTTCTGTTTAGAACAACGTCTGCACCTCCCCAGCAGTAATATCCCAGCGTTCAGAGCATGGATCATATTTTTTAACGGATAAGGAAATCATCGTGGTAAAACCTTCACATCTAATAGCAGCCTAACCAGGAAGTTTAATGAATATATTTGCCACAATTTTTTTTATGGAAAACCCATTTAGCGATGATCTAATGAACTAAAATTGACTAATATTTGCTGGAGACTAGTCTATGCTTGCTAACCTGTCAAGTTACCATGCGCTCTACGACAAAATTTTATCGACTGTTTTGTCCCATTCTTTCTTGTGCAAATATGAGAAAAATGCACGACATACGTGGGAAGTTAGCTCAGGTGATTAGGCTTTACAACTTCATAATTCTTTAAAGTTATGGTAAAGTTGAACTAGATGAACCCAATCCCAATCGCAATCCAAGAGAATTCCTAAGCAAAGCGCTGTGAAAATAAGTGAACCACAACAGTTTAAACACATTCTCACCGACGATCTCTCCCGAGAGCACGACCACGTAGCCGACGTATGTGCCTGAACACAGCATTAGTGTGGGCACGTCTGTCAGGTCGTAGCTGTAGTGATGAAGGGTTAAACATGCCACTGTTAACATCTGGAAGAAACAATATATCTTAACGATGGAAGTGGAACTAACAGTGCCTCGACCATGAGTTTTTCTAACTAGACTCGCTAGCGACGCCGTAAAATATTTGTATGGAAAACCCTCGCAGCGCCTCTAGCGGTTACGTTAGGAACTAAAATCTGCTATGAGATTACAGCGTTTCGATGCGTAAAAAACCTATCGAAAGTCATTCGATAGAACTCATGGTTGGTACTCAGGCCTTTTCTATGCCTAAGGAAACGAGCCAATCCAGCACATACCATCACGCCTGTATTTGCAAAAGGATAAGGCAGAGGTGTAATAACCGTAAACCCAGATGGCCGGTATGGTGGTCCTATATAATAGGGTATGACCCAGCAATAGGCTTACGACCAAGACCAATGGGACACGTGCGTACGTGGGTACGTTGTAATTTATGTTAATTCCAAGCTACTTTATTGAATGACTTCTTATTGTTCTTAGTTTATGTTCCTATAAAATAAAAGCTACTATTATCACCTAAAATATCCTTCAATTTAATTATATTCTTAATTCTTTCGAACTTCTGGTGCAAGTGCCGAAGAATTGGCTTTGAAATAATTCATCTTTCGTTTGATGTGGATTGACTGAACTTGACACTTGAAACCTCGACCAGGTCACTATAAATCGGATATTTATAATTTCACAATAAAAACTTACAAGCTCACAGAGTTTTATCAAACACGTCGGTATTAACATTGTGATATACTTTTATATGAAAATGTAAACGACTAAGAAAAATTTCTATAATACCAATTACACGATTATTTAAATTACATGACACCCAAACTTGACAGTTTAGTTTACTGTGACATTTAAATCACTGACAAGGATTATATTCTATTTAAAAAGAGATTTATTCGTGAAGGTTTTATTGCTATCCAAAGACCTCTACAGTATGACCACCAAAAGTTAGTATGAGTAAACGCGTAATTGGCGGAAAAACTTATTAGTATTCACACGAAGGCCCTTAGATTATTTAAATTTAAAATGTACAGTCACGCCAAACTTATTGTCCGGGTTGAAGTTGGCACGAGCTAACTTTAACTCGGCCGTAAAAATCAGAGAAAGAAGAATATTGGATAAAAATGATATGAAGCGACAGTCTACGACTTGAGCTTTCGTTTTTATTTATTACAATCCTATAATTTTCTTTACTGTGTATATGTATACTATTATACTACATAAACAGTTCTTTATGAAAAAGAGTGACTACTATTTCGTGCTTCGTCTTCGAGATTAATAATTTGACGACGTCTGTGGGCTAGTGGTTCGAGCACCCGACTGCTGATCATGAGTTCGTGGGTTCGATACCCACAGGACACCAATATTTATCTGATGGATATAGGTGTTCGTGTTTGTCTGGGTATTTCTTATATATTTTATCCATTTATTTACAAAAAAAAAGTATCTAAGTAATCCATTGTCTGGAACTATATATCGTATGACGTACAAGTGATTCATATTACAATTCATCAATTACAATTCAGCCCTCCATCGCTATGCAATCCATTCACTGCTATGAATGTATTGATTATACAATGAAAACTGAAAATCCTGCATAATATTATGTAGAATTTAGTTCTCATAAACGGTTAAAGCCGATACAGGAATCAAACCCGCGAAGTGCAGGAGCAAATCGCTAAGCTACTACGCCGGCACTATTAAATACTAATTTGAACAGAGATACATCCCATTCCGTGACTGTCGAAAGTTCAAGGAGGCTTTGCGGTAAGTATTGCTTTTATTTCGATTTCATTAACATAATAGCGACGTAAACAAAGAACCAATCGTCCCTCGGTATTTGTAAAACAATAACAGTTTATAGAAAAAAAGTTTTTATTACATGTTGTTGTTCTATTACGGCCATTGTGAAATGTTTGTGATTTTTTGGCAAAGTTACATTGCGGTCGCAAAAACTAAGTGTTCTTTCGAAATTTACATACATAGCTTCACGCCTGTTTCCCATAGGGGTAGGCAGAGACTAGATTTCCACTTGCTACGATCCTGGCACACCACTTTCGCTTCGTCTATGTTCATTAACCTTCCCATGCATGCTCGTCGGCTTAGGGAGCTCTTAACCTTGCCAATTTAAAATTTATGTGGTAAATAATATATATGCACAGAACATTATATAAGTACCTACTATAAATACAAACAATATTGGAAGTGAACCTACCTAGGTACCTGAACACATGAGGTGAAATAGCGGATGAAAGTTCAAATGGAACAAAATAACTACTTATTCAATGCGGATGAAGTGGCGGGCAAAACCTAGTAAGTAATTAATATGTAATTCCATGTCTGAAATTACTCTCAGAGACTCAAATAAAATTGTGTAACAACAACACTTTACAATCACCGTATACAACCTCGATAACTTCATTTGTTTTACCGAATTCTGAAATAAAAATAATGTAAAGCCCAACGTGCGTCTGCTGGATGTAAGGAGTATCTTCCAAAGAGTTCTTCACACTACCCAAAGTTCTTCAGTCAATAATAAAAAACAGCATTGATTGAATGACTCAATACATTTATTTATTAAGTTTAACTTCACATTCCATACCATAGAAGGGCAAAGTTAAATTGCGTTTAGCAACAGGTGAACGAGTTTACTTTCAGCCGCTAGATACTTTTGTTGTTTATATTTTCATTTTTGTGATGAGGTCTACCATGAAATGAGATATTACATTTTTAATTTTTCATTTGGCCACCAAATTAGGCTAGAGGCCAAAAAGCCCACAAGAGACCGCAAAGTTAATACAATTTGCATAGAAAAGACATTGCGATATCACACTTCACTCGGAGTGTTGGTTTAACATTAAAGGGGGAAATTATTCCCTTTTTTGTAACGTTGCAAAATAAAATAAACAAATAATACGTAATCTTTGTTTTATTCACTTGAAATGTACGTAGATCCCTACGTAGGTCCCTTTATCGAATAGTGACTGAAGTGCCTCAACTTTTTTCGGGACAAGACCCCAGGGGGACTTATACATATAAAATCGCGTCACCACAAAAATTAGTTCCGACCTTTTTTCTGTCCGAACCCAGTGTGAAGACATCCCGAAACAATCAAACTGACCCGAAGTTTTATGAGACCTTCAAATCAATGTCTTCTGAATAGTTATGTTTTCAACTTTGAGGGAAAAATAACAAAGCATTTTAATGTCCCGGTCGATTGAAACATATTACATAAACAAAAGTTTTTTTATTGCATGGAAAAGAAACTCCAAAGCCTACCCTTATATGTGTTATTTTAATAATTATCAGACAAATATTGTAATTCATCGGGACTTATCATAATTTAACTAATTTGTATGTGTATTGTGTAAGATTGTGAACAAATGAAATGAAGAGGAGTCGTCGAATGTCCAACAGCAACAACAACAGCCTATGCTACCTTAGTTCTTTCTGTCGGATTGCCAGTTTATCCTTACCTATTGCCCTCATTTAAAAAAAGACAAATGAATGACATTTAAAATCGAAAGCACATCACTCGTGCGTGGCACTATGAAGAAATTGGTATTCAAGGATTAAAAATTAATATACAAATATAATCCACGAATGGCAATTTCCCAAAGTAGACCAAAATACTGAAAATGGCCAATTTACTCTTCTTTTTGTGTAATAATTGCCATTCAAATAAGATCTATTCCTGGAACACATCAAATAGATTATGTCTCAACCATTACCTAGTCGTCACAAAATTACAGTTTTTACTGAACACCTCGGACCTCAATACTTAGGTAGGTAAATCTAGTTCATATCTAGTAATCTTCAATAGAAATTATTATTTGAAATCCAATTCCAGCGTAGTCTGCAGCGCTGATTGCATTCTCTGAGCGTCGGCGTCGGTCGGTCGAGAGCAGCAAGTGTCCGGTTACTCGATTGTCTCTGCATTTTTATTATGATCTGCATTTATTGAATCTGGATCGACATCTGCGGTCGTATATTTATAGCTGTTTGTTTATTTTTTATTTTATGCAACAAGATTGATACCGGTAGCTCCGACATACCTAATTTTAAAATATTCATCACTACTACCTACTAACTTTGATGGACTAACACGAAAAAATACAGATTTTTCATACATTTTGTCCACTTGAGTAAACATAAATGTTATAACAGACGAAACCACAGACAACGACATGATGAACTTTGTAAGGATTGATTTTTTGAGGTGCCTTTGGAATCCTATAATAGTAACTTGTTTACAAGGATAAAGAGAGTTACAAATGCATAAGCCAGGACCAATTGTCATAGATTCTCATAAAATACGATTTACACTTTTCTCTCTATACAATAATTCTATCTATAATGACATATTATTGTTTGCAAATATTCTCATCATATTGAACATTTAAACATTGCAGAAGTGCACAAATGCTCATCGCCCGCGGGGACGTTTTAACCCGTTCACCGCAGATATTTGTAATCTCTGCTGTGATATATTGAAGTGCGATAAGATGTAATTATGAACCCAATATTTTATCTTCCAACGTTAATTTATAGTACCTACAGACCTTTTATAAATATATGTTTACCCGCGTAATTAGATAACATTACTACGACAAATTTTTTATAGTCAAAATCTTGTTGCACTGTCCCAAATAGCGACCTTTCTGCAGAATATCCAACAATAAATACAATATAGTAGAAACTGACTAACTGAATCTAGTAACAAAAAATTGGACAGGTAGCATCGTCTGCGTGAGACAGGCCTCTAAGTTCTCACATAGATGACAACCCAGTCTGGCCGTACCCGTAGGCCGTACTATTCTTTGCCCTCTGTATAAGTACTACAAACTTGTTGCTCATGTCATGATGTGCTTATGTCATGCAATAGTTACATGCAACGGCCAAACCATACTTTTTGACCAAGTTTGGGCATTTAGGGACTTGGCTCTTGACCTTGACTCTCCTTGGCGGGATTGCGTTGACTTTTCCATTTTTTATGCTTTTAATCTGGGCCACTTTATAACAAAAGTACCTTTATGCGATGAAATGCCTTATCTATTTTAAGTGTGCACTTATTCAACAAAATAATAAACCTGTTTTCAACGTCCTAATACGTTAGTTTGTAACAGTGCGTATTTTCCTGCCGATCGTAATATTCCTATAATTATGTATCACAACAAATAGTGACGGCGATCGAGGCCGAACTTATTACATCGCCGATATTAGAGACGGCCATTTTCTGGCTATTGGTATAAGGTCACTGAACACGGGCTTAGTACTAGGGTACTTTGGCATATCCTATTTGTGTCATAATTCGTCTGCATTCGTTCTTATTTCGTTATGAAAACACAATCCTTCTTGGGGTTCTTCAAAAAGGATGTCAAAAGATGTGTATAGTATTCCTGGCATTCCCTGGTGTTGCAAGTGTCTAAAGGTTGGGTACACAGTAACCGCTTACCATTAGGCGGGCCTTATGCTTGTTTGATAAAAAAGAAAAAAATGGATTGAAAGTTTTTGTCATCATCATCTTCTTCTTCGTGTCGATGGTACGATTTTTTAAATTAAATTTGGTGTGCCCAAAACTTCGCCACTTCCACAGCATCGTCAGTGGCAGCGCAGAGGTCGCTTTGATTGCAAGTAATCATCATCATAATAAGTAATTCTTTTACTGTCTACTGGGCTTGGGTCATCTCATATCTCCAGTTTAAATCAATCATTCATCAATTACATCAAGCCTGAAAGAACTGACTGAAGCTGAGAAGACTCGTTGGCTAGTGGTCACAGACGCGACAGCTACACTAGAGGTCCTGGGGGGCCAGCCAAGTTTTAATCTAACATTTGGATCGACGAACGAATAGAAACATAAAACCCTTCCTTCGGCTTTTTGCCGTGTCGTCGGGTAAAAATGTATGGGAATGATATTTGTGAACGTCAGATTTGTCGAAAGTCATTCCCATACATTTTGTTTCTATTTGTTATTGCAACTTGGCTAGGCCCGCTGGTCCTGGTTTTGGACTTCTGAATAATGAATGTCGTTCATGTAATGTGTTCTCCAAGGCACAGAGGGGTCTTCACTAATCCAAATAATGACCGTGGCCAGTGTAGCTTTAGCGCTCAGATCGATTGATCAGCGTACTCTTGCAGGGTTCAGAAGACAATGAATATAAATACGAGCCACAGCAACACGGTCGTGACCTCGGACATCACTACATAGTATAAAACAAAGTCGCTTTCTCTGTCCCTATATATCCCTATGTATGCTAAAATCTTTTAAACTACGCAACGGATTTTGATGCGGTTTTTTTAATAGATAGAGTGATTCAAGAGGAAGGTTTGTATGTATAATACATGACCACGCGGGCGAAGCCGCTGGCGGAAAGCTAGTATACTAATATTATAAAGAGGTTAAGTTTGTGAGTTTGGATGTTCGGGATAATCTTTGGTACTACTAGTCCGATTTGGAAAATTCTTTCACTGTTAGAAAGGTATATTATCTCAGAATGCTACAGACAGCTCCTTTTTATTTTGAAATATCATTGGAACAAGTAATGACCAATTATGCGCAGACAAAGTTGCGCGGATCAGTTAGTTTCTAAAATTTTATTATAGGTCCCCAGTTGTATCACTGGTTATTACATAGGTTGTTCGTATATGTCACGTTGTTAATTAATAAGCTCAGTCTCATCATCATCCATCATACTTAGCTTCGTTTACACCAGCCGTCTCGTCGCGAGCTAGTTCATGTAATTTAATTCTCGACAGTGTTTAACTTTGTCTAGCGCCGCTACTCCGCAACACTCGAAAAGTCCTTCTGCCCCTCAACCATGAGTTCTATCGAATGACTTTCGATAGGTTTTTTACGCATCGAAACGCTGTAATCTCATAGCAGATTTTAGTTCCTTACGTAACCGCTAGAGACCTGCGAGGGTTTTTCATACAAATATTTTACGGCGTCGCTAGCGAGTCTAGTGAGAAAAACTCATGGTCGAGGCACTGGTAATACTGACACAGATACAAACTGCAACTGCAGGCTGCACGTGCAGTGACTGCATGCAGTCGTCCACAGTACTGGCACAATATATTCTGCGTCTGCGCTATGGGTTTGTTGTTGTTCTATGAAATGACTTCCGCACCCCGAAAGCGACACGTGCACTGTGCACTGTGTGCATTCGGCGGCGGCGGCTGCTCTCGCAGCGCATAAAGTTATGTCATTGTGACAGAGAAAATTATTTTTAAACAAAAAACAAACCGCCTCCAAAAAACACATAGGAACTAAAAAGTAAACCATAATATCATCTATGTATACAATTGTTTAAATTTTTAATTTTTCTTCGATATTTTTACAACCGCTCACCGGATTCCGACCATTTATGAGACCAATCTGTAAGCACCAGCTTTCGAATAAAAAAAGAATCATCAAAATCGGTTCACCCAGTGCAGAGATATAAGGTAACAAAAAAAAAAAAAAGCATACAGACGAATTGAGAACCTCCTCCTTTTTTTGAAGTCGGTTGATAAAATACATAACATACCATCACGCCTGTATACTCCGAAAGGTTAGGCAGAGGTATACCATCACTGGTATACACACCATAGTAATATGGCGTGTATACAAATCATATGAAATCAAATCGAGATTTATTTATTTATTATCAACTGCCTCGATAGCCCTGTGGTACTAAGCGTGAATGCTACGCTTGATGGCGGTGCGCTTCCCAGGACGAACAAAATGTCATTGACTTATAAAATTCTTAATAGTAGCTCGGAGTTTGGAATTGTGCCTAGTTTCGCCCTATTACATGTGTACCTTAACATATCGGCAAAATGTGGGTTTACATTGGTGCACCTCTGCCTAACCCTTCGAGGAATACAGGCGTGATGATATGTTTTTCTTTTATTTAACTATATAATGTCATTGTTATAGATAACACAGGACACACACAATATAAAAAATTGGTACATAGGCGAAATGGGTTGAAGAATTAGAAGGCCTAAGTAATAAACAGGGCTATAAATACCCCCGTACTAGGTATAAACAGAATAAATACTGAGCAAAATAATGTGCTCGAACACATTATTTTAACATTAAATTAAACGTTTACAAAAGTGTTGATAAGTACCTACTAAGTAATAAAAATCATAATCCTCGTCCATTATTATTTTGCGTTGTAAAAAGGTTATTATTTCGCAAGATGCTACCGATTCTACCGAGCGGTAGGAACGGAACGAGATCATTTTCAAGTAATAGTCGTTGACGCGAGAGGAGCGCCCGCGCAGATACAACGGTCACGGACTCGAACTTCAATGCTATGTGACATTTACACAAAACCAACGTTTTACCACCCACTTGTTTGAAAGTTCCCAACGGCAAAACAAACAATGAATAAGTACTTTCATTTATTGGGAAACGGAAATGAAGGTGTTCCAAAGATCACTAAGAGCTCTAATAGAAATTAAGTGAACATTTCGGATAAACATGTATAACTATTATAAGTTTTTTGTTATATACTATAACCCATGTGGTGGTCAAAATAATTACCAGAGATTACTTTTAATTAATTACGTACACTAAACTAATCAAAATAGGAATTGGATTATTGAGATCAACCTATTTTCTGAGGAGCAAAATATTATATATTTATTAGTATTGGTGTGCTAATTAAAATAGGTGCATAAATACTAGTACCGAAGTCATTATAACTCAATTTATACAGGGTCATTGCTAAGTGCTAACTTATACTTTTAATTTCAGCGTGGTTACTAGGTGTACAAATGTGTTACTTACTACGTCATCGTATTCGCTTCGGGGAATACAGGCGTCATTGTATAATAAATACGTCGGCGTGGAGATAATAAAAGTATCCCATTGTCTTTAAATTAACTGCCTCGTTAGCCTAGTGATCCATGCCCCGACTGCGACCCTCGAGGTTCAGGGTTATTTTCTATGAAATTCTCAGTAGCCTTATGGGCTCGCCATCCGCTCGTCACTCGATTTCAGTGAAACAAAAACAAGTTGTTGCTCCAATTCCATTTCGAGGTGTAGATTTTAAAAGTGCTGCACGAGGCACACGCACCTGGAGCGGGAGGTGGTATTAAAAATAATACTAGAATAGGTACGAATAACTAGCCGGTATGAATAACTAGGGAAACTATAATAGGGATTAATAAAAAGTTACCGGATTCATTAAAAACTTTTCTAAAGTTCAAGTAAGGCGTTACTTTCGCATTAAGGTCTTTATTGCAAAAGTTAAGTTCATCAGCAGGAATGTTACAAAGGTTTGTTTGTATTGCAGTCAAGTTTAACTAGATCTAAGTACACTGACATACAACTTTATATAATCTACATAGAAATATTTAGACTTATATGGATCAATGGATTAAGCATTTGCTGTACCTGAAGCGTTTTGATACAAACTGACACAAAATATATTTTGGAGCCTTGGGCCTACTATGATTTTAAACAGAAGATGTTATGTATTTATCTATGATACGATAAACATCTCGTCAGTAGTCTAATGTGTATTAGTATACCCGCACATGTCGTTAAGAAAATCTTAATGGAAATAGCTAACGCAACTTAATCATGTAGTTGTAAGCTTTCGCAAGTGGAAACTTGTGTGCAACAAGTTGGCACAATATTTGACCCATATATAAGCACTTGAAAGAACAATTTCTGTGAAATACCTGGGGAGAAATTAAAAGGCTTTGTTATAGGACCACATCCGTAAAGGGAATTCCAGGTTAGCTAAATGTTGGTGAGCTTGAGCCGTGGGGCAACAAGCCGCGGATGCACTCGCGATATCGGCGGAGCACGCACAAGGTGAGGCAACCGAGAAAGGGCAAATCGGAGCAATATAAAACGAGGCACATCCTCACAGACAGTATTCAGCAAACAGCTGAACAGCAAGGAGCGCCTGTTCACTGGTACAAAGTAATTAACGACATGACTACTTCACTGGTAAGTCGATGAAGAACAGTTCTCCCGCTTGTCTAAGTAAAAAATGTCTTGGAGACTACATACCTTGGGATATCCCGAATTTTACACCCAAAGCACCCTACCATTAAAAAGTTTTATTAGTTACTTTGTGTAATTTTATCATAATTCCGAATTTTAAGAATTTTCCAAACTTCAAGTTTCCTTTACTAATTTCTAAAGATTTTGGCTTCTAAATTGAAGTAATTCCTTTTTTTTTTTCATTGAATCCCACCAAACGCATTATATCTATTTATAGAAGAATTATTTCTGCTATTTTTTTTAAACTTATCGTAATAACATAATTTATTATTTTCAGTTAATTTGCTCTTTGGCGCTGATAGCCATTGGTTCATGTGGTCGTCTTGAGCCTCAGTACCTACCTCCCCGGCCCGGGGGAGGTTTCGGCGGAGGCTCCGGTAATGGGGCAGGCGGCGGCGCTGGTGGTCCCTTTGGAGGTTCTGGCGGAGGAGCAAGTGGTGGGTTTGGGGGAGCTGGCGGAGCCGGAGGCGGCGCAGGAGGTGGCTATGGAGGATCCAGCGGATCTTTCGGTGGCGGAAACGGGGGCAGCGGATCTCAGATACCAATCACCAAGTTCGAGAACGTTAACAACGGCGATGGAACTTACCACTTCGAGTATGATTTTTTAAAATAGTTACATAATACCACACATTCCATCACGCCTGTATTCCCCGAAGGGGTAGGCAGAGGCATACTTATGTACACCCATATGTACATATGTAACAGGGGACGAGCCTATTGCCATCAACCGGGCACAAATCCAGACTCCGAGCTGCTACAGGAAATTTCACAGAAAACCCAACAACACATTGCTCGACCCGAGGATCGAATCCAGGACCAGACCTACCGAAGCAGTCGCGCTCGGAACCACTAGAACAACGAGGCAGCTCATTAGTTACATAATATTTTTCAATAATAACGCCTTAGGACCTGTGCAATTTCCCACGATTACAATGAAATACCACCAATAATACAGGTATATTTTTTAAAGGAACGCTTTTTGTATTCTGTCTAGTTACGAAACTGGCAACGGTATATCAGCGCACGAGAGCGGAGCACCCCGCGCCCAGGGCCCCGAAGGCCTCGCAGTGACAGCTGAAGGAGGCTTCTCATTCAAGACCCCTGACGGACAGCAGATCTCTCTCACCTACACCGCTGACGAGAACGGCTTCCACCCCGTGGGACCCCACCTTCCGACCCCGCCACCTATCCCAGAAGAAATCCTGCGCTCCATTGAGTTCAACAAGCGCAACCCCGGCTCGTGAGTATCACTATTCTTGTTATGTTACTGAGGATTTTATACTTAATGTTGGTCGCAATATTGTAAAGAAAGCCTAATATTTAATGTTCTGTTTATTATAATATCGCGCGCTTTTATTCACCAAAGTTAATCACATTGAAAAATGCTTAAGTAGGTATTCACCAAAATTTTCTTGATTTGAGATAAGGGGCTGTAAGGTCACATTGACCGTTTTCTCATACAAATTAATAACAAATGCAAATCCAAAGCGGTTACGAAACTACAAAAATTGATGATAAATAGGTAGTTGACCTATTTTCAAATCTGAAATAATACGCTTCTTTGAAGTAGGTACAGCACCTCTACAAATCATCATTTTATTAGGTTAATTATAAAAAAAACATATCTTATCTCATAAGAAAAGCAATTACAAAGAGACTCCAAAATTACTCCAACGTATTGTAAAGCAGTAACAGCCCCTGAAACTCGAACTCTTGTTACTAAAGTTAACCTACAGGGTTTGTAGACGAGGAAGAATATCATTGATATAACTGAGAGGATCCACTTTAATATAGTACTTTTGATATTAAGCTAATAATATCGAAATTTCAAGCTTATATAATTTACTTACATTGCCTTCCATGTGAACAGAATCTTGCACGTGCCTGAAGAATCTATTTATAGCACGGACTAATCATACTTTTTTAATTTTTAGTGAGGGTTCCTACAATGGCGGCGGCGGCGGTTCCGGTACGGGCGGATCTGGCTCGGGCGGCAATGGAAATGGCTACCACTATTGATCTCACTCTACTCTCACTCAGCTAAACGCTTAGAACTCGCAAGCAAACGCACTGTGACCCTACCATATCCCTTATTATTGCATAGTAAGATTGATCAATGCATCGTTTTAAAAGCAATCAGTTGCAGTAGGTAGAGTAACATCATCGCACAATATTAGAGTGGACTCAGGAATTTGAGCTTTATGTTAATGGAGTAAGTTTATATTTTTGTTGTTCAATAATCGGATTGGATACCAATATTGAACCGCATTATGTTAGATTGGAACCATCTTTACGTGGTTGGGAAAAAGCGAGGCTGTTGGAGATTGTTAGTAAAAGGATATTGTGATTCCTTCGCGCTCAAAGGCTGTGAAATCAAATGGTGGTACGAAGTGTTTACAACGTAAAAGAACTATGTAGAATAAATGAAGATATCAACACCACAATAGCTTAGGACGGAAAAACGTGCAATGTTTAAAGGCTGATTGATAGATGGTGGTTTTATAAAACGGACCACAATCGTATAGTGCGTTCGCTTGCAATTTTAAACAATTTTAGCTAATGAGACATCGATCCGACGATAATGACTGCATGGAATCCCGGGGAGGACTGTGATACCACGACGAAACTCGCACTGTTTATTTATTTAGTAAATAATTGTAGTCTGTCAATGTAAATAGGCATGGTGTATGAATAAACGTATGTTTATGTGAAGATTTTTATATTCTAATTTGTTTTAACCAATTTTCAACCTTCGTAAAATGTTATGTGAAATATTTTTCACGGCACAAATATCTTAGCCATGGACATTTTTAAATCTCTACCCTCACGTTCACGTTATCAACTGACTTCAAATAAGGAGTAGGTTCTCAATTACACTATATTTTTGTGTTGTTTGTTACCTTATAACTTTCGACTGGGTGAACCGATTTTGATGACTCTTTATTTTTCGAAAGCTAGTGCTTCCCTTGTGGTGCCTTCTAAATTTTAGAATAAAGCAAAGCTATCTTTTTGTATTTATTTAAACATTTTCCATGCTAAGATTTCAAGTTATTTTTAATGAAAGACATCTATTGTGAAGCCTTCACAATAGATGTCGCTACGTCACCTTTAAGACGTAAATTAGAATGTGGAGGAAGATTTCGACTGGCTCGCGGGGCTCGAGGTGGCTTAGTGGTCAAAGCGTCTGGTGTACCGAACCAGAAGACACAGATTCGAATCCTGCCCGCCAGCCGATTTTTTCCTTCATTAAAAAAAAGCAAAGCTATTTTAAAGTTATTCTAGTTTATGATTAATAATTATTTTCACAGTTGAAATCTTTAAATTCGAATTGAGTTAACTGTAGTAGCGTCATAGACCCTAGAATAATCAAAGAAAAGGTCCGTAGTTCGAACCTTTCTCTCTTAAATATTAAGGCCTTAACAACAGTGAAATGCCTAAATTCTTGGGTATTCAATTAAGATTGTCTCAATAACTGTTCATTTAATCTGTACAAAAAAAATATATGTGATAGATAAGGATTTGACAATTTTTTTCACTTGAAAAAAATTGTATTTTCGCCAACCACTTTTTGGAAAAAAAATCACCAAAGACTACCTATTTTTGTCAGAATTTTCAAATTGTTTGCTAAACGGCTGAAGCTACTTACTTCGCTTTTTCATACAAAAATAGGTCTTCAAAATATTAATGTTTTCACTTGAAAGTATTATTTTTATTTTGCATTTTACTAGTGAAAATATTCATTTTCCTCGAAATTTAGTCTATCCACGCGAGCGTTCCCTGCTCCTTCACCCGCGCAGTCCGTCTCCGGACGTTGTCGAGGGTGGACCGCACGTCGGTGTTTGAGCGACTATTTTAAAATACATTTTAAGTTTTGAAGACTTTATACTTATTGATAAATATTTATATTAACAGAAATGCTTAGTTTAGTTAATATTTATATATTGCTGGCTGTAAATGTTTTTTTCTAAACAAATTCATGTTTTAAGTGCATAAAGAGTAAGATCGCAGAGTGGCTAAAATCTAATATGTATCGACTTTAGGCATAAATATATTACTACGGCGCTCGCCTTATTCTTATTTAAAAGTAATCTTATAGTTACTTACCGCGGGTACTTATCGCAGAATTTTATCGAGTTTTGATTTATTTAGGTATGGCTATTCGAAAAACCACATAGGCATCAATTGTAAAGGTAAATAAGGGTATCAAATCCTAAGGTTCCTTAGGGAATTGGGATTACGAAAATTGCATTATTTCTTTGGATCAAAGAAATAATGCAATACGGCGGACATATTTTTGAATTTTAGAATTATGATATGGGTATCAAATTCAAGGTTCTTTAGGGAGCTGATTATGAAAATAAGCTTTATTTTTAAATTTAAGATGGCGGATATTGTTTTTAATTTTTATGATGTTTTAAGATTCTTCAGGGCGCTGATAATTATGATTATAATATAATATTGATATCAAATTCGTGGTTTCTTGGGATGCTGATTACGAAAATGGCATAAGTTTTTGAATACAAGATGGCGGACATTATTTTTTAATTTAATATGATATGGATATTAAAGATACTATGATAGAATATATATACTAGAATAGATTGAAGGACTAGGTATTTAACGAGACCTATGTAGCACCTATTCCATCTTTTAAAATACTCGATCCTCCTAGACTCACTGTGACTATGGGTAGGGGAGGCCGGGGCTTTAATTAACAGAGGTAAGTATTAACAAGCGAATTTCTACGAAACTATAAACAGCACGTCACTAGTGATTCCTGGAATTCGTCTCTGTGACAGAGGTCTACGGGTTGAGACTCGTCAGTCCAGCTCAGTGCGCCGCGAGAGTGAGTTGTGTGATGTGCGTCTATTTTGGCCAGGTAACGAACTTTTTTCACTTTACGATATTTTGATTTACGCGTTGAATAATTGATTTCGGTGTAATATATATTTTTTTGCAGTAGCTTGTTTTATGCTTAATAATGTTACATACCGTTACTAACGCTAATGCACAATATTTCGTAATTATATATTTTTTTATTGAAAAGCTACCCATGGGGCTAAATTTAACAAAACATACGGGGCTAGTATTAACATGTTAATTCTTACCCCCCATGTGGGGTTGGTATTAACATTATTACACCAGGTACTAAGCCTACGCTGTCCGTCCGTCTGTCTGTCCACCTGTCCTAACTTTAAAGAGCTGTATATCCACCAGGGTATCTAATAACATATTTATTTATTTATCTTAAAAGTTACAGCATGAGGACTTACAAGCGGAAAACTACTCGAGGCATGACTTCGCTGGCGACCTACAAGTCAGCTGCTTTAGAAATAATGGACAAACAAGAAATAATGCTTTAGAAATAATGGAAAAACAAGCACTAGAAGAGATAGAAAGTAACAGAAACTTAAAAAGAAAAAAACCGCAAAATAAAGACGATGGAAAGAAAAAAAGCAAGGTAAAGAAAATGAAGGTAAGGGCAAAGGAAAGGGTAAAGAACAAATAGCTAAAAAAGGAAAAGAAAAGGAAACATTACAAGTGGAAAAGGCAAAGAAAAGGATATTGGACGAAAGCAGCGACAGTGCAGAAGATGAATATTTCTGTATAATTTGTGGTGTCTCATACAATGAAGACACATCTGGTGCAGACTGGGTGCAATGCATCTCGTGCAAGCAGTGGGCTCAGTCCGGATGTATCTGAGGCAACACTGTTTCATATGTTTGCCAAAATTGTGATTCAGATGATGTATATGAATAAAAATGAAACATATTGTGATTACATGAAAATGATTCCTAGTAGATTACATTGTTAAAATGTTGATTTTATATAATATAAAAAGGATATTTATATTACCTTCAGTAATTTCATAATAAGCTTTATTGAGACTGTTACTGTTACGTTTAAGAATAAGCTGTTTACTAACTCATTTAAGTTGATTGTATTATTATTAGATAATACACATAAGGCTGATTAAACTACTTAAAAGGCTGTTAACTTAATAATAACGATACGAAGAGGTTTTGTTTGAGTTTTTGTTTCTATTCATTAATATAGCTGAAATATTGTTGTTTGACGGAGTGTTTCAACTTCTAAGCATAATGTTAATTATTATTCCACTCAGTGAATATTGTGATTATTGCAAACTAACGTTTCCTTCAATAATATAACAGTAAAAGTAACTGTTAATAATAAATGATTCAGATATTTGTTGAATTTTGTTATTATGTATGTATAGAGGTTTTGTTCGGGTTTCTTTCTCTATAAACATATATCGTTGTTGCAGGGACAAAGTGCTATATTGTTTAAGCCTAATGTTAATTGTATTGCTTAATAAAAAAATGTCATTGTAATTTTCAGTTTTCTTTATTTATAGAGGAAAATACTTACAATGTTAATTGTTGCCCCTTTTGTTAATACTTACCTCGGAAGTGTTAATTATAGCCCCGATCGCGGGGTAAGTATTAATTTCTGACTTTTCTGAGTAAAATCGACTTTCTTAAAAAGGTATCCATTTCTTGGCAAATTAAAACCAACGACATGGTTATTGAATAGTTTAGACATCATTTGATACAAAAATAATTTCAAAATGTTTACGTGTCTTCAAGATACAATTGAAAATATAAATGTTGTTAAGTCGCGCCCCGGTCTCCCCTACGCGGCATCCGAGGCCCGCTCGAATTGAGCAACGCGACGCGGCGAAGCGCGGTACAGTCATTTGAATTTGAACCATATTTCTATGCACATAAAAGTAACGCGACGCGTACTTGTGTCGTGCAAGAATATACTGTTTTTTTTATTTAATTTTACACTAATAGTATTTTCGCCGTAAGATGATATGCCTGAAAGTTCTAATTTTTTACCCCTGACGCAAAAACTACGGGGTGTTGGTTGTGTGTGTCTGTCTGTGGCATCGTAGCTCCCGAACGGCTGAACCGATTTTGCATTAGTAGTAGGTTTTTTTATTTAAAAGGTGAATTAGTCGGGAGTTTTCTTTCAGTGTTAGATAGCCCATTTATCGGGGAAGGCTATCGGCTATATATCATCACGCTATGACTAATAGGAGCGGAGTAGTAATGAAAAATAGTACAAAAACGGGGAAAAAATTAGAAGACCACGCGGGCAAAACAGCTGGTGGAAAGCTAGTAATAAATAAACTGGTGTAGTGCCACCTACAGTTTAATTATTTAAAGTACCATGACCCTCCAGAGGGTCGCAACAACTTATTTATATTATGCCCGATAATCGTCCTTATTAATTGATATTAGTTTATATATAATAATAAATAATGATTATCTTTTTGTATTTTTTTAAGCATTTTCCATGCTAAGATTACAAGTTATTTTTAATGAAGGAAAAAGTCGGCGGGCGGGCAGGATTCGAACCTGCGCCTTCTGGTTCGGTACACCAGACGCTCTGACCACTAAGCCACCGCTCGCCCTGCTCGCCAGTCGAAATCTTCCTCCACATTCTAATTTACGTCTTAAGATGACGTAGCGCCATCTATTGTGAAGAATGCTACACAACCGACACGACTAACTTTACAGCTAGTTCAATGTCGTATGATACCCGCCTTACCTATTAACTATCTTTTTGTATTTTTTTAAGCATTTTCCATGCTAAGATTACAAGTTATTTTTAATGAAGGAAAAAATCGGCGGGCGGGCAGGATTCGAACCTGCGCCTTCTGGTTCGGTACACCAGACGCTCTGACCACTAAGCCACCGCTCGCCCTGCTCGCCAGTCGAAATCTTCCTCCACATTCTAATTTACGTCTTAAGGTAGTAGCGCCATCTATTGTGAAGAATGCGATTGCGATTGCGATTTTTTCCTTCATTAAAAATAACGTGTAATCTTAGCATGGAAAATGCTTAAAAAAATACAAAAAGATAGTTAATAGGTAAGGCGGGTATCATACGACATTGAACTAGCTGTAAAGTTAGTCGTGTCGGTTGTGTAGCATTCTTCACAATAGATGGCGCTACGTCACCTTAAGACGTAAATTAGAATGTGGAGGAAGATTTCGACTGGCGAGCAGGGCGAGCGGTGGCTTAGTGGTCAGAGCGTCTGGTGTACCGAACCAGAAGGCGCAGGTTCGAATCCTGCCCGCCCGCCGATTTTTTCCTTCATTAAAAATAACTTATAAATAATGATATTATTTAATATGTAATTAAATTAATATAATAATAATATAATAATGTTATAATATAATAAATAACAAAATGTTTTAATAATTATGTGTGAACAACTAAATTTATTTTGTATAAAATAAATATGGCATTGGTAAATGAACACACAATAGCTTTTATATAATATAATAATTTGCAGATATCAATAATTGTTTGTTACGCACAAACAGATTTTTGTATTAGTAGTCAGCTCATCACTAATGTAATGAGGCGCGTGACAAGCCGTCCGGCCGGCCGCAGTGGCGGTACATCGAAATACAACGGCGCGGTGCCAGCGCCGGTACCCACATTGTAGGATACTGAGCTACATGGTCGGCGTTCGGCGAGTTGAGTTAGTCTGTTTAGTCTGCTGTACCCCGCCGCTTACAGCGCGTTTATTGTTATAATTCTCGGATGCTACTTGTATTCTTGTAAACTGTACCTAATCAGTATTTTGTATGCATATTCGGCTGTGTAATTGTGCGCTAAGACTTAGTGTAAAACATACGTAATACTTATGAGTTAATAAACTTTGGAAGTGAGATTTGGTTCTCTAAACTACACAAATCACCTACACACTCACTTCACTGGCAAAAAAATAAATTTTTTATTATTAAATTAAACATAAAAGCCGACTGCGTTAAACTAGTGCTAAAACGGTACTAACTAAAAATCTAAAAGCAAGCTCCATGTAGGTAATATCGGAAATGAAGTACTTCACGTTACGTCATGTCACCAATAAGAAAACTTACTTATCTTACACACAATAATTGAACGTACCGCTTTAGTCACTTAATACCGTGCACATGACGTGACTCTCAGTGATGCTTAAACATAATAGGCAGTATTCCAAATAATACCACTTATTCTCTCTGCGACTCTAATCTTTGAACTATTCAGATCCGTGTCTAAGCAGTACAGAGCGTCTCCGCTAGATGGCGACTTTTTCAAATTAGCTCCATTTCCTCAAGGTCATTCACGCATGTTAAGGCCTTAAGTGGAAACTTTAACGTTCAATTATTATTAATAGAAGCTCAATGGAATAATTATTTGCCGCGCTGAAAAAAGCACTAAGTCTTGTAGGTACTTACTAAGTATCTGAAATGTTTTTGTTTAAAATTTAACAGAATTTATAAATGGGCATATCTTATATTGTACATTATATAACTATTTTTACAAAAACAATGATACCTTAGTAATAAGAATTTGTAATTAAAAAATATTTATATATTATTCATGTAGGTTTCCTATAATATAACCCTCACGCTAAATTTTCAATTCTATGAGCAAATAGGTTGATCATAGAGGCCGCTCACTTCTGTGCTGTAAAGATTTACCCTTATTTCAAATCTTATAAACTAGTCATAGTACCTTACCTATTTACTATCTCTATGTTATACAAATTGAATATTTATTATTTAATAAATAATTTGATTTACACCTCAATACTCTAAATGCCCCATAAAAAGAGCCGACTAACAAAATTAAAGTTGGTTCAAAACTAGGAAGTTACAAGAATTAATTTTGTGCTAGATATAAAGGGGTACTAAACATACATAGATATGACGTCTATGGTGAAGTCTATGGTAAGTCATACTAAAGTTTCTGCGGTAAAGTTAGAAATTATCGATGATCGCAGAACATTTCGCATTGTAACCATAAGTATAAGTAACATGCATCCGAGCCAAATGGAACTTGGGCCGTGCAATTTTTCCCGGTAAACGAAATATTAGGGCAAGTTATCCTTTATCTGGGCCATATCGGGATAATCGCGACCCGATCTAACCCATCTGCCCCGTTGATAGCAGTCACTGGGGCTGCCGGGGCAGCAATATAACATATTTTTCCGGTCTGCCCTACTGACGGGGCAAAGCCAGTGGGCAGATGGGAGCAATTAAAAAAGGCGGCAATTTAAGCACACCATTATGGTATTAACCAGACCTTACACAAACTGTAACTAAAGTAAAAATAAACGAGTTATATAGTTGGTAATAACTTCTCAAAGGACTAAGTACAGTAATTTTATTTAGAAATAACTTTCTTTGACAGTATCTCGTGAAAATCCTTTAAAATAAGACAAAACAGTAAAGTTTCTCTTTTAGATTATATTACGTTACAATACTATCATCTTTCACGACAGTGACAAAAGTTCAATAGCCTCGGCCCTTCGCTCCCATGGGTGTCATAAAGGGCGACTGAGGGACAGTGTTGAGTACAACCGAAGATGCCAGTACCCAACCATGAATTTGGATACGGACTAGTGATGCGCCTTGAGTTTGTAGTGATTTCCGATTTTGTAGTGACTCGAATCATCTAACTTCAATTTTACATACAAATATGTAAAATTTAAGGCTCCGTTTGTAATTTAAAATTAACAGTTTTTAACTAGCATGTGAAAGCATATACGGCACTTACATCAAAAAAACATATTTTAACATTTTTGTGTGTCTTTCTGACTGTCTGTTTGTTCCGGCTAATCTCTGAATCGGCTGGACCGATCTTGACGGTCACTCGCAGGTAGCTTATTTTATAAGGAGTGGAGTGGAGTTGGAGTGGAGACTTTTATTTTAGAATTTTTATTTATTTTAATGGTATTACATAAAATTATAATAATAATAGTACCTGAAGCAAAGCGAGGGTGGATCGCTAGTTGCTCCGAACGGTTAAGCAGAGTTGTAGGTGACATCCACAGTTTGCCAATATATTTTTAGCTCCCAAATACTAATAATTTCTTAGAAAAACACAATAACACCTAATTAGTCCTTGGCGCGACTTGAGTTGAGTTCTTGGGTTCGATTCCCAGGTCGAAGAAGGTCGAAGGTTCCCAAGAACTCAACTCAAGTCGCGCCAAGGACTAATTAAACCAGTAGACTAATTAGGTACCTAATGAATTACAATCAACATTATTGGTTATAAACGAAAGACGAATTTCATAGAAAACCGCAATACACTTTGCTCGGAACCTGGGAATGGAACCCAGGACCTCTAACATAGCAGTCATACTTAGGACCACGAAGCTAACGAGGCAGTTAATCTAAGCTATGTTATTCGTTATTAGTTACTCAGAACACAACAGACCTCTAGAGCGTTTAGACCGTGATGAACTGTCGATAGTGATGCGGAGGAATACTTTGACGCTCAGGGGCGATATTGTTCTCGTGCCACGTATTTCGCGGCGGGTGTGTGTACCTAGGTATAGAAATACCTAAGGTAGTATAGAACTACTAGTAGTTAGATATAGAAATACGTGACACGACGATTATATCGCCGCGATGCTCTCGCTCGTGGAGACGACCCCTAGGTTGCACGGCTTTTTTTCTGTACATGCTTTATGTATTTAAGTATAATATATTCAGTTTTGTAAACTATAAAGAACACAACATACATTTTTACCGGCGGAGTTTACTTCCTGATTCTGACTGAACAAATGAAGATATCACACAGAATAACTTATGTGGCATGCGTGTTTCAAATAAGCATTGGCCATTATTAAACGCATTGTTGTTTGCTAAAAGCAGTGATAGCCTAGTGACAGGACTGTCAAGTCAAAGGTCTCGAGTTCGAAACCAAGGCACGCATCTCTGACTTTTCGATAGGTGCGTACCTAGGTAATTATTACTCGAAAACATCTTGAGGAAACCTGAATGCCTGAGAGATTTTCTCGACGTTATGTGAAGTCTGCCAACCCCCATTAGGCTAGCGTGGTGGACTATAGCCTAATCCCTCTCATTCTGGTAGGAGACCCGTGCCCAGCAGTGGGACAGAAAATAGGTTGAGTGTGATGAATTTGCAACAATTGTACAAATTGTTTGTCCATATAACTACTAATTTCAAGTTAACGAATTTCAACTACTTCATTTACATAGGTACTTAACTTATATGTAAATGAAGTATTAAGTGCTTACTTACACGAGTATTTTGTAAAATGCTCGCTTGTAGAAATATTTCCTAAATGGTCCAGAACGATACCCGTAGACTGCACATTAAAATGTTTTTATCTTGTGAAATGCAACGATTCAGAGAAATATGGCGCCCGCGAGAGCACCAGGCATTGTTGATTGCGCTCATTATGTAATCTGATTATACAGAATCTCTGAGCTAATCTTCGGTAGTGTGTTATTTTGTAAGATACACTCTAGACGTACGTTTAGTTGCAATTTAAAGCCGAGGATCTAAGATTAGTTTTCTGCAAAAGTAGTTCGATGTTTATGATTAGGCAAAGTGTATGCAACTGCAAGCTTTATGTTGTTAGAATTGCACTGTCGTGAGATTCCCAGGGTTTTTTTGCGCTTGAAGCCGATTGAAACCGGCTTACACCGGTAAGTTAGGTAAAATGCAGCCACTATGATTTTCAATTTATTATTTTAGGCAGCTTTCCCGTATATATTGTTTGGCTTTGTTCTATTAAGCCCCGGAGGAAAAAATAAGAAAATTGCATTGTAGGTACAACAATGACGACTAGTATAAAAAAGCACTGTCAGCTATGAAACGGCACGAGTTACTCCCATAAAGTGCAGACGAATTTATCAAATGAAGTGTGTCTATTCAATGAATATACGTCTAAGTTAACGGCTTCGGTAGGAGAGGCAACATGGTTATAAGGCAGTTTACCTTAATATTCACACAGTTCGCCGGGATGTATAGGTCTCATGTAATAGGGGGTATTGCCATTAACGGGGCACAAATACAAAATCCGAGCTCCGAGCTAAAAATTTAATACCTAAAAATTTTAATAACACTGCCTCGACGTGGGAATAGTACCAAGGACCTCAGCTGTAGCTATCACGCTTAAGTCCACTAGGCTTACAAAGAAATTACAGTAACAAGATATATAAATAATGTAGGTACCGACACCAAATATCTAATTAAGTCCTAGATCATCACTAAACCGAAATCTGACATTTATAATATGCATAATATGTACACACAGCCACTCATACACAAAATACACACACACGCATACCCAGATAACGCACACATAATTTACAAAGTGCACTCACAGACACACCCCAACCACTCACGCCCTCTGGCTAACACTTCAAATGCCTGCACTGCTGCTTACATTTAACCCATCTTTTAAATTTCTTTGGTGAGAACGATATTGGCTTTTGTCATACACGTCTTTTGGGCACAGCTCAGAAACCAAATACTTCATGGATATGTGTCTTTTTGTGTGAATTTTCACTTATTGTAATTTTGTATTAAGTCTGATAAGTACATTTTATTTAAAGAGGTCTTTACATCACGTACAATACAAACGACTCAGATCCTCTAAATCAAGATGTCTCTATTTATGTTCAAAAAATGTTCCACCCCTCCCAACATATCTTACAAGTACAATTTGGACGATAGGCGTCTATCGTTTGTTCTAAACCTCTAGCCACTCGAACTTTGACCTTGTTCTCTCGATATAGAGTTCTTAGTTACATCTCCAATTCGTGCATCCTTGAAACTGACATAAACGTCAAATGAAATCATTGTCTGAATTTGGCGTTGGTACAATTTCGCGACGGGCGGCGGGGGGTGGCCTCATCGGAATGCCGAATGTATCAAACACTCTTCACAAATCTAAATACGCCCTGACTGTTATCGTGCAAGGCTCTTGGAAGGGTACCATCAATATAAAAACACTGTGAGACTATGCAGATATCATTCAGCGAATAGCGTTCTACTGAATAGCATCATAACTAAAAAAATTGAAATGGCCGGTTTAAAGGTAAGTGGATCAATCAAATTAAATTAAAATCAATTTATTAAAACTAACAACTACACAAAATAAACCGAAACAATTAAAAAAGAAAAAGTAATTAGTGTTTAAAAATAATCAAGCATTGTTTTCTTATCCTATTTTTTTAGATTTTCTCAACCCTCGCACTGTTGTCTGTGGCGTCGGCGGGTCACCTTGGTCACCTCCAAGGTGCAGCTGGCTACAATGCATTCGGCGCAAATGCATACACCCCTGGATCAGCGTCAGCCTACAACGGCAATTATGGCGCACATATACCTATACTGAGATACGAAAACGTCAACAATGGAGATGGGACTTACAGATACAGGTACCAAAGTTATATTTTTTATTCCAACTTCAAATTGGTAGAGGCTGGCACTAGCAACATCTGTCTATACCTGCTTGCATTACCTACCTACCAATTGATATCACTGAATTTATACAATCCTTTTTTTATTACTGTAAAAAAAATAAGAGGTCATTGCACTCATCATTATGAAGAGCGTTTATTATGGGACCAACAACCTTCATACCGCGAAAAGTTCCATACATTTAGGTCTACTCAACTCATGCAAAAGGTGCAGCAGACAATACAGCAGATGTTTTTTTAATTCTCCGGTAATTATAAAGGAAGGATGGATAAACTTTGATTCCGGTCAAGCAATGAGTTGGGTATTAATTAGGTTTTTCCATTAAATCTTCACCGGCAGCTCGAAGTTTGAATTTGTGCCCTATTAATGGCAATAAGCCAGCTTATAGGTATTGCATGAGGCCAAAAGCATACCTTGGTGTACTATACACCTCTGCCTGACCTTTTATTTTCATTTTCTTATTATTCAGTGTCAATTTTAATGCTCCTTTTGATACTGAACCCTTGCTATTCATTGTAGATACTATGTAATTACTTTTGTATCAGCTATATTTATTTTGAAATGAAATAGGGCATGCCATGTATCTTAATTTAACTTAAAGATATATAATTATATATATACTTACCAACAGTTATGAAACCGGCAATGGCATATCAGCGCACGAGAGTGGGGCACCGCGCGCCCCCGGCCCTGAAGGTCTCGCAGTAACAGCCGAGGGAGGGTTCTCATACCGCGCTCCTGATGGCCAGCAGGTCTCGCTCACCTACACCGCGGACGAAAATGGCTTCCACCCCGTCGGCTCGCACATCCCCACGCCGCCACCAATCCCGGAAGCCATCCTGCGCTCTATTGAGTTCAACAGGCAACACCCTTCATCGTGAGTTATCCCTTACTTACATGTTTATCTTTTCTTTACATGAGTAGTATATACTGCCTCGTTGTCCCTGGCTAGTGGTCCACGCGCGACTGCGTCGCCAGAGGTCCTGGGTTCGATTCCCGGGACAAGCAAAGTGTTATTGGGTTTGTCTGTGAAATTCCCAGTAGCAGCTCGGAGTCTGGATTTGTGCCAGATTAATGGCAATAGGCTCGCACTCTATTGCATTGCAGTGCATTACTTTAAGAAATTGTGTTCATTGTTTCCAGTGGCGATGGTTCGTACAACGGCCGGTACAACCATGGGTACAACTACTAGTGACTACTGACCTCGGCTACCAGCACCTACGCAATGAACCAGCGCTGACATGTACCTATTATTCTCATAAGCATAATTATTTATTCCAGTATTCTATGTTAATTGTTTTTATGGGCTTTAAATAAAGTTTTAAGAACGAATCATGCTATCTTTCTTTTTAATAAGCTCGTCTTTGAGTATCTACTAAGTTCTGTCCACACATCCTGTTATTTGAATATTTTATTATACCAGTAAAAAATGTAACAACTCTTATTTTAAAAGAGTCCACGGAGTTTCTTGCCGGATTCTTCTCCATAGGATAATTTTTTTGGAACCGGTGCAACTAGAATCGTATACAGTTCGCGCCAAACTTATAAATTATTCTAATCCAATATTTTTCTTTCTCCGATTTTTACGGCTGGGTTAAAGTTAGCTAGCGCCAACTTCAACCCGGACAATAAGTTTGGCGCGAACTGTAACGTTTAATAAATGCTTGTAAAAGCTTATTTGAAATAAAAACATTTTTAACTTGAACTTGAACTAATTTACAATAGATTCAAACATGATCTTGAAAACTGTAGCTCTAACCTTTACAGGGTCGGACTAGCCATAGTCAGGGTGCCGATTGCCAGCCGGGCCCTAGCCAGAACCTACGAGCCCCGCCCGGGCCTGTTTGGCGGGCCGTTTCTGAACGGCGACATTCACGTGCTTACATGTTACATGAGATTTGATTTGTTTAAGAGATGAAAAGTAACATCATTTTCCTGTAGTAGGTTTTCCATCTACACCCTCTACGCATAGAGACAGGATAGTTCTGTCCCAGGCCCCAGGCTTTTGGGTGGGAAGCCACCCGAGGCCCTCCCGGCTGTTCGGGTTCGAATCGCACTTGAACGATTTTTACCATTTGAGGTACTTACGGAACCCTAAATTGGTCAAGTGCGAGTCAGAGTACGGACTCGTTCACGATCGATATATTGTACTCCTACAAAGGACACGTTTACAAAATTCATGACGTCCCGGACAAGAACTTATTGAGAATAGTTGCGGCGTAAATGAGTAAACTTGTAAAATGTTACTATGCGCGAAACGATCGATTTATTGTAGACATGTCCATAACGGTGGATCCGCGCTTGACTCATTAATACATACGTACATTTGATAAAATGTCCGAAGTAATAGGAGTGAAGATAAGCTCGCAGTAGCCAGTTTTTTGTAGACCTATAAAAAGGAACAATTCGACCACACTTTGTTTTGTTATATTTTAAAGGGACAAAGCATTATCGATGCAAACTTCCAGTAGGATTGATTTTCCGACATCTTCAACAATCATCATCATATTTCAACCGATTTACACTTTTGGGTAATATTTTGATCTTAAAAATCTATTTTATCTTTAAAATCCAGGAATTTTGGAGTGAGAAATACTTCTCACGGTCACGGACACGGACATACGTCCACGTTATGCCACGATCAACGAATCCCGCGAAATGGTACTAACTACGCCGCCCACTGTCAAAGCTAGGAATTTTCCTAGCTTTGAAAAACTGGCCTCGTGTATCCCGCTAGAGACATTTTACTATCCTGACTTGCTGTTCGACGTGGCACAATATGCTAGTGCTGTTTAAACGATCCCAAATTCTGAGCTAGTAACCATTGCAGTGATTAAGGTAGGTAACACGTCAGTGAAGTATTACCTGCTTTTCATATTAAACAATCCGACTGAATCATGTAAGTACTTCGGAAACTGTGCCAATTTGCACCAAATTTGACTGCTACGCTAGCAGTCCTGGGTCCGATTCCGGGGTCGATCAAGGTGTTGGTGGGTTTTTCCGTGAAATTCCCAGTAGCAGTTCGGAGTTTGGAATTGTGCCCTGTTGATGGCAATAGGCTCGCCCCTTATTACATGAGACCCAAAACTATCTGCGAACTATGGGTGTATACATTGGTACACCTTTGTCTGTTGGTGAAAACTGCATGAAAATCCGTTCAGTAGTTTTTGAAGACAGGCAGACGCAGTGGGAGCTGTATAGTGATGATAATTATGTTACCGGCCACACCCGATTTCTGGCAAAATTTGTTTGTACTAGTACAAACTGGGTTCACAATCTAGTTTGGCCTAAGTGGAACTGAGTTTGAATTAAATTATTCAAGTAAATTAATAGATAAAATCGAAAGGCAATAAATTTGCTGAATACTTAACATTTAATGTAACTACTCAATATTATATTATTATGCAAGTACATAATAATATTTGTTTCTTTTTCTATATTTTATTCTCGTAGTCGTCGTAGTCGTAGGGACACAATGCAATGAATAAAACTTATACCTTGTCAATTTAAAACTTTATTCAAATAACATTCAAAACTGGAACAAATTCTGATGTAAGAATAAAAAATATACATGTTAGTACTAGTTCATTACGTAGGTACTGGTTGCCGAGGTCAGTAGTCACTCAGTAGTTGTACCCGTGGTTGTACCGGCCGTGGTAGGAGTCGCCACTAAAAAAAGATATAATTATTAATGTGTTCAAGACACATAACTCAAACACAAAACTAAATTTTTAATGAAGGAAAAAATCGGCGGGCGGGCAGGATTCGAACCTGCGCCTTCTGGTTCGGTACACCAGACGCTCTGACCACTAAGCCACCGCTCGCCCTGCTCGCCAGTCGAAATCTTCCTCCACATTCTAATTTACATCTTAAGGTGACGTAGCGCCATCTATTGCCATATATAATAGGTAAGGCGTTATCATACGACATTGAACTAGCTGTAAAGTTAGTCGTGTCGGTTGTTGAAGTATTCTTGACAATAGATGGCGCTACGTCACCTTAAGATGTAAATTAGAATGTGGAGGAAGATTTCGACTGGCGAGCAGGGCGAGCGGTGGCTTAGTGGTCAGAGCGTCTGGTGTACCGAACCAGAAGGCGCAGGTTCGAATCCTGCCCGCCCGCCGATTTTTTCCTTCATTAAAAATAACTTGAAATCTTAGCATGGAAAATGCTTAAAAAAATACAAAAAGATACAAAACTAAATTTTAAAAAATGTTAAAACCAAAATGAACGATAACTTTTCTCTGTGTAGTAAAACTAGTAAACATTTAAATATTTCCCTAAATATGGGCACCATGTAACATACTACCATAATTTACGTTTGAAAGTGTAATTTTGTAACTTGGTACCTCACGGTATCGCTTGAAATCGAATGCCGAAAATAGTGTAATTGTAATGATCTGACGGTTATGGTGTGATATGAGCTCGTCATCGCAATTCAACTGTTCTTTCAGCCATCTTGTGCATCAAACATGCCATACAGCGAGAGAGCCTCGGGCTAATGACTGACAACTAAAAGCACCAAGTTTTACTTTAGTGGTGGCTGTAAGAGAATGCTTGATTTATAGAATAGCCCGAGTGAATTATGTACATGTGGTTTCTCCTTATACTCGCATATGGTGCTCGCATATAGCTGCAAAAGTTAAGTGGGCTCGTGTGTCAGACTGAATGGATATCATTAAGTACCAGATACCGTGGCAGATCGAGGCGAAATTTGAAAGACATACTTTGACTCCTATTGTAAAAACTGGCCCTCACTCCCAGAGAACAGAGGTGTGAGGAACAAAGGCTTTTTCTCTGCAGTGGGACAGTACCTACATGAGTACAGGCTAGATAGAAGTAAATTAGAATACGTATCCTACAAAGTAATTAGAGCATGCTATGTATTCGCTAAGCAAAAAGGGAATAAAATAAATATCGGAGCAACTCACGAGGAAGGATATTGTCTGTTGAACTCAAGTGATCGTAGGATGGCTTCTGGGATTGGTGGTGGCGTGGGGATGTGTGAGCCTATTGGGTGAAAGCCGTTCTCATCAGCAGTGTAGGTGAGTGAGACCTGCTGCCCGTTGGGGGCGTTGTATGAGAACCCTCCATCAGCTGTCACTGCTGCGCCTTCGGAGCCGGGGGCGCGCGGTGCTCCACTCTCGTGAGCTGATATTCCGTTGCCGGTGTCATAGCTGTTGGAAAAAGTATAGTCATAAGTCAAATTACAAAACATAAACCTAAGAATTCAAGAACACAACAATTTTTAGTTTTCAAATAGTTATGTCTATATAACAAGGGTTGTAATTTCTGCAGGTATCTGATACATAATCTGAAAAAGTGTGATAATCGTTAACGAATTTTGGATTATCTTTGAGTAAAAATTTATAGGGTGAATTATGGACTGTACTTGTATATAATAACCCTATAATACCTAACCTTCCTATGGGGTATGGAGATGAATGAATACTTATCAAATTTTTTTTTCACCTGTATCTGTAGGTCCCATCTCCATTGTTCACATTCTCATATCTCGATATGGGTATATGTGCACCGTAGTTGCCGGTATATGCCGATGCTGACGCCGACGCTGACGCCGACGCAGAGCTGTATGCATTTGTTCCGAACACGCTGTACCCAGGTTGGAAGTAGCCTAACTGACCGGCTGATGCCGCGGATAGCAGAGCGAGGGTAAAAAAGATCTGAAAATATAAAAAAAAACATTAATGTCGATTCGAAAAAGGATATGACTACAAAGGAGTTGAATGACGAAATGACGGCTAATAGAGATGTATGGAAGAAAAAGACATACTGCGTCGACCCCAAGTAAATTGGGATAAGGTCAGGAGGATGATGATGTCAATTCATTGGAGATATCATTATGGGTGCTCGTGAAGTTCTGTAGAAAATTCTATAGAGCCTAAGAGAACTACTGCCAAATTATGTATTTGTACTTACCGATACCTCTAGTCCAATCATATTTTCTTTGTTATTTTTTATTAAAGTAAGTAGGTACTATTCAGTAGATTGCTATTCACTTAATGCTATCTTCATAGACTTACAGTGTTTTTATATTGATGGTACCCTTCCAAAAGCCTTGTACGATAACAGTCTGGGCGTATTCGGATTTGTGAAGACAATTTGACGCACATAGGTATTTGGCATTTCGATGAGACTACCACCCGCTGTGTCGTCTCATTCATTGTTACTAATACAGGTCGAAGATAACAGAGCTAAACCTCGCACCTACCACATAGGTTTCAGTGAATTTGGTCCCATTAAAACAAAGTACTTATTATAATAGCTTTACTACATTTTCAACTAGCTATTGCCCGTGACTTGACTCGCATCCTAAAAGACTTTTATAACCTATGTGAGCTATGTCTTTCTGATGAAAATCCGTTTTTGCATGAAAAAGTAACAAAGATCCAATCATACATCCATCCTCACAAACTTTTACATTTATAATATTAGTAGGATTCAGTTCTTTCTAGATTTTTTAAATATATAATGTCAAAATCTATGAATGCTACAAATCAGACAGATATGTTGAATTTAATAAGTCGTCGACCGCGATAGTGGTCAAACTCAATCAAGCCTGTCAAATATTGTATAAAAAAGTTCTCACAATATTTCTCCGATATCTCCTAGGCATACTGCTGAAATCTGGTCAGCCCCGGTCTTAATTTGTTAAATCGATGTAATTTAACAAATTCAGACTGCCCATGCATCAACATGCCTAGGAGATATAAGGGTTAAGGCTGATAACAAACCACAAAGCTACTCTTGTGAAGATGTATGATAAATATGATAATAATAAAAAGTAGGACTGAGGATTAAAGCATTCAAGCACCTCAAAAGGAAAAAAGGTACCCTTATAGGATCCTTGCGCTGTTCGTCTGCCATGCCATTAAATTATACCACATATTTTGCAACTAAGAGTTTCATAGCAAAACCAAATAACACTGCTCATCCCAGGAATCAAACCCAGAACCTCAAGATTAGCATTCGCGCTTACTCGTGGTAGAAGATGAGACCTATATTTTTTTTATTTTTTTTATTTTTTTATTGTGATGTAGTTAGTAGAAACGGATCATCATCAGTCCGTATTCGTCCACTGCTGGACATAGGCCTCCTTTAGTGAACGCCACAGAGCTCGATCTTCAACTCTTTTCATCCATCTTTTTGTATTTTTTAAGCATTTTCCATGCTAAGATTACAAGTTATTTTTTCCTTCATTAAAAATATCTTTTCATCCAGTTGCTGCCAAGCTACCTTCCGCAAGTCACTCCACCTGATTTTTTTCCACCACGGCACCTAGCACCTACACTCGTACATTTTTCTGTTAGTCCGAAGCTGTTTTTTTTTTCATATATATATATCTATATACCATCACGCCTGTATTCCCCGAAAGGGTAGGCAGAGGCATACTAATGTACACCCACATTTCGCCGATATGTTTAGGTCTCATGTAATAGGGGGCGAGTTTTTTTGTTATAATATACAATGTGAAAACCCTGTCCGACCC
Organism: Acronicta psi; assembly: GCA_946251955.1. Taxonomy (NCBI): domain Eukaryota; kingdom Metazoa; phylum Arthropoda; class Insecta; order Lepidoptera; family Noctuidae; genus Acronicta; species Acronicta psi. Next base: position 9,983,367 of record OX276477.1, on the reverse strand, counting down.
GTGAAGGTATTATTAGGTATCGATATTAGATTACATTTATGTAATCCTTTTCAGTTTTCAAGTAAAAAAATATTCCGAATAAAAGTAAATATTTTTTTATAAAACAATGATATTTAGATAAACAGCTACTAGGGCAATCGTCACAGGTGCCTAATATACCACGGCAGGTGATGGTGTTGTCACATTCAAGAAAATTGCTAGATTTTGGGAAATCTTGGTAATTTTTGTACAAAAATCGTGAATTTAAAACTTCATTAACAACCTTACTTTTATGATTATTTTATTTTATTTGGTAATGGGGGTTTTTTTAACATATTGTATAATTACTAGTAAATAATAATTTCTATTGCAATCTATCAATCACTGAGATATTGTTAGATACCTATGCAATATCGCAATATGTATATTTGATATTTATAAACGGCTTTATATGGTAGCTGTTCAGGGACTGCTTTGTTTATTCCTACAGCCTCTTAAATGAGGTCTTGAGGATTTTTTCTTTCAAGTGTTCTGATAACAACTATTTGGGAATGAAGGAAATAAATTTATTTTCGTTATTGGTTATCTATCAACTACAACGGACAATTAATATTTGTGTGTGGGACAGTGTGTCTCACACTGACGCTCGCCCGTTCAGTGAGGGGACACTGCTCGCCCTTCGTATGACCCCAGAGTAGCAGCACAGCAAGATCCATGAGAGACCCCTTTTCCGTCTCCCCACGGATGTGCTTTGGCAGGCCTTGCACGGGAGGAATTCCGGTGAGGTCTATTAATAAGAAAAAGTTCCCTCCTCATGTGCTGATGGTGTCTACTCGTGTGGTTTGACCGGGTAAGAACCCCACAGTGGGTCTAATCCCCAAAGTCTAACATATTAAAATTTTGAATTAGCTATTATTTGATACCCTTAGGGTACTGCCTACGACTGCCTTGTTGGTCTAGTGGAGCCAAGCGCGACTGCTACGCTAGAGGTTTTTCTGTGAAATTCTCAGTTGCTACTGAGAATTGCTGAGAGCTGCTGCTCGGAGTCTGGATTTGTGCCCGGTTGGCAATAGGCTCGCCGTCTATTACATGGGACCTACATCACTGCCTAACCGTTCGGGGAATACATGATATGTTATGTTATGTTCATAATGTTTTTCCTTAATTAAGCCTCTATTTTTTGTCGTAGTATTATCCTTAGGTTAGGAGTACTTATTATTGTTTTATTGCTTAAATTATTCAGTTTTAAACAATGACCTGAGTTTTAAGCATTCGTGTGACTAAAGCGCACGTTACACTAGTAGAATTTCGTATGCGTGTATCGCCCTACAAATAATATGCTGATCTTGCCTTCAAATCTGAAATCCGTTTATCGCTTAAGTGATACGGTTACGATTATCGTATAAGTGACACTTTTGGTCATAGTGTAAATACCTTAGGATTCTTCGGATGGAGAGTTTCGCATACGATTTTTCACCGCCCGTATTCGAGAAATAGTCCTAGTGTTTACAATATTTATCACAAGACAATATTATCAATAACAAGACAATATTTATCTTTGCCAAATAACGTGATGAAAATTCTTGTGTATTATTCACAATAAACAATGTTTACAAAAACAAACTTTTACATCAGAGCATAATAATTCTTTATTAAAAAATACATCAAGGTAATTGAGTTATTATAGTACACTGAAGATGAAGAGGCGAATTGTGTTGTTGCTTTATTCATTGAAGAGGAAGCGCTTCAACTCAACTGAGTTCAACTTGAAGCGCTTAATTGTTGAAAAACTTTTAACCTATTTAAAATTAGTTTAATTGTGTATCAAATCGGATAGAAAATCAGTGCGACTTGAAATAATGAATTTTACATTAAAAAAAATTGACGTGGCTTCTCTGGTACCCATAACATTACTCAATACTTCAATGTATCTAGCATATTTAATTAACAGTTATATAAAATACACCTTAAATAGCAACATTGTAATAATAGTACGTTATTTCGATATCACAGTCCATTCGTATGAGGTACGGTAACATTTTCTGAGCAGGTAGAGTATCAATAGTAGTTGCGGCCGCCATTGTAAGATCCGCCGTCACTGAAAATGAAATAAGAACTTGTTAGCATGCAATTTATAAAAAGTAAATAAATATCCTGGAACATTTTTAACAGCACCACAGTCCAAAAACTAAGCAGAGCTTTTTTTGTAAATACATACTTATAATATATAAGAAACACCCAGACAAACACAAACACTTAAGTTCATCACATAAATATTTGTGACTTTTGGGAATCGAACCCATGACCTCGTGATCAGCAGTCCGATACTCGAACCACTAGACCACAGACGTCGTCAAAAGACCATAATATTATCTATACTATTATAAAATTGTAAAAAAGTCGTGTCTGTACATTGAAAATATAAAAAAAAAAACAATTGGGTTAGAGTATTTACTATAATAATACATTCTTCTTATCGAAAAAGACACTAAAAATGTTAGTTTAAAAAAGTAAAACCCGACTACGAAATGAAAAGATCTTGGATTGAAGTACCTGGTAGTAGTAGGAGTCTACTGAATTGGGGAGGGGCTTAAAGCTTAGTACAACATCTTGGTGCGTGATGTTAGACATCAATAAACGATAGGTATACTTAATAGGCTACCAAGCAGTGATATCCTAGGGGTATGACCACAGGACTGCCAAGTGTAGGTCTTGAGTTCGAATCCAAGGCACGCACCTCTGACTATTCATAATCATCTGTGTATTATTAATTATCACTTCGCTTGACAACGGTGAAGGGAAACATCGTAAGGAAACCTGCATGCCTGAGAGTTCTCAACAGCGTCTGAAGTCTGCCAACCAGCACTAGGCCAGCATGGTAGACTATAGCTTTAAACCCTCTCATTCTGAGAGGAGACCCATGCCCAGCAGTGGGGCGATAAATAGGTTGATAAATGATGACGATGACTTACAAAGTCACTTATAAAGTCTCCACAATGTGCCACGTCGATCAACCATCCAAGGAGGCAAAGACCCTGATGGTTCATCAGCGGTACAGTAATCATTGAATGATCATATCGCAAATCTGTATCTCCGGTTATAGCTATAGACAAGTTAACTTACGATGAAGGATGTTGCCTGTTGTATTCAATGGAGCGCAGTATGGCTTCTGGGATCGGTGGCGGCGTGGGGATGTGTGAGCCGGTGGGATGGAAACCGTTCTCGTCGGCGGTGTAGGTGAGGGAGACCTGCTGCCCGTCCGGAGTGCGAAATGAGAAGCCGCCCTCCGCTGTTACAGCTGGGCCTTCGGGTCCTGCCGCGCGAGGGGAACCGCTCTCATGCGCTGATGTGCCTTCTGGTGTATCATAGCTGAAAGTGTAAGATTAAACTCACTTAACACAAACACTATTAAATTCAGAACAATTCACTTATTGGTTATTCTGCGAGTTAACGCAGCGTCGGAGACTAGTTATATATATTTAACCACAGTGATAAGTCTATGTAAATAATATAGGTAGTGTGTAGGTTTTACAGGACACTACTTATGCAATTGTGCAACGTAGCTCTAATAGTCATCGTGGGTGCATTTTTAAACAAAAATCTAAATGCGCGAAAACTTAAAATCATTTGCATAGAGACCATATAGATACACTTGAATCTCCTGACCTTATATTATTCCAATTTATTAGGCATATATTTTGTTGAGCGAGACTTTTTGAACTCGTCGGTGATGGTAGTGGTACAAAGACTATATGGTTCTATACTCGTTGCAGACTAGTGGTACCACCACCGCAGAGCTAATAATTCCGCGGCTAAACAATAATATAAGAACAATATTGTGTTCCGATTTTAGGGGTGATACAATGTATAAAGCATTAAGCCGTGAGGAGTGGAAGGAAGGTAGGGAAGCCTTAGCCTGCAGTGGGACCAACCGGGCTGATAATAATAATATAACAATGTATTACTCCTAAAATGCGGGTAATGACCCGCAACATTAAAATCGGAACACAATATTGTAATCACTAGTGATTTACTGAACGAAATCGATGCAACCGTAATCTTGACTTGAATCTCCGCAAAAACATCAGTCGCACTAGCACGCACACAAGCTTTAATCTAGAATTTTAATAACACGTATAAGCTATTTTCCCACGATACCTAAGAACACTGGGTTAGTATATCTGCCACTATCGCGAAACATCATAGTACATACAACTATTTGCCATATAAGCTGTATTTCACTAACAGAGCATAGGCATTTATTTTTATATAGACTTAGTTTATGCAGCCGAATATTTGATTCCTTCATAATGGAATGACGACACTGTATATGAACATAATAATATATCTATATTGCAAAAATAAGGATCCCAAATCAAATGCCTTTTAGAAAAAAAACATCAAAAACTTCGAGTATATAATACTTATCATAATACCTATACTATATCACTTTCCGTCATCTGTATCTTTTCTGTTTCTGTCTGTTTCTTTTTTCACAGAAAGTGAATATAAAAAAATATATTATTTTTAGGCGTAACGTAAGTCATTTCAAAATCTGCCATGCATGTCTTAACAACGTAAACACTTAAGGTTTTTATCATTTTTATTGTTACGGATTTCTTTAATTTTCTTGTGGGGTACATTTCTTATTCTAAGATGGCAATGGTGGTAAAGTTGTTTATGCAATTACTTCAATCTTGACATTACCTAAATCGATAGTTCCCATCGCCATTGTTAACATTTTCAAAGTGGAAGGGTGTGGCATCGTATCCTGCGCGACCGCCAGCGTAGCCTGAAGGCACTAGGTGATCTAGCCGTGCGGCGCTTACGCATCCTACTACGGCTATGCACACGAACAGCTGAAAATGTATTAAAAAATAATCATTAGCGTTACCGTAGCTTGGACTTTTTCCTGAAGTTTAACGAATAATTTCCACTAATTAATGAATGATTAATCTTTATTGAAAAGAAAGTCTTTATTTGGAATACAGAACACATAAAGGGTTAGTAACAATTTGCTAGTAAGTACACAGTTATACATTTATAATATAAATGACTGACTGACTATCATGCTATCATGTTCATGTTTCGATTGCCCAAACTCGGGCCAAAAATGATTCTACATATTCGCGCATTATAGTTTAGATCTCCATACATCAGTATAATCATACGTGTATTATATACCCCTTGCAATTATTAAATATCAATTGTGTTCGTGTCAACTCCCATATAAATTAAGAAATGGTACCGACCACATCAAATTATAAGTACCGATAGGACAGTAACTTTGTCGTTCAGTATTAAAATTTGAGCGGTCATAGTATACACAGCAAAGAAACAATGGTTTAATTTGGACTAAATAGAACAATAAATTACTGCCTAATTCTCTACAAGTGGCCCCAATTCGAGATGACACTAGGAAACATAGATATTAATATGTTGAATGCAACTCGCTGAAGGTACAAGTAATAGCAATTTGATTAATCATCTCAATTTGGCGCGCCCAGTGATCTCAACTATTCTAATAGCAAAGCAGTTAATTATATCGTATACAACATTGTACAATTTTATAGACTTCTAAATAAATTGTGTCTATTTAGTTGATATAGGTTACTGTTATGCAGGAAAAATATATAATTACTGATTTCTGACACTTACGCGAATACTAGACATTGAAATAAAACTACTTTTTACGGATTTTATCGCGTTATATTGATATTATTTTAATCCCGACGTTTCGGACCCTTTACAGCGTCCATGGTCACGGGTGACTAAGGTGGTAGGCGTCTTGACATTTCAATTACTAACAGCTACCCTACATTTTTGTTAATTGTTGGCAATCCGATTCACGCAGAACGAGCTCACCGTATCCTTCGGTCTTGCATTTTTGGGCTTGGATTTAGATTTAATCGAATCTATAATAGGGTTCCAAGCAGGTGGTAAGACCGTAAAAGAACACATCGCAGATGTCAAACACCGCCGTTCCGGAAAGTCTGCAATTTGTGAACACACCCTTGACAAGGCCCGCCATTACATCAGATTTGATCAACCACAAGTCGTCGCAAAAGAAAACCGATTCCTACCCAGGATGATTCGTGAGGCCATTGAAATTAAAAAACATCCAAATTTCAATAGAGAAGATGGCTGGGTCTTACCACCTGCTTGGAACCCTATTATAGATTCGATTAAATCTAAATCCAAGCCCAAAAATGCAAGACCGAAGGATACGGTGAGCTCGTTCTGCGTGAATCGGATTGCCAACAATTAACAAAAATGTAGGGTAGCTGTTAGTAATTGAAATGTCAAGACGCCTACCACCTTAGTCACCCGTGACCATGGACGCTGTAAAGGGTCCGAAACGTCGGGATTAAAATAATATCAATATAACGCGATAAAATCCGTAAAAAGTAGTTTTATTTCAATATATAATTATTTTAAAAGATTGTTTATATTTGTCGCAATTGTTTGATATCGCTGCTCTGATATCATCACAGAAAACGCTACAATGTTTTTTTCGTTAATCGCAATAGGCTCGCCCTCTAAACATTATCTAGCACCTATACATATCAGCGAGCTATGGCTGTACGACAGTATTCCTCTGCGTTACCCATTGGGGAAAACAGGCTGGTGGTGTGTTAGGTATGTTAAATCGAGGGGAATATAACGTTTAAAATTATTTAGAACTGTAAATATACTGAAAGAAACGCGCTTGTACCAGATAAGCATAAAGACATTTCCCGCTGATCTGACAACCTCTATTAAGAGGAGGATGCTCCTTATCAGACCTGTTGAAAAGGTGAGCCGGCAAAACAACACCATTTAAGGCGGCGCATAACAAAAAGCCCATAAAGCCTTTATAAAACAATTCCTTACCAGTTTCATCATAGTGAGTGAGATGGTTCGTGTCGATATCGTCTATACCAGCGCCGGAGTCGGAATACGGAACGCGGGGATGTTCACGTTTTATATCTGCGTGGTTTGCCCTTTCCGCAGGTTGCTTCACCTTGCTCGTATTGTTGTTTAGGCGGGCCCGGTGCAAATTACGGGAGGTCAGCTATGCGCTATGTATGATCTATGGAACTTGTCATATTTATCCGCGGTGCATACTATGACTTTTGGAAGCGAAAATTGCAAACTATTAAATAGCGATTAATATTTTATTTTGTCTTTATTTGTGTCTGTTTCAATAAATTCTATTCATTCTCTCTTTCTTTAATTGGACGGAGACTTCTGTCAGAAATGTAGTTTCCTAAGTGAGAGCTGACAGCTCCTCCCGTGGTAAGACCGATGACATTGTTGCCAAGGAAACAACGAAGGACATCTTGTGTGAGGTCCTGGCGACAAAACCTGGGCAACGGGCTCTCGAAGTCAGAATACTACAGGTTCCTTAGTGGGTCAGCCACTTTCATGAACCACATCATTAAAGTGCTACTGGAGACAATACAAAAGATTCCACTGGGTGAAAGTGTCGCTGGCTATGTCAGTCCCCACCGTAAACTGCCAGGTGGTTGCCACTGCGAGTCTAACCCTAGCATGGAGATAGGCACAAACAGAGGTCTTTATGCACTCAAGAACTCGTTAGATGCAGCGGTTGTCGAATCTACGTGAGACGTTACCGGTCCATTGTCACTACAACCACACACGTAGGTACTAATCTTTTGAGCGGTGTCGGTTGCTTTGGTTCTCTGATGGACAGCTTCGTTAGGAATCCCTTAGAGAGACTGCGAGCATAGCTCTCAGGACTTAAAGCTCCGCAATTCACAACTTACCAATTTAGTCTTTGATGCGTTTTATCATTTTCTAAATAACCATACAGACATAGGCTTGTTAAATTTTTAATATAATACATAGATCATCATCACCCACCTTCTTTGCCTTTTCACAAACATATTGGGTTTGGCGTTCAGTCAAACCAAATGCTACTGAATGTTTTTGACCACTAGCCCTTCGGGTGGTCAGTGTAGTTATAAGTATAACATAGATAATTCGACGGTACTTATTATAATTAAATTCAATTCGAAATAAAGTGTCTAAGTGAATGAGTTATGTAGTATGTTTCTTGTATACAACTATAAATTACAAGAAAAACAATGTATCTATAAATTGCCCTCTAAGCGAAAATATTTTTTTTATTGTATCTATATGTTGGTTATTATAAACATAGTAAGCCTGTACAATAACTAACTACCTACAAATCGGGAAATACGCGTCCTAACTGATAAAGGTACGCATACAATGGACGCTACAGCTTATGAATTGCGCTCCGTGCAAAATATTTTGTACACAAAGTGCCGAGATGGTCCACCACGCCCCTGACTGTGCAAGGTGACGATATGAACTATATCAAAGCACTAAATAACAATCACTTAAATAATAGTAACGACTTATTTTAACACGAATAACGGAAACGGTTAAACACTCCTATAACAACTACCCAAAATAACGTAATTGATTTTTTTAAATCCTTTCGGGTATATCGGTGACTTTGGTTATCCTACGAATCTATGATTCCTCATTTATGATTTTGTCGCGTAGAGAAACACCAAGCATAACTCACTCGCACCCATAGTGAGTGAGCACATCTCTCTGCCATATGTCATCACTGGTAGCACACACTGGTTGAAGACTTTTATTTTTGTCAGCCGAGTCGGATTCGACGAGTGACCTCTACCTCGAATTTGGACCTACCTAACTGGACTGTTTGTTCTAGATAGACATACTCGTCAACAACTTCGAGAACAGGGCTCCCATCTGTTATTAGGATGGGCACGGCATCCGGGCGTTCATTTTAAAACTCCACCTGCTGTCAAGCTGTGTTGAGGTCATTAGGCATTGTGCTGAGCTCTTGTAGCGATTCTGCCATGACTACGATATTGTCGGCAAATCAAAGATGAGTTATAATTTTTTAAACCCCTGACGCAAACAGAGAGGTATTGATGATGGGATAACCCCTGACACAACCCTGTTAGCCTTCCAGTCGAATGGCTTTCGGCTTAGGGCAAAAAACCTAGGTTCGGCCAAGGTTTGGTTTCGGGCAATTTCAGCCAAAAAACCTAAGGATCGGCCTTAGTTTAGGTGGCCGCCAAAAATCGGCAGAACTTTTCGACCGAGCCGAAACTTATAGTTCCCTCCCATTAACATGACGTGTAGTACACGTACTCAGCGAATCTGCATGAATTGTTGTGCGTTGTTTTGACTCGTGTGGTCCACTGGTCGGTCACCAACTCACCTTTGCATTTAATTTTTTAATCCCTCGTAAAAGTACTCAGGCATAGTTGTACTGTAGTCGCTTGTTAGACAATATAAAACAAATCATAGCCTATACCATTGGACTATCAAGTCAAAAGTCTCGGGTTTCCAAAATCATGGGCCTACGGAGATTTTCAATCTTTATTTTGGTAGCTCGAGGTGAGTTGTAGTGTTGAATATAACAATACAGCCAACAACTTAATAGCAAAGTTGTTCGCAATTCAAAGGATCATTTACCTTTACAAACGTATTTGTCGATCTCGCATATCGAGAGCTGAATTCAAAACGCAATATTAATGCGCCGCTCTTGCCAACGATTTGGATCTTGTATAATTTAACATTCGCTGAATATTTGTGTCTGTTTGTTTATAGGTGTTTATCCTTATTGTTTGGAATGTGAATCTGTATGGATACGTAAGCGGGCGTATGTTAAATACAAAATATTATATGCCGATATAATATGTCATGAAATAAATAAAAATATACAACATCCGTCTTGGGACGCATGTTTGACAACACCCGCATGAGTCGATCGACAAGATATTTTGATCATTCAATTGTCTTCATACTCCATCGCGTCTGATGTGTATTTTCTCCTACCACCTAACAATAAGCTTGCAAAATAAAAAAGTATCAATATCACATTATAACGAATTATAATGTATATTATGTCACCGTAAAGTTGTAAAACCGTTAGATTATAACCTATATCGCTAGATTGTAATTAACTGTCGAAAGATTGTGAACTTGAACACTTCACTGGTAGGTACTGCTATTTCGGTTCTGGTTCTGGCATTTTGAGGTCGCAGTTCTAACCTGACAAAACCGATACAAAGATGATCAGTGGGCAGTGTATGTAAGTATGGTGCCTTTATTAGCCTGGGGGTCCTAGTGCTTTCATAATTGGAGGTATTTATTAGTGCTTTGCCCCATTTAAAATTATTTATTAAATAATATATAAAACTATTCATTACATTACTTCGGTTCGGTACCCAAATATGGTTAATAAATAACAATAAATAAACTAAAATAAGAAGAACAAAATGACAACTTCGCTGTTAATAATAGGTACTTCAAACCTCCATCACAACTGTGTTCGAAGTCTTGGAACAGTGGCTGTCAAACGCCTGTCGATATCTATGTATTATGTTGCTTGACAATAACTCCACTATCTACTCCCCACATAATATTAGGTATCTAAACACGAGCGTATGAAATACTTAGTGCAAGTAAGTTGGGATCGTTCATGCACACAATATTATAGGTACAGTTCCTGCCAAACTTATTGTCCGGGTTGAAGTTGGCACGAGCTAATTTTAACTTGACCGTAAAAATCGGAGAAAGAAAAATATTGGATTAAAATGATTTAAAACGACAGCCTACGACTTGAGTTTTCGTTTTTATTTATTAAAATCTATTATTTTTCTTTCTCCGATTTTTAAATCCGGTTAAAGTTAGCTCGTGCCAACTTCAACCCGGACAATAAGTTTGGCGAAAACTGTATGTACCGATTTATATTTTTATTTTACCTCTGTATGATCAATAAATGTATTATTATAATTATATTAATAAAATAGATGTAGTTTTAAGTAACCGTAAGATTGTGAACACCGAGATAATTAGATTATATTCAATTTCGCGAGATTGTAAGCTGTCGATAAATTGTGAACTGCACCACACTTACATATAATTATACTGATCATCTTTGTATCGGTTAGGTTAGGTTAGCCGAAAAATAATGGGTGGCTAACATTTTAGCAGTATGCTCTTGTTTCTTTTCTAGTTTACTTTTAGTTTCCTAAAATACCGTTTAGTACTTACGTTATGATACAAGTCGCGTACCGATGCTGTTAAACAATATTTAAAATACAAATCTAGAAAAAGCTCACAGAATATGACACATGGATTTGGAAAGATATAAGTTGCTTACTTTCTTTGAAAAATAACAGTTTATATTGTGCCTTGAGTCTAGTGGTCCTAAGCGCAACTGCCACTAGTGCTCCTGGGTTTGATTTCCCTATTCGTCTATGAAATTCCAAGTAACAGCTCGGAGTTTCACTCGGGTGGTTTGTCTGCTCATTTGCCGACGTAACTTAATGCTAAATACAATAAAAATAACTAATGTGACTAACCTTTAATTGAATGTCTCCAAAACCATTCGGTTCCCGGTACGGTCCAGAGTAAAAATGCGTGAGTATATGCTCAAATTAAATTCCAGTAGAACGGTACAGAGGTTACCAACTTACCGATGCTGAGAGTACATCTACATTGACGCGAATATATTGAGCAGGCACTTTGCCAAAGCTAAACAACTAGGTAATAAAATAAAATTCCTAATCGAACATTGATGTGGAAGTTTTCGCGGCGGTCAAGCACTGTTGTCTGACGCACACGAACATTCTAACAATAATAATGTTGGGGAAAAACAAATGGGTGTTTTGTATGTGTGCTTAGAACCCTATATTTATTCGTTTACCAATATGAATGAGTGATGCCCATTTTTTATTGTCAAATTATTTAATCGTTTCTGTTTGTCAAATACCTTATTGACAGCTTGTCAATGTCATCATGTAATGAAGATAATTTTATCGTAAATAAATCGTAGATTTCTTAGAGTGTAACTTATTTATTTGTGTTTTACTCGTGTTATTAAATAAATAATTAAGTTGATCGTTTCGAAGCTGCATGCTGCCGCTTACGATTAAATTAAAATCATAAAATGTTGTCGTATCTACCGTATTTTTTAACTATTTGTCTTTTACAGTGAACCAACCTATGGATTGATCCCAACCACATCCGTCACTGTATATTCAGATAACGGATGCGGTTAGAAAACAATGAAACCTCGGCCTTATGCAAATATTATTTAGATATCTCTATGAAAGCAACCTACGTATCCTTAAGTATAGTTTACACAAGTTTTTTTCTTTTATATTTAGAATGAAACAATATTCAGTTTCATTTTTTGTCTACTCGATATTATTTCTTTGGGATCCAATTTTTGCAATGAAATATTATACGAAAGGCGTTCTAAATTATAGATTATTTATGCTCGCAAAAACTTACGCTGAACTGTTTCTATTGCGCATAAGGTTTGTTAATTAATTTAAGTACAGTAGACGAGAGAATTACTTTTTGACTAACGGCCTGTTTCACCACCTCCTTAGTTCCTGTTAAATAACTTGACAGGTAATTTTATACAAATGATATTCCATTTTTTTTTATTTATTGGGCGGTTAGTCGCTGTTGAAAAATGGTAGCCCTAAACTAACTATAAATGTAAGTTATATAGCAAAATAGCCAAAGAACTGTCTAAAAATTTCATGCGTTAAGTATATATATGATGTTAGATATATTATGTAGTATCACCACATCGATATCGATTCCTGTAAGGGGGAAGGTTCCTCGGGACTGTCCAACTGATTCAGTCCACTGCAGCACTGGATACATATTATATTATATCGCTCTTCTGGTTATGCAATGCTAATATTCAGTGTCGACGTTGTACTACGCTACGCTTCCGTATGTCTTTGTATTACAATTTGACATACGGAAGCGTAGCGTAAAGTAACGCTTCTGTATGTCAAATTTTGAAATTCAATATTAGCCTTAGGCTAACGCTAATATTCAGAGACGACGCTAAGCGTAAACATACGCGTCCGTATGTCATATTGTAATACAAATTTGACATACGGAAGCGTTACTTTACGCTTAACGTCGTCTATGAATATCAGCCTTAGACTGCCTCGTAAGCAGCCTCTGCCCTGCTTAGGCAGACACGTACTATGTACACCCATAGTTCACCGGTATGTTTAGGTCCTATGTAATAGGGGGTGAGCCTAATGACATCCATTGGACACAAATCCAGACTCCGAGCTGCTACTGGGAATTTCACAGAAAAACCCAACACTATGCTCGACCCGGAATCGAACCTAGGACCTCTACCGTAGCGGTCGCCTTTGAAACCACTAGACCCGGTATTTGAAGTTTGAACGTAAATTTTTATTACATAGCCGGTCGCTGGTAGCTTGTAGCGTAACATGCTCGTCACGAATGTTACGTAACGGTAACATGTTCACGAATGTCAGTCTCAAGCTTAATATGTGACACTAAGTCGGAGAAACAAAAGTGATTGGATCAGTCAGTCGCAAATGTTCAGTTTCGACTCGACCGTGGTGTGTAATTGTGGTTGGTAAAAGGCAATGAGCTCTTTAAAAAAGCTAATCAAAACACTATTTCAGTGAGTGTGTCATGTGCAGTGACGTGTCCTGTGAACCCAAACAAAAGCTAGCTACCATTTTAACTGTGGGTACTACAACCACTGTTACAAGAAGCAGGTAAGAAGCATTAAACCTATGAAGGACGTGCATCAATTGACAGCTGGACTGGACAGTGTCCAAAAAGGCCACATTTATTAACTTATCTGGCATCAATTCAGTATCCAGACTAGCTCTATAGCAATTATCGTTCATAGTTCATAAGAAACATCCTGAATAAAATAGTTCATGTGTAATAATGATGAGGCAAAACTTCGATTAGGTATCAATCATCAAATATATAAAATTCTCGTGTCGCGGTGTTTGTTACCAAACTCCGTCGAAAGGGCTGGACCGATTTGTTTGAAATTTTGTGTGCATATCTGGGAATCGGCCAACATCTATTTTACCCTATATGGCAAAACAACGTTTGCATATACAGTTACCTATACTTTGCATAATATCGTTATCTTAATGAAAAAAAGTAGGTATTCGCACATACCTGTTACTACCACTAGTTTTGATTACTCATGATGGCTGGCAAACAATTTGCGTAGTGCCGACACGCTGTCCAGTGGGAGCGAGCGACGACCTTCGGCCCACTCTGCGCGGGCGCAGATCGCTACTACATCCGCGACCCAAATTGATGCTTCGGAACGGAAGCGCCCCCCACTGGATTATTGTGAAGACACGTTTAGTGCTGCAAAGATAATATTATGCGATGCATTCTGATTCACTCGACCTCACTCGTATAGGTAGGTACCAATGCAGGGTACTACATTTAAAAAAACAATTTGTCCCAATCATAATGATTGACCGACTGTGAGTAAACAAAGTTTGAATCCCATTAAATTTAAATGTTCACTACTACATAACGTGCAGCTACTCTGAGAACTAGTCAATATTTATATAAACTTGTGAATGTTGTGTTTCTCCAAGCTGTCTGTCAGTCCGCGTGTGAACTGCTTAGCATCACTGCTAGCACTTGTCTTTAAACAAGACGTTATCTTCAAAACGTTACGATAAACGTGATTCATACAGGCCATATAGTTATACGCCATAATAATAGTGACGGGGCCTAGATAAGTTGTAATTTGACATTCGAATCGACGAACGAATAGAAATAAAATGTATGTAAATGACATTAGTGACAGCACGATTTGTCGAAAGCTTCTGTCATTCCCGTACATTTTGTTTCTCTGCGTTTGTCGATTCGAATGTCAGACATAATGTAGACATTCTTGTCTACGGGCCCAGAGCCATAATAGTAGTCTATGCCCTGAGCCTTTCAAATTAAGTTGTCACGGAATGCGAAATTGCAACTTTTTTACATGCTATTATATGTTATATCATTATTATTGTTTATATGCTTAGATTGATGTTTATTTTTATTGAGCCTGTACTGATTCACCTTTAGTTCTAGTGTTAAATAAGATCGACCCTGGAGCGTCCAATCATAGTCCTCAAATCCGAATCCAGAGGAAAGAGCCTTTAGGTTTACTTTTTGGAACTACACGTACATAAAACGGTGAAGAAAAACATCGTGAGGAAACCTACATTGTTGTAGGATTTTCTGGACAGCATGTGAACTCCGAAGTCCCCCCAACCGGCAGAGGCAGTAGGCAGCTTAGTGGACTATAGCCTATCTACCTACCTACCTATATACCTATATATACTCCTAAGACAGTAAATGTGTTATTAATTATGTCCTTACTACTTCCACTCCTGCGCAAGAAACTCTCTCCATATTTCTCCATGATGCAAATAATCCTGCTTATTTTTGTCGTTTTCCGTGAGACGAAAACGACAAAAATGAGTTTAAAGTTGAAAGCTCGTGCTCTCAAGGATTACTTATTTTTGTTGAGTACGACTACCTACAAATGGACATCAACGTCTACTGCCTGCATTCCATAGCAGATAAATATATTTACCCGACCCCATAAAACAAAGGTTGTGTATCTCTGAACTAAAAAGTAAAGGTAGTACCTATACTTTAGGTACTATCTATAAACTTTCCATAGTCCATACAAAACCTTACGTACACATGTACAATGAGTACCAATAAATGGACATTATGGTGGAGTAGTATAGTACCGAGCTTTTTGGCGCATCTCCAATAAAACAATCAGCGTAACGAATTAAAGTAGGTATATAAACACATGTAAAATTTATTCAAACGTTTCCAGAGTCGGTTTTTATCAGTTCTTATTTCATTTAAATGTATTAACCGCTTCTTTGATTTTGTTTGTTTGATCTCAGCTCAATGTACTTATGCCTATACACATTTGTTATTAATTATGTGCACCTGTTCACAATGTACAATTTTTACCTCTCGATATTGACAGAGAGGGACGAGCGACTTTAATCTCAGCATACATTTTAAACACATTGACATACAAATAATTGGATTTGAACGAAGTTTGGAAATTAATTAAGCATTTTAATAAATTTTAGACATTGATGAAGCGGTATGAGTCAATTGGCGAGCATTTCGGAAAAACAGAAACCACATTAGTTTGACTAGACAAATGATAAGATATCTCAAAAGATTCGCTGAACATTGAAATGTAACAAATTGTGCAGTCGTGTGATATTTAGCAGGGTTTAATGTTTTGCAATAACATTAGGAAAACGGAATTTACAGAATCTTCTCGATGGATGGCGGTCCGTTTTCCGTTTGCGTTATGCGTCTTTTAGTAGTATTAGTTTGGTATTTTTATACATTTATATATATGTCACCGTAAGATTGTAAAAACCGTTAGACTGTAATCTAACGGTGTTTAGATACGCAAGATTGTAAACTTTCGATAAATTTTGAACTGCTCCATACTTACATACACTGATTTATCTTTGTATCGGTTAGGTTAGAGCTGTGGCCAAAGAATGAACCGAAAAATAATGTGTTAAATTGTTAGCAGTACAAACAACGACGAGAGAAACACAATTTTGGCGAGAAACACAGTTTATCGCCAAAATTAAAATGATTTAAAACGACAGCCGACGACTTGAGCTTTCGTTTTAATTGATAACAATCTAATATTTTTCTTTCTCCGATTTTCACGGCTGGATTAAAGTTAGCTCGTGCCAACTTCAACCCGGACAATAAGTTTGGCGTGAACTGTATGTTCCAGTTCACAATCTTTCGACAGTTTACAACCTTGTGAGATAGATTATGATCTATCAGTTTTCACAATTTTACGGTAATTAAATATTAAATAAAGGATCCAGTTAATATTCTCATTCTCATTTGCGTGTGTATTTGCCCCATAGGATGACGGGATCTGTTTGAATCTGAAAGAATAGGTTGTCGTTCTGTCATCTTGGTTCTCTCATTCCAATAAAAAATACGAACATGTCCCATCACACTTGTATTCCCTGAAGGATCAGGCTGGGTGGGTGTAGGTACTAATGTACACATTGTACACCCACAGTTCGTAGTTGATATAAACACACCCTTCTAAAACTTTTTGAATGTCGACGGTTCGTGAGCAAGTCGTGTGGCTAGTGACGAAAGAAACCAAAAGTCATCTGAAAGTCGAATGAAAAAACCGATTAATCAGCTCGTTGGAAAATAGTCAATAATCAGCCAATCTCTATTGGTAAGCCTTCATACATACGCCTTCAGATTTTATTAAATTGTAACAAAATGAAAGGTGCGCGTTCGTGTAGGCAGCCGTCGCCGAGGCAGCAGCGGCGCGGCGCCATGCGCCAGCCGACGACATTGTCAAGGCCGCGCGAGGCCGGCGCGTGCGCAGCTCTTCTGCACGCACCACACACGCTCGCTACACACACCGTTATTTTTCTAAAACAATATCTTAAGTACCTATCTACTGCAAAGTTCATAACATAGAAGATTCATTTTAGCAACCTACTCCGGCTTCGCACGGGTGCAGTGAGTGTACAATTTCTCGGCTTTTCTCTACTATAATATGCATGTAAACTATAAACATATAAACCTTCCTCTTGAGTCACTCTATCTATTTCCGAAAACTGCATTCAAATCCGTTGCGTAATTTAAAAGATCTAGGCGTACAAACAGCTGGCGCGATTTTGTTTTATTATACCTATGTAAAGAAAATTATTTTTCAAATTTGTTCACATAGGAATAACAAAGAACTGGGATGACCCCGCAGCAACTTAGCAGAATGTTACACTTACGATTAAGTTCTCTATAAAACGCACGATCTGCAGTACCCTAAATATCCTCATTATGTACCGGATTAAAGCATTTCCTTTCCGCGACCTTCCAAATTCCCCGTCGCATAGTGTGAGGCAGACGATGCAACAGGCGTTACATAACCGGCAAGCGAATGCGTTCCGTTGCGCAAGCGCAGTGTCCGGGTACCGTAACGGTGCGCGAACGATCCGGAATGCCGGCGATTTGACGCGCATTGCCTCATCACACGCCACACATTTAATTTGGTTGCCCGTCGAAGGTCGAATTGTTGTGCATTTTTTATTAATTTCAATAATAATAATTGACCGTGATCTCGGTACCGTAAACGCGTCCCGTGTGAATAGCCTTTGATTGAATATAATATTTTTTTAATGTAAAAGGAATGTCTTCAGCAAAGGTGCGTAGTTTTGTAATTATGACTACTTCATCAATCAAAGCATACTTTAAAAAGTTCCGTCTCAAGGCTGAAATCTTTACCGAGCCCAATCTTTAGCTCGAACAAAATGCTAGAAAATATAAGTAGGTATATAAGAAACTAACTAACTAAAAACTAACATTAAATCATGTGTGGGCGGGCCCTTGCACGAGTGTACTAGAATGTCCACCAACAGAAAACGATGGCGAGATATCGTGAGACGCATAACATCTGCTCCCGAAAACGCTACTACATGACGATCACGACCGCTCTGCCAAGAGCGAAACGATATAGAAGAATATAAGAAACTACAAAATTTACATAACATACAGCCCCGTATTCCCCGAAGATTTTCACAGTTCAACAGTACCTAAGTTTAGGTCCCGGGTGAAAGGGGGTGGGGTGAACCATGTCCAAACTCCGTTTTGCTACTTATTTACTGAGAATTTCATAGCAAACCCCTATAACTGTTTTCTCAAACTGGGAAACGAAACCAGGACCTTGAGTGTAGCAGTCGCGTTAAGGAGAACTATGCTAACGAGGCAGTTATAGATAACTTATATAATTAAAAATTTAGAAAACCCCCGACACGAAATGTAATGTCCCATTTTGTGGCGGCGGCCATCTTGGATTTGAAATTTATCGTAGTGTATAGTATTCTCCTAGTTAAGCCCTTTCATTTGATACCCATATTGAGGGAGTTGTGAAAAAATATGTAATTCACTATTTTGTGGCGGCGGTCATCTTGGACCGATTTTCATCAAACATAGCTAAGAACACTCCCGACTAATTCACCTTTCAAACAAAAAAAACAAAATCGGTTCATCCGTTCGGGAGCTACGATACCACAGACAGACAGACACACACACACACACACACACACACACAGACACGTCAAGCTTATAACACCCCGTCGTTTTTGCGTCGGGGGTTAAAAAAATAAAGATAAGTATTTATATTATCAAATTAAAGATCACTTATTAAATACCTAACAACACTTGATGTCCAATCGAGACTGCAAATATACCTATGTAATGGATAGAACCACTTCATCAAACCGTCCCACGTCAGGTATCTGAGTACCTCTCGCCCGCCGATCCGATTCAGATAGCGTACTGACCAATTTCACTAATGAATACGCAGAAACATTCGGAATAATTCCGAAATATAATGACCTCGGGGCAATGATTGTAAAACTTTCTACAGCAGGTACCTTGTCAGCAGTTTATTAAAATGATTTTGCTATTTGTATCCAAGAGTGAAATGTGGTTCTAAACTATTTCATGGATACTTTCCATAATATATAGTTATTATTTTATTAATATTCGTGATTGTCAGTAATGTATCATCTTCGTTTTTAACTTACGTCCGTGTTGAAAGATATTATAATAGTTCTCTAAACGACGCTACGTTTAGAAAACTATATTTATGAAGAATATCATTATAATTCAATTAAATGGTTTTATTACAGACCTCATTATTAATCTAAGCCTCATAAAGCAAAAAAAACTGGTAGAGTATATACATTGCTTTTATATACATTGAAGTTTAAAATGCTGTTCAAGACATTACGCTAAATTGTCGCACCCGCAGATCCTACCATTTCATATCTGAACATGAAACTAGAAATATAAGTCAGCGTTTCGAAATTCCGGCGTCATCTGGTCAAGATAAAATAAAAACAAATAAACGCATTATTCTTGTCAACAATTATCTTTCCAACTGGATCTTAGCACTCTGAATCACAACTTACCATATATGCAAATAGACGCTAGACTCATAAATTGGGATAAGTTTATATCTGAACTGACACAAGAGTACCGTTAATAGAATATTACAGACATAATGTTCAAATAAGTCATCGTTCGTCATGGTGTGGCTCGGCCATAATTTATAAATAAAATAAAATAAATTACACATAACCAGATATAAATAAACATTTAGGACGGTTAACTGTAAATTAAAAATCTCCTGTTTTCACAGATTACTCAGAAACGTTTACGATAGAGGTTTGTAGATTATCTCTATTCACAACAATATCACATAATAAATCCGAAAAAAATCAAAATAATAAAGTATCGTTAGCATCAAAATCGAAGATTTCGGAAATGACAGCCAACCTCCAGTAGTTGGAGAGGCACTTCGAAGAGGAAGAAGCATCAAAATTAAAAACAACTGTGGCCCGCGGCTTCATTTGAATCTCAGAAGTCTTATTGAGAGACAGGGCAGCCTATGTGCTTCCTCATGCAATCTATCTCCTTACCAAATTTTATTAAAATCTGTTCAACAGTTTAGACGTGAAAAGGTAAGTGACAAACAGCTAGTAACATATACATTTAAAATATTAATATTAATATGGGTTTAATAATACACGCGCGGGTATTTTAAATTTTCGTCAGATAATTTTTAGGTGAATTTCTATTTTATTGGTTGAAACATTAATTTGTATTAGTAATCTGCGTATCAGTTACACATGGTGCTATGCGCAGGCGCCAGGAAGGCGTCGCCACTCCCGTGCGCTTACACGGGCCATCTCGCGCGACCTAGATCCTACCGATTACTTACATCTAACACTGCTTCCTACTCAGTAATGCACAGCTCCATTTAACTCTAACTCCAAACAAATCTACTATTAAAGGAAACCGATTTCTCACGTGCCTACCGTTTATTTACAAAATTAACATAAAAAGGTATCAATAATGTACCACATCCGCTCCTAAAGGTAAATCACATAACAGACACATCCGACCGTGTCGTGCTAAAAATATCAGCATAATCATTAAAAAAAAGTAGCTGCCCAATTTAAGATTCCAAATAACAGTGGCTTACTAAACATAAACAAAAACATAAACTTACGATCATGTTACGTGAATGATATAAGTTGCTTGTTAAATTGGTTCGTAATTGGATAAATCCGTCAACTTTACAGCTGTTAATCGGCGGATGTTCGATCACAGCTCCCGTCAATTCGTACGCTTCATTTGCATAATGCAGAATCCATTGATCACACGAAACACCTCGTTTCCTGTATAAATCAACACCGGAATATGGCCATTTCATATTCAAAATAGTTTGGAGCAGCCGCACGCTAACGTCGGAAGCAGAAAATTATGTTACTGCCGTAAACCACCATATAATATTGGCCAGATTTAAAATCTGACAAATGAGGTATATTTGCGGCATGCTATAATAACATTTGCCTAAACGTGCGTAGGGATAAAAGAACTCAACATAAAGTCAAGGGCATTTTCTACTCACTATTATCAGCACCACTTATTTTGTCATATCTGCAATAAAATATGGACCCATTAACGATAAGCACCATGTCATTTTTAGCAAACACATCATGGAGTATTAGAAAAGCTTTGGAAGTAAGTACCTATCAATTTAATTTAATCAAAGTCTAGTTATATCCAACACAACACTAGGAAGAGCACTGAGGATTAAAATGACACAAACAAATGGCAGTCTCATGCTATTCTTAATATTAACTTAGCTTAGGCCTTAGGTTAATCGTTACAGAGAACTCGTCGTGCACTAATCCCCTGCAGTGGTGAGCATGAGATATTAAGGAATTCCTAGTTAGAAAATCATTCCAAGTAGGTAATAAATAGTGACAAGACAAACAACGATACAAATAACAACGAGAATAAGTAGTCTTACAGTGTACTAAGTCCTCAAACCCCTTTCAAGTCCCTGAGCAATAAATACAGTGAACGATAACAATATACGCAATCTAGGAAAAAAATAATACTAAGTCACACCTACTGTCAGTACAGGAGCAGGTACAGGAAAAGTCTTATGTTATCAGATCAGCGGCTATACATTTTCCGTCTAATACATGGATAAAATCATTAAAAATAAATTCATTCCTGCGCGTATTACTTAGTTTAAAACATCTGCTAAATAATAACTTAAGCAATTCCTAATCTACTAGAAAACACAGTTTGTGCAGTCGTGACATTGGCCCTGATACCACCGGCCAGTCGGCCACACAAACCACTAATGTACGATCATCATCAACGTTTATCGGAATGTTGGTCCAAATATGTAAGGTCGTAGCGGACCAGATGCACGTAGATTATGCATTCTATACCTGTGTGCGCGGAAGTGATGGACCAAACACTTCCACTGCTCTGGAATGCGGCGTGGTATGCACTTTGGTCAACGATATACAAGATTGTACCCACGATAGAATTCGATCTTCTCAGTAATTGGTCAAAGACGATTTCTAAATTAGTATTAAAAATGTTGATTTATAAAACTTGATCTGATATGACTGATAGGTGTCCCTAGAAAAAAAATCCATTGGTCATTTTTATTTTTAATGAAGAAAAATCGGCGGGCGGGCAGGATTCGAACCTGCGCCTTCTGGTTCGGTACATGGAAAATGCTTAAAAAATACAAAAAGATATCCATTGGTCATCCACTGAGATAAAAAAAAATATTAGAATGATATAGGTATAAAAAACGTACTTACACTAAAAAATATTTCTCAATCGTTGTTCACACAAAGTCAATTTCTCGCCGTGCCGGCCAGATTAATGTAAAGCACTCGATCCAAAATTGAACATGTCAAAGACATTTATTTCCGTTCCTTGTAGTATTAAGAAGATCAAAGAGTGCATACATTGAAATACGACCGACGACGGACACGGCGACAATTTTGCGTTATGGGTTTTACTTAAGAACATACATATCTGTAGGAAAATGGCGCACGAAGTCCATCCAATAATATTTACAAAATTAAATATTAATTGATACTCATATGGAATGTTTCTTTACCTAAATCTGTATGAAATGGTGGCAGATCTCGGCAATAACATATATCGCCCAAATTCTCCTTAAATTGAAGGGGAAAATCTACAAGACCAGGATAAGAAGATAAGAAGTAATGTTTTGCTACAAAAGACATCCATACATAAAATGAATTTAAAAGAGACAATAGAGAGACAGAAGAGACAATTTTAAGAGGGATGTGTGGTAACGACAATACGTCTATTATTTCATAGGCTATATATAATTTATAAGAAATACCCAGACCACGCGGAAACACCCAGACAAAGCTAGTGTAAGATAATTTGGAGGTAAGCCCAGTGACAGAAAAGTTACGCGAAGATGTCAGGTAATCGTCGATAACCGGATCCAGGAAGAGCTGAACATGAACAAGTGTATTTTTCCCACAAATCCAAGTTAGGAACTGTTCCCTCTTTCTAATATCACTGCCGAACCCAGGGCCTTACGCTGAGCACTCACGCTTGCCACCAATGGACCTTTTATATCGTGGCGACATGGCCTGTATTTTCTATATATACATATTTGAAGTTTACTACATATTGCGTAAATGAGCTATCGTAAAAGCTTCATCAGGGAATTCACTGAAGCAGGGCGGCGGGATATTAGAACTACCTACTAATATATTTTACGTATAAGTTAAGTTTATTCACTAGTCTATTGATAAATTGGTCCCAAGTGCGGGTACTGTGAGTGTTATCCTGGGGGTCTAGACAAATTGCATTTTGATATTCGAATCGACAAACAAAATGTGTGGAAATGACACAAGCTTTCGACAAATCGGGCTGTCACTAATGTCATTTCCATACATTTTGTTTGTCGATTCGAATGTCAAAATGCAACTTGTCTAGCCCTCCAGTAGACAAGTTGTTGTCTTTCTATTCGTTAGAAGATTCGGATGTCAAATAGCAACTTGTCTAGCCCCCTGGGTTCGTAAAATAAAATTATAAAGAAAAAAATCTCGTATACTAGGTTTTTCTCCTGTTGAAAATTACTAATTCGGGTAACATTGAATTAGGGTATTATTTAGACGAAACTATGATAACATTTTAAAGTTAGTCTGTCTGGTAGCCCTGTCAACAAACAGGAGCGAAGCCTTAGCACAAAGTGGAAATGCACGTCCCCGCCGCCGGAAGTAGTGAACAGCCTATAACCGGTTTAGATGCCGATACAGTTTCTTTGAAGTGACTCAACAAGGCTGTGACGCATACATTATACGAGTCATTAATCATTTTAATAAAAACAACCTTTTTTTACTATCGATAACGGTAATCTATCTCCTTGACCACCAGCACTACCACCATTGCCAGAAATTTAAATAGGTGTGTTAAAACATTTCATATATCCTCGTACTTCATCTACCATCATATAGCCAAGGGGGAACCACTACTAAAGAAAGAAAAGTCTTGTCGTCCCCTAGTGACTTCTTTTTTATTATTTTTGCGATATTAATATAAGAATTCGACTATAATAAGAGTTCACCACTAAGCTCTGTGGGTAATTATAAACTACGGGATTTGCGCAACCTTAACCTTGCAACAATTACATAGTCATCTGTCTATCTAATTTGAGGCCGTCCTACGACGTGTTTTTCCTGTGGACTCCAATCTCCATCCAGAAAAATAAAAAAATATGATATCACAAAAACCAGTGTCTTTATATTCTTATACCATAGGAAAGATCCCAACGCTGCCGCTAAACCTTGTATATCGATCATAGACAAATTGCTCCCCAAATTACTGATTGCTATGCAGTATCTGGGAATAACGCGTTTCTTGTTACATTGACTAAATACAGGTAAACAGTAGATACTATTACTGCTATTCAATTACAATAGCATTACGATGGCATCGGTGTCCTGGTGACCTGAATATCAGAATATTTAGGTCACCGCAGCATTACTGTTACGTAAATCTTAATTATTTTGCAATATAAATCATTCTTAATAACAAAACAAAAGACTTTAACTAATACTTCGCAATTTTTCACTTTGGCACACAATTTTTGGATATAGGTATATTTAAAGAGAGGTATTATTTAATTTATCCTGTGATGAAGAAAGGAATTGTGTAAGGTAACTGTGGAAACACATATAACAAGGAACCTCATTTAAGCTGACTCTCATTCAGAAGAAACGGATGGTTGGGTCTCAGAAAATACGCAATAAGGCGCATTGATAAAATTGACTAATAACTTCCACCCGTGGCGAGCATTATAATATTATGAGGATTTTTCATACCAATACGAACTGGCCACGTTTGAAGGAGGTAGAGGTGGACAAGACGCCAAGGAGTGGGTTGAAGAAGACCTATAATCTTGGTATTTTGTTTTTTCAATTTGACATACGGTTTGTATGTCAATAATGAATTTATGTTAGATGCTAATAATGTTACCTTTCCGCCACCGCGGGCCTGATAGGTGCACATGACATGACCATGATAGCAGTTGAATTTTATTGTAAACTGAACGAGTTCTCTCGTAGGCCATTCAGGTCCGACTACCAAAAAAAATGTCAGTCGTCATAACCATGGCCTACGCCACGACTAATCAAGAGACGGTCGCTGTATTATTATAATGGAATCATGGACAGATTACATAACGTTCATAATTCGCTCTCATTCTATTTGTTTTCGTAAACTTTCTAAATAAGTATAACCACAAAACAAAAGCTCTCACGCGTATTCAAGTAAATTCACTCGGATCACGCTCGCTGATCATGACTCAGGATTCACACTTTTAATAAAATTGTTATCTGTTTAGAATGAAACGAGTTTTTCGATTTGCGGTTAGTATGTTCGTGACTCATGGAACAAAACAGATTTTTTGTAATTCTTTAGTGACGATATTATAAAGGCCTAAAGGACAGCAATTAGCTAACAGCTTCTTCATATCACAACCTATTTATTGACTACTAGCTTCCCGGCAGCGGCTTCGCCCGCGTGGTCTTATAATTTTTTCCCCGTTTTTGCTACATTTTTCATTACTACTCCGCTCCTATTAGTCGTAGCGTGATGATAGCCTATGTTACTCGGGGATAATGTAGCTTTCCAAAGGTGAAAGAATTTTTGAAATCGGTCCAGTAGTTTCGGAGCCTATTCATTACAAACAAACAAACAAACAAACAAATCTTTCCTCTTTATAATATTAGTATAGATAATGGAAATGCCAATTTAATATCGTGTATGGTTACTTGACTGAATATGCAGGCTCCAAGTTCTTCCCTGAAACTGGAGAATCCTTCACGCAAAATATTTTTCGATCACCCTGCATGCACCGGGTCTAGCCAACATACCACTCCATGACAACGATTTTGGACTGACAAAACGTTGTACCTTGACGAGAACTTTTTTCCAGTGATGTTTCCCACCCATCGCTGTAGGAGGGCCCCAGCACAATATAATGGGAAATAAAAGTCTGCAACGCAACAGCGCGCCGATGAGTCAGTCTCAGTGAAATATTGATTAAGAATAAATAAATAGTTTCAAAAATACATTGGCAACACTTTAATCTTTATGTTAATGTCAGTAAAATAAAGTTATGCTTATTTGTTTTACTGCTGGTGAGAAGTAGATACCATCAAACACCATTGTATGTTTATTTATTATTTTTCTAAAAACGTACAGGCTACATAAACGTTTGATATTGTTATCGACTTGCCAGTTTATATTTTCATTTTTCCATTTCCAAGTATTTGTTAGGTTTGGTACTTAGTATTTAGTGCCTCTGAATCTATTGACTATAGTACTCAGTAGTCATAAATTCATGCATTAGGTTCGGAAACATCGCGTGAGACTTATTCGATGGCTTGTGACACCTGTTAAAGCCAACACGCATTAGGTTCGGAAACATCGCGTGAGACTTATTCGATGGCTTGTGATACCTGTTAAAGCCAACACGCATTATGTCCAGTGTGGTAGACTATAGCCGAAGCCATCTCAAGCTGAGAGGAGACCCCTGCTCATTAGGGACACTAAAAGGGTTAATGATGAATATTGATTATGATATCTCAGCTTAAAAAACCAACCACCTTGGCGTGTGTGCATCAAAGGTACCTACGCAAGCAATCGATTAAAACTTTAAGCATTATTAGGATGATTAATAAAATATGTTTTCCAATACGTATAGAGTGTTCACTCACACTTTCTTCTTGACCTTGTTTTACTGGTTTTACCGAAAACGTGGGGCTAATGAGTGACGCATACATTTCAGAACATTGTGAAATTAAAGTTCAAATGATATAATCATGATAATTCAAATAGGCTGTGTTTATATACATATAGTAATTATAATTATTGTCTGGTCTAGCCAGAGGACCAGCTTTTTCTTCCTCTGATCACGCGATACAGCATCATACATGATGACACAGAATTAACATCATAAGCGTTGGCACGAAGAAGACACATTAGCTAGAAGGTGAAGGTCTTCTATTAGATGACTAACAAGCCTACGTGCCGCCTGATGACGAGCAGCAACCTCAACCTATAGACACAAGCAACACCACTATCAGTTGCGCGTCCTCATCTCGAAGCATCAGTTGGGAGTATTCCCGTTAGAGCATATTGTTTCTATTCGTTTGTCGAACCGAACTATAAATTGCAACTTTGCTAAGCCAGCTGTTTAATTCCTATAAGAGAATACATTAAGTGCTCAATTGCTCGGTGCTCTAAAAACAGGTGCTAGGAAATACTCCAAATAGTTGTTAAGCCTCATTGACCAACTAATATCACTGGCTACAGTACTATTTGAACCGGAATCCAATATTTTATATCACATTATTGCTTAGCGACAGAATAGTACCCAATGCGGTAGTACCAATCTAAATAAGCTCGAAACTTCCTATTTTCCTGTCCACATTTTACGTATATCGACGTGGATTTGTTTAGTAATTTGATGACGCGGCTGCCGCAATGCTAAGGACCTCGTGACGGATGTGTCACCTACGATAGGGAGACGACACGTCATCTTGTCGTAATGTGGTCAGAACTTCCAACCACTACGCTCCTATGAGAAACTGAGAATCGACCTGCCCTCACATAAAATATGCCTCGATGGTTGAAATAAAATAAAATAAAATTGATTCATGATTTTCACACAAAGATGTCCAATAATGGGCACTGTTTGTTACATTTGGGCCCCTTTTTATCTTCTTGTGGCACTGTCTTGAGTGACCAATAACCTTGTTATATGACATGACATACAAATTATTAAATCATTTGAACTACGATCAAGTTAGATGGAATCTGTGACACGAAACTTTGCCACGTCGCGACGTCCGGAGAGCGTCCCCCTATTACTTATGAAGCCAAATTGTATCAACAGGTGCGTTCAGGATCTCATGGGCCGTGACCCAGTTCAAATGGTCTGGTTGATTTATCGCCTTCTCATGTTTAATTAACTGTAACACGATTATCGCCGCAGCCCTAATCTTTTGTTAAACACATTTATCTTGGCGGTCTAATATTTGTAATTATTAATTACACGTAGCTTTTTATAGTAATGCTACGTGATATTTTATGTCAAATATAAAATAAATGTTTTGTGTAAGTATAAAATAGGTAATGGTAAATTAGAATAAAAAGTTTTTGAAAAATTGAGTGTAATAATAATTGTACGTTTGTCATTTATTAATAAACTAGCTGATCCCCGCGATGTTACACGCGTTCATCCAATTTATTTAAATAAATAAAATTTCTAAAATAAAATTAGACTAATGAAATAGACTACTTTTATTTTAGAAATATCTGTGAGTAAAAGTCCCGTCAAAATCGGTCTAGCCGTTTCAGATTAGCCGGAACAAATACACAAACGA
Organism: Acronicta psi; assembly: GCA_946251955.1. Taxonomy (NCBI): domain Eukaryota; kingdom Metazoa; phylum Arthropoda; class Insecta; order Lepidoptera; family Noctuidae; genus Acronicta; species Acronicta psi. The sequence continues at coordinate 9,954,688 of OX276477.1, read as the reverse complement.
ATTGGTTTTTTTTATGTAAATACCTTATCCACTTTCTTTTACATTTAGTAAAAAGCTTTTAATTTAAAATTACAAACCGACACTTTAATTTTATTTATTTGTTTACTTGTGTATAAAATAGGCTGTAACTTAACTCAATATTCATTTATTCATCGTAAAATATAACACAGTAACAGTTTATTTCAGTAAGCACCAAATTTTCGAAATACCTACCTAAATCAACTCAACTGCTTCTTTAGTCTAGGTGATCGTGGGTGTGACTCAGTGACTGCTATAAGTACTAGAAGTTCTAGGCTCAATTTCCAGGTCGAGCAATGTGTTATTATTATATTTGTGGTCGTTTGAAGACAACTGGTGTATTATGATATTATCATATATTATTTTGCACAATTTACTTCAATTTAATAAAGCTTTTCCTAGAGTTAGGTAAAATAAAGAATGACGCAAATCACGATCTAAATCCAGCTTAGCAACGAAAGTAATATATATATATATATATGTCAACGAACGACAACAAACTTCTATGTAGATACGAGATGATGGGCATCAAACTACTTGAAGGCAGTACCTAAGGGCCGTTAGAACTTTCAGAAACTTGTAGAGGTCAGTTTTGTGCCTTGAAGCATATCTTGAAGTGCATCTGAAGTGGTCACGTGGCGCTGTGATCACGTGCTGTACCTGTATCCTACGCTTTACGGTCGTCTCGGTCTCCACCGTATCTGTTCAAGACACATATAATGGCATTTTTAATAGAAAGTACATTCTATCCAATATCAATATGTTTATGTAATCTCTATTTTAATGAAATTTCTTTATACTTTAAATTCTCCTTTTCAGTCCCAAGCTAATACAAAACGACTTCAAATATTTAATGGTGGGTGTGTTACCAATAGTTCAATCAATGGTCGGTTCACTAGGTCATAAAACAAATTAGGGACCAATAAACATTAAAAAGAACTCTTTTAAATTATATCGGGCATTGGGATTCGTGTTTTTCCGTCTATCGCTCGCTGGTTTATCAGCACCACAATTTAATTCACAAGCGTTTTCAAACTACAAAAGCGGTCGGCTTTAATTATTACTACGGTTATCCTCGTAACTACAAAGATACATGATAATATTTTACCATTCACGAACCATTACAGATTCGTCACAACATCCCTTTATTGTGACGTATTGCTAATGACTTTGAGTGTGTTTACGTTCACTAACATTAAACATTTTGCGTACACCGAAATAGGGGATTTGAAATCGTAAACAGTTTTATAGCATTTTGAAAGAAAACACAGTCGTAAAGAATAAGATTCTAGCACGCGGTTTAGTCACGCCGGCATCACGTTTATTAACCCTTTAAAATCCGATGAAAGAAGTAGGTAACATCACTTTCACCCTTAAAATCTTTAAATGCAATGGTAGTCGTACACTATTTTTATTACTAGTTAATCAATCACTATTACCTAACCACAACTTATAAACCATATTTTTATTGATAGGAAATGTATTTTATCAAAAACTTATTTGGCATTTTTTTCGCCGACAGAATGCTATGTTAAATCATATTCATGGCGGTGTTGTTCGATGCTACATTTCACATCATTTGGTTTTAGTCGGCTTAAAGCAGCATTCAAAGGGTTAAAACTTCTGTTTAGCAAACATTGGTCACGCGTCGGTTGTAGCTCGTGTACTAAGCGTGTTAATAATTTATTACCTACGAGAATTCCGGTGTTATTACTGTTACACCAAACACTCGTAAAGAAATGTGAAAATGATTTGTTAATGAACCTGTAAGCAGTTTCACGATAACTCCACTCATTCATTTCTGTGACAAGTAACCACGCATAACTAAGTAGTAAAGTAGGTACACACAGTAGGTAGGTATATTTAACACAGTTTATGTTTATTTTGGAACATATGTAGGTATATTATTCTGGTTTCTGACACTTATGCGAATATAGACATTGAAATAAAACACTTTTTACTAATTTTATAGCATTAAGTATATTGCTACCTATATTAATATTAAAAAATACAAAAAGATAATTATATTATTATAGATACCACCCTTCTAAATTTTAACGCGATAAAATCCGTAAAAAGTAGTTTTATTTCAATGTTTATATTATTTTTAGGCTAAGTTATAACTACGCTGATCGACCGGTCTGCACGACTAAGCTGCACTTGCCGCGGTCAGTCTGTGGATGGGTAAATATTTTTTACACATCGTGTGTCGGAGATAACCAACCCCAACCCTAAAACCCAAAAACCCTCATTCGAATATTGTTATTACTCGCAAGTTGGGTGGGATGACAGTCACTTCGTGTAAAATACACTAATATTTAGGAATAGAACAAGAAAGAAGTCCTCATTATGAGATGATCAGGCAAAAAGGTGCTGGCAAGCCTTCAGCTTAAGCAGCTTTTTAATCTTCTTCTGTTTGTATCGACAGTATTTTTTTATACTTTATAACATTACAATTCTTACTAGGAAAATCGAAAATTGCAGCTTCGGATCGAAACGAAACAATGATACACAAAAATGTTTCGTTTTTACTTTATGTAGGTACCTACAGTCAAGCCACTATATAACATATTATATAAGGGAATAGTTAAGCGCAAGACTAGAAATCAAAACGCGAAAATGCAATCTATATTCGTGTCCGAATTCACATTCCATACGATGCGTCAGTCGATACGTCGTATTTTATTTTTCGTAGGCCTCCAGGTGTCGCATCCACGTTATATAAACAAGGTGGTGTTGCCAGATTGCGTTTCGGGCAAAGTGAGATTTTTAAACCTTTTAAGTAAACATTAAAACAAAGCGGGATTATTTCGCTGTAAGCGACATTACTAAAATACTGATATTCAGCCGCATCCTGGTTAGACTGGAAGCCGACCCCAACATGATTGGGAAAAGGCTAGGAGGAAGAAGAAGAAGCGACAAACAAGTCTTAAATAATTTATAACGTTATAATATGCTTATATTTGACCAAACACACTGGCCTGTTCCGCCCGTGCCTCCGTAGCACCGCACCATGAAGTAATCCCCGAAAATCGGACTGAGCCTGGGGGTCTACTCCCTATCTCCGTCAACGAAGTAGTTAGTTCGGGCCCCGAACGCATCATCCGGCCGTAATAGTTGATACAGAGTAAGAAACACCCGTTACGACGGCCGAAACTACGGACTTATTGCTTAGGGTGAAGACGTGTTACGAGAGAGACATTACTTTTGGCCAAAAGTCGGGACATCTGACAACACTGAAACGAACAACTTTTATATCGTGCATTAAATTGTCCTGGTTCCATCACTTCCTTCGTGTCTCTTTATGTTTTAGCACAAAAAAAATATTTGTCAAGAAATATCTAATTTCAAGTCCACAGAAACGCACACTAATACTGCACAGAATAAAATAAGTACGGATTAAAATAGAGACGGGGGACTATTGGAAGCTTATTAGAAAGTTTGCTCGGAAGTAAAGTATTGTTTAGGTATATACATAGATTGTATAGTAGTGTATATAAATAATTATGTATGTCGCGTATGTATACAAATCTAGGATTATATGCGTGTGCGCGCAATGCACTGCTCACGCGCGGTATCGGTGCGCTGTAACACGTGCCAATCTACTTACTTTAATGCTTAGAAACACGTGATTAGAGGCTTAATTTGTACTAGGTACATGCAAAAACGTAAATACCTGAAAACTAGACACTAAGCAGGTTTAAAATGGAAAAAAGTTTACGTTATGACCACGTACCTATTGATATGAACCTAATATTCGGTGGGTAACGATTTCACTATTGCCAACTCTATGTGGAATTATATATGTATACAAAACCTCACTGCGTGAAATACCTAGACGATGTTGCCACCCCAGTGACATAGAAACACCCAACTATTCCGTGAGAAACACTGGAAACCGGAACTACCGCGCAAATAACAACCCCAAGCTACAAAATCACACAGTCGACTTAATTCGAGGCTAAACAAGAGAGAGAGTGTATGTGGGATCTATCACCGAGGATGTTGCTAGAGTGATACGCGCAATTAGCGAACACGATAGCCACCCCCACCCCCAGGCCCACACCTACGAAACGGTATCCGCTCGCAAAGGGACCACGGAACCACGGCGCACCCTTCAAATCAAAGTAACGATTTCCTAATTCCTTATCTTCTTATATAGCTATCTATATAAATAAAAATTAATGTTTAAGCGCATAACTCAAGCATGGCTGGACCAATTCGGCTAATTTGTTTTATTGTATGTTCGGAAGGTTTTAATACTACAAAAAAAATGCGTGAACAATAGTAAAAACTGGGGGACAAACTTATCAAGACCACGCGGGCGAAGCCGCTGGCGGAAAGCTAGTTTAAGTTTTTTAAGCTAGTAAATCTCCGAAATGTTTGTACGCGCATAACTTTCGAACAACTGCACCGAAATGGATAATTCTTTTTTTGCTGTGTTCGTTATTGTCAGGACAAGGTTTAATTGTAGATGTGTAAGATTATTTTTTTTAATCCACCGGTAAACGGAACCGAAGCTGCGCACGGGCCGCTAGTAGTAACTAAAATAATTGAAGATGAGATAGATATGCTTATGAAAATTATAAAAGTACTTACGGATCTCTGAAACGGACTATCCGTTTTATTTGTTTACAATGAAAGACACTCAACTGTTTACATTTGTACTTTATATACATATTATAGGTATCAAATACAACAGAATATGTAATGGTTCAAGAAAGTTAACAAGGAGTATTATTCGCAAGTGTCGCTCACGATCGAACAGACGTTATTTTATTAAAAATGACACATAAGAGAAATTTGGGGAAAAACAAGTACGTATTTTTTATTGCATATTCTTTTATATATTTTTGTGTGGAAAAAGTCCCGTTCTAATAAGAGGTGAGAAGAGATGCATTTGCCGTAAAAACTAGAGACGTACTAATTTGGCCTATAAAGGGTGTAAGGCATATACAAAATGAGACTGAAAACCAATTGTTTATGTGTGTGTGTCTTGCTAATGTGTGCGTTAAAAGTGCTAGGCATGAAGTTAATATGATTATTATCGATATCAATTTAACTACTGCTTCATTAAACATACAATATTATTAAGTGTGGGAAATACACAAATTTAACAATATTTTCCCATTTGCTCCACTAAAATGCTGAGGGAGGCCAGTGGGACGTCGGCGGTGGAACAAGCGAGAATACACAAAACTGCCGTATCTAGTATGTAATCAGAAATGTTATGTCGTTAATTCAGCGAGATAAATATACAAGGCGTTTAGGTGAAGGTTGGTGAAAACGAAAATAAGACATTATTGCTATTAAGAGTAAACTAGCTTCTCAGGTGGCCCTTAAAATTTAGGAAGGTTTGTGAGTGCAATAGGTACGTATGTCTTTTGTGACACAATCTTAATATGATTTCGGTTGTTAATGAAGTATGGATATGCATTTTTGATTCTAGTTATTTTGCTAAGACTAGGTACTGGTACATAGACTTAGACCAGATCCTCCTTAATAAATAAAGGCGAAAACCTTTGCGTATTGGTTATTTTATTTGGTATTTTGTTATTGGGTTCGTTTTCTCACGCATTTTATATAATTTCAGATATGCCAGTTTCATCATTTTGATTACATTGAATACCTGCACGTTGGGTGAAGTTATTAAGATACCTTACTTCTTCGTTCGAAGTAATGATAGATACAACAGCATTGTCGGGATAGCTATTAATAACAAGCCAATTTCAACTGGAGTAATTTGGAATGGAAAATATGTAATAACCTCTGCAAATCCTGTCGAAAGAGTTGAGGATATAGATAAACTAAAGATATATACTATTGATGGTGCGTACAACTGGCGCCGGTACCGTACAATATCAGGTATAGCCAGAGACCAATGTAAAAGACTCTCAGGAAGATGGTCCACCATTGGATACGATGGACGTCATGCCACACATCATGACATAACTGTGCTAACAGTTAGGGACAATATAGATGAAGTTACCAACATGGCACCCCGCTACCCCACTAAAGTTAAGTACAAAGGGCACATCAACAACTTCAATCCTGACGGAATATTTACAATAGGAGGCTTTGGGTATATTGATAGAATTCATATTAAACAAAACAATCATTTGGAAGTAGCGCACTATTCCGTTTCCCTAGTACTAGTAGACTGTTACGACTGGATTCCCCCAATTTGGGGTATCTTTATCTGTTTGCGGAATGTTGAACATTTTGTTGGAGTTTCTTCGGGTGGCCCATTATTTTATAACGGATATTTCGTTGGTGTTGGATGCTTCGCTATGAGAAGAGGGAGCGACAGTATATTAGTATTTACGGATTATAGACCGTATAATAATTCATTGTTCCATACCTACGAACAGCGATTAGTAGATGCGAACCGCGAAAACATGGTAAATTTTTATAAGTGACAGGTAGGTATTTTTCCTCGTGTTCTCATTACAAGAAATATTTTCCAGAAAAAAGCTACAATTTTTTTTTACATTTTTGTTCTATGTACCGCATAATAAGTATTTCATTTATTTATAATATAAATAGAGTAAGGGCCAGATTCACAGGTTTCTGATAAGTTTCCGTTAAATTAGCTGGCAGAAAATGTCGTGTAAATATTGTTCAATTTTTTTATTTATTCGACAGTTAGCGGCTATCCATATGTGGTAAAACACGCCCTAAGTAACATTTAACCCGACTAATGGCATTTAGAATCACTAGGTAATAGGTAAGTAACCTGAAATCGATAAATATACTACGAAATCAAGCCACTTCATAAGATCACTTGAAACAGTGTTATTTACAAACTTTTAATAATATACGATATATGGAGGTACCCTATAATGTGTATAATTAAACCCCGACGCAAAAACGACGGGGTGTTATAAGGTTGACGTGTCTGTGTCTGTGTGTCTGTCTGTGGCATCGTAGCTCCCGAATGGATGAACCGATTTTGATTTTGTTTTTTTTATTTGAAAGGTGAATTATTCGGAAGTTTTCTTAGCTATGTTTGATGAACATCGGTCCAAGATGGCCGCCGCCACGAAACAACGAATTGCATATTCTATCACAACTCCCTCAATATGGGTATCAAATGAAAGGGCTTAACTAGGAGAATACTATACACTATGATAAATTTCAAATCCAAGATGGCCGCCACCACAAAATGGCAAATTACATTTCGTGTCGGGGGTTTTCAACATTTCTAATTTAGGTTAGGTTATTAAATGACCTATCTATCATTATCTACATTTTAATTTTAAAAGTTTTTTTTGGAAACTAATAACTTTAGGGCCTGTCTACTACCTCCCGATTAGCTTCCGTTAAATTACTTGGCAGAAAATTTAATTTAAAAAAAATCCAATATTATTTATCTGACGGTTAGCAGTTATCCAGAGATGGTAGTGATTATGCTCTTATCCCCTAGCAAGCATTAATAAGTAGCCAGTACGTCAACCATGAGTTCTATCGAATGGCTTTCGATAGGTTTTTGACGCATCGAAACGCTGTAATCTCATAGCAGATTTTATTTCCTTGCGTAACCGCTAGAGGCGCTGCGAGGACTTTCCATAGAAATAATTAAGGCGTCGTTAGCGAGTCTGTAAGTAGTAGTAGTAGTAGTAGTAGTCTGCCGTAAAAATCGGAGAAACGAAATTATAGGATTCGAATAAATAAAAACGAAAACTCAAGTCATAGGCTGTCACTTCATATGATTTATAGCCAATATTTTTCTTTCTCCGATTTTTACGGCTGGGTTAATGTTAGCTCGTGCCAACTTTAACCCGGACAATAAGTTTGGCGAGAACTGTATAAATATAAAGGGCTTGTCTCACCTTTCGTTACCTCTTAGTAAGCGCTCGTTAAATTACTAACATATTTTTGTAGCAGTAATATACATTAGTACGTAAATAGGAAAAATACTAATTCTTGTAAACAATCCATGGGGGATCGGAACTGTTACTCCTTCATACAGGTACACTAACCTAGTTAGGAGATCAGAACTGAACCCACTATAATTGTAGCAAATCTGTAATTTTACCATGTACTAAATTATATACCCATGCAATACTTGAAATGATGATCAATAAAGACGAAATACGACGTCTGTGGTCTAGGGGTTCGAGTACCGGACTGCTGATCACGAGGTCGTGGGTTCGGTTCTCACAGGACACAAATATCTATGTAATGAATATAAGTATTTGTGTTTGTCTGGGTGTTTCTTATGTATATTAAGTATGTATTTACAAAAAGTATATAAGTATTATTGTATCCATTGTCTAGTATCCATTGTCTAGTACCCATAGTACAAGCTCTGCTTAGTTTGGGACTAGATGGTGCTGTGTAAAAATGTCCCCAAAATATTTATTTATTATTATTATTAAAAAAAAACGCCAAATAATTTCATACAAGTTCAATTTTTAATTTATCCGTCGGTCAGCGTCTATTCAGACACAATCTTAATCACTTAATTAAGTTATTTTTCCTTCAAATAGTACTTACAAAGTTAACATTTATTTTTAAGAATGAATTATGTAATCACGGTTCAATTTTGGACAATGGCCAGTGCGCCAACCTGCACTCGGCCAGGGTGGTGGACTAATAGCCTGCCCACCTCTCATTCGGAGACCCGTGCCCAGCAATAGTATAAGTTGATGATAAGGATGTAATCAGTAATCACATGTGCATGTAATAGAATAAAGTAAATAAATAATTCACACACCGCTTTTTTTTCGCAATATGTCCTTATTTTTTAACATGTCGAGTTCTGAATAACATGCTGAATAATAGCAGTTTTGCGGCAACTTAAAACAAATAAAGATGAGAGACACCTACGAGTACAAACAATGATGTGTGTTTTGATCCAACAGGGTGGTACAAGTGGAGGCATTAATTATAACTAAGAACGATCTCTTAACAAACAACTTTGGATGAACAAACAATTGCTTTTTTTAATAACCCTCCTCCTTCGGCAGTCGGGTAAAAAGAGTAGAGTTTTATTATGGCGGCTATCTAAGTACATAGTTATTTAGTTACCTTACCATAACTAAAGGTGAGTCTTCAGACGTAAGGTCCGAAGTTCAAGTTAGCTGAAATATGCCCAAACATGAGGTAGCAGTTGTAAACCGTTGAGGGTTTCCTTCGTCTACCTTCCATCTCCATCATTAGATCAACTCTAGGTGTCCATTATGTTGTATTCTCTGGGCTTGTCTCTTTCATTCTGTTGGGCCATCAGAACTAAATGTGTACCCAGTTTCATTAGAATCAGTTCACATTCAGTGGGTACATAAAAATCAATCAGATCAGGAGGAAAACTATGGGACTTTTCTGCTCATATGGGTGGAATTTTTCTTTCAAATTTAAATTGGACCATTTCTGGTTTCTCTTGCAAACCAAAAAAGAAATTTCAAAATCGGTTCATAATTGACGTAGAAATCGGCGAATATACTCGTACATAAAGTAAAATATAAACCCACAACCCACAAATTGAGAACCTCCTCTGGTTTCTCGTTCGGTTGTATGTAATACACAATATTTATATGCATATGCATAAACAAATATTATATTTATAATACTATCTTTTGCGGCGGCTTCGCTCACGTGGTTGTAGAAGCAACAATAGAAACCAACAATAATGTTCTAAATTCTTTCTATGGGTCTGTAGACCGTATATACAGAGAGGTCAAGCTCTATCCCTAGATCTATTCAAGTAATTGAAATAGATGTACAGCAGTTTTTAAGTTGGAAAATATGCTTTGCAAGATCATCATCATCTTCAGCCCGTAGGTATACACTGCTAGACGTAGACCTCCTTTAGTGAACGCCACAGAGCTCGATCTTCAGCTCTTTTCAGCTATGCAACAGTTAACTGAAAATTCAAATCTATTTAGTCGTTTTTGCGCCAACCCCTAACAGACAAATTTTAAAAAATAACTTCTATCTAAAAAGAGTACCTATCGTATAAAAATTGCTCACATATATGATAATGTTGGCCCAAAACGCAAATCATCCTCCAATAAATCAAAATGTATCGAATCATAAATAATATATCGAATAATAAATAATTCGTATCCTTGCTTTACTCGATTGCTGTACGGCACAGGATGCTAAGGTTGTGGCAGATCAACGATTATATGCATGTAAGTATATTGGCACGAACATGTGTGTGCCGCACGGAAGCGATCGCGTTGTGTCGTTGTTGGTGGCCGCAAGAAGCGCGAGAGGCGGCGACGGCGGCGGCGAGCGGGTTAGCGCGGGCAGACACTGACACTGACAGCGCCAAGACCGGACTCCATTCGACTCGAGCCCTCCGAGCACGACGCACGCACGCGCTCGCTCTCCCAGCGAAACTTTTCTCGTTTTACGCAAAGTGAATGAAGTGGTGTTTCTAAAGCAAAATTTATATACTTTGAACCTGACAGTTTTGTGTTGTTTATGTTTGTTTTTGTGACCACATTGGACGTGAACAGTTTATTTTCAATACGGCCGTCTGTTTACGGTGAGTACATGTTGTGTTTCAATAGTATAGGAGTCTCACACAGCTGATTTATGCGAAGAGAAGAGACCACGCCATGAACTACAGATCACAGAACTAAAATCGCACGGCTAGTGGTTACTTATACAGTTTATATCTATTGTAGGTACGCATTGGGTTAATAGTTCGCTTAACAACCCATTATTATTTACCGACATTAAAAATTTTAATAATTGATTTGCCATTTATGTAATTGTTCAATATATGTAGGTAATGCACGAATACTGTCATCTACATACAGTAACTATTGAAGTCGTTAACTGATTAGATCAATATCTGCATGCAAAAGTTAATTTGGGTTGGTTACTTCAATATTTTGCTTAATGGGCTCCAACACAGGTAGTAAACGAAGACTGCTTCATTAATCACCAAATGAAATGTAAAACAAATCTACCGTAGAAGTTAAGTGAACCTGTAAAAAAATGTGCGTTGAAGTCTTTTACAAGCGTACACAAGAAACAAAAAGTCTTGGCAAGGCTAAATAAATCACGATTTCGCCACTGTCAGTATTTTGTAGTCACAATCAAATTGTATGAACACTAGCATGTATTACTTACAATATTTTTGTAAGGATTCATAACAACGCTGCCAGCAGTGGATCAAAATGAATGTAAATATTATGATAGGCCTTATCTTTTGTAAGTAATGTTGTTCACCAACAAACTTTGGCCCTTTTAATATGGCAGAGCTTGTATTATCTGTTACCTATCACTTGAATAGTGTAGAGAAAAGGTACTAAATAATGTATTTGCAAGTACTTGTTTGATTTTTCTTGCAGACATGAGTACCTAAATCAACATTTTAAACTAATTCTCACCATCTTCATCACTCGTTCCTATTGTAAGAATTCAGTAAAACCAACTCACATGCCTAATAAGACAATACCTTTTTGTCCATTTGGAAGACAATTTTATTGATTCCAGTCAATTTTTTTTTCCATATCAAGCAGCACAGTTCTAGAATTGTAAACGAAAGAAAAACATTGTTACCATTATCTATGAAGTTTCTTGCCGGTTCTTTCTCCATAAAACCCACTATTTGGAACCGTGCAACCAGTTTTTTATTGAAAATATATTCGAAATTAAACATAAGCCTTTGACTTGTTTCATTACAAATCCGCCATAAGACCACAATCCTTTTCAATGACACCGCCTATTTTACCTATGAATAACAGAGTTATAATAAACCTCCTATATTTATTATTTTAATTTAGCTTTATTGACTCCTGAATCCTCCATCTCTAATTTCCAAGATAGACTTATATAATCTATAACAGTAATAATAATATTATTGCATCAATCCTAGCAGGTAGCAAGTTTTATTTCCACAGGACTTTTTACCACATCAGCAATTACAAATTTGTTCTATAAATTAAATATGAATCTTAATTAAAACGTTAAATAAATTCTCTTGGAATTCGAACTTCCTCGTGGTGACCTGTTTTTGCCATATATAAACAGTGCCTAATCTTACTGCTGTGACATGCACAGCACAATTTGTCACCGGGGACATGCCACCGCTGGGCAGTTTGTTTGGCAGACTAAATTGTGTAACGCCAAGACAGTCAGATTTAAGATAAGGAACATAAACTGAATTCTTCAATCACTAAGACTTAAATTTGGAACAGTAAGCGGTGATCCAGGTCGTGTACCTCTAACTTGAATCTTGATGAAATTTATTGATGGTTCAGAAATTGATTTTACATTAGCGGTGGGAAGGAATGAGAACAACATCAAGATGAGACCTGCTCATCTCAGAGGATTCCATAAAGTTCTTATGGATTTGTAATGTCTGCCAAACCACACTAAACCAATGTGGTTAATCTACCTGTATCTGCCCTTACCCTACAATGGCACAGTTATGAGCTGCATAATTGTAATGAAGCGGGGATAACGTCTTAGGCCACGTTTGAGTAATTGTGAAATGTCAGCGTCATATTTATGATGACCTAGAATACGAATCTTAAAATCTTAGCCGTGAATCAAACATCGCTATTCGCTACCATCATTGTCTCAACCTTGGACAAAATTACTAAAATAAACCTCTTATGAGAATGCCGCCTAGGAATAGGTTAATTTACTATCGGGATAATGTATAACTTTTTATAGAACTACTTAACAAATTCAAATTCAAAATCTGATCAGAATTTAATGTAACTAACCAGTAACGAAAGAAAATATGTATCATCATCATCATCCTCCTGCCCTTATCCCAATTCACTTCGGGTCGGCGCCGAAAATTATGTATATCATGCAAAATATTATGTTTAACTGACAGTAGTCAATATAACTAAGTATAGTGATTCAGGACATTTGTGTTGATATACCATTGTTTTGGGTAATCAAAATCCAAAACATGCCCCGTATTCAAAACTTAGTTTAGACTATTATAATATAAAGATTTGACTAAAAACATTCAAGCGATGTCAATCGAATGACAAAATTATGTCTTCCTTGCTAGGTTGGGTTAGAATATTGTATCGTGTTCGTGTCGAAGTACGGTTTTACCTCTTCTTGCAGCTCTTCATAACGGGAGATTGTTATCGATACGTTTCTATTGTTTTTAACCATAGTTTTCACTTCACTAGACTTGCAGAATTCAAGATACAAATGTGTTTTGTTTTGAAAGAGAATTTCATAATTTATATCTGGCACCACATGCCTACAGTTCGTTAAGAAATCCATTAATTAGAAAGGCTAATTCCAGTCTTCACATGCAAATAGTTACAGTAATTACGCAATCGCACAATTTGTTCAGTCTCCAGTCAAGTGCTTAACATTGCAAAAAAATAGACCACGAAACGTTCTGTCTGTTACGAGACTTTTCGAGGGCCAGAAAAAGTAATATTTCATAAACTTGTTTATAGACGTGCGAAGTGTTTATGCGCATGTCTGTAGTGTTCAGTGTGATTCTCAGTGGACACAATAGCGACTACAGCGACCCGTAATGTAAACTTAGTGTGCGTGCCACTGCCGGCGCATAATCACAGATTAGGTTACAGAAACCCGCCAGATAAATGAGAATACCAACATTGTTCGCTTGCCACTCTTCCACTTAAGGCTTACACTTTGAAAATAATGCGAAATATACAGAAACATGTTTACGTGCATCCGATTAGTCCTATTATTACGAGTTTATGACCTAAGAATAAATAAGTATAATAAGTGAGATGTATACACCCACAGTCTGCCGGTATATTTAAGTAGCCACTGGAAGTTTTGTAAAAAGAAACCCTTGGCTTGACCTGCTTTTTTATAGTACGGAATATCCTCACGAATCACGCACCCTCTCTCAAGGCACTCTTAAACCTAGCAGAAATTGTCTGTCAACCACAAGTTGATACATAGTCACAAGTTCTATGGATGGATGGAGTTCTAAATATTGTTATACTTACATGCCACAGGCGCTCGTATTCCTAGCGAAATCTACGCCAGCCGTAATTATCTCTGATGAAATTAATATTATATTTACATACCTATGGACTAAACATTAATGTTGATAATTTCACATATATCTAATTAAGATCTTACATCGCTCTTATTTGTGCTGTTTGAGAAACATCTAAATTTATAAAGTCTTCTTCTATTTATCGGGTCTGCATGATGTACATCATTATGTGATTCTAGCAATTATTGCACAGCTGTAATGAGACATCTTATTAGGATATAATATTTGCTCAAAAGTTTCAGGCCCAGCAAGTTGATTAGTGCTCAAAAAGCTATCCGTAAAAAGTCCTCAGGAGCCAAATTAATTACTTGTCTGGTTGATTCTTTTTTTTTTGACATTAAAAATAATTTTTCCATATAAAATTTAGTATCTTACTTTAAAATAACTCCCACCTTAGAGCAAGCATCTGCATCAGTCTCAGTTTTAATTATACACCCACTACCCAATAACGTTTGGAAACGAGTCGTAAACCGATATACAGCATCAAAGCTACGTGAAAGCCGTCGCACGCTGCGATTGCTCCGATTCACATGAAAACATACTTCCTTTAATTAATTCCGTAGCAATAGTATCGAATAGCAATAAACACGTTGCCAGTACCAAAGCTTTTAACATAAAATTAGATTTTCATGGTTCATCTACAACCTTTTTTGGTGAGTTCGAGTCAGTACCACCTCTGTGTGTTTAAATACTTACACCGCTAGTGCCGCTTACAACTTAGTGTTTTTATACATATTGTGGTTCATGTGAACGCGTGCACAGAGCGACATTTTCCCGCGGTGGTGCAGGTCGGCTCCCGCGCTCACTCCCACGCCACCAGTCTTCCGTCTTCACCTCATGGACACACAATAGCTACATTACTGCAATTTTTTCTCCTCCTTTGTTGTTTACATTAATCGTTAACATGCACCCAGCATTCCTGGAAGTGAAACTTATCTTTTTCTGATGACTTTATGGAAGCGAGAAGACTTCCGCGTATCGTTTTTTACGATCCCGATACTAGTCCTTTGGAGCAGCCGCCAACATGTTCCAATTCTGATGTGGAACACCACGATATATAAAGTTATTTCACGAGTGCATAGAAATGCGAATGAGCAAAATTATGAGTTGCGTTACAATTTATTCCAAGAAAACACCACTGGCACGTGTTCTCAAAGCACTAGCACCAGCAGTCCAGTTTTGGCGCTTCAGACTTTTGAAAGGCGCCATGTGCTTCTGCATTCTTTTGATATTAATTTCAAGTGACTAAGATCTATTTAGAACTTTACGAAACTGAAAAGGCATCTGAGTACCCATTATACGAATCAACTTCCAAAAACTTTAGATATATCTAGAAAAAATTAACCCTGCAATAAACTATATAAGTTAATTGTTCATTTTGTATGGCCAGATGGTTTTAAAAAGTTGAAGAACCAATTTTATGTTGTTTATTACCATGGTTATACTATAAACCCCTTCGGATTGGTATACTTTCCGAATAACCCTGTAAAGATGCCAAAAGTATTTCACTGGGAACTGTGCCATCTGTGTGCACTAAAGGTGACAACCGGCCGCCGAGTTGGGATTATTTATTGCCCTTTTAAAACACGCGGTACTCGACAGGGTTTTGCGCACACATGTTCTCTCAGTTTACTTGGCAGATAGTTGCGGATGCTGCGGAGCGTGTTTATCATCGGACAACGACATCAGCTCGCCAGTCTGATTTTAATTGCAGACAAGTATCGCTGTTAGACTGCGAGCCGGGCCGGTGGCTTACTGTGAAGACGGAGTTTCGACCTTACACGAACAAAGATTACCGTTGGTTGCTGTCATTTTTTACTTTATTTAATTCTGCGAAGTGGTGTAACGGTGTCGCGTTCATTTGTTTTGGTTCGGCATCGCGCGACGTGCACGGCACGCCCCGACGCGACTTTGCCGCACAAACCATAAATTATATCACCGCTCTTCATTTTGTCTTTCTGATCAAATGGTCACTGGTTATTAATTTATCATAACCCGATGGTTATGTACAATATCATAAACAATCATCATAAAAAATATGATATTCTTATCTCGGGTCACACATTATACTTTAGATGTACGTAGCGCAGATAATATATTCTCAAATTTCAACACAATTTTAATTACTACCTTTCTTGACAACTCTTCTTTAAATTTTGCGTATAATGACTACATTGATGCTATTATTTCGAGCAAAGAATGCAACTCCGTGGGAAAAGATTAAGCTGACGCGCAAATAATGAACCAAACGAAGTGAAATTTGACCTATCCACCACACGTGCTTGCTATTATTATGTAGTACACATACGCATGATACACTCAACATCTTTAGCTGTTATCTTGTGTATGCATGCAAATCAGTACATTGTAAATAATCGTACAATTATTTAAAAAAACATCATAAGGCCTGTAGTAACTGATCTTATGACATGAGGCAGAAAGATTAAAAAAATACTCATCATGGTAGGTCCTGCGTACTGATAACTAATGTGTAGCTTACACATAACAGTAGCTATTAGTTTAACTAGGTTAGTTATCACTAAATCGCGTAAATCAAAACAACGTAAGTTACTATCAAGCAATGCAATCGTCAATCATAATAATTTTTCCAGCATACAACGAATAAATTGAAACCCATACGTAATGTCCAACATTAATTAACATTAGTAAAGGTTATCGATTAATTTTGATAACATTAAGGTTATGTACGAACTATATCCATAGAGGGCATATTGTCTTTAGTATGTTAGTGTAACATGAGAATCTGTTTCTTCCTACATCACAACCACGAATCGCAGCTACGCAAATAATATCACACAATGATTCATATTCATAACATCGTGAGCAAGAATTTACCATTTAACAATCGTAATAGCTTTTTATATTATTTTAATTGCCTGAATAAATTAGTATAAACTCTGCAAATAAAATTTATTTTGCGCAAAATTTTGATGCAAACGTTTTGCGACTTAGAATCAATCAAACCAAATCAAATAAAAATCATTTATTTGGTAGGTACAAGAGATGATATAAAATTATTGTAGTGCAAAGACACATTTCGCCATGAATTATAGCATGCAAATATTTGGTAATTAAACACAAAAAAATACATTTCTGAAATGATAGGTACGGGCATTTTTAATAAGGCTTTTGTTACTTTGCGTTTTTTAGAATTGTTTTCATTGCGCAAAAAAAGTATTTGTGCAATTTTCAATGTTGACTTGCCCTGGAGACCAGTGTTTAAATCCCAAAAAATCTTAACCGTTCCATGCATTTATATAGTCTTATATGAAATTGCGATTTCATATAAGACTATATAAATGCATGAAAACTATAAAATGAAAACTCTAGTTATTTCAGAAGAGTTTCCTCATACAATAATACCATACCGGATGATGGAACAAACATATGTATGGTACACCATTATCGCAGTTTGTCTGGAAGTTTATTTTTTAACCTTTTTCAAAGCAAACACGAATCTATTTATTTTCGTGCATAAATCATGAATATGCATAACCCTTCCTTGATGAAGAAAAATGTGTAGATGGAAATGGACCTCTCTAAAAGTAATCCTGGTGGCGCCCATCGCCCAGCGGAGTGTCAGCGTGTGATGATAAGTGTATTTAACACTTCCACGCAAGGTATAATTTGACATAGAGATGTAGCTACACACGCGGTCAGTTGTGCGTCGGTCGGCAGGATGAGGCGAGGCGGGCGCGGGCAATGAAAGTGACAACTGTGTAGTACGAAAGTGACTCGCTAGATTTATTTACACTTGTTCGAAATAGACGCGATCACTTCTAAAACTGGTGTCCACTTTACGTCTGTGGCCCGGTCCACCTCGCTATTTATATCGCTCCAGGCGGAGATCTGCCTCCTTCTATGGCAAACTAGAATGTGATCAGCGCAACACGCCAATTAACTATGTGTTTTATCCATTGTGACATTTTTATCCATTTATTAACATCAAATTAATTACTGGTCACCGTTTCTTACTTTTTACACGTCGTAGAATTTGTTTCTCGCAAGGTCGTCGAACCTAAAAGGTTCCATCGCATCCGTAAGTAAACAATGCCACGCGATTGCAGTACGAGAGTGTATTTGGGGTCAAAGTTCTGACCAGCGTCCTTTATGTTTACAAAGAACCTCGACAAAAATGCCAGGTCGAACCTCTGGCCATACCATACCCCACTAATAGAAACCGGTAATCGGATTTCGTGTCTATGACCTGACATACAACCCAACCCACTAACATGGGGTGTTTGAGTACTTAGGTACATGAGACTCTAAACAATAACCCTGTAAATGGAGCAACTGGTAATGATTCAGTGATTGAGTCGTGCCAGTGAGTGAGAGCGCCCAATTGAGTGTGTACCTAATACAATCGGATATGGCACTCAATATGATGGAAGGGGCGACGCGACGGAAAATATTCTCGATATCGATATGCAACAAAACTGAGTAGACATCGAAGTCTTGTTACGTGTACGATTCGTAATAAGAACCTGTACTTATCATGTGAAGAATGTTGATAATAGTATTTTCGTTACTGATCTACTACTCAATAAAAGTAAAAACTAATAAGCGTGGTACAATTATCAAAACTACCGAGAGAGAAATGGAATGTCCCAAGTAGTGAGATAATTTCGATTTCCTTTTATAGAAAGTAAGAATGTTTTCGATAGGTGGGTATCGCGGTGATGTGAACAAGTCGCTGATGCTGCTTCACCCGGGAACCTGTTCGCAACATCGGTGCACTGCGATTAGCAGACATTGACTTATTAAGGAGGCCTACAAATGAAACACTGGTCGCTGTTGCATATCTGTCACGAACTCACGACACTTTCTAGAAGTTTGACCTCTTTTGTTAATGCCTAAATATAATTTATTGTAAGTCCAAATTTAAAATAAAATAAAACACGATAGGCACAACTTTAATAAAGTTACATGTCAATTTAAAGGTTAAGGTGAAACACTACGTATCGGAAACGCTTTACTTGCTTGCTTTTAAATGCTTTTGTTTGAAGTGGCAACCCAGTTAATCGATTTAGCCGCACGTGGCTTCAAGAGTTTGTTGGTTTCCGATAAGCAAATTCTATACGAATACATATATATGAAATACAATACATAGAGTTACTAAACACGAGTGAGATTGATGTGTTTTAAACATGCGCTTAATGAGAAGAATAATAATAATCTTGGCATCCTGACAGCAGTGTAACCCAGCCTTTAATTGTCCAGCAAATTACAGCAACGACTTGATCGAACAAACGCGGAAAATAGCATTCCTGGAACAATTAAATCGTTCCAGATATAACTGCAACGTTATATATTTAAAGTATCGCTACAAAGAGTAGCTGGCTTCGCTCTAAACTTCTGATCTAAGAATAAAGGAAAAACATAAAGTGTGTTCGGCGAAACTTGTGACATGCGATTGTCATGCGATATTGATGTACCTGCCTATACATATAGTAGAGTATGTGTGTCAGTAAATACACCTCTACTCTTTTCACCATTACAAACTACTACCTAACTCCTTTTTTCAGCGAAAAAGAAAGGGTAATTACTTTAATTTAAATATGATCTGTGTACCAAACGATCGTTTAAATTAAAAAAAAACCACTAATAACTTAACATTGTTTTAATAAATCAATTTGGTATGTCCTCCAATATTATGACTGTGTTATCCATCAAAGGGTTGACAAACCGCCTTCTCTTTTAAAGTTAACATTATCGGAAAAATACGTATTAACAGTAAGAAGTATTAATACCAAAACGGTTTCTTTCAAACGTTTTAACCCTATGACTGCCGTAATGAGATTCTACCCTCCTAGACAGTCATACATACACCCATGTAAGTTGCTACCTGTTTAAAGAAGGGTCGGGCCGCAGGTGCATCCCACATACAAATACAATCTCGAACAGAAACGTCTTTAGAATAGAGGCGAAAATAAAATTATAGTTACCAAAAGCTTGGATTATTTTACGCTCTATTGTCGACTTGGGCTTTATAAATCTTAAGTAAATTTATCATAATCACGTTTTTTTTCTGATAATAAATAATAATCATGTCCTCTAGAAGTATCTGATTTGAAAAATAATCTTAGGATTTGTTTATAATATTACTTAATATTATAAACAGACCTATTCAACTGACCGTCCTTCAGAAACAAGCTTTGATGTCCCCATAAAACACCCGAATATAACCTGACATGTCCAAGTATCCAATATTTTTATATATCAATATAGCTTATTGGACAGAATCCATACATTATGAGGCAGTATTAACTTGATGAGCAATTTGGTAAGGGCATTACGCTGATTTTGTATCAAGGTTCGTTTATCCTTGCTTTTAGAAGATTTCCCGGTAGTTAGATAAAGAATTATAGAATGAATACCTCCTTCATTGAAATGATGAGAGCCGCATTATAACTATGAAAGTAAATAGAAGAGTAATATGAAACTCAAACATGTATGTACGTTGTTATTTATTTGATTATGTTGTAGGTATGAAATTATATTCCTCTGCCTATATTATGTTGCAGTAATGATGGGTGGTATGATGATAAAATAGAGAGAACTA
Source organism: Acronicta psi (assembly GCA_946251955.1). NCBI lineage: Eukaryota > Metazoa > Arthropoda > Insecta > Lepidoptera > Noctuidae > Acronicta > Acronicta psi. The sequence goes on along the minus strand of OX276477.1, from coordinate 9,934,109 downwards.
ACAAAAAGAATAAAAAAAAATTTGCTACCTCTATTTTCAGTCGGTTTATAAACACAGCTGGTCACAATTTCGATGGCAACAAAACGAAATAATAACCCACACATGTACGCTTTCCTCCTCCCTTGGGGGATATTTCTCAGTTCTCCCCCATCCGAGCTCTTCCCTTAGTTAATGGGCGACCAACGACACAGGAAAGCATCTAAGGTGAGGGGAATACACTGTAATTGCACTTTCAAACGCAAAACATTCGCTCATGGTATATACGATAGGTATCGTATCAGTGTTACCAGACATTTTATTTCTTTGTTGCACTGTGATTGGCTGTCAGATTCGAATATTTCGAATAGTCCCTTTCAAGCGGCAAAATTGATTTGTTGTTCAACAAACATACAAAATTCAATCAAGTATCGGACGGCTAGTTTTGAACGTGAAAAGTTCATCATAAATTTTCAAATGGACCATTGAATATGTCGGAACTTTCGTATTGAAATTACACGATAGTTCAATTTGCAATTGAATTGCAAATATCCGGCCGACGTTATATCGGCTGTGCCAACAATGGTATCACATTTCATTCTCGTGTACATGCTACATAGCTTGTTTTCATTAAAGGTAAGCTGTTATTCATAAAATTTCAGCAATTCCTGACCCACGCGGGAAAAGCTTGCCCCATTTATTAAACTGACCTAATTACACTTACGATTATAACAATAATCGCCATAAAATTAATTAACTACCCATTTCATTTTATTTCAAAATGCAATATTTACAAACTTATTTATTTGTGTAGGTACCATCACATCTGATTAATCAATCTTAATTAGGCATTAATTAACATAATTGTATAGTATTAGCAAGATCGATTTTCAGTTGTAAATTCTTCCGTAGTAGTTTACATTGACCGCAGTTAATCTGAGCTTAAGGCGGAACATACGGTCTGCTCCCGGCCATTTTCCCGCTAGATGGCGCTGTAGTCAACATTTTACAGTTTATTTTTTTTATGTCTAACTAGAACATTAATAAGTCGTAGAAGTAGTTTTTGCTGATCTCAAATATAACACTTTATTGAACTTGTTCATAACATTGCCTCAAAATCCACCCAAATCGACACATAACATATCTGCCGTTGAATATAGGTCGTTTACACACTTTACACACGCACACAGACGAGAAAAACTTGTTAGAAACTTGACCACTAGATGGCGTGTATTTCAAAAATTCGCCGCCGGCTACAATAATTATATTTAAAACGATTAGGATAGGAAACAAATGAAATGTTCCTTGCGAAGCATATGTGGTGTGAATACTGTACGTAGTACTCGCGACCGGCATGCGTGTATTATCATTGATTAATCTGTATGAACGTAAAAGAGGAGTATTTGTAATGATCGAAGCAGGTGGTGTTCTGTAGTTACTGCCTACCTCAATGGGAAGAAGGCATGAGTTATATGTATGTATGATAGGAAAATAAAACGTATTCTCATATAAAATCAAGTCTTTTATTCAAATTAGGCTGAGAATCAGTCCCCCAAAACCCTTCACCACTTCCTAATGCTTTCGCTGGGAAGAAACAATGGCGCAACAAACTCCCCCAGCAGCACAGCTGTCTGTTCATGATATAAAAACTTGACTGTCCAGTTTATAGATATTGTTTTATTTATCGCCTTACACTATTTAATCACCAAAACAAAAGAATTTGAAGTGACACATGATGCCTGATACAATATTATAATTGCATCAAATATTATTACAATAATACAGAAATTATACATAACAGACGTAAGAAACTAATACATATACATGAGATAACTAACCAAAAATACATTTTTTTATGTGATTATAACCAGGTAGGTGAAATAATAATTTATAATGTCCAAGCACGCATAACTACGAAAGTTTTTCGTACACGGCTACATAATTACACCATCTATACACATCCAGTGTAATTTGATCCCGCATTGTATAAGAATTCCGTACAATACAGGTCAGCTTATACTGAAAATGTATAGCATGATTGTAGCCATACCATTCAAATCTATACATTTAGCATTTTTTTGAACACGTCTCAAGATGATTTCGGGCAGAATACAGTTTTTAAAAAAGTCTAATAGCTTTGGTATCATATTGTTGATAAATTCATCATCTCTGCAAACTTCTATAACAGTCAAAGGTTCAGTGACTGAAATGAAACATATAAAGTAGCATTTTTCCATTTTGCTAACACGCATTTGCCCTTGGACCTGAAATAGTATATTTTAATTATAATAAAAGAAAAACAGACATTGAAAGAAATTATAAACTGGACATGCAATACAATTATCAATATACTTACTTGATAGTAATAATCATGCTTTTTATTCATAACTAAAATGCTGTTGTCTAATTTTAGGGCAAAGTTTTTCTTTTCTAGTGCAGCTGCCTCTAGACTTTGATTTTTCCTCGCCAATGATGGAAATCACTTGATCTCAACAACAGCTCTCTCATTTTCAATTATACCTGTAATAAATTGTCATAAAATATAATACACTGAAATGGAGCTATAAGTTGGAAGGATACAAGACATGCGATCGCCCATAGTGCTTGTAATACTTGGTCTGTAGCGTTTATAATTAGCATTATAATTTTCCATATTTGCCAAATACATAAATAAAATTGAAGCTTGATAGAGAAAAAATTACCATCTGGACTGCCGGCTAAACATCCAAATTCTTCATCAATAAAAAGACCTGAAGGCCTAACAATTTTATTATGTTGTTGCATGAACATACTTTTTGCTACATTCTCATTTTGCTGCCCATATAACATGTCTTTTGTACAAATATTCTTTTTATATAGAATATCTTTCACATGATTGTGACATGGAGTGGTAGTACGGCGTTTGCAAATCTGTAAACATAAAAGTCCAGATAAATAAATGTGGGTAGTAAAATTAATTCAGCATCAATGCCTACATATTCAATAAAATATCACAATGTTACCAGAAATGGATAATTATGAAATGCGTGTAAGTAACCATTTTTAATAACAAAATTATACCATAAACTTACCATTCCAAATTGACTAGCAGTCAAACGGTCACTTCTATGAGTAGTATATAAATCATTCTCATGCTGCCCTACAGTAGACATTTCAATCAGAGATATGTTTTCTGGTGACTTTTGGAATTCTGCTAACCGTTCTTCACACTGTATTCTCAATTGTGCTTCGTCAATATCAATTGGATCACAAGCTTCAGGTCCATAGTGCTTGTCCGGTTGGGTTTTTTCTCTTGGAGCAAACAATCGTTTACGCGTCGAAGATTTCTGTCGTATTCTGCTTTGTTCCTTCCGCTTTATGTATTTTTTGAAATGTGTCCCTGGGCTCTGTGTGGTCTGCTTTTTCCAGGCTGTTTCATGCCATTTGTGTCCAGTAGCAAGCGATAATCCTGAAAGACAGAATATTGTTTTATATAAAATATTAATAAAATATAAATAGATGATTATGTAACATACAAAGAAACAACACTGTACCATGATAATCAAAGCATCTATCACTAGTACCTACTAACAATTTATGAGTGTTTATATTTACCTGCCACATGAACGCGTCGCTGGTAAGAACCCCCTCTTCCTAAACTAATTCGTTTTCCAGAGGTGAATTTATTTATTATGCTCATAAAGTTTTCAGCCACATTTGTTGTCTCATTTGACAAACGACCTGCTTTCAACGCGATTTTTTCATTGGCTGCATAAATTAGAGCCCACACCTCTGGAGCAGTATTTTTCAGACTTTCAACAAGGTTTTCTTGTTTCTTTTCACTTCCGTTTGCATCCGTTTTATTGACATTGCAATAATAATCCTTGCAGTTTTCATGTACTCCAAATACATGGAGCGGGCCATTTCTCAAATCAGTTGCCATAGCAGCACTCTCACTGCTACACATTATAATTTTCCGTGCCACTTGTGTAACCCTCATCACCTTTGGCTTCAAAATATTTCGCCCATAAAGAGGAAGCTTAGTGTTGGCCAAGATCTAATAAAGAACATACAAATATGAATACAGATTATGATTCACAAATTTTGAGATATCTAAACATATTTGATATATTTATTTACCTTGTAGAGTGCGCTGGTATAGTTTTTTATTACATGATTCTTGCATTCGATTTTTTTTATTTTGTTTCCATATGACACTTTCTCTTTCAAGTTTGAAAATACAGAGGAGTCTCCGTCACCAATAAAACTCAAATAGCGAAGTTGATGTATTTCTTCACTCTTTTGAAAGCCTTCCACAATAATTTGTGATTCCATTGCTGTAGATGGTCCAGTAAAGTTTTTGCAGCAATTATGTGCTTTCATATCCATGTTTCTTGTTTCATAATATTGACATGTATAACAATATTTGTTTCGAACACCAAGAAATAGACATTTCTTAGTTTCTTTACCAATAATGCAGGCCTATTGAAAAGGAACATGTGTTTTAATATTGCACAAACTAAAAAAGTCTTACAGAACCAAATTTGTATTTAGTAAAATACTTACCATACCAGAAGGTGAATCAAAGTTATGGCCATATATGACCGTTTCAACCATCCTCCGTCTACATAAACAGTAATATATGGAACACCGTCTGAAGACACATGACCTTTCTCAATAGCAATTGACTTTTCTTGTTCACCAGCAGTTTTAATTTCCTCTGTCAAATGTTCATGTAATTTTTTTTCAACACGACGAAATTTATTAGCCGACATTGTCGGAATATCCATGAGACTTGTTATGTGAGCTGCTTGAGTGTAGTAGCTGCCAGCCGTCACAGTTGCCCACACAAATTAAATACAACAGAAGATGTTACTTTTACACACTCGGTATTTGAATAAAATTGAATGATATCGAATTTCACAACCATGTAATGAGATCGCAGAATTCGCAGTCGTATTCTAACTAGAATCCGTTAGAATAGGCAGAATATGATATTATTATTACAGATTATAAAGATTATTTGCAGGGGTACGTTCTAAACTCATAACAGTCATAACAGAAAATAAAACAATAAAAATTAAAGTAACATTTTACTTATCTTTATATTCCTTGATCGACGAATAAGAAAAAATATTACATAATTAATAAAAGTAATTTAATTACAAACAATAAATCACGTCTATTAATTTTTTGTAAGTAACTCAATGATTTGTTTGTTTCTGAACAAATGCAATGATTCCGTAAATCAATTTTCTGAACGCACCCACATATTTGACCTATGTCAAGGTCTGCTGCACGCTGCCACAGTCTATAATAAAAGAAACAGTCCGGAAACTAGGACTTTAGTACGTTTGTAGGTACAAACGCTCGAAATAAACAACCGCACCGACCCACTATGAAAAATAAAGGTCTGTTTCTGATTAAAAATCAATAACTTTTTTATTTCTGAATATTATATTTTAAAATTTTGCACAAATATAGAATAGTGTATATGGCTTGTATGGCAAATGGAATGTAATTTATTATGATTAAATTTAAAACCATACATGAAAAAAAAAACAAATTCAAAATTATCAAAAATGTTCAATGTTTCTTTTTTAACAATGAATACTATTATTTTAATGTTTACAAAAACCAAATATCGAAAAAAATAGTACATCAAAATACCAATCAATTTAAATAATAAAAACATATTTAAAAAAATATGTGATTAGAATCGAACACAGATTCATTAATTGTAATGTTTACTAAATGTTACGTTATTTATACTTGATGAACTTCGGGATCTAAAAATAATTCGTTCACTTTCAAAAGATCTAAGGTGTCTTCATCAAGTTCCTTCACATTTTTAGTATACGGTAATCTAATGCCGGTTGTGTAAGGATCTAAAGTATAAAGAAGATTGAAATAGATCTTGTTTGTCACATCCCGTCACATCATGGGCGTTATGTGAAAAATGTTCATTATTTTTCTGTTATACGTTCTTGTAGCAACGAAAACGGCCAAGCCACAAATTTTGGCTGAGGTGTAGAGTTTGTAAAATTAGGGCTTGTAGAGTTTGGGCCTGTAGAGTTAGAAGTTTGGCACATGAGATCTGATGACTTTTTGATAGTCTTGGCAACATTTTACATGAAAATGTTTTTGGTGGGATTTCACTTCTTTTTGTAAGTTCCTCATGTTGACCTCTGACAATATTTTTTACCCGACTGCGCCAGAAGGATGGTTATGTTTTTCGAGATTATGTATGTATGTATAAGTAGATCAGGGCGATATATGCCTCTTAGGCAATTATATTCGACTACTAAAGTCAAAATTTATAAGGTAAACACCTTACAAATAGTCACTCTAGAGAGTATGGTAGTATGGTGATAGCATACGCGATTCCCAATGGCAACTCGGAGTCTGAAGTTGTGCCAGGTTGATGGCAATAGGCTGCTTCCCTATTACATAGGACCTTAACATACCGGCGAAATGTGCGTGTATATAATGTACACCTCTGCCTAATCCTTCGGGGAGTACAGGCGTGATATTATTATTCGTAATAGTAAAATTATTAAAATTATTAGAACCTTAAATATTCTGAAACCTGACGAAAGCCCCATGTACACTTTTATCCCCTAATTTAGGGGGTTGAGGAATGATTTTTTTATTCTAATACAATTTATATATTTAGACATAGACACCTTGCGGCCTAGCCTGGAAGTGAACTCTGGTCTCAGTACGCTGAGTACATAAGTTTAGATAATTCGATCAAGCGTGTGATACAAACTCAAACTCTAAATAAGTTATGTTGATAGCATAATGTTTAACTTATTCAATAGATTGGAAGGAAAATTATGTTAAAAATACTAACAATTTCGTAACAGAGAATGGATATCCACCATGGCAAGGTTTTAAGTTGAAAAAGTGCGAATGAGGCTTATCCTCATTCGCACTTTTTACACTCTTTAAACCCTTCGGGGAATACAGGCGTGATGGTATGTTCTGTTATGACTCTTCTTTAGATGTTTTGTCTTTAACTTTTGGCGCAACAGCTGAGCGATTACTTTAAGCTCATTAATTTTGTGGATTTTATGGGTTCTTTTATGGGTTCGCGATCGTTTATATACTCTAACCGAAATGCACAGACACGACTTTTTTACGATTTTATAATAGTATAGATAGATACAGGTACACTGATTCATTTACTATAAATGTAACTTTGTAATCCTATACATTTAAATAGGATTACAAAGTTATTTATGCAGTTAGTGTATCTAGAAAACTAGAACGAAATTCTAAAATATTTAAGTTTTCCCTTAATTTATACACTAAACACTAATTGTATTCTAAATTTGAAGCTTCTATGTCTGCTAGAAGTGCCTTAGAGTTTTGATGATCGGTCAGTCAGTGAGTGAGTGACAAAATTACGAAACTTTGACTAGTTATAATTTTTAAACAACTGATTCAAATTGACTGTAATTTGAAATATGCTGTATTTATACAATGCCTGCTTGGTTACTGAAAATTCAGGCTTAAAGTTTTATCAACAACGAAGTTATAGGGGGTCGAAAACCCTGGGGCCTGAATTGCTTCGAGAAAAGTATGGTACGGCCGTGCCACTTTTTTGCTCGTATTGGCGGGGGCACTGCCGTGCCCCCAGATAATAACAAAAAAAATATTCTAAAATTAAACTTATTATTATATTAAGTCTAAGTAACAAGGATAATAATATTGTTGACAATTTCCTGCTTACTCTATTTTGAAACTAGACGCAGTAATAAAAAAATAGAATCATATTTGAAATAGTCGATATTTGTTACAATTGTTGGTGCGCTGCGTATAGCAAACATTGGCCTGACAAGCTATTTTGAACATTTTTTGAAGGCAGACTGCGGCATTTCGACGTCCTAACGATGGCTATGATTGGACGATACTAATTTTAAATTTTTTTTTTTATTAAATTTATTATTTTTCGGGCCATTTTTGAAGCGCACATCGGAAATCTAGTACTATTATTGATCGAAGGTGGTAACAGTAACAATTGTTGTGAATAGTAATGTAATGAGGATGATGCAGCTTGATGTGTAGATGCAGAGATTAAAGAGTAGGTAAGTATTAGAATTTTGAAATTACTGCCATTTCCTTTGCCATGCCTGAGATTAACAGACGCCATTAGATTACCTATTTATATTGTATTTGTAAGCTAGTTATTTCAATTCGATAGATTGATCAGTACAGAACAAAAAAGATTCAATAAAAAAAACAATATCAAAAACATTAAGAGTTACAACCCTACTGCTTCAATGTAGCGTCTTGTATTTATTTCTTCAACTAGGCTTAGTTTCGCTACTGTTCCCTCTATGTATACTGTGACGCTGCACTGAACCACACGCGGCGAGTACCTACACGACATTGTATAAACAAACTAAAAATAATGTTTGTCTGTCTGAAACCACAAAATGCGTAAAAGGTATTCTAGGTGTTTTATAAGTACTTCGATTTTGCAAATATTTGCAAACTTAATTTTGCTACTACTTCGGTGGGTTAATTATTAATATTATAATAATAATAATACAATAATTGATAATAATATAATCATATAATAACCTATTTGAGACGTATGTAAGTAATAAGTACCTATTGTGACGAGATTTCAGCGCCTAAAATCCAACTCACGGGCCACCTTGCTGTTACTAATATTATCGCTGAAAGATAGTATACCTACCTTTTATTTTACGGATTTTGAATCATTACTACTTGTGGGTATATTAATATTAATTTATTCAAAACACGTAGTATACCTACCTATATGAAATTATATTAAATTGGAATCAAATACATACCTACTAGAGATATTGAATTTCAATCGCAAAATAACACGCGAGAAAATCCGCGTGACAATACTATAGCATACAAGCAAGCTTGAAAATTGTATTTTGTTACATTTCAATCGAGCGAACGAAGAAGTAAGAACGGCAACGTTTTCTTCTGCGGTAGGTCATGGTTGCGAAGAACGGCAACGTAGCAAAAATCATATAGGTATACAATTTACGAATAAAGTTCATAAAAAATTGTTTACATGTTATAATATGTTATTATAATGTTTTTTTCGTTGAAACCTGTTTGTGAAAGGTAGGAAAGGAAATAAAAATCAATTATAATACGTATTATATTGATTTAACAAAATAATAGTAACGCCAGCACGCCATCTAGCATTTAATCTCTAAACTATCGCAATCATGGCGCTCAAAGACTACAATATAGTACAGATGACGCTTTTTTGGCGCTAGTTTGCTTATCTAAACTCACGCACACATGTAAGAAAGTTGTAAATTTTGCCTGAATTTCTCGACTGTTTTTCTCAGTAAATAAATGTAGTTATTTTCTAAAAATATTTATTGCGGACACAATTAATTGTAGAAAAGGGATAAAATGATTCGGTTTGAACAAAGAGTGTCTATGTTTAGCGAAAAGACTGATCGAAAAATGTATGGACGGCCTGTCGGAGCTTCCACCTTAATATAAACACATTTGAGACCGAAAGTGTTTTTAAAAGCGTAGGTACCATTCTGAGAACGTTAAATTCTACTGACTTCAGAGCTGTTGACATAAGTAATTCTAAGAAAAATATATAAGTATTATTAAATATGAAAATCTCGCAACAAGCTTTTATATCATATAAATTTTGTAATGTAGGTAGGTATAAGTAATTGATTTTTGATTTAATTTAGTTTATTTTATTATTTTTAGATCGATTAAATGAGAGCTTGTTTGTAAAAATATTTTTTTCGATAGTAGGTTATCATTATTTTATTATATCTGTATAATTCACGTAAAACATTCACGACGATTACCCGTTCTCCGCACTTGAATTAGTTGAATTTGTCAATTAGCGTTTCACCGAGGCTTCGCTCGCTCCATTTTGAACCCCCGTTACACCCTTTAAGGATTCAAAATTCGTGTTAGCGAATGCCTATAGGTATCATAATATTTCCCCTGTGCCAAATTTCCAAATTTCAGCCCAATCCGGTCAGTGGTTTGAGGTATGTCTTGATAGATAGTCACGGTTTCTTTTGATTGCACAGAAGATGAATATAATGTCAGATTGCTTATGCTTACTTGTAAATCCTTTGTTGACCCACTGTGAAGTATGTTACACGGATATATTGTACACAGTATACATACTGCAATGCACAAAGATCAAAGTCCGGTATCTTCGTAACCTTTTAATAAACGCGAAGGTATCCGTACAAGGAAACCTGGAGTGCAAATGATATCGCAACTGCTTATTAGTCTACTAATCATGGCTGTAACAAGCAAATGCCTTTGCAAGACACCTAATTAGATAAAATAAAACACTCCGGTAGTAGGATTTCTTCGGCACAATGTATATTTTGGTCAACATTATAAAATTCGTCTGCTTCAACGCTGAACTCAACAAACAATTTTACTCACGGACAACCATGACACAGATCTTCGAAGACATTTTTTTCTTTTACAATGGGTTTTATAATTTTGCTCTATTTGTTCTCCGTGTTTTATCGGTCCATTCCAAATTTGCGCGAATTTATATATTATCTGATAACATCAAAGTGAAACCCAAAGATTTCAAAACAATTTTTGTAGAGGAATTGCCTAATAATCTGTTTAAATGTTCGAGCAAAGTTTTTCAAAACAAATTCAATTACAATAAGAATATTGGACGGTTGACAAGAGAAAGTTGATTGGAGGACATCGGTGTGTTTTGGTCCAAGTTGGTAGTAGGAAACAGGTAGACTTGGTTTAATTTCTAAGCCCACATTGGACCTTCATCAATGTAAAGTAATTTGTGTTGTCATCTTATAATCATGTGGGTAAGTACTCCCACTCCAGACGTCATGAGCGACGGCCTTGAAGCTAGCGAGACGGATTTTCAAAAGGCAAATCGAGATAATCATTCTAAATTATAAAGTTACTGGAATTCAGAAAAAAATACTTTTTAGGAAACGTACTCCTCTCTAATAGAGAGGAGTCAGGATCTCTGTTTCTCAGTCAGATCTCAGTTTAGTGTGCCTAAGAGATCCTGGAGATCCTGGGTTCGAATCCTAAGTCAAGTAAAGTATTATTGGGTATTTCTATAAAATTCTAAGTAACAGCCCCGAATTTGAATTTTGCCTATTGAAATCTGAAATACCGATGAACTATGTGGATTTACATCACCTCCCTACGGGGAATACAACCATGGTATGTTATATTTTACAAAAGTGATGTTAGATAATTATGAAATTGTTTTGTGGAACTAGTACATTTAAAATGAGATCCTTATAAAAAAAGGGAATCGAACATTAGACCAAATCCAGCTGAAACGGGTAAAGGCGAAAATGGTGTGCAACATTTCAAATATTCTTCGTGTATGATTTCAATATTACTATTATGTGAAATAAACCTAAGGAATATCTGGAAATTAGGAATTTCTTTGAGACGAAACTGAGGTATTGGTCGGCTATTGGTGTGAATATCGCGTTGTGTGTGACATTATCTCATGATCGGCTTCTTACTAATTGTCCATCGAGAGCCATTCAAACAATCGCCACCATTGTTCCAAATGCCAAGGAGCGACACGACAATAGTGCAAACGTGTTTCGCGAGGTAAAAGTGCCAACAAACAATGGAATCGATGCCTATTTGATTCCGTGCTTTCCCTTTTGTCGAATTGTGTGCTTGAGCGAATTTTCATAATACCGCTGTTCCGGTAAAGTACACAACTAGGTAGGTACTTACTACAATTATAATAAGGCAGACACCAGAAATAAAAGTCGGTTTATCTTATAAAACTTATTGTCTATGTGACTAAATATAGACATTATAAGACAATAAGTTTGAACAGACGATGATACAGACAGTTAATTGTCTTTTGAACCCTCAGCTATGAACGACATGAAAGACCAATTTTAGGATCGTGAGAATCAGTGTTATAAAAGTCAATGCATATGAATACAAAGATTTAAAATCCACAAGTAAAGAGAACATTAAAATACAGCAAGTGTTGGCCATTATAGGCAAAATTACTTACCATTCCATTTTGGTACCATGCACAACAAGTTGTTGAGGTAACTTAATATCATCTATTTTCGACACCACTAACATAACATTAGGTACTGAGATATGAGTATGCTTCGGGATTTAATTTACTTGTTTATTACAATTGCGAAAACATACTTAGTAGTAAAAAATATACTTATTTTTAAGTACATTATGTTTTAAATACAGTTCCCCGAAAGATTCGGTAAAAGTATACCTACTAATGCTTACCCACAGTTCGTCAGTACGTTTAGGTCCCATGTACCAGGGGGAATAGTGTGATCTCCCAACTTTATGGACACTATACCTACAGCTAGCTAGCTTAGATGTCAGTATTGTCAAAGTTGTACTGGAATAAGTAAGTAGCCTATGATAATAAGAGCATTGATGATCGCAGCATGAGATCATCGTACGTATGTTGCTGCTGGAGTCCACTAGCTCTGTGATGACATCACATATACCTAGTGAAAGTTCTGGGCAATACAATAACATTGGTTGAAAAAAAAAACATCTTAATATCTACTTATGCCAATCAAAACATTACGAAACAAAATCTTCATTCATAAATATTGTGGGTCATTTGTAAAGACGTTCTTATTAACATGGAGTGTTGCCAAAACACCAACTTTTGCGATAACTACGTCAAACTTCTAATAATAAAGCAACAGTACCATGGTATTATGATTTTATAATTTTTTGATATTCTCAAATAGGTACCTACTGTTGATCAGCTCTTGTCTGTAGGTCATACAAATATTAAATCAGTGATTCCGCCATAAGTAAGTGTTTAAAGCTTTTTTCATCTTGTTAATGTTTTGACTCAAAATTAACGCCAATGGATCGATCCTTTTCCATCGAAAACAGTCCGTGTTTTTTTTATTGGATGGAATAAAAACAATTGGACGGAACCAAACTAGCACACTCCTGTGCTAGGTGTTTACGCCATCTTGTAAATAACTGTTAGCACCATTGCATTGTGACACACAAGATTAAAATGTGTTGGCAGATTTTCAATCAGCCGTTTAGAAAGAAAAGCTATTGGCTATCCGACTGGTTATTAATCTTAATGCCCTATGCATTAAAATGTTGCATTTTATCTGAGAGACTAGGCTTTTTTTTTAAACCAGCTATTTGCATACATTACATCTGTTTTAATTGTTCAATTCCGAAATCCATGCCATTAAATTTTAACGACATCATCATCAAGTCATCATCGTAAAGTCAGTTTAATAACTGACAGGCAGGCTGATTCAAGCCTTGACATCTTTATACATATAATTATACTCTCAACTAATTTAAAATTTATCTACAATAATTACCGTATCTTGTAGTGACGCCTGGCGCTATCTTAATTATTCATCCTATTTCGTTTACTATGTCTTATGGCCAGAACGTAATCACTACTGGACACTTAATCTATGGTTTTAACGCTCCCAGCTGCAGTTAGATAGTCGTTACCCAGCCAGTCCGATAATTACCAGCGCCCTAAATATTCTACGTGACTAATTTGTACCGTTTTGTGTAAATATTGTGTTTTGGGTTTTTTAACTTTACCTGTTAGTTGCGAATGTATTGTCAATTTTCCTTCTTTTATGATGATTTTAAAGTGAAATCGTCCCTGACATTAATTTATTCTTAAAATCTATTATTTGTTCAGTAAATTAACTTGCAATATTCCTAGACTTGAAATACTTCTTTATATAATCTATATATAATAAATCCAACTTGCACTTGCATCATCGTTTACGAAAATGTGATAAAAACAAAGGGTCTATCACTCAGGCATAGTAGATCCATCCAGTAACAGAGATTTTCATTACAGGATTAATAGTTCCAATAATTACAAGTAAAATAGTTATTTGTTATACAAGAGTGCAAAGTTGATTTTTAACCGCGTGCTCAATTTTGATGACCGAGTAAGCGAAGGATTCTAAAATTGAATCACGAGCGGAGCGAGTGATTCAAAAATTAGAATCCTGAGCGTTAGCGAGGGAAATTAAAAGAGCACAAGGTGAAAAATCTTTGCACTCGAGTGCAACACGTAACTTTTCATCCCACCTCAGCGAGGAAATGACTAAAAAAAACATTTACAACCACAAGATACTTTTATTTCATTTTAGGTATTAAATACTATAATATGATAGGTAAGTTTTACAGAATACCTATTCTTTAAATTATAACAAATAATACTAGGTATAATTAAGAGAAATTGAAAGTAACGTTGCTACAATTACTTGAGTGTAATATTTTTGTTAGGTATTGTAATGTTGGTGTTAGTGACTTAAAAAAGTACACCAAGAAAGTTCCGGTAGGCTTGTTGAAAAAATATCGATACATCGATATATCGATTTTTTTTAATGTATCGATATTTTTGAGCGATATTTAATATTTCGATATAAAATTCAAAGTATCGAAAAGGTATAAAAATCTATTTTTTACAGACACACTTTTTAAACATTTATAAGTTTTAAGATTATAAAATCCCAAAAAGGAATACTTTTTTTTTACTAACATCTTTTTAACAAATTATATTTAATGTATTTTTTGTTTTTGGTCGACTTGATTTGTTGTTTTATAATTTGGTTTTTAAGATATATCGCCCATATATAGATATTTTTAAATAAAAATATCAGTATCGATACTGATATTTTCAAAAAATATCGATTCGACATATATCGATACTTTGTTGCGTTTAGACTCGAAACCTAGGGAAGGTTCCAAGTCTGAGTTTTTAACAAATTAAAAAAAAGTTGTATGATAAATTCGGCGCCAGGGGGGTAAAAGCACGATGTTCTTAATTCAATTTACTTTGTCTCTCTAGAGGATAAAAACGACTTTTGCACTCAGATATCGAAGAGTAAAAATAGTCTTTCCGAGATGGTGGGATGAAAAAGTCTTTATAATATTAGGCTAGATGTAGGCGATCGACGGGGAAAATGATGAAAAAACACCACAATAGAAAATAAATTCTCCTTGGTGTAACAACACTTATCGACGTTAAATTTTTATGCGTGCGGTCAAGAAACCGGCTCCCCCTATCGATCTAATGCTATATTAATGAATGCGGTTCGGCTACTGTGTGACTGCGTCCTAATGCTCATAATCTTGCTACCGATAGGCCCTTTGCGGTTTTATACTAACCAAAAGATAAATCGATAATTTCTACCGTATATTTATAACAACTTTACACTGTAGCTATGATCACACTACGTCTACAGTCATTAGTGCAGTAGTTAATTTAATCGTCTTCGGAGACATTTCTGTCATCGAACTGGAGTTTAGTGCATTTTTATGCATGTTCCTATTCATACAGCTAATGCGTACATAAAAAGTTGGGGTAGTATTCACGTTTTTAGGCAGTAACTTGAGGCAGTCAACATTCACACCGATTTTTTTAAGGAATTTAGGTAATCCTTACTAATATTATAAATGCGAAATTAACTCTGTCTGTCTGTCTATCTGTCGCGCTTTCACGCCAAAACTACTGAACCAATTTAATTGAAATTTGGTACAGAAATAGTCTAAGTGCCTGAGAAAGGACAGGCTACTTTTATTGCAAAAAAAGGGCTGTAAGGGGTTGAATTAGGAGATAAAAGTTATCGGGGTCGCGGAATAATGTCCACACGTACCCGTGACCCCGGCCGAACGGTGATGAGGCGAACACCCGTCTGGTTTTAGTGGGTATACGTCCTTCTCAGGACGGAGTCCCACACACCGCGCCGCCTTCCCTGGGCGGCGTGACGGTGCATAAAGCATTTCCAGACGAAGAAAGGGAGATAAAAGTTATAAGACCACGCGGGCGAAGCCACTGGCGGAAAGCTAGCGAGTTATATTTCTCAATTTTCTGAACTGAAAAGCAAGCAAACCAACTGTATTTTAAGACCACATAATTAATTAAACAACACAACAGTACACACTTTAAGCACTGAATAACAAACATTTATGTATTCACATCTCCAAACATTGATACATCTAATAAATTCCCGTCATCCTACAGATTATAAGTGTGTAAGGCGTTTGGAATGTTTAGATGTTTGTTAATCTTTCACGTATAGCGTAAATGGCGGCTGGATGGATTTGGCTGAAATTCGGAATAGAGATAGGTTTCACCCTGCTCTAACACTTTTTATCCCAACCACAGGATCCCACGGAAACAATTACTCAACAGCCGAATTTTAAGTAGGTGGAGTCGCGGGCATGTTATAGTAGGTTATATTTATAACATTCAATTGATACCTATGCTCCCGAGTCATAAAATACCTGTACCTACCGTTCCGAGAAACAATTTCTCCTAATGACAAATGCTCTTAAACAAACTTGCTCGCTTTATCACTAATGTCACAAACAACGCTAACTAGGAACGCTTTCATTAAGTGTGCTTGCATAATACTTGTCTCACTGCTTCTGTAGGTTGCTCTTGCTACTGATTCGTATTAGCGTAGCGGCCTATATGGCAACTGGCAACGTTTGCGGCGACATTTGTGAAAAATCACTACGGAATTTATGAAATAATATTTAAAGTGACAATTATGGTTTCAGGGATATTTATCTAATATTATTTATATTGTTTGTGCGAGTGTATTTTGTTCAGTGCAAGTTTTTCTTCCTTGTTTGCACTTATTTTAGGAACTGACTGAATGGTTTCATTGTATTGACTTAAAAGTTTCTACACGAGATAATTTTTTTTAAAGTAATTTAAATTCAGTCTTTTAGTCACTGTTAATTAGGTGTTTCGTAACTATCGATATTATTTAGGTATTCTAGAAATAATGTAAAATTTAGTATTATTATTTTATATTCGTTTGAGTAACATTAATTGTAAAGCGCAGTGCAAAAGATCCATCAGAAATGATGTGTAAAACAAATGTACTTAAGTACCTTAAGTGTGGGTTTACAGGATTATAATACTTCTGTAATATTTAATCATTAAAAACGTCATAACTTGTAAAAGCTTTTACAGGTTGGTAAAAATTCTGGTGAATCTGCACTCTAACCTTTTAAAGTTGCCTAATCATATCCTACACTTAAGTAACTAGTTTTATTAAGAACTTAGCTTTTACCACCACTAGCCACTTGTTTACTTACTGTTCAAAATAACCTTAAATATTTATTACGGAATAAGTTTAATAGGTATAGGTATTATTCTTAAAAAAAATAGATATCTTTTAGACTTACCAGACTTTAGACTCAAAGGTGCTTTTATATCACTGTGATTTTACGACGCCTGCCCGGAACACAGTGAGGAAGGAAGCACGGTTCAACTGCAGAATACTTAATAAGTACATAATAATTGAATTACTTATAAACAGATACAGCACCTACTATACTAAGCACGTATAACAACGATTATTTTATACATACAGACACTTCCTTAATTCGCTATTATTTTATTACTTATCCTCTTTGTACAGACAATAAATAATTTACATATCATTAGATCATGCGATGACAAAATTAAGTGAAAGTGGCCTCCCACTCGCAGTAGGTAATAGCACAAAATATTTAAAATTAAAATAAGCACCAAACATTAATTAGTGTCGCAGTGCACTCATTATGTTTGCAGAAAGAATAGAAAGTAAAGGCTCGTACACACAGCATTGTCCCGCGCTCGAGGGACGCCATCACCGCCGCCCCGCGCCGATGCTAATGCGGAAGCTGCGTCGGCGACGTGCCGTCCTGCCCGCCGGCGGAATTGCTAATCGCCTCATTCATCATTACAGACGAAAGTGAAAACTGCTACTGTTTAAATAATACAATTGTGATTGTGAATGCGCCTTTATTTTTTTACTACCTCGTGATTTCGGTACAATACGACTACGTATCGATTTTTTGTTCACGTTTTTTAAATGGTTTCAATTATTTAATTTGGGTAATTAGTAGGTAATTTTGAGTTATGTTAGTATTGCGAAATAGATTGGAATTTCATTACTTCATAGACAAACAGAAATAGACTTAAATAAATGGAACAAAGAATAGATTAGATTTAGATACATGATATTAATATAACATAATGGTAGGTACATTTTTCTAAATATAATAGATTGACAATGTAACGACATCATCATCGATTGTAATATTAAATTGTGACATAACATAAGCATTGTGTGGCAACACTGGCGACATGGACGAGTAAAAGTGAGCGCCATTGTATCGGATGTGCGGTAACAGCGCCGCCTCCTATGGATCCAGCATACCAGCCATAATGCAGTCTACTTGACGTGACTGAGATTTTAATGTCGACGATGCTTAATAAACGATGCACTTAAAAAAATCGTTAAAAATATAGTGATTTTGAGGTACGATTATCCTTATCCTTTTTTTTTACTTTTCCAGATTCCGAAATTCCTTGTCATGTCAATAAGTCATGTTTGCTTGTTTTTTACAAAGATGGTGACGATATTTTTTAAGAAGGTTTTGAAGAATATCAATAATATCCTCTTTCGGGTCATTATTTCTCCGAAGAACATTAGGTATTTCCACTGTTAACAATAAAGTCCTATTACGTAATTATCAATCAAAGTGCCCCACTGGGATGAGTTTTTTTAGTAACGATTGAGGGATTATCTAGGAAGGAAGGCACAATTTGTGAACCCATACCAAGCCGTGGCGGGTCGCTAGTGTAATGTATATGTATATAGTAAACTTGGGTCTGAGTAAAGGAGGTTCTTTATGCATAACATAATATAGGTACTACCACAACTTCTCTGTTAGTAGGTACCTAATAAGTCACTATCACGGCCACAAACACATTCTTTTTTAAAGAAATTACAGTAAGAACAAGTTGTTGAACCTTAATGATAATGTAAATGAGTATTTATTTTATTTACCTAATGCTTACAATCATTGGTAAGTATCATTATTATTTATTTTTAACAATAACGTAATATTTAGAAGTGTTTTAAATATATCGAATGCTATGTATTGTATTTTTTTCTTAATATATACCAACCTACGTAATACCGCTTACTCAAATCTCAAAAACTATAAAGCCTACAACAGTGCAAACGCACAATTTAAGAGTTAGGCATCCGCTGGATTGTGATAAGAAAACGAGATCTATGCGAGTAGCGCCGAAGGACACAGCTAGCGACTAATAAAAGTATATTATTATAATATTACTTATTTATTATAAATGTGAAAGTTTGTGAAGATGTAGGTTACTCCATCACGCTGCAACAGCTGTACCGATTTATTAAAATTTGTAATAACGATGGCTTATACCCTGGATTTATCACGATCAGGAATTACTACAAAATCCGAATTTTACGTGAAAGTTGGTAAATTAATAATGCTTTGTAAAGTCTAGGAATCTATCGTTCGTTTATAACATTGTAACAGTGTTACAATGTAACAGTGTTACAATGTTATAAACGAACACATTTGATTGGATTTGATGACCAAACTAGGTGTATACTACTTATGTACCTACGTCAATTAGTAAAGGGAATTCTAACCCAGTAATATTCGTTCGAATTCATTATCAATCAAAAATAATTAAGTTACCTAGTTAAATACTTACTAACAAGAACGCTAATATCCATATGACTAATACTTATTTTGTATTAATATCGTACCTATAGCCTAATGAGGGTAATTATTTCCATAAGTAGGTTCCCCAATTTCTATTCTAACTATAAGTACATGAATCATACACAAATTTTCCGTGTTGAACAACGTAGATTTTAATCTCACAGAATAATTAAGATTATAGACAAGCGTGAAACGAAACAGTTATTCTTACAATTCATAGTTTTGTATAATGATCACCATTCACGAGTTCATTAAGATCGCACTGACATTATTCTCGAAAGTGAAAAGATAGTAATGTACTTATTATTTTTTTATAATTACTTTTTTTATTTAATCTCTTAAATCTTATATTATCATAAAATTGCGGCTAAGAATTTAACAATAAAATTTCGGTTGCTTAATTTTTTCCTTTTTATTGCAGTTTTCCTGTTGTTAACATTGTTTGCGTTTATAGTAATTTTTAATAACATCGTAATACAGTGGTTTCTTTTTTCGTGACCGTGAGGACCCTTGGCTATATAAATACGTTGATCAAGCAAGTTCAGGTTTATTCCATATAATATGTAGGCGAGTGTACATTGTATACAATACATTTTACATATACCTAGTCTCCTTAGTACCTTTGAGAACACATTAGCCCGGGCGACGGTCTCGGTTGTCATACGAATTTCACAACCAAAACTCGTCATATATTTAGAGGTTCATCAAATCTACTCGGTAATTGCTTACAAGGTTAAGAACCCGTTTCACCACCTCTGGATAGCCACTAACCTAACCGCCGGATAAATTAAAAATATCGGGAACTTTCCAGTAAGCTGTGAAATTTTAGCTTTTAATCTTTCAAGAATAAAATCTACATAAACTGGATAGTTGATAGTAGCAATAAATTAAAAAAATCATTTGAAACGCTTCAACGAGTCTATGATTAATAGCATTGTCTTAATATTGATTATCTTAGTTAGTTAGGAAGGTACTTCAGTCACCCCTTTTTTTGTGCGGAAAATCCTCATGGATGGTTGCCACCTGGGGAGGCGGCAAGGAACAATAACCGCACTTACCATTTGTGCCATGGCCATGGGATCAGGAACCTTCACCACGACCATGATGGGACTTGACCCACCCCTGGAACATCCTTACCTTGGCTTTGGTGTTTTTTGGGTTTTTCTGTCACCTCTTTAGCATAGTCACGTGGAACGTTATAGATCATAAAAGCTGACGAAAACTGTTGCCATCTTTATTGCGTCAACGTGATAGGTGACAGAGGTAATAAACTGTGTTATACTTTACACGTATCGTGTGAGGGCAACATTTGTATTTCTGGAATTATAAATCCTAGAAGAACAATTTAATGTGTGTCATTGTGTCAGTGAGCCAAAAACCAGAATACACATTTTTAATTGTTTGTACCCATTCCGGAAGCATTGGGGTCCAGTCCAACTTGGTAATTTTACGAAGGAACTAGCATCAATTTAATCTCGGATCGTAACCCAGCGAGAACGAAGTGCAGTTATCCTAAAATTTTACCGAATGTCAAACTTTTGGGACTCTAACTACCCCTAACTGTACTGTCATGGGCTATTAGGCAATCATAAGAGATCACCGAGATCCAGATAAATGGAAAATGGGATCCATCCAGACTGTGCTCCAAGCTAGTACTTGTGTTCTAGGACAAATAAAAAACTCACATTTCTTCTTAAAATTCGATCACAATCCAGACGTGATTTTATATAGTTAGTATTTGTAGCAAGTCCTTAACGGGGCGAGGTGGCGCCAGCTGGCATTCTTGTCTCGGCCAGGAGCAACTTTCATGAATAGTTAACTGACTAGTTTTAGTTCTAGCATAGGATGGCGCTTTGCAAAGTAAACACTGTTCGATACAACGTCGCGTTTTAAATAAACATGCAGCACTTTACGTATCTGTTTGGAATGTAGATAAACAATGTTTGATTCATATACGATCGTCTTCTCTATACGAATACATCAGCCTCCTGTGCCGTGCGAAACGGCCTAATTCTGTATCGAGTCAAGCAAAAAAATTCATACTTTTAAAAGCTTAGATACACAATACCATCCTTTCGACCATATTGTCAAATAATTCAGAAAGCAATGACCATAAATCATGGACACTATAATTAAAAAGAAAATAACAGTAAACAAGCTATATACTTAGTTGGTGTATGAAGATAGGTAGGTTAGAATAGAACATTCTGATCCGTTTTATACGCTTGCTAATCTACCGTAGGAATACATATTACAGGCTCAAAAGAGACTTCACCTTCCGGTTAAATAGCAAAATTAACCAACAGTCATTAGGTAATAAATTATGTGTGCCCTGCAGGGTCCATAATGTACAATATTGTGATATTTTAACATCGAACATGATTACTTATAGAGTAGATAAAAATATTGAGTATCAAGTATGTGTTCAGTTCACTGTCTTGTACAACGGAAAGTAATTCTTGTTATACGCGGACTATCGGATATGTTTAATCAATTTTTTACATTCGGTACCTAATTATTATCTAGATAGCTATCTGTCTGTTGGGTCTCCTCTCTTTTGGATACAAAAGAAACGACGTGGATAATACCTTAGCGTAGATATTAATCTTTCTCTCAAAATATTTAACAATAGGTATTTACCACTCTTGTTTTTAGTTATTCTATAGTGATAAAAAATTTATACGGCTTATATCATTCTATAAAAGGTTTACACCCTCTTGGCGAAATAAAGTGTTACTACGTTATATTTTTATGACCCCATGTCTACTGAATCATAATACTAGTATGTAAGTAATATGGCTTGTAAACTTTGGTACTTACTTTAAAACAAAACATTGTTTCAATTCGCAAGCCATTGGCGAATCGAGAACATACCTAAAGACATTTTCGGTAAGTAAGTAGACATTTGATCTACATTTTATTGATGTTGTTAGGAAAATTATCGCAAACACTGACTAAGGATTCCACGCTGATAATGGAACAAAACAACACATCGATCACCCCAACTCTAAATGTTTGGGTCAAGTGATAAGTGATAAAGGTACACATGTCAAAACGCACATTATTGTCGTCGCCACTGAGGTTGGCATCCATATCTAAAATGGCGTAAACACTGCTAAAATCATAGAAATGTACAAGAAACTGGGGGCTGATTCAGCTGATCTTACCGAGTGCAATGAGTTTCCCTTGTTCCTACATCTCATTAGCATGCATCACCGCATTCATCAATACAATACATGTTCAGTTTTGCAGCTACGTTTATTTTTCTTGATTTATTCAATAACCGTAGTTTTTATCGTGTAACCTTTTGATCTCATAAAGTATTATCATTCAATTACCTAATTATTTTCTGACTATTAAAACGTCAATCAAGTCGCCACCCATACTGCTCCTCTCCGCGTGACGTGTACGGACGAATCAATCGGTTCAACAGTAAAATATTAGAATTAGAAACAAAATAAGAACAATATACATCCTCACTGATAAATAGGGTAAACACTAGTGTCTACAGGTGTTTGCCTAACGGAAGGAACTGTTTACTCAATGTGGACATAACAAATTGTTATTGCAAATAACCTGTTGCTGTTTTAAAATCTAGGAGAGGAGACTAGTTTTCTGAGGTCATTTCTGTTGAGTAAAAATAATCTGTGGTGCAGAGAAGTCAGTGCGTTCGGTTTCACCGAAATATTAACTTTGTTTGTGGATGTTTTCTTCCGATGGTACCTACGTGCTTTGATTGCTTACAACGGAACGTGATACAAAATGTATTCCACTGTAAACAAACGTGAGTAATTGTGCAGATATTTATTAGCATAATCTTACTTTACATGTAACTCATTCCCTTCTTGTTCTGTATTTGGAATCGTATCTAAGCAAGTGTTTCAATTATGTAGCTCAGCGTAAGCTCGTTTTACCATAAATTAAATTCGCCCCTTATAATATACATCAAGTTACGCATGGCTAGTCTAAAGTTATTGATGAAACTAATCAGATTTTGATGCAGTCTAAATTATGACGTCATAAAAATGCTCCAGGTGGAAGACATCCTCAGAAACGCATAAACAGCCGGTGCGACCACTATTCGCGTATTTGGTTTTATCGACAGAAATTTGCACACAATGTTTAGAAACAAACGGCATCGATGTTTTGCTTTCCCGGCTCATGCCGAGTCATGCCTGAGAATGATTGTACTGTTATTACTTTCTTGAATTATTCAATTATTTTTTATTCTATAGGAATGTTGGCAGTCAATACATTGTTTGGCAAACATTTAGATTTTAACCAATAAAGCCTGCACACAGATTTCTGTTGCGTTTCTTAGGTATTTAACAATGTCTTAGTAGTTAGTTTGTGTAAGTAAAGTTAGGTGTAATTATATCTACCATTTATGCTTAAAAAGACAGTCTTTGTTCCTGAAACAATTGAGAGACCATAATAAATGAGTACATATAGAACGGAACATGGGCGGATTCTCAGGAGTCGGTCGCCCGAGACGTCCAGTGTTTACCGTCCATACAAACCAATATTGACATTCTCTTTGTCTACTAACTGACGGCTAATCTCTTTGTATGGGATATTCTTTTGTGTAATCCATATCAACGCGTTCCTCGGGCTTTAACTTAGGTACTGCGCATATCCATAAAATTACATTTCTTATACCTTATATAATTATATATTACAGGCGACATCAAACAGCCAAAAATTTAAGAAGGGCCATATTAGAATAGATAGGTAGCTTGTATACCTATATTTGCCATGACAATGATCTTATTGAGTACAACAATAATAAAGGGCCTAAAAGCTCATAAAGGGACTACTTTAGGCCACAGGCATAGTACAAAGTGTACTATAGGTGCCTACATCAGAACTTTTGAAGGTGGGCTTGGCCGGTCCACTTTCATGCAGTTTGTGTGCCGAGCGAGGCTGGTGGCGCCGCCGCCGCCGGCGCAAACGCACGTGCATTGCGGCCGGCACGGCGACACTCTGAGCGAATCGTACATCATAGATATTGCTAGAAAGCTTTCCAGACGAATCATGTCTCCGATACGAAACGGAAACAGCTAGCCTATTCATTTCTCTATTCCCTATGAAGTTAAGGTGTAGGTAATTAACAAAACTCAATTAATTAATATAAAAGCTACTACCTATATTTTAAAATGAAGCCTAGCACAAAGTCTGCGTTAAATGTCAAGTTACTGTTAGGTATCTGTAATAAAACAAATTTTATCTTCAATTCGGAAGTTCTCTGGCGATAAAATAACAAACACCCACACACACACATGGATAAATGGACACTTTAATTATTTTCTCCGTTAATTACGTAAATATAATAAAATTGTAAAAGCTTTCTTGTGAGTTGAGGATTGGATTTGCTAAGAAACTCCGGTGAAGTTATCGCCACATCGCAGATGCATAAAGCATGGGGTCCGCTTAGAGTTAAAGATTTTGTTCAAAACCTTCTTGTTTTGTTAAATTTTTTAGCCCCTACCTAGGTAATTCTGAAAAATTTAAGATTTCCTGTTTGAAAAAAAATATTATGGTACCTTTGAAGTTGCTTTGAAGGCTACCTTACTTTCACTATGAAATGCATTCGTGTGGCTTGAAACACGTTTTAGCAATGTAGGCACATTTTGAGAAGGTATTCTCAAACTATGCCTACATTGCTAAAACGTGTAACGATAATAACCTAAGTTGATTTATTGGTTATAATTTTTTCCCAATACATAGAAGACAATGATTTAACCGATTTCCTCGTTGCAGGGCTGCGGCTGGCAGGTTCGAGCGCCCGTTATAATGTGACCGGCGCACGACGACGCGCGTCTCTCCTCAAGGTAAGCCTCCTCTCTCCTGTATGTGGTGTACACCTCCACTGTTTACAACCTCACTCACTGGCAACGTTACTAGCACAGAAGCTAAATGTCACGTCATTGTATCACATTCTCACATAAGTATACCTGCCTGAAGATTTAGGTACCGTCGTCAAAGTTAATATCAGACTTTTAACTCTCTCTCTTTCTGTACTGAATTATAGTGACTAGATTGGACTAAGTTTAAAGGGTCCACTCAAGTCCGATATATAAGTAAACCGTGGTGGTAGTACATATAGTTTTTTGTTCGGCCTTTGTCGTCCCACTGCAGGGCACAGGCCTTACCCCTTCTTTCTTTAGTTTAAAGCTTTCTGTGACTAGTTCAGCTTGTTCGTTTTAAAGTTCCATAACGTTATTTCAATGGGATTCATGTATTTCTTAATGCCATATTAACTTTAAAGAGTAGGATAATCGATGTACCTATGTATACACGGTGGAAGGAACATCCACGCACAAACGTCATGCCAAGGATTCACTCAAGGTCAAAAATAAAATGACCTAGATCATTCCTGTAGAAAATTAGGAATTATTACAGATATTGACTGTATTGAATGTTATCGCGCGCGCGATCCGAAATAAATGAAATAATGATCATTTCATTATAAATCTAATTTGGGTAGATAGAAATAATGCTTTTTTACACGTTCAAGTGAAAAAACTGCAGATTTTTTTTTTAAATTTATGAAAAAGTTATGGAAAATTACAACGCAGGGGTTCAGAATCATGTACTTACTAAAATCATGATATTCGGATGTGCGTCGATGTCCCTTCCACCTTGTATACTTATGTATGATATTATGTGTTGTAATTTTCCGTTAAGGAATCCCTTCAATTTTAATGTTTGTGGAATACCAACCTAAAATATGTTCCTTAATCCAGATACAGCTGAATATTAAAGAGGTTATAAATAAGTACAGCTAGTTGTACCAAATTTAACACTATCAAGATCATACTCTTATTGAAACGAGTCTTAAGGCAACGCATTCGGTTAACCTTTACCCAGGACCGACTGTGTCTGCATATTCATTGTGCAGGGCGCGGCTTTACCCACGGCCATGAATCCGAGCGTGATATATTATTTGTTATTCACGGGCGAAATCTGTCGCCGGCCGGCTTCCGTCAAAGCAGACCGTTTCCCTTCCAAAAATACAAAGATTATATTCCGAACGCATCCGTCTCGGTACGCTGAATGCGATTTCGTTTCGTACACGTCGTTAACAACGTCCATCCGACCGTTTAAGAAATACACTAGGTACGAGTACCACTAATTAAAACGCTGTGTCGCGCAAAAGCTATGCTGCCCTACACTGCCGCGAACTAGTATAAAAAGCAGATCTGATATAGAGGATAAGGCGGAAGAAAAATTAAGCGACAAGTAGTACCGCCTTTACTAATGAAAGTTGTACGCCCTTTAAAATCCTGGAGTCCACCAGAGAAAGTTGTAAAAGTTTTAAAATTAAAGTGCGTCGTTTACAAGCTTTATTTTATGAAGTAAGATTATTAAGCTTACCTACCGACTGATAAAACTGATTCTTCATAGTTTGTAACAACAAATTTATTTCGAATAGAAGATACCTTTTACCATTGATTGAAGAGACACTTATTAAAATTAACACAAAACGTATCGAAATCATGGGACTAACTAAATTAAATAATAATTGTTAGCTTCCGTCCATGACGTAGCCACTCTAAACTGAGAGTTGAAAATTAAAGGGAGATGAATGGGCCGTTTTTATAAATAAACATCACCGGCTGCGCGCGTCTGAGGCCGATGCGTACTACGCAGCTTGGATTAGGTGCACTTAATTGTTTTTAGACGTTGATGAGCTACATTTGCTCCTCAATACGGAATAGACACAGATAAACATACTGTTGGGTAGCTTAGGATAAAGATGTAAACCTCCCTTCATTGGACAAACGCTCATAAAAATGTAGGTAACCTATGTACTTATAAAGTCATGCATAATTACTACTACATTGATGAGGTAAACAAAAAAGTAGTACAGAAATATGAAATATGCAGGCACCGACCGAGCATCACTACGAAGCTTGTTCTGGGATTGTGTAATTTAATTTCATAATTTGATAAACATTTTGATGGTAATATAATATTGACATTTTGCATGACAGTCGTTTCAGACTTATCTACAACATATGTGTCATTTACGGTAGGTATCGTATCCATTTGCGGCCGAAATTAATAATGTGTATGTAGGTATGATTTTTTTCCCTACTGGAGATCGAAATTTGACATAAGCTCCATAGAAATAATGTCAAATTTCTATCTCCAGTAGGGAAAACCATCTACAGATACGTTATTAATTTCGGTCCTTAATGTATTAAGTTCTATCTATCTAACAACGGCCAGTAAACAATGAAGCAAATAAATATGTTTTAGTATTTTTTAAGCATTTTTCATGCTAAGATTACCAGTTATTTTAATGAACCAAAAGACGCAAGGCTCGAGTCCTGCCCGCAAGTCGACCTTTATTAAAATAACAATTAAATACGAACAAATCTTAATTTATCCAATTATCTTCTAATTGCTTCTAAAAGTTGTAAAAGTCAATGAGAATGATAAAACTAATAACATTATAGTAAACATATAAGATTATATAGGTACACACTGTTTAGGAAATAATTTAGGATCCGATATAGGTAATTGTAGTTACAATACGAGTAAGTTACTTTGCCTAGTAACAAAACCAAACGCAGTTAAAGTTAAAGAACACGAAAAAACTACTACCGATATACGGTCACGTAAAATAGATACGTTGACCTTGCAGGTTCACGGTTCGAAATTTAGCCGAGATGTAGGAATGATAGTGAAATGTCGCGGCACATGCTAACCACTCAGTCAGTAGGTCGCTCTCAACTACCGACACACTTGCCCATGAGAGTGACAAAACTTGCAGCTGCAAAACCGAATCACGATCATTACAAGTTTGACTTTATCGGCCAAACGATTAAGCGTGTCCATACACCTTGCAAAAAATATCGAGATGAATGGATATTGTTGATGGGCTATATTATTGCGGCCCGTAATACAAGCGTGAAAACAGCGCTTAGTTACATAGAGCTAACTTGTTTAGTATATTCAGTTAGGCGCATGTCTTCTCTCACAAATATACAAGGTGGAAGGGACATCGACGCACATCCGAATACCATGAGTTCAGTACCTTTTTTCATCAATTTTTCAATTTTTTCAGCAGTCTTTTTTACTTGAACGTGAAAAAAAACATTATTTCTATCTACCCAAATTAGATTTATAATTAAAAAAACATTATTTCATTTATTTCGGATCGCGCGCGCGATAACATTCACAGCGTAGCGTTATAATCGCGTTTTTAGCAATACACTGCGCGCTCAAAAATTTCAATATCTGTAATAACCGATCATTTTCTACATGAATGACCTAGGTCATTTAATTTTTAACGTTAAGTGAAACCATGTCACGACGCTTGTGCGTCGATGTGATACGACTATATGCCCATATAGTCTAACTGGTTGACAGTATTTACAAAATAAAAGTAGCTAAGTATTACATAATCCAGTGTCTGGTCCCAGTATATGTATTGTTTATTTATTACCATATTGCAGATTTTTATTCAAAATTACAAATTTTACCGCGTTATAGCATATCTCTAATCATTAATATTAAACGACGGAGACCAATACAAAATATTAAAAGAATAAGAATTAATAGATAGCTAAAAGATGCGCTACCTAATTGGCACATGTCACACTCTCAGAAGAGTACCAGCCACTACAAACCATTTATTTAACTAGTCAAGCCAACAATGTGGTAAGGTTAAATCGATTGACTTTCAACAAAAACAAAACTTTACTTTGTTAGAATGAGTTTTCATTTTAATCTCTGTTGAAGTTATAGGTATCGATTCTTGTCCTTATCTGACTTCTGACATAAAAGCCCTACTTATATGAGGAAAACATTCTACAAATTAAGCACGTTAAAATATACTTATAGAGAGAAGTATAAATTCTATCTATCGCTATGGCTAAACCTAATAAGAACTCACTGAATTCATAAATTCTTTGCAAATCAAAAAGCATTTATAATGCGTAGGTAGGTACCTTCATGACTGTCACCCAATTCATCCGTGAACCAATCACGCTAATGTACCTACCTATAATCCAGTCTTTAAAAAAAACTTAAAATCCCATGATTTTAAGCGTTTCTGCCATATAAGCGTCAGGTTCGTACTACGTATGTATATTGAAACATATCTGTCATTGTTCACAGTTGACATGGTCATTAAGAGCCATAGGAAGCTCACGCTCATTAGTATGAGGTAGCTACTTAGTCGTGACCGGTGACAACTTAACTCGAAACGATTAGGTATAACGGGGATTTAGTGGTGTTAAAAGTTTAAATAACAGAGAAGCAAACTATCAAATAAAATGACAAACGATACCTAGGTACGTAACAAATAACTTGCAAGAAATTATTTATTAATAAAATAATAAGAATACGATAGAGCAGCTTTCATTGAAAATAAGTCTACGTTCAACGAAATAATATCAAGTTTCAGGAGCCCTACAGATCTATATCCAATTGAATAGTCATCGTGTCTAACTGATTATTAAACTGCCTGATGTTCCGTGAAGCTGCTTTTCCGGTGACAAAAACTGCTTCGGTATTTTCAACATCCGGAAATGTTAGACTGCCTTTAACAAACTACAGACGATTGAGGCAATAGTGCTCGCTCAACGATGATGACGAATAGCTAACTATGAGCAACAGGTAGTAATTTAGTAAATTACTGTTATTTGTGTTAAATAGATAATGTTGAAAGTAATCATTTGGTGTAAACTACTACTGGCTCATTAGGTACCAAGTACTTACAGGTGCTTAAGGTGTACTTACTACAACGCTATAAACGTCTTGCATTTAGAAATCGCTTGTTTGGCAAATAATGTATCATTCGTTTTGCGACTAATACCAATTGGTTATGGCAAATTTAATAACCAACTCTGATTGTTGCCATGTAATTGAATGACACATTCATTAACAAATTTCCAATAATTATAATCATATTCGAAATCGATCCGGTTCTATTTGAAACCAATAGTGGTACACTAACGTAACGTACATAGTTTATCTTTATGTAAATATAAATGTTTATGACCCATATTTAGAGACATAATACAGAGACAAATGAAGTACCTAAACGCTCAAGATCACTATCGTTTCTTACTATACAATTCATGGTAATTTTCAGAAATCATAATCCCAATATCCTGTTGGCGAAGAATATCAATTAGTTACCTAATATGCAAATTTGACCGACATCGTGTCTGGCCACCGCGGGGAAACTTTCTCGACGGTGTATTGCCATTACCAAACAATGGACATTAAAGGGTAATATCAAGTCACACGTGGCCACTCTGTCACGAATATCGCAATAGGTCTTGTCGTAATTATCAAGTTATGACTAGAATACTCATAAGAAGGAATCAGGTTTGTTAGCAAAATCAATTAGTTAAGATTTGCGCAGGCTACAAAGTATAAAATAATTTAATATAGGTACAACGTTCGTACAACTTAATTTTAAAGTTTTCTTTTTAATCCAAAAATGTTAATTGATATTCTTATTCCCTAAATATATTTTACATTCCATTTTAACGCCTACCTATGTTTACCCTACGCGTATGGTATTTCCGTCATGGGATTAGTTACCTATTTCATTTTTTGTAACAAAAAACCTGTCAAACAGCAGATGACCGGTGTAGGTATAGAATACCAGGTGTTTTTTTTTATCAAGAAGCAATGTTTTATTAAGTAGTATCTTGGTTTCAAATCTTAACTTTTTCGTATCTCACCCTATCAAATGCGGTCGTAGAAACACCTGCCTTTTATTTGGAGGGTGGTGTTTCAACCGTGACGAGTGACGACTGTAACAAACTCCAAATGTTTGAAGAACGGGTAAAGTCGCTGGTGTTACGCCATTAAATTGAAAACAAACGAATCCTAATAAATAAATGCCAATGGATTGAATTGGTTAAATCATTTCATCCATGCAGCCGCAAATCATTGTCAGAAGCACTTGACTTGAGTTCTTAGTGGAAAGCTATTTATGTTCAACTCCGCCGACTCACCTCTGTTCCGCAACTGGCTTGTCTCGCTCACGCATGCATGTCAAGGTAGGGTTCAATATTCGACAATTTGGTCCGTGCAGATAATAATACATCCAAACGGAATACCCGACGTGTGTCTGCTTTATGTAAACAGACTGATCTCATTAGGTCAGGCGTAGTCGGAGACGCACCTCTATTTCATAATCCCAGGCATAAACACCTCTCTTCGTCGTGGTGTTAGATGTGTCGGGAGAAAATCCCACGTAGCATTCAACAAGTTCAATCCCACTTTCTAATCCTTTTCACACTAGAGAATGCAGTGTATAAAGTATGCTTCAATCAAGCACCATTGAAACACGGTCAATTCCCGCGAGAAGCTTCCGTGTGCGCGTGCGGCGCCTGATGCGAGATCATTGCCAGATGCCGCCAATAGATCGCGTCGGGGTCAACAGCCATTGCCCTTGTTTTGCGCACTAAATTATTTACACCAGTGTTCAGCAGATCCACCATAAGCATGTTTTACTCAAGCGGGGTCAAGGGAAGTAACACTGTTTACTACATTGTCGCTGACACTAAATAAAAACGTGTAACTGCTATTAACATACAAGTAGGTATTATGCAATAGTATAAAATATGCTCTACATAATACTGAAGTAATGGTATTGGTTGGTACTACCTACATTGACTAGTAACAAAGACCGTTGTACCTAACGCTCTTTGTTACTAGTAATACTGAAGTATGGTATTAGTTGGTGGTACCTACCTACATCGAATAGTAACAAAGGGCGTTAGGTACACCACTCGTAACTTAGAAATAATAACTATTTACTGAATAAAAATAAAATAACTAGATACGTAGCTACTAATAACCTATGTATTGAAGTCATGAGCTTTGAAGCGAGTGTCTGCTAAACAAGACTTCCTTAGCTGCACGTTGTTTTAAACAAAATGAACGAGTAATTAAACTGCGCATAATTATAATTCAAACTAGTTATAGCATCAAAGAATCCGGAGTCTGCGTCCGTTGACTTGTAATCGACATTACAATGCTGCAATGTTTTACTTAGAAACTTGCACCCGCTATGATTTCTTAGACGATCTTTTATCAAACAATAAATTATAATATCTATCTTATGAGTGTATTACAGAATTTCCCACAAACAATCAGCTGTAATCAAGAGCTCGATATTATAAACAATACAGAGTTAATTAAGAAATCGATTTCCACAGTTATGTATACAATGTGTGTGTATGTATTATGTCTGTTTACTGATTTTACTAAATCAAGTTGATACTACTAAATGGTATGGGGGCGTCCATAAATTACGTGAGGTATTTTTTTAAATTTTCTATCCCTCCCTCCCCCCCTGGTGAGATGTCGTCAGATTTTATTCAACCCCCTCCCCCATCCCCCAATCTCACGTGAGATTTTTCAAAATGTGGGTTTCTTACGTAAACCCATTGGATTGTTATTGTAAAAAGAAAAAAAAAATGCTTCGTATTTTTATTTACGATTAGTTAAGACTCAATATTGCTAAAAGTTTAATTATAAGTGTAATAAGAATAGTTTTTTCTTTGTTTCAATCAGAAAAAAAAAATGCGCGATATTTGCCGAGACCCCCCCTCTCTCCAACGTAAGATTAGATGAGATTTGACTCGACCCCCTCCCCCCCTTAAACATCTCACGTATTTTATGAACGCCCCCTATGATTTATGAAGCATACAGGATTTTAATTACCTACCTAGATTTTACTTTTAAAACTTCACATTACACCTCATTATTAATTGTGTTTTTAGCGGTTTAGTGAAAAGAGTTAAAAACCTTGACGATTTATCTCATAACCTTTACGTAAGTTCAAGTTTATAAGCATCTACTTGTTTATTATAAGTACTCATATTTATCCGGAGTGTAGAGGTAAACAAACTAGTCTTTTAATTCAACTTGTGAAAATATATACACACCATATTTAAATGCATCTGGTCTAAAGTATAGTGCGTAACCGAAAGTTGATCACATCTGTTTGTAAATAAATGATCTTGTTTATAATACCTGTCATTCTTATAGATATTCAATGTTTGTTTTGGGTTATTGTTATATTTTATAACATTCACACACAGAAGTCATTTGAATGGTGCTGAATAATGGTAGCCTACAGATACAGAACCAAAGACACCGATTAAAAATAATTATTATAAATTTGTTATAAATCGAGAAGTCATAAATTGTAATTTGTAATAAAAAAAAACTTAGAGCCAAGGCATCTTCACACCCGTTTTTTTATGTCAAATAAGTATTAAAATCATTGTCCAAAGAAATCAGTTTCAATACCAGCTCGGAACTGTTTGTTTAGAAATTTTAACTCAATTTGTTGGTGCAAAAGTAGTAGGTAGGTAATAGGTACCCACACCTACCATTTTGCGTGCCGGCCAAATGTAATATGTCATTTCTTTCGCTTTCTCATTGCTTACATAAAATACGTTGTAACATTTCTAATCCTTTTCGACGATACCTACTAGCTGATATAGGTACCTATAGTCGACAAAGAAGATAAATAGGCAGGTAGATAATTACAATATGTGTTTTGACAAAGATTGTGCAATAATGCATAACGCAAAATATGTCAAAAAGCATATAATAAATAATAATATAAATAATACAGATTGCCTGTATACCTATTTATCTCTTTTGTTGACTGTACATGTTGTTGTTGATTTTTAATAATTTCAGTTAGGCAGTTAGAGGTTAGCTGCTGTTTTTAAAAAAATACTATAGGTACATACCTACTTACTTATAACAGCTGTCGATCATTACCTTTCACGTCATTAACAAAACTAATCGTAGACCAATTTAACCACAAACAGAAATTTTGACTAATTATAAACCGCTTTCCAGGGTTTATGTAACCAAGTTATGTCAACAGCCTAAGCGGATGCATATCTATTGCCCCATTTAGTCGCCCCATTCAGACGTATGGGGAAAAGTGGGGTAAACTATATACCTATGAGCAGGTACCAGATATGAATGTCAACTTAAATTTATAAATTGACGGCATCGACGTTATTATTTGGTAATAATAATCTCATCTTCAGCCAATTTAAACGTAAGTACTTAGTGCACGGAATACATAAAATGATCACAACTCATTAAAACCCATTATAAATCCACTCTATCTATACTTATGAGTTCAGAATGTATTGCACTGAACTACGAAATAGGAAGGGGAGGTAGGTATGTAGGTACCTCTATTTAATTTAAAGCTAGTTAAAAGTGAAGGCAAGTCATCGTAAGTGCCTACACTTAAAGTCTGTGATTAACACACTTTCACTTTTCCAATGATAATAAAGGGCCTAGAGGGCACCAGCAGAAAATATTCGGAACACATAGGTACATAAATCTCTTCGGTTCAAATACTAATTAAGGTTGATGGATTGTTGATTATTGTTTGGCACCATCTAATTTCATAATTTCTACTGCAACATCCAATAACATTTCGTTTAATTTATGTCCCCTAACTCCTCCTAAACTGCTGGACCTCCTCCTTCAATGGGTCCTTGGATTGTTTAAAATCACAATGGGTGGTACAAAGTTCGCCGGGTCAGCTAGTTACTCAAAAAAAATTAACAACTTTTTAACAAAAAATTAAAACAGACGAAGATACCTGAAAAACGAAAATAAACCTTTTTTTGTGTTTATAACAAACTAGCGACCAGTCCCGGCTTCGCACGGATGCAATGTAGAATTTCTTGCCTTTTCTCTACAATATTATACATATAATTATGTATAGGACGTTCCTCTTGGATCACTCTATCTATTGCTGAAAATCGCATTAAAATCCGTTGAGTTGTTTAAAAAATCTAACCGCAGAAACAGCACTTTTTTTATATCATGTAAAGATGAGTCGATGCCAAACAAATTCAATTTAAATATAAGTAAAGGATTTTCGTTAATTGATTCTTTGGCACCGACTCAAAATTTGTTTAAAGTTATTTAGTTAAATTAAATAAGCCCAAACACGAAATAGCTGTTGTAAACCGTTGAGGGTATCCTTCGTTTGTCTTCCTTCTCCTTCATCATCTCTAGGTGTCCAATATTTTGTAGGAACATCAAATCTACATAATTATGTGTGCCAAGTTTCATTACAATCCGTTCACATACAGTACAGAAAATCAACAATTCCCTATTTTTTCTATCCTTAGGGGTGGATTTTCTAAATTCATCAATTGGGAGCATTTCGAGTGTCGATTTAGGTACACTTTCAAATAAAATATAATTTTCTTACTATAGGTAATGGACAGAGACATCGGCAAACATACATTAAAAAAAATATTATTACAGATCCAAATTGAAAACCTGTGGTTCATCTTCATGATGATTACGCAGAATACGTACCCACTGTACTTAGGTACATCTGATTCAGATAGAAGCAGACACGTATTATGCAAATATCCAATGAATACAGTCGATTCGTGCACGAGCTATTGAACTAATGGATGAGGTCGTACCTTGATCCAGTTGACATCACATCGAGTCTGGTTCCATTAACAATATCTCAGATCCCTGAATATATAAACCGTTCCTTGTACCGTGATAAACATTTATAACCAAGTGTAAAGCGTGAATTGGTTAATAAAACTGTAATTCATCTTCGTATTAATTAATACACATAACATTGCAGTATTTCCTACTTACTATATGAATAAATGTTTAGTGCATCATAAGTGCGAGAGGGCTGGCTGGCTCTTTTACTATACCTACTTACTTGCTCGGCATAGTAACCACCGGCGTTTAACCTTACCTTGAGTAGACTAAGTTACCAAAGCTCTTTGTCAAGCAACTTCAATACAGCATTCCAATGAACTATGTACCATTCAATGGATGTATATTGTATCATAAAACTCCTGTATCTTTTTTAAAAATTTTATTGAATGAAAGCAGGAATCTTACACAACACCCAGTTATACAAAATAATATTTTACTCTGCAGGTGTTTGCGATGTGGTACACGTGGACGACGTTACTGCTGGTGTCGTGTGCACTAGTGAAGGCGGAGACCGGGGCGGAGGGACCAGCGCCGGCACCCGTGGCGACCACACGCTCGCCCCCGCGCACCCTCGACCGGCAGGCCGCCGAGCTCGCCTGGAAGTCCTGGCTCCAGAGCCCCGAGAGCGGCAACCCAAACGCTCCACCGCGAAGAATCACCACTAAGTCCCTTTTCATAACGCCTCTAAATTGCCCCGAGGGACAGAGACTCGACCGGAATGGCTGCGTTCAGGTAGATACTTCAAAAATTTAAAACAACTTAGTACTTTTTTCAAAACTTTAACTTACATAAGTACTGGTAATGGAAATGTCATGCCAAAAGTTAATATCTACATTTTTTTTTAGGTGGTAACAGTAAACAAGGACGAGCATGAACGTATTCTGCTGGAGCATCTGAATGCCTGGTTTGTCACATCGTCTCCGAGCGGAGACGTACTATACGACTACGGTGATGCTGAACCAGGACCGTTGCAGCTTTCTATACCCATCGGCTTAGATCCTCAAGCAGCACCGCTCCAGGGCCAAGAGCCATCAGCACAGGTCAGTATTACAAACAATTTACAAATACTAAAATTCACAGACGTATATCTAACAATGCAAAATGATACACTTTTTATTTGTTATTTTATGATTATCTTTATCTTTTTCAGGCTCAAGAGCTGCAACCTAACTACATTAACAAGAAAAATGAAAATAAACCGGAGGGTGACGCCAGTATTGAAGCTGAACTAGAATTATTGAAACTTCAAAATACATTGAACCCAAATAACACAGCTGTAGTTGATGGTTCATATATGGTGAACCAGAATGTTCTAACCAACACTCACATTTATCCCGACAAACCTAAACGTGATAGTCCAATAAATGTTACGGAAATAGAATCGCCAAGTAATACTACCGACGAAGGGCAAAAAGAACTAGTTTTTGGACACGTCGATGTTGACCCCGTGCTATTTAATACAGATAACCAAACCCTAATTAATATTGCAGAAACTGCAGACATTAGTAGTTTAACGGAGGTTGAAAATAATGCAACTGCCGTTAAAGACAGAAATTATAACACCTCTATAATATTCACTTCAGAACCTGAACAAACGTCTAATTCATCTAATGAAATGTTAAAAAAAGATGGAGATCAAAGTAAACTTAACCCAGAAAACGACTACTCTGATATCGGAGAAGCTATTAAATTAATAAGTCGATATGCTGACGTAACCACTGATGACAATTTTACCAAAGAACAAAATAAAAATGGAATGAAAGAGGACAGCGTCTTAGGTACGCGAACGAAGCTTCAATACCGTCGCAATAAGCCAAAAGATAAAGAAATGGAATCAGTACCGGTTCACGCACCTCTGGGGCTAACTTACAATGAAAAAGCCGCTACGAATAATGCGTATCCCAAGTATGATATATACTATAGATATCCTTGGCAGGGCCAGCACTCACCGACGCCTCCTCCGGACTATCCGTTCCGTCATTTGCAGGATTATTGGCCTGGTCGAAAACAAGTAGGAGGCGTTTATAACACACACGAGAATCCTAGGCGACATCATCATTCTTATCCTCACAACTTTCGGCTACACACCTACCCACAAGCAGGATACGCGGGCGTATCTCCAGCATACCCAGAACAACTGAAGGGATACATTCAACGGGTAGTTCAACGTCGCGCTAGCCCGATCCGATCTCACGCCGATAACCAGGACCTCTACAGTCTCCTCGGCCTGAGACATTGGTTCAGTAGTGAAGGGACGTCAAAGAGATAGCTTTCTTTTTGCTATATTAGACAATTCGATGTTACCCGACGACGTATAATGGAAGCTATGGGATAATGAACTTGCACTATTTTTTGTTTATGTGACATCTGAATGCACAAACATTAGGTTTCTACCTAATTTTATCGAAAACCTATAAATTAGGAGCAGTAATAATTATAATGCATAAATGTTTATTACCTATCATTTCTGTCCATAGCTTTCAATATATTAGCCTATTTATTTCAAAGCCAAATATTACAGTCATAATTAAGTTATTATTTTTGTTAGAATTTTAGGTTCTGTAAATATCTTCTAATTTATAAGTGTTTTATTTTGCTACTGATAAATTGTTCACATAGTATTATCGTTGTTTTATATTATATGTTAATGTAAATTGTTCTATTGATGATAATTTTCGATTTATATTTATTCGATGTATATTTTTATATTTTATCGTTGTGAATGTATTTGTCTTTAGATGTTTGATGTATTGTATTAAGTATCGCAAAATAGATTTTTTTGTATTCGCGAAATGAAAAGGCACGGGCTTGCCACAATTTTTTTATTCAAGATACTAAGTATTCGTTGCAGTTGATACATGTAACCCTTCTCTATGTTTTGTGTTAATGATGTGTGTAGATAGATATAGCTAGTAGATATTTGTTCGTAATATTAGTTCCAAACAACCTAAATGCTAGAGGTGTGCGCCGATTTAATTTTCGTCGGCGGCGGCGTGATGGCAAAATTTTGCCGGCGGCGGCGGCGTAACCGGCGTGAAATCGGCGTCAGTACTTTTGATTTAGACTTCAAAGAGAAGAAAGACAATTCAGGTTTTATTACCTTCTAGTTTTAGAAAAAACAACATTACAACATCATCATCATAATATCAGCCAAAAGAGGTCCACTGCTGAACAAAGACCTCCCCCATTGACTTTCACAGGGACCCGTCGTATGTTGTCTGCATCCAACGACTCCCAGCGACCTTTACCAGGTCTCCGGTCTATCTCGTTGAAGGCCGTCCCATGTTGCGCTTTCCGGCGCGTGGTCTCCATTCCAGAACCATTCTGCCCCAACAGCCATCAGTTCTACGAGCTATGTGCCCCGCCCACTGCCACTTCAACTTGCTAATCCTTTCGGCTATATTGGTCATTTGGTTCTTCTACGGATCTCCTCATTTCTGATTTGATAGCGTAGAGATATACCAAGCATAGCTCGCTGAGTGACCTTGAGCTTTGGCCCATAGTGAGTGACAACGTCTCTGTGCCATATGTCATTACTGTTAACAGACACTGGTTGAAGACTTTTGTCTTAAGGCATTGTGGTATAGTTGACGAAAAGACGTTGCGAAGTTTCGCGAACGCTGCCCAGCCGAGTCGGATTCGAAGAGTGACCTCTTTCTCGAAATTTGACCTGCCTAGCTGGACGGTTTGTCCTAGATAGACATACTCTTCAACAACTTCGAGAGCAGAGCTCCCAACGGATATTGGGATGGGCACGACATGAGCGTTTGACACAACTTTCGCCTTGCCCATGTTCTTTTAAGACCCACCTGGTAGGAAACTGTTGAGGTCATTGAGCATTGTGCTGAGCTCATGAAGCGATTTTGCGATATCGATATCGTCGGTAAATTGAAGATGAGTTATGATATACTCGCCATTGATGTTGACGCCAAATTTTCAGTAACTTGAAGGCATCTTCCATTGCGGTGGTTGCTTGTAGAACTGATGGCCGCTGGGGCAGAAATGTTCTCGAGTGGAGACCACGCACCGGAAAGCGCAGCGTACGACGGCCTCCAACGAGATGGATGGATGACCTGATAAAGGTCGCTGGAAGTCGTTGGATGCAGGTGGCATATAACCGGTCCTTGTGAAAGTCTATGTAGCCCGATGAAACGGCTGCAGGGTGTGGTTGTACAACTGTGTCGCAAACAATGGCGCACCTCCTATCCTGTCCTTTGCGCCCCACAACATGCAATCTGCGCAGCAACTGACGATAGTGTGGAAGTAGCGAAGTTTCGGGCACACCAAATTTTATTTTAAAACGTCGAAGTCGAAACGTCGACCTTCGACACGAAGAAGAAGAACGCTTCGATATACCGATAATCAATGTGGCACCGCTGCAGAGATTGCAGCATCGCCCAAGTTTCAATCGAAGGCTTTCTCATAGTCCACAAACGCTAAGCAAAGTGGCTGATTACACTCCTCGGTCTTCTGTAAATATGCCGAAGCGTATGGAAGTGGTCTATGGTACTAAAACCATTTCGGAAACCGGCTTGATCCGAAGGCTAGAAGTCATCAAACCTGCGCTCGAGACGATTCGTGATAACCCTTGAAAATAACTTGTAGACATGACTCAGAAGCGAGATAGGTTCCTCAATAGGGTATATCGCCTTTTTTGAAGAAAAGCAGCACCACGCGTCTGTCCTCCGGCGTTGTGCTCTCGAGTATAACAGAGTTAAATAGCTTCTGAAGGACTTGATTAGGCGTTTATTTGTCAATGAAATAAACTTAAAAAGGCACGCCGATTTCACGCCGGTCTTACGACCGGCGGCGGCGGCGTACTTCAGGTCCACCGGCGGCGGCGGCGTGGCGGCGCGGCGCACACCTCTACTAAATGCAACATCGGACAATTGAAACCCACCAAAACATGTACTTCCGCAAAATGCAATGATATATTTTATTATTATCCTTGGCCACTTGTATACTTGCCACATTAGAAATATTATGTATAAGTTATATCTCGAATCTGTAAGTGAAAGTCGTGATTCGAGAATACTCGCATTTCGAAATACATTCACATTTCTGTGCTTTCGTAAGGGTTATACTTACATTACCGAACTATTACATTATATACACAATAACGATCCCACCAAAGCTTAGTTTAAGTATTTAGTTTTTGTCACATAATAACTCTGTATTTGAAACTATTTAGAAGTTAGATGAATTTAATGTACCTATTTTTATAATCCAATGTTTATGGAAGAATATTATAATATACCTAATATAACGTGTTTGGCTCAAAGTTCTATTATGGTATGGTTGGTATTATGAGTTAGGAACGCCACCTGTAGGGTAAAACGCTACGTTACTTTTCGGTCAATGAGTTCTCAGTGCCACTATGTTGCGTTGAAAAGATGTTGTAAATACCTAAATTAATTTAAGTATTGATTTTAAATTATTCTGCATTGAGTCCAATGTTGCTGAATTGCCGATGATAGTGTTACCTATTTGTAATTTACAAGGCTGATAATCGTTTCTTTTAGAGCAGACTAGGCAGACAACTATTTATTGCTTACTCAAAATGCCGCATAAATTTTGTTAAAATTTTAAAAATATATTTCATTGAAAATAATGACTTTCTATACATCGCCAAACTTTACAAACATGATTAGTATTGGAAAATTCGGGAAATCTAAAATTGTCTTTTCTCTAATTTTGAGTTCTTGAAGGTGCTCGTAATTTGTGATGCCATAATATAAATTAATTTTATAACAACTCATAACAATAAAATATCTGATATTAGCAACTTTTGAAAGAACCTACATTTTATGATTTTATTGATAGGTATGTGTCAGAAACCATTCGATCGATGCCCATTGCGGAGTCGGTGAAGTAAACATTGTTGCCTATATTTCTTCTAAGATATTTTGACTTTGAGCCTAACATATTTAACTAAACTACAATTTAATCTGCTAGAATTTCAGAAGTATATCACATTTTTGTTTATATCG
This sequence comes from Acronicta psi, assembly GCA_946251955.1. Taxonomy (NCBI): domain Eukaryota; kingdom Metazoa; phylum Arthropoda; class Insecta; order Lepidoptera; family Noctuidae; genus Acronicta; species Acronicta psi. The sequence continues at coordinate 9,892,083 of OX276477.1, read as the reverse complement.
ATCGTATTTCCGTCAATACCGTCATTACTATGGTATGGACTATACGTGAGTTACTACCTACTAAAGCATGTTCAAAAACCAGTGTGTTTAAAAAATATAATTTGTTAGTTATCTTAAGATAATAACACATAGAAAGGAAGTCCGTGCCCGAAAAGTACCTATGTCACATGTCACAGTATGTGATTTGGAGAAGCGCAGCCCCAATACCTACACTACGATACCTATTTTAAGACTGGTATTGCGTTGAGAATACTAGGTACTTCCAAAAATAAAAATGGTTCTTGTGTAAGCTCGTCTGGAAAAGAAATAAATTTTTCTTAAGTCACGCTAATAATAATTAAGGCCCATTTTAAGTTTCTTGCCAGTTGGATACAATTACATTGAAGCAATCAGTAAATTGCATCATCTAAACACTGTCAGACGGTACATTTTTATTATTGCTTTAAGTTACTGCATTCAACAGTCAATTAAATTGCTCCTTGTAAATCAACCTTTATTTTTATCTGTTCAAAATCGACTTTAATGTTGTGGAAACACTTGCGAGAGACTATCCTTCTAGGTATTATTATTATAAGTTAGCGATTGAAGTATATATTTATTTAAAGTACAAAAAACGGCCTGAATTAATAAATACATTTATAGTAAAAATGTAATCAATAAATTACTTAAAAAAAACGATTATAGTAGTTTGTCTAAAATGCCTGTTTTGTCCTAAGGAAATTGCTTATTTATGTGCATAACATTTTTAAGATAACTTCAATTTAATAAAAAATATTCGAGGCGTCTATTGTACAAATATTTTAAGATTTTAGTCAATAGAATAATACCTTTATCATCAAAACGTCTAAATAACTTAAATTTGTAAATTTTAAAAATTGCTTATTTACTGGATGATATTTTAATAAAATATAAAACTATAAATTAATCAATGCCAGTATTTTATTGTAAATAGTAAATTATGTTACATTAAAACTGAAATCAAATTGAGAAATGCATTTTTATTTCTGGATTTTTAATGAAAAGGCTGACAGTACTGCAAGATGTTTTATTGAAAAAAAATATTCAATTTTATCAATAACATTGATAACAGTTCCTACTAGTAGGTGCCGAATGATATATTAACTTGTTCAGTAAAACGAGATTCCCTGTACTTGCACATACTTCAATCTACATGAAGCAGGTAACATTAAATGACTATTGTAAATAAAATTCATAACAAAAAAATGATGATCAAGTAATAGAAACAACTTACATGCAAGTCATTTGTACAAAATATCACAATAATAATACATAGTATTATTAAGAAACTTAACACTTTCTATAATTAGGTAATTACAAGTATTTGTAAATTGTTATTAAGTTTCTAAATCACTACTACAATAATGTGTGTAAACAGGATATGACAACAAAATGATGTCAACAACTAGTTTCTTTTCTTTAAGTCTATATGATTTTAGTATGAAGTAATAAAACATCATTCATTTTTATTATTTACTACACAACATTTGGAGCTCCCTGATATTGAAGTACGTGCAAAAACAGAATATGACACAATGTTGTTCATGAATCATATGTAAAATTATATTTCTGGATTTGTTCTGAATGAATATTTATTATTAGCCTTGACATCTTTATCTTAAATTACTGAAGAAACACAACATTGGCAATCTTTACACATTTTGGATACTGACTGAAGTTAAGACTTAATGAACAAGTAAGTACTAGCGGACACAAAAATACCAATCCAAATTTTAAAGTTTTCACATGGCGATTTCATCTAAACTCATAAATTTGGATGCTGTGTTCCGGTACATGACTTAAAGTCAAAGATTGATACCTGAAAATTAACAAAGAATTCACTAGTTATTATTTAATTGAAACCACCAAAATGCACAAAGGGAATGTACAAATTAACTTCTATATCTTATAACCAATGGCTGTTCAAACCTAAGTATTACTAATTTAGACTATATGGTAAGCAGAGTGCATTTATATCCTTAATGAATGGTGTCAAACAAAATTAGATTAGCATTAGCAAATAAGAACTAGTATATGTATACACATAACACTGTAACACTTAATCACAATGAACTATTGTGATCTTTAACCCCAGTCTAATAGATTAAAATCAGTACAATCTTGCACTATTGCAAGTAACTTAACAATCTTGATCAGATGTTAATTACTTCAATGCTACATACACTAAGTTTATACATATTTCTATATAAGAACACTATAAATATGTACCAAAAAGAATTGATAGTAAAATAACCTGAGTGGCTGAACCTTACTAGTATAATAATAATATAACAAAGTTCCTTGATTTCAAATATCTAAATACACAGAATTTTGTTTAGGACTGTGCAATGTTTTGTAGGTTTTTTAATATTCAATATTAAAAAACCATAAAAATACTTGCAGTTTAATTTATATTGCAAATTAATAAAATGAAGAAGTACTCACCATTCAGAACTCCGATGATAATAATAACCTTCTATTGTGGCTGCAGACTTATGAAAGCATATATAGTAAAAACCGGCAAAAGAAGCACCATTGATATCCTTTATAGTATGATCTGGCACTAAAAAGTGTTCTTTCCACCTCATAAACACATAGTCAGCCTTTGCAAGGGAGTCATAGTCAAATGAATCTGAATTGAATGTCTTTAGATAAGGAACAAACAAATCAAATTTACTCTGAAAAATATTAAATATTGTGATTAAAAGCAACCCATTTACCACCTGGCAACCTATTTATGGATGATATAAGCATAATAACTTACCCAGTGTTTTCTGTCCACATCCTCATCAGCATCCCACTTTCGTGTAAGAAAAGGATACTTAGCAGATATGATTTCTCCATCAAAGAAAGTGGTTAACGTTGGAAACTCCTCTGTTAAACCTTTAATTTTTAAATACCCACAAAGGTATGAGTTTTCTTCATCTACATGCTGTAAATTTAATATATAGTATTATGTATAGATAAACTGCTGAGCATAGCATTTTAAACAACAGTAATATTTGTTATAATTTTGATTTTTATTATTACACTTAACTGGATTTGTGACATGTCAGCCTTAGTCTTAATTTTAGACAGCAGTATTGACACAGTAAACTTGAAATACATATGTAATGGTTTATTAATTTCTTACTTTAACAATATTGCGTACTTTGTTTTTGTTACTAACCTGTAAGACCACCTCAACCTCATAGGAGTTGCCTTTGCTTTTTTGGTGCCCTTGGAATTTGGAACCGTTATAGAGTAGAGATTTGGTTACTCCAGGCTGTTTGGAGTTTGCTGGAGGTGGTGGAGTTATATCAACTTTAACGGGCATTATTTTTCCATTAAAACGTATGACCAAGCTTTCATAAGTATGACAGATGAAAGGTGCCCCTTCTTTCTTCAACAACTGGCGCCTCTTGACAGCTCGTACTTTGTAGATATTTCACTAATTTCTATGAATTAAAATGTAAGCTATATTTATTATTGTGTTCAAATATGATAAACTATTATATACAAATTGCTCCGTGTTGTTTGAAAATTGTTTTACTAGTAGATTTTTGTAAAAAGGAAGTGAAAGTTGAAACTTGGATCTAAAGGAATCAGGAAACTCGTAGGTAAACACAGATAAAATAAATAAAATCCTTCAACTTGTGACAATGACTGACACACGTCACACGATTCGAACATTATAGTACCAAGTATACCATTGCCACGTAAACAAGAGAATATGCAGCCAGTTCTACTAGAAAAAATTGATACTATGGAACTGTCTGGTAAACTCGGTGAACTCTGGTTAATGGAAGGTAGAGACATCAGTACCTCAACCATGAGTTCTACGAATGACTTTCGACAGGTTTTTTACGCATCGAAACGCTGTAATCTCATAGCAGATTTTAGTTCATTACGTAACCGCAAGAGGCACTGCGAGAGTTTCCCATACAAATATTTTACGGCGTCGATAGCGAGTCTAGTGAGAAAAACTCATGGTCGAGGCACTGTACTCCTCCATACTACCAACGGAGGCAAATATCAAAATATAGAAAAGTTGCATTAAAATTGAATTTATGAACTGTAAAATAAGAGTATGTTGCTCAAAGCTTTACTAACTCTATTGATGTTCAAAAAGGTATCTAGCCCTACGGTCTGAGTTTGTCATGCTCAAAAAAATGTCCTTGGTGGCGTTGTGAGTCGTCAGGTCGTTTTATTCCCTACAACAAGATTTAGTCAAACAGCGCCGATACACACGTCATACTACTCAACTAGTGAATGGGTGTTGTTTGTGTGTCAGGGCTGGTTAGCTGTTACTCCATAAAATATGGCTATCTTTATAAGTTTTCGCCCAAATTATTGAAAAATCAGAGAGAAAAAAATATTGGATTAAAATTATTTAAAATCACAGCCTACGACTCGGACTTGAACTTTATTTGTTACAATCCAATATTTTTCTTTCTCCGATTCTTACGACCGGGTTAAAGTTAGCTCATGCCAACTTCAACCCGGACAATAAGTTTGGCGAGAACTGTAAATTGTATGTATAGTCTATGGATATTTGAATAAGAGTAGGTAATAAGACTAAACAGTTAACAGTAAACACATTTTTTTTATGCATTCTCGGACTAAGTTGATAACTATAATGCTAATGCACGCAAAGACCAAGAACTATGTTAAAAATAAAGATCAAAATAACTTTGTTAAAGAAATCTGATTGTAAAAACTAGAGTAAATGTTATTGTTATCACCAACTTCAACCCAATTAGTTATAAAAAATACTAACAAAACCAAGACTCAAGACGGAGCGAGGACGGATTGAGTTTCCTTTGCTTCCTCTAATCAAATAATTAAGAATTGAAAAGAAAAATGTCTATGGATTAATGGTAGAAAGAGATTCGTCGTTTCGTTGGTTTCGTGACCGATTCACTTCACTTGTACATTGTTTTGTTTTGTGAATATTTTATTAAAACTATCAAATCATATTATATTTAACATGATAACGTTAAAAATATCAACCATTATTCTTGTTGAGAAACATTACATTACGTTCTACGTTTTGTGATCTTCAAGCAATAGTAGTGATATTTTCCCACATAATTATGGTTAACTGACGTTATATTGTGCATCCTCAATTATGGCAGAGCCAGGTTATTACCACAGTGATTATGTTCGACACCCAGTTCTTCAAGAGCTTGGTGTCAAGTATGGAATTAAAACAGAGTGTATTCCAGAAATAGCATTGCCATCTAAGTTAGAAGAGCTCAAGGATGTCATACGTAGGGAAATACGTAAAGAACTCAAAATAAAAGAAGGAGCCGAGAAATTACGCGAAGTAGCCACTGACAGAAAATCACTCTCTGATGTTGCTAATATTGTAAAAAAGGCTAATATCAAGCTCAATGAACTCAAATCAGATCTACAGGAACTGGAGTCTCAACTTCTTTTGTCTCGAGGTCAGTCTACTCCTACTTCACCTGAAGACCTCTCTTATGATGAAGAGATTATTCTAGCTTCTGAAGCAGCTCAACAACAGAGGCAACTTGGTGAAGGTACAACAGACCGTAAACTGGCATCACTTGAAAAACAGTTGAATATTGAACTGAAAGTTAAGCAAGGAGCTGAAAATATGATACAAAGTATCAGTAGCAGTAATCAGTCCAGAGACAAAAAGCTACTTGCTGAGGCTCATCAAATGCTGGCTGATTCTAAAGACAAAATTGAGTATTTAAAGTTACGTATATCTAAGCTAACTAAACAACAAAATGCAGGAGCTAATGGTGATGGGAAAAGTTCTGACAGTGGTGTGGCTGCATTATTAGATGAAAGAATTGCTGAATTGAGGAACCGTTTGCGGATTGAAGCAGCTGTAGTAGAAGGCTCAAAGAATGCTATAAGACTTTTACAAAGTGACAAAAAAGTAACTGACAAGAAAGCTCTACAAGAAGCTCAGACAAGCCTTTTAGAGTCATCACAGAAGTTGGATTTGCTGCGCAGATCGTTGGACATGCGCAGACAGGAGCTTCCTTGTGAGAGCCCTGCATTTATAGAATTAGGACATGAATTGCGTAGTACAGGCTCTAGCCCTGGATATGTTAGTTTATCTGGTGGTAGTGGGTCTAGAGCTCAGTTTTTATCTCCAGCACCTCTGATCAGCCCTTGTGTTCAAGTAACTGGTACATTAGAAGTAAGATTAATGGGATGTCAGGATCTACTAGAAGATGTTCCCGGTAGAAGTCGTCGTGACCCTACAGCCAGCCCATCAGACTTGAAGTCATTTGTTAAGGGAGTTACAATACGTAATTCTATGAAGTACACATACAGCATCAAAGAAGACACAAGCAATGAGATTATGGCTGTTCTAAAACTAGACAACCATAATGTTGCACAAACCAGTTGGAGGCCATGTTCACAACAAGCATGGGATCAAAGGTGACCTTTTATAAATCATATCATGTTGTTACCATTTCATTTTAGTTCAGAAATCTGGATTTCATATTCTAAGCTTCACTTAATAGGTCAGCTATTATCTTGGATTATTCTTTAGTATGATCAAATATGATTGTACACAAGATAATTTATACCATTATATAACAAAATTAAATATTAATTGAATTTATCATAGTATCTTGGCTTCCTTGAATTACAATCTTTCCTATTACTCATATCTTATCTACATACCGTACACATATTTGTAGTGTGACTAAAAGTTCTACTTATAAATATTTCTATACTCTTCCATCATTTTACTTAAATAACTACTACATAAGATTATTGAGGACAGTTATTGGATGCACATGGCATATAACTGGTCCATAAGTAGTCTGTGGGGGAGGCCTTTGTTCAGCTATTCCATAATTATGATAATCAACTATTCTATATTTATTAAATTCTCAGAATTATTTTCAATTTACATAAATTTTGACATTCATATAAATATTTTAATCATGTTGTTGATAGTTCAAAACATTGAAATGCATTGTGACAATAAATAAAATTAACTGACTTATTATGTTGTATAATAAGTAATGTATTAAAAAAGTAGTATAATTTATAAGTATTATTATATCCATTGTCTAGTATCCATAGTACAAGCTCTCTGCTTAGTTTGGGACTAGATGGTCCTAAAATATTGATTACTAGCTTTCCATCAGCAGCTGCATGGTCTTGATAACTTTTTTCCCATTTTTGAAACATTTTTCATTGCTACTCCGCTCCTATTAGTTGTAGCGTGATGGTATATAGCCTATAGCCTTCCCCAATAAATGGACTATCTGGAGCCTATTCAAAACAATCAAATCTTTCCTCTTTATAATACTAGTATAGATTATATATTTTTTATGTATGTCATCAATTATGGCCTATTTTAAATTTATTTTTTTGTTTGAAACGGCATACACCCAAAATGTTCCCATCTATTTAAATTTGACAGAAAAATTCCACTCCTAAGAAAAATAGAGGATTATTGATTGTAATGAATCATCAACAAATTCAATTTAAATAATGATCTTCAACACATTCCTGGGTCTAATTGTGTTTTCAAACCATCCAGGAACTCATTGAAATACAAACAAAATTTCAACGAAATTAGTCCAGCCGTTTAGGAGAAGTTAGGTTGTTTTTGATTGACAAATTGATGAAAAATTATTGGTTAAGATTTAAATTATGTCAAAACTTAAAATTTCAGATTTACCATCAAGCTAGATAAATCAAGAGAACTTGAAATTGGCATTCATTGGAAGGACTGGCGTGGGTTATGTGCTGTAAAAGTTTTAAGATTGGAAGAATTCATCGATGATATACGACATGGAATGGCTTTGGAACTTGAACCCCAAGGCTTACTTTTCGCCGAGATCAAATTCTTAAATCCAATAATTTCAAGAAAACCTAAGCTGCAGCGTCAAAGAAAAATTATTAAGCAACAAGGCAAGAATATACCTAGACCCTCTTATGGTGAAATGCACATTCCAGCTGTTGTGCTAGGCAGGCTGCTTAAACGCTCTTCACCATCTATCCAAAACATTCAAACGGCCCATATCAATCAGTCTCAGCAACAAAGCTTTGAATCTGCTTCTATTTATAACCGAGAAATTGAAAATCCAAATGTTACCTTGGGTGGCATGGCTGGCATAAGACCTTTAGGTTTAACTTCTACACATGTTATACCACAAGTGCCAATCACACCCCCACCCCAGCCAACATTGCCTATTCAGCCGCCGCCTAATGTTTCTACTCTGAGGATGGAGAAAGAACTCCAAGAAGCTTTTGCATTTTTAGAAGATTCTTATACAAGAGATAACTATGTCACAAAAGAGCCGCAAACCCCATCATGTGATACACCCTTAGTGGAATATCCTCCTTCACCATCACCTAAATTAGTCCTAGAATTTCCAAATAATGAAGATCAAATAGTAGAGATAACCAGTAACATGAGAATATCATCTTCTCGTTCATCATCAGTAATAGACACTGTAGGCAAAGAACAGGATACCAGAAGGCAATCTGGTGAAATGTCTATGGAAAGTTTCAGATTATTGAGTGTTCTTGGGAGAGGACACTTTGGCAAAGTCATTCTTGCTCAATACAAACCCACGAATGAATATTTCGCAATAAAAGCTTTAAAAAAAGGTGATATCATAGCAAGAGATGAAGTAGATTCTTTGCTATCTGAAAAGAGAATTTTCGAGGTAGCTAATGCAATTAGACACCCTTTTTTGGTTAACTTGTTTGCATGTTTCCAAACAGAACAACATGTTTGTTTTGTGATGGAATATGCAGCAGGGGGTGATTTGATGATGCACATACATGCTGATGTGTTCACTGAACCTAGAGCAGTTTTTTATGCAGCTTGTGTAGTATTAGGCCTACAGTATTTACATGAAAATAACATTATTTATAGAGACTTAAAGTTAGACAACTTATTATTAGATACTGAAGGTTATGTTAAGATAGCTGATTTTGGTCTCTGTAAAGAAGGTATGGGATGGGGAGACCGTACTGGTACCTTTTGTGGCACTCCCGAATTTCTTGCCCCAGAAGTTTTAACTGAAACTTCGTATACTAGGGCTGTAGATTGGTGGGGTCTAGGTGTCCTAATATTTGAAATGCTAGTTGGGGAGTCCCCATTTCCTGGGGAGGACGAAGGCGAGGTCTTCGATTCCATTGTTAATGATGAAGTTCGTTATCCTAGGACATTATCTTTAGAAGCCATAGCACTCATGCGTCGCTTGCTAAGGAAAAATCCCGAAAGACGCTTAGGATCTTCAGAAAGGGATGCAGAAGATGTGAAGAAACAGGCTTTCTTCCGTAATGTGAACTGGGAGCAACTGCTCTTACGTAAGGTAAAACCACCATTTGTGCCAACAATTAATAACTTAGAAGATGTCAGCAACTTTGATAGTGAATTCACATCTGAGGCAGCAGTGCTGACGCCACCCAAAGAACCAAGGCCACTCTCTGCCACAGATCACAAGTTATTCCATGACTTTACATATATGGCAGATTGGTGCTAGTTTATTTACAACCAATTTGATGTTTAATTATAATTTCATGATATTAAGACAACTATAAAACCCCATTGCCTTACATTGTGTGAGATTGTGTATTTTGATAATAACACTGTTATCTATACAAAAGAGTATCTTATAGTGTAGATTCTCTTGTTAACTTGTATTTAATGCAGTTAAATGCAATATTTTATAATAAGCTGTATAATTTAATGTTCTTAAATAGTGCTAACGTTTATTTTTTTAAAACAACGTGTTATAGATTTATATATTGTGTAGTTATGAAATTAACTTAGATACTAATCAGTGAAGGCGTGTCAAATCATATTACGTTTTCAGTCAATTGTATTCAGTAAAATAAAGGTATCACCAACATACATCTTTATTTATCTACATCTTGAGTATTTAATAAAAAAATAAAACAACTGCATTAGGATTTAAATTTCTAATATTACATTTGGTAAATGAGCATAATATCTGGAATTTATTACCGATCCAATGGAAAACATTTTACAATAGCAAAATGTGGACTCAATGTTTGGGACTGTATGAAAATATATGAGGGTCATACAAGCCTTTGCCATATCCACACATTACACAAGACATGGAAGATTAAAAACAGCATTAATTTGCTCTCTATGACTTAGGATCAAGTCAAATATACTTTCTTGAAGACATACATTTGTGTGCACCAAAATATTCTAACATGTGATGAACCTTATGAGTAATTGCAACAACAATTATTTACAATAATGTGTTACAAATTTTGGTGCACACAGTTGTTAGTTAACATTTCCTAAAATCTATTTAATTTTTCACTCTATATCAAATTGAGTATTGGACTAATATTAAAATGTACTGAAGTAGAATACCAAAGATACAGTTACCACTCAATTGACTAATACAAACATTATCATAGGACTTGACAAATTTTACATTCATTAAAAAAGAAAATGGATAATACAGACTGTTTACACTCTACAAATATGTACACAATTCTCACCCAGAGCTGACAGTCTTTAAAAAATATTAAATATTGTTAAATGAAGATCTCACATCCGTGAGCCTTTTTGTTGAAGCACCTTGGCACGGTCAGTTGGTTCTATGTCATTGCTATTGAGAGAACTACCACATTCTCGACTAACAACACAAAGGAACTCTGCATGTTCATCATTCCCATAATTATACTGGGAGCCAATGTTTATCAGCTGTTCAAATTTCCAACCATCTGACATAGTAGACACCATTTGTGTCAACTCTTCTTCATGAAACTGAAGCACTCTGTATACATGCTTTTTGGAATCTTTCAAGGGCCTCCTTTCTCTTAAACATATTCTTTCCTTAACTAATCTTATAAGTTCAGTTATATTATAAAACTCTGCTTCTTCCAACACACCCTCTTCAGCGATGTCATTGTTGATAACCAGTTTACCGTGACGAAGATAATTGAGTACTGGTGAAAAATAAGTGGGATCTCTGTCTATTAAATAAGCGCCAGTTTCATCCTGAAAGTAACGGTGCAATTTTATGTGTGACACAAAATTCATTTACATAAAAAAAGATAGAAAATTATACAAACCCTGTCTGAAATCAAGTCGCTATCCTCTTGTACTAATCGATATAAAAATGAATTAGGATCCCTAGATAAGGTTGTTTTTGTAGTCAGAAAATATGTCCCACCAACATTGAGTTTAACCCACTGTTTACTACTCCGCCTTTCATTGTTAAATTTCTGTATATTTTCGTCCAAAAAATCACCGTCACCAACTCGATCCGCCATGGCGTACCATAAACAAAACAAACAATTTTTTTGTTACTTGCTAGTCTGATGGTTTAAGACTTTTAAAATTAGTCAACCTATCTAACAAGAACAGTACACTTTTGGTTTATTATTCTTTCCGGCAGCTCGACTCTCTCAACTATATGCATCATTAATTGAAATTGGAAATTAATATATTTGGTGGGACGAATCCATAGAGCATATAACATAACCGCTGGTGGACTGACTGACTGCTGAGCTGAGTGTGTCTCACAGATTACTATTGTCTGTGACTGAAAATCTCATGAAAATGTATGTCAAAGTAAAGGTGAGTATACACTATACAATACACACTATAGAAATTACTACAAAGTAGACGTCGACCATTCCTTCGCACGGTACAGGCAACAATGATTTCAATTTTCTATGATAAGTAGTTTTTTTTACTTCTAGCTACTTTTTGGGGTAAAATTTAAGAATCTGGTGACTTTTTGCAGAAGCTTTAGCGACAGAGCTACTCCCTATCTCCATCAACGAAGTAACGGGCCCGTCCGAAATTAGCCCAGACATTGTGATCATATTGCGATCCATTAAAACAAATGTCAGGTTCAATTTTTCGGAACGGTAAAAACTGTAAAAACACATCGGGTGTAGGTACAACTGTCAAATTGTGTTGTTATTATTTCTTATTTTAGGGCCCAGGCCCGCCAGACATACTTTATTTTGTAAAGGTTGAAGTGTGAGGCTTCGGGTACTCCATAGGTACATGCTAGCATACCAGGGCTCCAATTCTGCTATTTTAATTAAGATTACCATTCCACCGACACACTACTGAGATTCTATTGAGATTTTGACAGATTGGGTATTCTGCTAAATATTCAATATCCTACTCGTACTCGTGTTCGGTGGAATGTCACTAAAATGGCTTTTGTATTCTTATTTCATTTATTATTTAGTATTTCGATTTATAATAATTTATTACAGACATAAACTATTGACAACCGAGCTAACCAAAGCTGTGTCTGTCCGTCTATATCAATAACAGTTGAATGGTAGTTCAATGGAAAGTCACTGGAACGCTACTGGTCTTAAATAAAGAGCAGACTACCAAATGTGTAAAACTATTCTATCGACACACTATTGAGACACTATTGAAGTGTTAGTAAAATAGTAGACTTGAAGCCCTTCTAAGTTGGTAGTGGCCAATTAACTGGTACCAGGTGAGAAAGATAATTAAATATAGAACTTACTTATTTTAAATTGTAATGGTTGATTTTTATATAATAACGTAGAATTATTATTACAAAATAATAATACGCTTTGCTAGACATTTTCAGTTAGCCGTAACTTCCGCCAGACGCACTAACCTCAATTAAATAATAAATATCTTGGGACATTTTTACACAGCACGATTTAGTCCCAAACTAAGCAGAGCTTGTACTATGGGTACTGATAAATACATACAGTTCACGCCAAACTTATTGTCCGGGTTGAAGTTGACACGGGTTAACTTTAACCCGGCCCTAAAAATCGGAGAAATTAAAATATTGGATAAAAATTTATGAAGCAACAGCCTACGACTTTAGCTTTCGTTTTTATTATTTATTACAATCCTATAATTTTGATTCTCGAACAATAAGTTTGGCAGTTTGAAACCCGGACAATAAGTTTGGCGAGAACTGTACTTTTATAAGAAACACCCAAACAAACACAAACACCTAAGTTCATCACATAAATGTTTGTATCTTGTGGGAATCGAACCCACGACGTCATGATCAGCAGTCCGGTACTCGAACCACTAGACCACAGACGTCGTCAATTGTTTACTTATCCAAAATATTTTAGTAAATATGACCTATAAAACTGCTGTGATATAGATACAGGGAACATGATTTAATTAATAATCTTTTGAATTCTATTAGTACGTTTTCATGCTGCTTTTTTATGTGCTTTTCGAGTCGAATGTGCGAATTACGGTCTATATCCGTTTGTAACACGCTTCAAAGCGTAGACAGAGTTAACCAATAGACAAATGGTTGGCGTGTCGCATGTGAGATAGAACGATAGGTAGGAACGGTAGGTATTACCATATCAAAAAAATCTTTTACCCTAATGTTTAGCAATTCCTCTAGGGATCGCGTTGATAAATGATATATATTATTATTATATTTAATCTTTCTCTCTAATCTTTTCGCCCGGACGCAATTTTTTTTGACGAAACGTTTTTATTCATTTTAAACAAATCTTTTTCTTTCCGATTTTATGGCCACCACATCTCCACCGTACCTCGCAGAGCTTTTTTTTTGACCCGTAGCTTCAATTCATTGCATCCGTAAATCACGATTTTGGGGAAAGCTGTAAGGGTAAGGGTTGTTAAGGTTTAATAAAATTTTATGCATTATAATAATTGATAATTTTCTTTATCTAAAAGTCCGAAAAATACTATAATTTCATTACTTTGCATTAATGACTAATATAAAAACCATTTACTACGAATTCAATATTTACAAAACCACCAAATTAAATAAATATCACATAACTTCACATCTTCACTCCTCAAAAATGAAACGTCTAAACGTTCTTGTCTTTGTGAGAGAATATTCAGTAAATAAACCTTACTAAGATAAGGATTACACAATTCAAAGGCGGTAGCGCAAAAGTGGTAATTGTACTGATTTTATTCCTACTAAGGATCAAACAAATAATAAAATAACTGATAAACTTGGAAGAGGTAATTGCATAAGTATAGATTTTAATGACTTTTGATCCCAATTAATAGTGTACTATAATTTTTTGTACAAATACTATCCTTTTAAATTTTTTGATTGTTTTGAACATGCCCAAATTCAACCCTGTTGTTTCCCCTTTCCGGTTTCAGTTGTTTGATTGAATGATTGAATGTTTGTGACTTGAATGTGTCATTCTTGATTCTCTCTCTACTCTGTGAAATGTGAAATTGTTTAAAGGTATGTCTATGGAAATACATACCTGCCGGGCTAACATGGCGCACCGCGATATAATTCTCGTTTAAAACGTCAAAAATTGTCTACATGTCACATTTGTCGATATAGCTAACATGCACCCCATGAGAGAGAAAATATCTCGTCGTGAATTCGTTTTCTGCGGACGATAAACCGATGTAACCATATATGAAAAACGTTGTGATTTTTAAAGTATCAACATCGGCACATTTCCCTTTCATTCGTTCGATTTTACGTCCCACCTCTACTTATATTTATGATTTATAAAAAAATATTAATTGTCAGTTGGACATTTTCATAATGTCAACTTATCAAAGTTTATTTTTTTTAATAATAAATTGAAATCTAGTTATTTTAATTAGGTTTCGTGATCATCATACATCATATTCGCAGTGGTGATCCGCCACAGTGACTGAAATTAACTGTCCCTAAGATGAAACGGATTACAAATGTCGCTTTTTCTTTTGCGCTGATTTTGTCATGTGTGGAAGTGGGATTATATCATAACAACACAAATAAAACAGAACTAAGCAAGGCGATGGAAAAGCTGGCGATGCAGCTCGTGGTGCAGCGGTGGCCTACACGACTACAAAACTCGTTCATTCCTACTTCGAATTAAATGTATTATAATTTGTAGATGTAGTACCTAGATTTTAATTTTTAATATATAATAAAATTATAAAGAATTATATTGTATGAGTCATTCGACGTCGTTTAGATATACTTCGCCTCTCCTAAATATCTATACTAATATTATAAAGAGAAAAGGTTCGTATTTTTGTATGTTTGTAATGAGTAAACTCAAAAACTACAGGACCAATTTCAAAATTTCTTACACCATTAGGGAGCTACACCTTTCCTTAGTAACATCCTTACTAATATTATAAATGCGAAAGTAACTCTGTCGGTCTGTCTGTCGCGCTTTCACGCCAAATCTACTGAATCGATTTAAGGTGAATGCTCCAGGGTAGCCCGCGAAATTCAAATTTCCGTACGTTTTTTGCAATTTGCAGCTGAGTATCGGATATTTTATTAATAGAAACTAAATTCGCGGTACTGGCATGTATGTATTTACACAATTATACTTATTAAAACCTTCAATATAATTGTCTAACTTAGAGAAAAGAGAAAATGTGCCATTTTAATAATAACTTTACGTTTAATATAAATTTTAACTTAGTGGGTTACATTGATAAATTTAACTAATATAATGATATAAATACATACATGCCAGTACCGCGAATTTAGTTTCTATTAATAAAATATCCGATACTCAGCTGCAAATTGCAAAAAACGTACGGAAATTTGAATTTCGCGGGCTACCCTGGAGCATCCACCTTAAATGAAATTTGGTATACAGATAGTCTAGAGCCTGAGAAAGGCTTGACATAGGCTACTTTTTAATGCGAAAAAACTGACTGTAAGGGGTTGAAATAGGGGATGAAAGTTATAAGGAATACCCAGACCACGCAGCGAAGCCGCTGGCGGAAAGTTAGCTTAATTATATAACGTCTTTATTATTCACCGTTTTATGTTAAAAATCGCGGTGATGGCTCGATGACGGTGGTTTTTCACATTTTAGTGCTTTCTCGTCTCAAGTCGTCGATGGAAATTACCGACGACAAACAATTCATGTAGAAGTGTCAAGATTCGAAAAAAATATGGTGGCATGTTAGTGTTCGTCGACAAATTGTCACGAAGTCCGGTTGAAGTCGAATTTTGACAGAACGAGACGAGTAGCTTGCACTGCCATGTTAGCAACGGAAGACATAGAGCAATATCTCGTTTTGGGAAGAGATACGGCGACGAGAAACTTATTTCACGCTGCGCATGTTAGCCCGGCTGGATCTACCCAACTCAAGGAAAAATACTAACTGGAGACTAGGCAGCATGGTCTCAGACCTTAGCCTGTTCCGTCAGGAACTAAATAAAAAAAAAAATGTCTATGGAAATTGTGAATGATTCTGTTCTGCGGTTCTGGATTTTTGGTAAACGTCAAGCAAGTGGTCATTCAAGACATTTCACGAACCAATAAATATTTTGTTTGCAAGATAAAGATTAACCAGAACCAGATTGCAAACGGTGCAAGAAGCTGTTAGCATTGTTATACATGATTATAATATACGTTTGACACAAGAATAAGCGTCACAATCACACAATGAGTAGCAATTTGGATAACGATAGATCATCATCACTCACTAGTAAAATGCATCCAATAGATTTAGCTCCTCCAAAAATTACCATAGTAAAAAGTGTTACAAATTCAGAGATGAAAATGGCTCATTTGATGCCTGGTCAACCTAAAACAACAAGTTCAAGTCAAATAATAACCCATGCTAGCCCTACTTCTGGTTTGATGCGGCCAGGGCTTGCGCAAATTATTTCTTCAAACGTTGCTTCACAGGTATGTATAATTGTAAAACTACATATTTACGGGTATAACATAATATAAATAAATAAATTTAATTTACCTAAGTTTTCATCTAATAACATTACTTTCAGCCTCAAATGATAATTAGTGGATCACCAATCTTACAAGGCACTCAAATTGTCAGCCAAGGGTCACAGCTCATCGGTCAGAATTCTCAGATTATAACACAATCACAGTTGATTACACCCAGTGGCCCATTAATAAGTCCTGGCACACAAATAATAAGCCAAGGAACCCAGTTGTCAGCCCAAGTATCTAATGCAAATAGTGTAGGATCAACTAATGTTCAATCAAATGTGACCTCTTCTGTGAGTGGAACTCAAGTGCTGAATGTTGGAGGCCAACTTGTTAGTGGTGCTGGTAACCTGGTAGTGAATTCATCTGTGCGCACACTACCACCCACTGTAAGGGTGCTACCTCCTCTACCTCACCATAATACTAGACCAGGTGAGGTTTGATGTAATGACTAATATGTATGTTTTATATACATATATATGTATTTATTAAGTTGAGTACCTGTATAAAAAGATATCCCCCTCGTTATCTGACTAATTTTCTAAATGGTGCTGGTGTTTTTATTGTTATACAAAAGTAAAAAGATGACCACAGACAGTTCAGTCTTGCCCTGCTGGTTTGTAATTGCTTATTATTCTTATGCCCATGGGCCCTCAGATGGCCTAACATAGCCCTGGCCACAGATGTCATAAAACATAAGTAATATTAAAAAAAAAAATATTTCTTCACAGCTGTACTATCAAGTGTAAATGTGAGCAGTAGAAGTGGGGTGCTGGTAAGCAAAGGTGTTGGTGTTACAAGTCACGTGCCACGTGGACTCGCTGCGGGGGCGTCTCTCGCCGTTCGTCCTGTCACTCCAGCATCTAATTCTCAGGCTGCAGGGGCTCCAGGTAAGTTTTATTATAATTCGAATTTTAAAATGCATGGCTTGAAAAAATATACCTACCTATAGGCACCTTTAAATAGTGCAATCTAGCATCCACAGCTTGTGTTAATTTCTTACTTTATGAAGGACCCCATGTATTGTGTATATGCCATATTGAGAAAAAAGTTGATAGTACACACATAGGTTACACAGGACCATCTAGTCCTAAAAACACTTATGTCCATCACATAAATATTTTGTGTCATGTAGGAATCGAACCCATGACCTTGTTATCAGTAATCCCGTACTCGTACCACTAGACCGCAGACGTCGTAAAAATAGTTTATCAAGTTAATATTAGCTGTCCACGTGCAGGTTGGTCGCGCGCGGCCCGCAGCGCGCTGGTGTACGGGCAGCGCGGGGCGCGGCCGCCCGCACCGGCTGCTCAGCCGCCGCAACCAACACACTCCACTATCGTCACCCTGCCTACTACATCTGTGCTCACCTGTAAATTAGACCTCAGTTATTTGATGAAGTTTCCAAAAATTGTAGATATTTCTATAATTTAGAGTACAATTATATAACAATTGCTTTCCGTCAGCGGCATCGCCCGCGTGGTCTGGGTATTTTTTATAACTTTCATCCCCTATTTCAACCCCTTACAGCCCTTTTTCGCAATAAAAAGCTGCCTATGTCCTTTCTTAGGCCCTAGACTATCTGTGTACCAAATTTGATTTAAATCGGTTCCATTGTTATGGCGTGAAAGCGCAACAGACAGACAGAGTTACTTTCGCATTTATAATATTAGTAAGGAAGCAAGAATTTAGAAATATAGGAGTTGTTTAAATTGGCTTGTGATTAATTTAGTATGTACTTAAGACGATTGTCACTATTGCAGCAAGTGGTGTGATCTCGGCTGCAGGGACTACAGGGCGAGGCGCCCCACCCCGTACCCCCACGCCGACAGCAACTGCAACCACACCACGACCATTGCCACTATTGCAAAGGAATTACCAACCTACTAAGGTAAGAGATAGTTACCCAAACTGCCTTAGGATAATTATGTACCACATTATATGTGAAGATCTTACATCAACATCATACTACATATTATAATATATACATATTATTATGCACATTTTAAAAATCTAATCAGAAAAAAAGAATTGCTTTTTCAATAATTGTAATAATATCGACTAGTGATTTAATTACCTAGATTATTCTAGGAATAAGACTGTTCTAAAACTATAATAAGACTGATTGTTTAACAATAATCAACAATAGCGTTTTTCGTATGGCACCACAAATATACAATCACTTACCAAAATGTGTTCTTGAAACCATGTGGAATGAGGTGCTGAAAAAACTACTATTAGAAAACTGCTACTGGGGTATAAATGAGTATTTATTGGCAAGAACGTCTGTGTTTTACCATAAATGAAATAAATAAAAGACAATTAAATCATTAAGCTTTTCAGCATGTAAAATATTTATGATGCACTCCCTCGCTTCGTTTCGGCACAGTATACATAGAGGTATCGGGTACTATTATTGTAAAAAGTGTTCTATATAAGCGCGGACGGGGAAAACATCGTTGCCAACGAGGTTTTTTCACGTCTCGTTCCACTCTGTCCCATTCGGTACGTGGTCCCGTTCGTAAATATTTTGCTGCTATATTTTTATATGCAAAAAATCATCCCATTCCGTATCCTACCATACCTTTAAAAACGTAATTTCCTAGGTGGTAGGTGTAGCAAGTGTAGGTGTCCGTGGTGTAGTGGGCAATAGTGCGCCAACACAGCTGTACTACGAAGTGCCGCGCGGGGGGCACGCGGGGCACGCGCCGCCGCCCGCGCACCCCGCGCCGCGCGCGCTGGCGCCCTACCTGCACCAGCCGCCGCAGAATCAAGGTTAGTGTATTTCCTGACACCCGCACTTACAAGTAACAATCAGACATGACGATTTGATATCAATTGGTATGTCACAGAGAACCTTTGATAACAATAAATTAATTCTATTCTATTCTACATAATGAGAAAATGTTTTGGTACTTTTACTGTTGGACTACAAATATGGACTGGACTACTGAACAGTGGCCATCTGTAATCAGTCATAAAACGGTTTGGGCATCAGTATAATCCCATCTGTTACAAAATACATATACATACATACATATCAATTGTAATTTTCAAAATTGTACATCAATTTCTAACATCACACTTTTGTCAGTTATTGCGATGAGAAAGCGCACCCTATTTTATTATTAACCACATTTGAAGCATATCTAAAGATTGTTTTTATTCTTTATTCATAGTAACAGTTGTAAATACTGTCTCCTCTCCGGAAACCCGCGTTCCCGCAGCTTCCGTCCCTACTCAGCCAGTGTTGCCGAGACCGTCCATTCTCAGAAAGAGGGACCTTGATGGGTAAGATTTTTACTGAACAGACATCACAGAACAGACGACGCATTGAAGATTTGGGGGTCATGGATCTTAATATTTCTCAGCCATTACAAAACATACGGATCTGATTTTTACATATGTCATTATTCATGTCTTTAGCTATAAATTTGTAGTACAGAAACACGATCGGTTAAACTTTACTGCAGAGAAAAAAATTTTGAAGACAGCTCTTCAAAAACATGGATTCGCATTTTATGAAGAAACGGAACGGATTTAAATCTTCAAATTTTCACTATAGATAAGTTTCAACAGACTCTTTGAAATGGTAATTGGATTTTTTAAAATACATTTTAGATTAGATTTTAAACGAGAAAAACCGTTTTGGCGCATACGACTTTCCACTATAAGCTAGTTTGCACTTGTTTTTGTATGGAGAATGCCTCCTGTCAGTCCGCCACGGACTGTTATCAGCGCCGGGTCTGTGTCAGATGAGCTCCCACGACCAGTATAAGCTGACCTTTCAGCGTACGGGAAGCCTATACAATGTAAATGCTTATTAGACTGGACTTTATAAATTGAAAATCGGTAAAATAGAACAAAGCTAAATGGAGTCGTCTTTGGACTTATGCGAATATTTTTTTTTTTTATCACATTTAATATATTTTCAATGTATTTCAGGTAACCAGGTCTATAAATCAACATACAATAACGTAAAAAAAAACAAAATTAAATCTAAAAAATTAAGCGACTGGGAACTTTCATGGAAAATGCTGCCTTATCCCTTTGAGATATAAAAAAATAATGTATGGTAGAACTGTTCCTTTTTGATAGGCCTATAAAAAAGTTCCCGATACCATAAGTGTATCTTTTAAAAATTGCTTACTATACCCATTCTAATATTTTGAAAAATGGTTACATTATTTAATGTGGTCTATCTTTAAACCATTGAGGGTTTTCTTAGACTGTCTTCCGTCTCCATCATCAGATCACCTTTAGATGTCCATTATGTTGTAAGGTCATTAGGACTACATAACTGTGCTAAGTTTCATCACAATCGGTTCTCAAGTAAAAATTTGAAAGGGTTCATTTCAAGGGTAGTAAAAGCATATACAATTATGAATATACAGACGAATATAAAACCTGCTCCGGTTCTTCGTCGGTTAAAAAAATTAATACATACCTATATGCTCTGCTGTCTGTGCAAAGCTGGGCAGGTCGTTACTCGCTAATAAATAATAATATAAACTAGAAGGTACAAGTAAGTACCTGGGCTTGCGAGCTCTGCCTGGACGAAAGTTGGTTAAGACCGGACCAAACGTTAGCCCGAATTCCACGCATTTATTAAATTTACATAAATAACACGGCATCTTCCCAGACATTAAAAAAAATAACAAGTTTAAGCTCTGGGAACTCTGATAAAAACTATTTCTATATATTATGTGATGAATAATAAGTATTTGTGTTTGTCTGGGTGTTTCGTATGTATAATAAGTATGTATTTACAAAAAAAAAGTATATATGTATTATATCCATTGTCTAGTACCCATAGTACAAGCTCTGCTTAGTTTGGGACTAGATGGTGCTGTGTAAAAATGTCCCCAAATATTTATTATTTATTATTATTATTTATTATTATACACTTCTACACACTACAACTAAGCCTATTAAGTAATATAAATTTGTAATAACAATGTGTGATCCTAATAGGAATGGTAGACCATTTTGTCTTATTCTGGTTTACATAGGAAGAAAAAATACCGAATACCGACACCAATTTTCATATATTACTTAACATAATATCACGTCCGAGCCTGTATTCGTCAAGGGCTATGGCTATAAACTGAGATATACTAATGTAACTAAAAGTTTGCTGGTATGTGTAGGCCCTATGTAAGAGGTGGTGAACCATTTGCCATCAAATTATTACCTACCTACAAACCCAACCTTAGGATGTACCTAGTACATCCTAAGCTTGGCTTTGTGACTGATTACATAAAACGACTGAATGATCATCGTCTTAGCTTTTTCTCAATTATGTAGGTATAGGCTTCCAATGTAATTAATACCGCAGAATACCAATATTTTACACGAACACGAAGTGACTGCAGTCAGACATATTATATGCTTCTAAATTTCTGGGCAGTACCAATATTCGAAGGATATTCGAAGTTGTCAGGCTTTCTTGGGCTCTTGACCACCACTAACGATTGTCATAGTTGTCTGTATTCGTTCGTTCGTTAGGGGACATTTTATACAGCACCATCAGTCCCAAAATTAGTAGAGCTCTAGACAATAGAAATAATACTTAAATAGTTTTTTTTAAATATATTTATAAATACTTAAGAAATACCCAGACCAACACAAACCATTATTTTCATCACACATATTTGTGTCTTGTAGGAATCTAGCCCTTGACAACAGGGAAAGGGCGCTTTACGACGCGCTCACTGAGGCACGGAGGTGTCTCGGTATGTTAAAAATGGTCACCAGTATAATTATACACGCACATCATCACACAAAACGGCTCATAACTCAGTTATGAGCTCCAGAAACGACTGTATGTGTTGCCATATTTAGAATTTTATAATTTTTGTTTAAGAATCTTTTGTAGATAGCAGCAGTATGACAACCATGAAAATTGTAAACCATTTTATATTATCGACTTATCAATTTATTAGCATGCTATTTTGACATGTTACCTTTAATTAGAAATCTTAAAATATACATTTAATATTAGGTACATAATAATTTAATTATGTAATTTTTAATTCCTAGCGGTCCGTCCCGACTTCACACGGGTAGACATTACCGGGACTAGCATACAACTACTACCGTACTATAGTAGCTCCTTAGTACCACTTCCCTACATCCATTTTTAAAACGCAGACATACTTAATTGAATTTTTATCAATATTTTTTGTTCTCAAAATATATGTAAGAAGCCTATAGACCGTCGGTAAACAAGTGATGGGTGCGTGATTCTTGGGTTCCTGATGAATACCTACGCGACGCCGCGCCGCCGCCGAGCGCTTTCTTTATCGCGGCCATGTTTGAGTTAGTAATAAACCAGCCTTACATTAGACGCACTCCATTCACATTAGTTCCGCAGTACTACCATACTTATGAAGCGGATGGGTAACTTCAATAGTTGAGAATAGGAAGGTGGTAGCGTCCCAGATTCTAAGGGTGACTGGAATTGAGACGCCAAGCGAGCATGTGAAGTACGTAGCCATTTTAACCAAAAATTGTTCTGTCCATCTGATCCTGGAGCTAATTATTATTATTATATAATCGTTGACCTCTGGGAACAACCCCTTAAAATATCCATTTAACATTACACAAAATAATTGTTCAAATTAATATTCTTGCAACAAAAATAAAGATAGTAAGCGCGACTCTATGACGTCTCTGTTCCACAGCGCGAGACTACGATCGTAAACCACGAAGTATTTGCGGGGTGTAAGCGGATGGCGCGGTGCGGGGGTCCGATTTCAGATTCATAGTTTGTCAATGCCTCGCCTTAATATAAATACTAAACATGGGTCGTTCGAAGGTTTGCTTGACGTTTTTTCCATACTTAATCACTAACGACATCTATTAGAATAACTCTTAACTACGAATCTACGATGTCGATCGACGTGTGCTGCTCATAGACATAATTTCTTGTGTTGTATTCATTACACTTACATTTATAATAATATCGTTTTTTTTTAATTTTGTTTCATTCGGTTTTTGCACGAGTTATTTAGTTTAAGATCTTATCTCATATATTGTGAAATAATCACATCAAGTGGAACACGTAAAAGAATTGTATAGAATGTGTGCAGGTCCCCGAGCAAGTCATCGGGCTACTCGCGGTCGGGCTGGGAGGACGTGCCCACGGGCGCGGGCACGGGCTCGGGCGGCTCCACCACCATCAGCGCGTCGTCGTCGCCCGCGCCCGACGACGAGCCCGACCCGCCGCGCCCCGACCCGGACCTCAGCCCTCGGAAGAAACCGAGGAAACAGATGTATGTAACAGATTATGTGCTAAAAACTAAACGCTGTAATATAATTTTAATGTTTTTTTTCCTTTTTATAATTACATACCATGCATCAACCGGGCACAAATCCAGACTCCGAGCTGTTACTGGGAATTTCACCCAAACCCAACAACACTGCTCGACACGGGGATCAAACCCAAGAAATCTATCGTAGCAGTCGCCTATTATCCTATTTATCATAACTTGATTATACAAAAAAAATACGATGACACTTTGATATTCGTTACTAAAGAGATTCAACTGTCGATACCAATTTTATCTTATTTCTCTCCTTGTCAGGCTGACCTAGGTATTAGCTGTTACCTATAATACTCTATTTAAAAATATCTAAAATGATACAACTGAGATAAAGACTAATATTCAGAGACGACGCTAAGCGTAACCTTATGCCAAATTTGACATACGAAAGCGTTACTTTAGGCTTAGCGTCGTCTCTGAATAGTAACCAACATTTTTTATTTGTTTATCAGCGCGTTAAAATAAAATTGAGACACATTTTAAAAATGAGTGTAATATCCTATTAGGGCAGAGTCAGATTACGATTTGTTCGTCTACTAGTAATGTTTAAATCATAAATGTCTTTGTTTGTTACTGATTATACAGATTGAGCACCGAAGTGAGACAGTGCGACTACCAAGGAGAAGAGCCGCCGCCAACACCGCCTCCTGTCACATTTAACCCTCCTCCTAAACGTGAGTATATAAAGTCCACTTGACATATCTAACGTTTTATCAATAATAATTACAAACTGTATCCTGTATAATAGGAAAAGGTGTCTGACTGATTAATTGACTTATCTGATCTTCTAACAACACACAGCTCAAACCACTATAAAGATTAGGATGAAAGGCACGCATATAGTTATTATGACGTAGGCATTTTGGGAAATTCCCACCGGATTGGAAATTACTCTTTTTCCTATCCACCGCGGGGAATAGCTAGTCATAATTATATGTATAGTCCTTGTGGTCCCATCATATTATTTAATTCAGACACCTAGGCCCGGAACATTTATAAGGGACCTAGGTGCCCCTAAACGGAGGTCAGTTTACAATCCCAATTATAATTCATTATTGCAATATAAACTAAGTAAATATTAATAATCACACATTTTTACGTTTCCAAAAATAAAATATTTTTTTTTAAATAGCGGTACAGTGCATTTTGGGTCAAACCAAAATTCGGGCCTGCACTCAACAAGTAAATAAGGCGAAAGTATTTAATCAGACAATAACTTCAACTATTAATACCAGGTCCACTGCTAAGTTCGAGTTACGTATGCGGTTGGCGTAGCACAGCATTGCATTTCACCCGGCCATCGGACGTGCGCCGCAGGGAGCCGCGCACCCGGGACATCGTCGCGATAGCCAGCCAGAAACACGTGCTCACCAGCGCGGAGGGCTGGAAGGTGCACCATCTCACCGCGCAGATGGATGACTTGGTAACATATTCATTTTGATTATTATGTTTATGTAAGAAATTAGAGATACGAGGGGCATTTCAAAAGTTCGTATCGTATAATATTCGGCACAATCTCGGGCCGAAACACTAAGTTCATCACATAAATATTTGTGTCCTGTAGGAATCGAACCCGTGACCTCGTGAGATCAACCGTCCGGTACTCGAACTAATAGACCACACACGTCGTCACGCCATAGATAGGCAATGAGCAAAAACGATCCAAAAACGATAAAAAAAACTGATTGTGTCCTTTTTTCCGGGCACATTGCCCTTTGCCCCTCAGGAATAATGTGGCTTCAAAATGTGGGTAGTTTGATAAAAATAACATGATCCTAACTATATTTGGCTACGAACTTTATTTATTATTTATTTATTTATTATATGCCTCTATTACACTTGATGTCATTCTTCATAATGACGTAAAGTGTATTAAATTCGAAGTTATAGGAAAACTTAATTGTTTTTTCTAGATGTCTTTAGAGTCCGACGTAGGGGAGCAGCTAGCGGGTCTCCTACGAGCACTAGAAACAGCTTCAGGGCGCGCGCTATCCGCCCTGCAACCACACTCACATACATTACTGGAGTTACTAAAGGTATGCGTACGATAAAAACAAACTGTCCCAAAATAGCGATAAGTAATATAATCCACTTATTCAATTTCTTCTTTTATATTGTTTCTTACAGGGTAACATTCAAAGGAGTAAAATTGTTTGTGAAGGAATACAAGAAGCTCGTGAAGACATACTTCGAGTATTTACGCACAGAAACTTTGTATCCGACATTCTGACACGACAAGCAGACAAACGATGTTTCAGGAAGCACCGGTCACAATCATAGCCAATTGTGAAAATACGCACACGTAAAAAAGACAGTATTTTTTGTGATGAGTGACCATTGACTTTGCCTTACTCTTATCACTAATATGTATGCTATAATACACATGATAATCTTTACATGCATAATATTTTATTCTGATAGCCATTTAAAGCCTTCAGTAAAAACTGGTTCGTGTCTTGAGTAAGGGTGTAAGTGCAATATGGCTTGAACTGAGTGTATTTAAAAAAGGCTCTATTCTAAGGACTGATACATAATCAGATTAATTAATTTACTTTTAACAATTTGTCCTAAGATGGCGATTTGGTTTATAGTCACATAACTTTTATCAAAGGATTAACATTGATACTGCCAGATTTTATACAAAATTTCTGCCAATATGCAAAAATCTGTCCTTTGAATAATATTAAGGTTCGAAACTTGTAAATATTTATGTGTATAATAAGCAGTGTTTAAAAAACTGACTCAGTCGCAAACTGCCCAATTCGCAAAATATCTGTCTCAACAATTTCGGAATCTTTTATTTAGATAGGATGATCTAAATGATAAATGATGTTTGTTTGTGTTTCTGGACAAGTTGCGACTAAGCCAAAAATGAATGCATTGAATGAGTTGTGTTTTGGGACTTAATTTTAAAAAGAAAATACATGATTTATAACTTCATTGAATGTTGTTTTTTTTAATAGAAATTGTAATAGTGTCGGAGAACGTAACGATGAATAAATTCATAAAATTGAGGCGTGGTTCTAACCCTTAGACAAATGGCTCGCAAGGGACGGTAAGGCTGCCTGTCCACCGGAGCGGAGCTAGGCTGCGGAGTGGAGAAACTGAAAATATCCACGGAAGAGCAGCGGAGATTTTGTGCAATCCTATTGGTTAATATTTCTCAGTTTCTCCACTCCGCAGCCTAGCTCCGCTCCGGTGGACAGGCAGCCTTATCGTCCTCCCACAGTTCCAAATAATCGGTGTTGTATGTCCTTTACATTACATGAATATCGTTGTCAGTCCTCATTATTCAGTATAGTATTATTTACATTTACAGATATACGGGCTAAAACTATGCATCTCGTCTTTGGTCCCTTATAGCTCCTCCCTACATCTATCCTACGTTTTAAATCGAACGAAGAAATCGGTGAACATACAACAGTATATTTACAGTCGACCATAGAAGAACCTCCTCACAACCACTCACAATATGTGGAAAATCCACCAATCCAAACAGCAGAATCTATTTCGTACATAAAAAATGATTTATTAATATAATAGAAAAATTAGGGTACCTGCCTACCCTAGGTAGGTACCCTAATTTTTCCTAGGGTAGGTAGGTACCCTAATTTTTCTATTATATAAACACCGGAAAAACAGGATAATAAGCCATCTTTAACCCGACCGTAGATAGCGGAGAGGAAAATAAAGCTCAAGCTCGTGGGCTGTCGTCAGTCTATCTATTATATTGCTGTAGTTTTAATTCATTTTAGTCCAATCTTTTTCTCTCCGGTTTTTACGGCTGTGTTGAGGACTAACTTCATCCCCCGGCCGTTGAGGCCTAAAGTTAGCATTGATGCGGGATGCGAACCTTATGCCTTCAGGCAAGCCCAAAAAGATTGGCGAGAACTTCCTGTAGTAGGTACAGTTCTCCCCATACTTAGTGTCCGGGTTTTTTTGTAAATACATACTTATAATATATAAGAAACACCCAGACAAACACAAACACCTAAGTTCATCACATAAATGTTTGTGTCTTGTGGGAATCGAACCCACGACCTCGTGATCAGCAGTCCGGTACTCGAACCACTAGACCACAGACGTCATTCTAATCCAATATTTTATATTTTTCTTTCTCCGATTTTTACAGCCGGGTTAAAGTTAGCTCGTGCCAACTTCAACCCGGACAATAAGTTTGGCGAGAACTGTACTCAGAAGCATTTTTTATATCTATGTCAGCAAGTAGCAATCAATAATAGAATAGAAACACCATAGATTTATCCACTATTCCCAAAGAGCTAATGACTATTCCACTCACTCACTTTCAGCTGTTGAGCTATCTGCGTCAAGTGTGAAGTGTCAAGCAAATGTCAAAAATAAAATTTGTGATTTCTGAATTTCAGAAAATTTAATTGAAAACAACTATAACCTATAAATATCTATTAATAAAATATCTAGATACAATCGTGTATTTGGTTCACTACAGTTCATAAATAACATATTCTTTTTTAATTGCAAGAACAGCAATGGCAAGTAGCAGATTGGAAAGAATTGGAACTATTTACACACGGTAAGGGTTCTTTCTTTAAAAACTTTTTTAATAAATTTGCAAGTCTATGACTATTTTAATTTAAGAATACAGTTTTAGCGCGGCAAAAATAAGCGGGAACTTAATTTTTTTATTCCTTTTTGCGTTGTGTAAGTTGAAGTAAGATTTGTTGTTATTTTTCGTCATCTACCGATAATTTCTAAATATGACATCCAAGAAAGGAAGCAAAGCAAAATTTTTGGCTGAAGATATAACGGATTTGCTAAACGAATCACAGTTTATAAAAGATTCTCCTAGCAATAAAAAGATACAAAAACGGCAAAGAAATGATATGACTGAAGAGGAAGGAATAGCTAAATTGATTGGGCAGTATCAAACTAATTCAAAGAAGAAGAAGTTGCAGGTTGATGTAGAAGCTTGTAAAGAGTCACGCCAGAAAATATTGGATGTTATGAGCAATCAACTAGAAACAAGGTAAGCTTGATAGCTTGATAGCTACCAGAAATGTTATAATTTGATGATTCAAATTATAACATTTCTGGTAGTACCTACATAACTACAGTTCAATAACTTCAAATTAAAAATATGTGTTGCAGGAAAGAAAAAAGTGATAACATGCTTAAAAATCTATCAGAAGTTATGACACAGTTGGAAGCAGATTGCAATGCAATGAAAGATAATGAGAAAAAGTTGGAACATTTAACAGGAGCAGTTGTCAAGTGCATGCAGCAAGCTACCACAGCTCATAAACAAAAACTTAAAGTTCTAAAAGATATTCATGCATCATTTAAAAAACAGTAATATTTTATTTTGTTGGTCTATTTTATATGTTCATAGTTAATTTTATAACTTGTGTTTATTAAAACCAATAAACTCAACAGATGTGAAGAAATGGAAGCAGATCATAAAACAGAAACAGATAAATTATCAAAAGAGTTAGAAGATGATATTCAAAAGCTTCAACAGAAATTAATTTCCGAAACTAAAAGAAGTGGATGGGAGAATTTGCGCAGAACAATTTTTCAGGCTATGCAAAATGACTTTTGAATGAATTCTCTTTTTATTTGATTGAACTATTGAATTTAATAAAAATATTATTACAGCAATTATTGCTTATTATTATTATCAAAGCTCTGTCTTTTCGAAACCGTAATTATGTGTAATACCACTTTTATGTTGAAGAACTGTAAGGAAACATGTATGCAGAGAAATTTTCTCAGCAGCATGTGAAGTCTGCTAAGCTGCATTATGACAGCATAGTGTAGGAGACCCATGCCCAGTAGTGGGGCAGTATAATAATATGGGATGACAATGATTATCTAATTTTTCTTTACATTATCGCCTCAATTTAAACTTTAGGAACTTTTCTGGTAAGGCTGACAAGAATTACTACTCACTGTGTTTAAGGAAGGCCTTTGCCCTATAGTTTATGCCTTCCAGGCTGTGGTTTAGTGATCCACAAAACATGATCTAGGATCATGTTTGCAGCCTAGGCAAGTCAAATTATCAAATATTCCGCCTCAGTCAATCCATTAAAATTTATTGTATTTATAAAATCAGTTTACCAGTTAGCTTTATAAGATTTTAATAAATTAAAATAAATGTAAGTAATTAAAATTATTTATTTATATTTTATTATTTCTCAACAATTTTAAAAATGTTTTTACAGTGTTGAAGGACTTCTTACAAAAGGAGCCATGAGAGCTGATGATAGACCACTGTGGTTTGATGTATACAAAGCTTTTCCACCTGTTACGGAACCTAAATTTGCTAAGCCTAAACCAGAAATCAAACCTATTAGACAAATACTTTATCCTGAAGATAATATAAGAGTGTAAGTGAATCATAACATAATAATTATTTAATTTCATGATAAGTGTGAGTAAATCATAAATTAAATGTCATGGTAGTATTTAAAGAAACAAATTATTACTTTTTTTACTTACAGAAAGTTTCACTCAAGTGGCCATGGATTAGCAGCAATAAACATGGTTAGTCAAACAGAAACCCAAACTAAAAGGCTAGTTCAACAATATGAGAAATTTAAATCTGAAGGTGTACCAGAAGGTGAATTAATTGAAAAATCAGCAGCAGTAGTGGGCACTGAACGACAGCTAGAAGTAACTAAAGCTACAATACAAAACCCAGATTCAGTAACTGCTAAAGTTATGGCTGAAGTTGATATTAAAAATATATTCTCAGAAAAGTAAATGTTATGTAAGGTGGATTTAGTATGTTTCAATTAATTTGTGAGCTTAGATTTAGTATTCAATAAAGTTATTAAATTAACTCCTCCAAGGTTTTTATCGTACTTATTTGTGTTTATGTATAATGCCTCTGCATACATTTTGCTCTGTCCAGCCACCATAAATTTTTAAGCTTACGGATTTAAATTTTAAGCTCACTTTGAAGGGATCTCCGTCTATCAATGTTTGTAGAGAATCTTAGCTCCCGTCTGGACTCTCAAGCAACACTCTGATTTCTACGTCCAAGTTATTGAACCAATCCTGTTTCTCTTCTGCGGCTTTGGGACAGTGCATAAGACGCTATCGTGAAGGTTTACTGCGTACCTAATATTATGAACGCCACGCTTCAAATATTGTCTGAACTTTCCACCAACTAAGCGTGTGGCGAAGCAATCACTCTCTTCTGACCGCCTACGCGCCGAATCCCATTTAAGGCCGATGATCCACCAATACCTCGACCCCACCACGAGTTCTCGATCGCCTGCGGACTTATAGCTCGTAATCCATTAAAAACTTTGACAATGTCAATTCCGGGGAATACAGACGTATCGGTGTGTAATATTATGCTATTTGGAAAGTACCTAATATAGAAACATAAAGCGATTGAACTTTGAAGCGTGCATGCAGTTAGGTCAACTCAAATCTGCTAAAATTTAATTTCATATAGAAGAACATTTATTATTTTATACAAACGTTCAGACACTAAATCAGGAACTACCTACATCATACAAATAATATGAATGCAAAAGTACTTTTCAAGTGTAACTTTTTCACGTTTTCACTTCTAGAGGGCCTCGTTGGTCTAGTGGTGCCAAGCGCGACTGCTACACTAGAGGTCATGGGTTAGATTCCCGGGTCGACCAGTGTTGTTGGTTATTCTGTGAAATTTTTTAAATTCCCAGTAGCAGCTCAGAGTTTGGATATTTTGTGCCCGGTTGATGTATTTTATAAACATGATTTATTCATTTAGGGAGATGTGATCTTAGAGATTATTAAAAAAATACTTATACCTAAGTATTTTAGGAACTCTACACTGACTCACACTTGAACCTCTTTTTCAGTAGTAGGTATACTTACACGATTGCCTGTGCGTACGCATTAGTAATAATCGCACATTATCTTATCTATGTTCTGATAAGAGCCCCGCGCTAAATAACACACCTTTGCTTTAGTGTGTCATCACTTCATCAGAGTAGCATAAATGCAAAGTGTTTTGAATCCTTTTTTAGTGTTCTAAAAATAAATTAGTGTTAAAAATGGCGCAAAAAAGATCCCCATGGTTCTACTTTGCTGTTATTTTAGGTGAGTGTACTTTATTACTGTACAAAAGGTAGACAATCAAGATACAATAATACATTATGACATCGCTTGATGCCTCGGTGTTCTTTGTTTGGTGTTTAATTTCAGATGGCACTTTTATGTATATATTATATAGATTTACTTAGACGGAGGTACTTAATTCATGCAATATTCAAGCCCGAAACTCCTGCCAATCAATCTAACTTTAGGATAATTATTATCGTATCTGCCAAAAATTTTGTTGCATGCTGAGGTCTAATGGCAATCGCTTCCTGTAAAATGGGCGTGTCGAACTCCACCCGCTTGTGGTTAAAATATCTTAGCGACCCCTAGTTCCCACCAGTTTTCAAAAATATTATGTGTGCTGTCAGCGACACCTAATAATAACACACCTAAGGTACTACTTACATCAAAAATTCTTATCTGTGTACTGTTTGTTCCGGCTAATCTCTGAAACGCATGGACAGATTTTGACGGGACTTTCACTCGCAAATAGTAAATGTTATAAGGAGTACCTAACTTAGGCTACTTTTATTTTAGAAATTATGAGGTATTTAAAAAAATTGAATGAACGCGAATTATACCGTGGGGAACATCTACATAAAGAAAAATGCTAGGTAGCTACACAGTATACATATATAGACTGTGGTAGCTATTTTGTACTAATTAATATTTTTTTTATTTTACATTTTTCAGTTATTTTGAGTACCCTGACACAAGAAACTGAAGCCAGGCGAAAAATTCTTAGAGGAAGACGTGTTATGACACGGACTTACTACCGTAAGTTTGATTTGATACTGGTTTTGTTTACAATACCTATTATAATGTGTAGTACATTGATATAAATACTATATAAGTCAATGGTGTAGTAACAATAATTGAATTTGGAGTGCACACCTTCAGACACTATCCTTATAACTAAGAATTTTGTATGACGACGTTGTTATGTACCTTATTATACCTTCATAACTTTCGAGATTATAAAGAGACTTTTAAAAGGCCTCACAGCTTACTAATATCAGAGGTGGTGAAACGGGCCCTGACACACGTACATGACGTACATAAAGTTGATGTAATTTTTCCCTAAAAACTTAAAAATATATTTTTATCTTGCGTCTTCAATTTCAGATGGAAATGCGGTTCCTGCATGGGCTATTAGTTTGATGGCCGGCATCGGTATGCTGCTTGTAGGTGGCGTCCTCTACGTGGTCATGAGGAAGCTTGTACTTTCTTCAGAGACTGGGTCTCTCAATACCTACCAACCAGCTTTACAGCAAGATGTTTAATCTGTTTATCTTAAGAATTGTTTGTAAGATTGTAAAATAGCATTATTCCCATTCACCTGTTTCTGAATGTAATAAATCATATCATACTTATCATGTTGAATCGGACAAAAATATTCAGACATTTTCTCTGCTCTATAATCTGCGCGAATTGTAGGTCAAGTGTATCTAGGATTATATAATAGGCATGATGACACCAACTAAGAATGACCGAAATTACGATTTCACGTAATTTTATATTATGACAGACTGATTCATATATACACTTGTTTTTGGATTATAGGTGAGATTATATTTATTTTAGCAACAATAAAAATGCAAAACATATCAATCCGCCATGATAGATCGAACACCAATCAGAAGCGAGTGACGTCAATCTTCTCAAAACAAATATCTTCATTTTGTTTTTGTAAATTCTTTGTCATGGCTCCTTGGCCTTTGAGCAATTCATTTTGTGTTCTGTCTGTCGTATAAATAGGGACACGATATCGAATCGAAAATATCGATACTATACTCATAAATAGTGTCAAATAAAAATTATCGTACTCATAAAATTATGTAAACAAAAGTAGCGATACTTCAAACTATCGAGTACTTTTTTTAGGGCCTAATGCGCATCTACTTTTATTATGTCTGCATCACCCTAAGGTTGTCTGGCAGAAAATGCCTACAGTGCATCAAGTTTAATAAATAAATAAATGCGGACGTCAATGTTAGTAAGTAACGTCAGTTTAGCTTCGTAGAACAAAACAAATGGTACATAAATTTAAGACGATTAACCTCAACTGTAAATTGTCACTTGTCAAGTGTTTACAGAAGATCGACGTCATAGACGACGCCATTGCTATTCTAGCGTTTTAGCGCGGAATTTAAATTGTGTTTTTTGTAAGGCTATTTTACCTTCAAAATCATATATTTTTCAAAAAATATGAGTTATTTTGTATGTGTAAGAACATCGTGGAGTACTTTTTCAAAATCAGTCATCATGCCTATTAGTGCGCACCAGTCGCAGTTTCCCGAAACATTAAATTCCGGTATAAATGTGCAAAGTTGGGGTCAGTATGGTATAATGTTTTGACCCTGTGAGTCACGTAAGTGAGCCTCACAGGTATGATTTGACCTTTACAAAACTTACACCATCTATTTGTGATTATAATTTTGCAGCATATTTCAATACTTTTTATATAATATATGTTATGCTAGTTTGATGCACATGCAATAAAAATAAAGATTTAAGATACATATTATATTTTAATTTAACCTTTTAATTATACAATCGAGGTGAAATTCATGAAATTCATTTTTTTAGTCATTTATGAGATTGTATTAGACAAGGGAATTACAGGAGAAAATACATTTAAAAATTAGAATTCTCTGCGATGATATTTGTCAGGGTCAAAGTAAGAAGTAACGACGACACGATTACTGAACTTGCGCCCAGTGAGAGTTTGCTGAGCTTTTTGACAGTCTGCAATACTGTTAAACTCGACAAATACCTGGGGACAACAATAAATGTGCTATATGACGTGTTGTAATCAATCATAAATTAATTAGTCTAGGCAAAAATTATACTGTTTAAAATATATAAACACAAAACATTATACAATATCATTTAGCGCCTAAATTATTTTGACTAACTTTTTAAATATCTTAACTTACATGAAAATAATTAAGGATTTAAAAACAATCTTTTTATACATACTTTTCCACAACCAGGTACTTCTACTCCCTCTATTGGTCTTGGTATTTCTATACTGCGTACACAGCCATATTTGTTGCACTCCTCTCTGTAAAGAATAGTAAATAATTACCTTTTGAATGAAATACCTGTTTATTAATTTACAACAAAACTATATCAATTGCCCATTATATATTATTTTGTTGTATGTTAGATCATTATCAAAGGAAATGACAATCAGAATTTTAAGAATCACAATAGCTACAGAAACAATGTGTGCTATAAAAGGATTATAGGTATTGAAAAGTTTATGCACTAAATGCATTTCAAATTAAGTTTAAATCTTATTTTTGAAACATGATACTAACTTGATATCTTCAAGAATGTCCTCATACTCCTCTTCATCGCGCAGTTCATCTGGTGTAACCATGTTGAGGAGACACAGTACTTCTGTCGGGGGTCCAGCGCCCGCCAACGTCAGTCCCGCCACTTGCAGTTGCACTGGTGCCGCTCCAGTCATTGCTACTCGAAATTCAACACATTAATACACACACACACACACCTTATTTCATAAGTTTTATGTCAGGAATTGGTAAACATTTTTACCTAAGGTTGAGTTCTTAGCTCCAATACTAGCTCTTTGAACAATTAGTTTCTTGTCACCCAGTTGCATGCCATTTAGACCTGCTATTGCCTGTAAAGAAGTTAAACAATGAAAATAAAATTGTATTTGAAGACATTGCTCATACAAATCTTTATCAACATGCATTATTTACCTGGTCAGTCATTGATATATCAACATACTCAGCAAAAGCATAGCCTTTGCTGAGTCCCGTTGAAGAATCCTTCACCAAATTGAAAGCTCGAAGTTGTCCAAATGACATCAGCAATTCTTTTACCTGTTTCACACAATTTTGAATCAGAAGGAGAGTTATTTTCACAAGGTTTGCAATACACTGAATAATCATTTAGGTACATAATTGGTCTATTATGCAGTTGTACATTCATTACACACAATTTTTTAGTGTTCCCTTTACATTTGCTCAATTAAAGACAGCAAATATATAAATGAATGTTATCTGACCTGTGTCTAGCCGCATGTTAGAATCAGATGTGAATGGAGGAGACTTGCCTTGAAGTGCCGACGTCTCATTCAAGTACAAGACGTATAGGTGAGAATGAGAGACAACAGTGACACGCGGGCCGCGAATGTGCCAAATCTAAGCTAGGGAGGGGCAGAAAGCAAACTATATCAGTGAGTTGTTTCAGAATATATTGAGCGTGAAGCGCACGCTCATCCCCGCTAGGGTACCTGTGAAAATACCTGAAAGTGACCAAAACATAACGCGGCTCACTGCTGGCTCCACCGTAGCCCTGTCAACTGTTGAATCTCGCCCTGAAATGGCTGCGGCACCTAATACTATGTCCTAATGGGAACATCTACTGTCATGTGTGCAATATACATGGATAGCTTGTTCAATATTATTGCTATGAATGACTTACGTTATGTTCATTTTAATAAATTTCATTACAGCAAAGTGATATAAAAAATATCAATAAAGATGCTTCATATTGTTATAAGACCTAAATTGCAAAAAATGACTTATGTTCAAAAGAATTATAAAGAAAACATGGGTTGTGTTGATTTAATTCACTTCAAGAGAAAACCTAAGAATCTGTGTGTAAGAATTCAAGAGGCAGTCGCAGTATAGACCTGCAAAACATAATTTTGTATAATCAGTAGGAATTGAAGAATATCCTGCATTGGATTTTAGTAACACTCAAAATACATGGTGTCGTCTGTCATCATGTAATAAAGTTCAATGAAAAGGTGGATCTTTTTAATACCATAAGGCTGATAAACATAAATAAAAACACAACACAAGGTGCAATGTACAGGCAGTTTAAACAATCATCTTGGCATGCTATAATATCGTGTAGAAGTCATTTTCTTATTTAAAAATATCAGCCTTATTTTATATGTAGATAAAATGAGTACAAAAACAATGCTGGTACGAGTAACTAAAGTTACTGTGAAACATTGATGTGGTTCCCAGCTAGTAAGGGAGTGCAACATACTTCTATGACATCAAGGATCAATCAATGTATCACAGACATCTAGTTCATACACTTATACTAAAAATCACATGGCAGCAACTTACTTGGTCCTCATTCAGATAATTGGGCAAACCGCCAATAAATATTTTGTGAGGAGAATCTGGAACTACTGTGCTAATTACACCAGCTGAAAGGAAAAACATTATGCTTACTAAAAGAACCTTGCACATAATCATAATAATCTTTCAAACAAACAACAGTAACATTTTGGATTTTAGATGTGAACTAATTGTAACTTACCCGGCACATTAATTGCTGGATTTTCAGTGCCAGGCATGGGTTGATAGTCGTGTGGTCGCCGAATCTTCAAGCTCTGCCCTTTAAAGTTAATACCATCAAAAGCCATAGCTTGTGTTGTCTCATCTATAGATCTAAATTCAAGGAATGCAAAGTTTTTGTCCAAATTTATTTGACAAGCTAACACAGGATTGCCTGCAGCTTGAGCCAAGCCAGAGAGGTGCATCTGTTGATTGAAGAACTCCATAGTTTCTTCCTCAGTGACACCGAATGGTATGTTGCCAACATACAATCTACGCGCTTGACGAGTTATAGTGGAACCCACGACTGGTACAGCCGCTTGTGGCGTGTCGGCGACAATATTCGCAGGTATTTGTCCGGCGGCTTGCATGGCTTTGTATTGCAATGGCGTAATATGCTCGAAGCCCGGTGGCGGGACATCCCAGTAAAGAGAAGGCTTGCGTCTGCGGGACCTTTTACTTTGTGATCTAGATCTGCTCCTTCTCGCCGGCTTTTCGCGACGTTCTCTGGAACGAGATCTTGAACGCCGCCTCTCCCTTGAGCGAGACCTGCGTCGGCGGTCTATGAGCAAGATACTACAGTCAATATAAAATGTTAAACAAGCTTTACATGAAAAATTAATGTAATAACACTTTACCTTTGTCTTCACCCATAATATATAGTTTTAAGTCGTTACTTTTTTTCCCTAAAAATCACACTCAACCGAAGCAAAAATACGTCTTCGCAAAATGGCGTCAGTTTAGTAGTTTAGGGAAATAGGGATGTTCGATAGGGATGTTCATTGTTCGATCCAATCCGATACTTGTGTGGATCGATACAAAGGAATACGATCCAACCGATTTTTTTATTGATACAATAGCTTTCGATCAGTTAGTGAATCGATAAATGTACAATGAGGATTGGATCGAAAAAGTTGTATTAAATTCTAAAATAATAAACAATCGTTAACTGTAATATTAATACCGCATTTCTTAGCTTCAAAGTATGGCTTATAGCAACAAACAGGTTCACATTACACTAATATAAATATATCTCTGGCTGTAGACTGTTCAGTCTATAATCAGTAGTTATTACTTAAGATTATAGATCATTTCATAAAAAAATCAACCAACCCCACGTTATTTGTCAGTGGTAGGAACGTCTATGCCTTCCGAACGTCTCGTTGGCCTATCCCGCCTACCACACTTTAATGAAAACTGCAATCGCCTAGAGCCAGAGTGGCTATCAAAATTATTAATTTTGCGTTACTCTATAATTCACAGATTGTCCAATATAAAAAATAATTATGTATCTTTCTGTGAGTACTGGCTATCCAGTATCAATAGACACTGCAAGTCGTTGTTTGTTTAGTTACCTTAGTGACTAAATAACAGTCATATCAGATAAAATAAAATAATATAAAAATATACTTTGGTCATGCATTTCTATAATTATCGATAGTTAAAACCCTAACAGTTTCTCTACTAAAATAAACTTTGATTTTAATACAGTACTGGATTGATCTAAAACATCCAAATCCTATTGATTTGGATGTTTTAGATCAATCCAGTATTTTGACAGTAGTCCGATCCTTTGCGAACCAAAACATCGATACAAAGCCAAACAGATCGAACATCCTTAGCGTCAGTCAGGTACAAGTTCGCGCCAAACTTATTGTCCGGGTTGAAGTTGGCGTTAGCTAACTTTAACCCGGCTGTAAAAATCGGAGAAAAAAAAAAAATTCTCTCTCCGATTTTTACGGCATAATTATATAAAAATTAGACAACTAGATAGTCTGCATCGCATTCACAGAAGAAAGAGAACTACTTATGCACACGTGTTGTGAAAAAACGAAATAGCATGATATGATCTGTTTGTTCATCTCGCATACCACCAGGGTTGAATTTCGTACTATAATTATAGTATCTGTACTATAATTTCATGCTTCGTGCTATATATTATTCATATCTAAGGATAGTACGAAAAATACTATAATTTCAGTACTTCGGATTAATAACTAATATAAAAACCATTTACTACCAATCCAATATTTAAATTACACAAAATTAAAAAATAAATTCACGTCATCACTCGATCACTCCTCCTCAAGTGCCCTTCGAAAAGTCTTGCCTTTGCGAGAGAATATTCAGTAAATATGCCTAAGATAAGACACAAACTGGCAACACAATTCAAAGGCGGTAGCGCAGAAGTGGTAATTGTGTGGATTCTATTCTATATTTCTACTAATGATCAAATAAATATGGAATAACTGATAAACTTAGAATTAATGATTTTTGATGCAAACTAATAAAGTGTACTATAATTTTTGTACAAATACTAGCCTTTTAAATTTTTTGTACTATCGTTTTGAACATGCCCAAATCCAATACTGAAGTCAATTGTCAACAAAACAAATTAGACAGGCAAACTTCAAACTTGTTCCGCTTGTTCGGAAAAGTGAAAGTTTACACATTAGGGATTTAATTTATAACTTCGCTGCAGCAGACCTGAAATTGTTGTTAAACTCGATGGCTCGTTGCTATTCGAATATACTATATAGCACTGGTGTAATTTGTATCATATGAAAAATGGTAAGTATATTTTTCATTTATAAAACTACTATTCATCATTAACAGCGGTCAGTATAGTTTTATTTCAAAATATATTTTTTAGGACTTCCAACAAAAGAACGGAGAAGTTAGAAAAAGGACTGGAAATGGAGTGGATAAAGATAATGACATTAACAACTCTCAAGATATTGTGGACAGTAAAAGTATGATTTCAAATACAAAAATTATAACCCTGGTATTTGTATCATTACTTTTAGATCTGTTGGCTTTTACTATGATTCTGCCTCTTTTGCCTTCATTGCTGGACTATTACGACAGAGAAGAAGGCAAGGGAAATAGTTTGTATGCTTCTTTGTTAAAAGCAGTGCATAGTTTCCAGAAGTTTACAGGAGCTCCAGACAGATTTGCGTCAGTTTTATTTGGGGGAGCTCTTGGGTCCATGTATAGCTTTCTACAGTTTCTTACTAGCCCCATAGTTGGAAGCCTGTCAGATGCATATGGAAGGAAGCCTATGCTAATTATATGTTTGGTAAGTGTACTTTCAAGTCAGAGAGATTTCGAATAAATGATTAGCTAATAATTAAAGAAAAAAAATTTAAGCTTTTGAGATGTTGAATCTTCAAATCCATAGTATTAATTAATACAACTGTAAGGTAGGAACATTACATACATTTTAAAAATGTGG
Source organism: Acronicta psi (assembly GCA_946251955.1). Taxonomy (NCBI): domain Eukaryota; kingdom Metazoa; phylum Arthropoda; class Insecta; order Lepidoptera; family Noctuidae; genus Acronicta; species Acronicta psi. The sequence goes on along the minus strand of OX276477.1, from coordinate 9,851,425 downwards.
CTTTTAAAGTTTTTGTGTTGGGCTGTCTGTTATTGAATCAATTTTAATCTGACTGTCATTTTTTAAAGCCCCATGACAAGACAAACCTAAGTGTATAGGTTGCATTTAAGCAACCTATACACTTAGGTTTGTCTATCTCATTGGTTCTGATAACAAAATAGCAAGTTGGTAGTAGTTTTTGAATGTGTTGATCTTCATTCATGGGACCTGATCTGCAGGGAAATGTTCTATAATGTTAGTTTGAAAGTCTTACCATCTGATAGTTTCACATTACATCTGCCCAGCTAAATTAAATTAAAGTGTGTTTATAATTTAAAATTATCAGCTTTTCACTAAATGCATATTATGAATGGATCAAAATGAATTTTTCTGCCTAGTAATTTAATGGGAACTTACTAGAAGCTGGTAAAATATGCCCTCAAAGTTATGTATGTATATTGTATTACATTATATCTACAAGTTTCCATCATGCTGTCAGCATTGGATCATGTTATTATCTATTGGATATCAATTTTATATGTTAAAGATAAAAATAGGTAAAGAGATAAAGTCTTTTGAATTTATTAGTGTATGGAGTGTACCCATATTTAATAATAAAAGTAAACATAAGAAATAAGTAAAACATTTTCATTATAAAAATTGTTAATGTAAAATAATTAATGAAGATACATGTTTTAATATATAATAAATGAATTTGGTATAATGATATTCACAAAACGTTCAAACATTGAGAATTTGTTCAAGTGTGAGAGTCCGTATGTTATCAAGGCCATAAGTAGAAAATATACTTCCTTTAAGAACATAATGATGCATAATATCCTCAATTATTGTTCAACATTATTATTAACATTATGATTACTCATGTAGCTCATATCTACGTTTATGAGTGCAAGTTAAGTACTGATGTAACTAAGTATTATTAATATTTATTGCTCTATAAAGTATTTATATTATATTAAAATAACAGCTACTTGATATGTGTATATGGAAATATAAAAAAAAAAACAAACAGCTGGACAGAACTTTCACAAGCAGATAGCTGATATTATAAGGAGTTATGCTGCTGATACCTAAGGTGGACTACCACACTTTTTGTCTACATATATACATACTAAAATTTTATAAAAACCCAATTTTTTTAGAAAGAAAGAAATATTAAAATTAGATTAACTCTATTACCAGCTGTGTCCCACCCATCTGTGAAAATACTTCTTAAATTAAAACAGTTACAATGCATATACCAGTTTCATGACTTTGTCTATGACAATCAAATCCCAAATTTTAAATTAAGATTTTTCCTAAATGGGTATTGAATTGATTCAAGTCCCGCTCGTCGCCTCACTCGTCACTTCGTTTGATTCGATTGGTAATATGATGCAAACTATTGCATATTATATTTTGATAGGACTTTTTCTTTTAGGTAGGTATAACACTATCGCACGCTTTATGGAGTTGCGCTAGCACATTCAGCATTTTTGTCTTGGCTCGATTTATTGGTGGATTGAGCAAAGCTAATGTAAGCCTAAGTATGGCAATTGTCACCGATGCCTCCAATGAGAAGACCAGAGCTAAAGGAATGGTAAGAATATCTTTTATTGTGTACTTCTTGTTGTCACTATAGCATAATAAATTTATGTAAATTGACAGTACTCTTATACTAATTAAAGACATCTTTTATATTTTACCAGACACTTGTGCAAATATGTTTAATACAAAGAAAGACACTGAAAATGAAGCTGAATGTAAAGGAAGATTTCGACTGGCGAGCGGGGCTCGCGATAGCTTTGCGGTCAAAGCGTCTGGTGTACCGAACCAGAATATGCAGGTTCGGATCCTGCTCGCCAGCCGATTTTTTCCTTCATTAAAAATAAGACACTGAAATATAAAAAAAACTAAATCTTCCTATTCCATCTGCTGAGGCCAGCTAATTGTGAATAGATTGTGCGACTATATTCAATGAAATATCTTATTTATGTGTTACCTAACAGTTCTTTATTCTTTTAGGCTCTGGTTGGTTTGGCGTTCTCAATCGGTTTCATAGTTGGTCCCGTTACTGGAGCATGGTTCGCCAAAAACAGTGATCTATCTTCAGGTGCTTGGGGCGAACGCCCTGCCTTTTATGCCCTGTTCCTTTCTGTTGCCAATGTGCTACTAGTATCATTATTTGTTCCGGAGACATTGGCTAAAGTAAGTAAAGTTCCCAGTAGGTATATTTCAAATTGTCTTACTAAGTATTTATAAATGTTCTTTCCCTTTTAACGCAAAATATTTTTCAGGATAAAAGAGCACCTTTATCATTCACCTTGTCTAAATCAGTGGATTTCGTCTCTCCTTGGCATCTTCTAAAGTTTACTGCCGTTAAAAATCTTTCACATCACCAGAGTGAAGTTTTGTCGAAATTGGGACTGATCTATTTTCTATATTTATTTATATACTCGGGGCTCGAATTCACTCTCACGTTCTTAACGCATCATACCTTTCAGTATACTGCTATGCAACAGGGTAAAATGTTTCTAGTTATGGGTGAGTATGCACTGTTTTTATAATTATAATTCAATCATCTCCCTCATCAGCTTCTTCCTAGTTCTTCTAACTAATATATTGTGTTAGATCTCTTCCTGGGAGAAACTGAGCAGATACTCAAGTATCACGCTCGTTACTTGTTAGGTAGTTTCTAATGTTTCCATGTTATAGTATTTTTCATTACCGATTTTTTTAATATATCAAACAAATTTCATGCCAATTTTCATGACTTATAAAACATTCTACAGACTAATGACCCATTTTACAAACTAATTTGATATTCCAGGGTTAATAATGGCGGTACTCCAAGGAGGCGCAGCGCGACGGCTCGGCGCCCGTGGGGCAGAAGTTGCAGCGTGTGGAGCATTAGCGCTGACACCGGCTTCGTTCTTGAGCGTGGCACTCGCCGCATTACCGCATCCACCTTTATTTGCGCCCATATATTGGCTTTGGCTCGGACTCGTTTTATTTGCGCTGTGTAAGTGCTCTATTTCCATGTTTAGGTATATTGCATCATAATGTCCTTATAAAATATGGAAAGATAAATAAATAAATATATAATACATAAAAACAACTAACCATATGTAAAAGTGTGGATACTAGAGAAAACAAATACAGATTAAGCAATACAACACTGCAACATAATTATATCGTCTGAAAAATAAGTTTTGTCTGTAATGGGTTCGTTCTTATAAGGGCTCATAGCTAAGTGATAACTACTCTGATAAATCGAGCTGCAAGGTTGAGCAGTGCTTGTCAGTATTGTCTTATGTATGGATGGAAATTGTTAACACTGAAATCCCTCCATGCCTTGGGGTGAACATAAAGTCGTTGGTCCCGGTATCGAATAGTCTTACAGATACCTTTGATTGCTACTCGTTGTCAAAAACTTGACAACCGATGGCAGCCTCTTTGTGTAAAATACTGATATTGATTCAGCCGCATCTGGTTATACTGAAGCCGAATAATAATAGATGATATTGATAGTGACAGTGATAACCTAGGGGAATGTCCACTGGACTGACAAGTCGTAGATCTCGAGTTCGAATCCAAGGCATGCACCTCGTGAGTTTTCGGAATCATGTGCGTAATTATCACTCGCTTTCGCATTATCGGTGAAGGAAAACATAGAGCAAACTTGCATGCATGATAGATTTTCTCGAGATGATTAGTCTGCCAACCCGCATTGGGCCAGCGTGGTGGACTATGGTCTAATCCTTCTCACATTGAGAGGAGACCCGTTCCCAGCAGTGGGACAGTTAATGGGTTGATGATGATGATGATTGTTTTGTTGGTTACGGCAGCGACGGCGTTCGCGGTGTCGTGCATGACGGCGATGGCGGCGGCGCAGGCGGCGCAGGCGGCGGCGGCGCGCGGCGCGGCGCTGGGCACGCTGCGCTCGCTGGGCGCGCTGGCCCGCGCCGCCGGCCCACTGCTCGCGTCTTCAGGTCATTATACTTGTATTTCTACACCTTTACAGGAATAGGGAATGATGACCGTTACCATGATAGAAACCTACGATATTCGCGTTTTATTTTAGTCACGCGATTACGACAAAAAACTGAACTTGAACTTAAAAAAGCCTTCAAGCCTTTTCCTAAATTGTGAATAGTAAGATTTAATTTTTCGTGCACACGAAATGTGTGCAACAGGTACATTTTCAACATGTTAAAAGTAATAGGATTGTAGTTGAAGTTCATTCTATTGTTTTTTTTAAATACTCAGGGATCGACGTCCACGCGGAACTAGTTGGCCGCTTTTTAGGTAGGGACGGGGGTGAGGCGGCGGGTTACTGTGAACAAAAACAAGCTCCCTCCGCCCCACCGCGGGCAGGCGACCCCCGCCCCTCCGTTCTCTAAAGCGCGGCCAACTAGTTCCAGCAGACTATAGTAGTGTAGTACTTGACCTCATTTCAAAATTGGACATTTAAGTTTTATCTGTGAGATCATTTCTAGTTATCAATAATTTTATCTACTGTATCTACACAGAACTTTACTTATGTTAACGAAATCCAAACATTTTAACTGCCGCGGTATTTTATGCTACATAATTATAACAGCGTGTCATAGTATTATTGGCCATCAATACTAACAAATACTCTTGTTTCAGTATACTGGTGTTCAGGCGCTGCGATCACATACACCATCGGCTCTGTCATTCTAATCATTCCAGCTGTGATGTTATTTAGACTGAAGACATAATAATGCAGATTTTACACTGCACTATGTACAATAAGAACAAGCAATAACACTTTTTGAATAATTTTAAAAGAATTCCACTATTTATGAGTATTACTTATACAAATGTTCTGTATTATTTTTTTAGTAATTTTATTTGTATAGTTTACTTTTTTTTTGCCTCGAATAAACAGAATTACAGTATTAGATTTTGAGCTAAGTTCATAATAAAATGTATTCTTGGCTGGTAAAATGAGATTATGCTAAGAGATATGCAAAAATATTTTATGAAATAAAATATCTATTACTAACAGTATTTGTTTTAATGATTAAAAGATATCATGATATCATCATAATAAGTTGGTTATACAGATCAATATAAAAGATCAAAAAATAAATTATTTTCCAAACTTCGAAACGTTTTTAAAATCGTAAATACCCGTAATTATGCCGCAAATACATTTACGATTGCATTAGGCCATAGTCTAACAAAATGTTGTTTTGTCTGTTTCGGCTAGTCTCTGAAACGGCTGAACCGATTTTATTGTGACTATTATTGGCAGATAGCTGATTCATTTTTTTAATAATATTAGCCTGTTATTACTAAGGCTGATATTATTTTAGTAAAAAAAGCCTTAATGCTTTTGGGGCGTTCGAAAGAAACCGCGGGCAACAGCTAGTTTTAAATCTTACAAAAAAACCTGCTCCGTTTACATTAATGATGTACTTGGACTAGATAAAAGCTGACCCAGTGTTTTTCAGTGTAGTAGATTTAGTACATGATTATGAACAGATTATCGCGAGAATAGTCTAAAGAAAAGAATTTTCAAAATCGGTCTATAATTGACAGAGAACCAACGTAACGGCAACCAACATACAGGGTGGCGCAGTAGAACGTGCATATTGCATCGCGATTCGCGCGTAAAGGGAGCGTTCAAAAGTTGGCAACACCCTACATCGGTTATCGCGGATTGCGGGATTTCCCCGTTTAAGTCATTTAATTCAACGAGGGAATATTTCTTTTAATTTTATGCAAACATTTTTTTTTCTTTTGTGAGAAATCTTTAATCTGTTCTTCTATTGTTTGGGGGCCCCCAAACAACTATTTATACGGGGTCCCGCAAAGCACGCCACGCCAATGACCATTGTGTACAGTTGCCACTTGCCACAGTTGCTAAGCAACCGCTTGTTATGTATGACAATATTGTTGCAGTTACAGCTCGAGAAAATGCCATTATTTAGTAATAAATTCTCTCCAAAAACTATTTCCGTGAGAAAACAGGATACTTCAGTGCTCAAAAATGAGTTAGGCAGTGATTACGCGTCTAAGGAATTATCTCTCGACGTGGGCCCTCTAAAGTTGAAGTTGGGCGACTTCGAAGTATGTTTTGAAGAAGGACAATGGATTCCGGGTAAATCTACTTAATTTACCTACATGAAAAAAAATTAAGGTTGTTTGTCATGCGTTTGATAATTCCCTGATTTCTTGTGCAACCCTTGTGTGTATTTATAATATACTAGCATCGCCAGCTGGTTCGCCCGGGTGGTCTTGATTACTTTTTCCTCCGTGTTTGCAACTTTTTCATTGCTACTCCGCTCTTATTAGTCGTAGCGTGATGGTATATAGCCTATAGCCTTCCCCGGCAAGTGGGCTATTATAACACTGAAAGAATTTTCAAATCGGTCCAGTAGTTTCGGAGCCTATTCAATACAAATAAAGCGGATAGCCGCTAACCGCTGGATAAATTAAAAAATGGAACATTTGTATGAAATTATCTACCAATTTAGGGTGGAAACAAGGAGGAAACCCATCGCTTCCATTGCTAGTGAATACCTACTCATAGATAGATAACTCAGAATCATCATCAATATTAACCTCTAAACACCTTTGGCATATGGGCCTGATATATCAATATCAATGACCAGAATATACCTATGTACTACCTTTAAGTAGTAGAACAATTATTTATGTATAAATTTTAGCAAATGATAATATTGACGTTTTCATTAACTTTTGTCCACAGCTTCCGGCAAAGCTGGTGCGGCGCACAAGGAGAACATCCGCTTAAAAAATGAACTAGAAAGGCTTGAAGAAGAGAACAACATGTTACGGTTGAAATTCGAAATATTATTAGATATGATGACTGATAAAACAGTTGAGGCAGAACAAGAGATGCAGAGAGCGCAGAGTTTAGGCAATTTGAAACAAAAGAGTAACAAAAAGAAATGTTAAAAAATAGGCTAAGTTAATTATTTTGGTGAGAATGTATAAATTAGATGCAATGTAAATAAATATCCATGATAATAATTATAATAATGTCGGACTAAGATTTGCTGTTGTTTATTTTAACTGCATAAGTACCTAATGTTATAAAGAAAAGTCCAAATTATTTATATAATATTTTTACTTAGAGTAATAAAATAATTAACTATTTTTGCATAAATGTAAAGATAATGTTATCACAATAAGCCCCTTTCGTAGTAGTTGGCGTTCAATTCATAATATTAACATAACATACCATCACGCCAGTATTCCACGAAGAGTTAATGAGGCAGTTATCGACGCTACTGAACTATGGTCGATGGACGAACGACATGACGACGAGACCACGCTGTATGCAGTACGGTGGATCCACCCACCTATTGAGGGACAGTCGAATGATAATTGATAATGTATGTCGATCAGCCAAAGCTACCGATGAAATTCGATTGATGGTATCGTTTGGCGATCGATCGGTTGGGTGTGGTAAAATCCTTTTGTATCCGTGGCAGTCGTCGTGCAGCCGAAAAGGCTAAACACATGCGAATGATTAGAAGTTAGGAGGACTGACTTGTTGCCCGTTTATACCGCGTTAGGGCATCGTGTCCTTGTGTGTCCGGGCTGCCGGCAAAGGCTGCATAGCCTGGCACCGCCCCCTCTGGCCGCCCCCGAGCCCCCTCCACGTGCCGCACCTGCCCCACCCCCGCCGCCTCGTCCACGCCCTCGACCACGGTTAGTGTTACTTGTGCTACCGCTGCTACCCCAATCTACGAAAGCAATTAAGCAATAGTTAAGGATAAACTACCAGTACTACTTAAAATACCAGTAAATTATTTTGTCTTAGACAATAGCAGTCTCGGAAAAGATTATCACTGCACCACGCAGTCACATTTAGGCGGTGGTTATGATTGATGATTATTTCTTTACTTATTAGAAAGGATTTCTAACAAGAAATACATTACGCAAGTTGGATTTACAAAAAAGGTTGGATCATGCTTTCTCATATAATTAAAAGAAACAAAAAACCCGACTGCGTAAAAACTACTAACTAAAAATCTAAAAAACAAGCTCTGTGATGTTGGAAAATGTATAGCAGGCGGGACAAGCAAAAAAACAATTTTGTTTATGAACGAACAGCTTGTCCCGCCTGCAATACATTTTCCAACATCATAGAGCTTGTTTTTTAGATTTTTAGTTAGTAGTTTTTACGCAGTCGGGTTTTTTGTTTCTTTTAATAATTGATTTTATTTCCTTCTTTTTCGTTTATAAATCATCATAGAATCACGAGATAGATCCTAAATGATGATTTAAAATATAAATTGATACAACTCAAGATCATTTTCAAGATCAGTTTGCACATTAAAGCGTACAAAATCCGCCATATTGATTTTTTTTAAATTTCATGTATCCAGTAACAGTCGTGCCATCAATATGAATCTAATGAGGTGTCATTTATCTAAATCGGTTGAGCCGTTGAGTAGTTACGACCGGACATAGGAACGGACATACATACATACATACATACATACGCGTCAAACACATAACCCTCCTCCTTCGGCAGTCGGGTAAAAAGAGACCAACATGCAAAATTATTTTGCACATAAAATAATAACACAAAACAAATTAATATTTGTTGTGTATTATTAGATAAGGTAAAGATTAGGAGATATTACAATACAACTTATTAATAATTTTCACCATTGGGTGTCATCAAACCCTTCTGTAACTGACGAATATTATTTTTCTTAAATAACTTATGAAAATTAAGTGTTTTTGCCATAAACCATACCTGTAGTAGATCCACTGTCAGCCCATTGAAAGAAGTTACATCTAGAACCGATGTCTTTTACGCAGCCATAGAAAGGACGACCTTTGTTTGGTCCTTCCTTATGCACCGTTATTCTGAAATAAATAACAAGATGAACAATATTCTCTCAATTAATCTGCAGCAGGCATTGGCTCGTAGACTTTGCACATAATGACGATATTTATTAATAAATAAAATCCGTCCGTCCGTCTAAGCGACGTCATATTGCCTGTTTGAAAAAGGCAGTAGGTAAGTTACAATTTTCCAGATTTTTTTTTAGAATACACATGGTCCTAGACACTACTACTAGTGTTGCTGTAGTGTATAGTATGCTCAAATGTCTTACTTTTTGCAAGGCAGTCCACAATTGCACTTAACATCTTCATCGTTTCCTTCGCTGCTATCCCGAGAGTGGGTGGGCGCTATGCCCCAACCCCTTGTGGTGGAAGCGGTGGGTTCACTACCCTCCCACGTACTAGTCGGTGGGGTATCGTATGGGTTTTGTATTGGGTTCTCAGTCTCGGGAGCCCAAAGAAAAAAGTCGCAACCGCCGTTATCTCTCCCTGCTTGACATTTGTAGAATTGCTTGCCTAGAGTGAGACAAGTTCATCATTAGAGCTGATTACTGTTCACACGAGTCTGCTACGTCACCCCTTTGACAGACACGACCAATCCACTGCCGCTTTAGCCCGCCAATAGGTAACAAGCAGTAATTTTGATGACCAAGCAAACTGTGCATCTTTTCGCTGCGCTTAGTCGCACAAGACGCAGTTTGCAGGGTTTTAAACAAGATAAGTAATTTAAAATGATTCCAATCGTATCGTCGTAGTTTGCGCCATATAATATAACAAACACAAAATCAACAGATGATGTGAAAAATACTCATTATTATGCTACTCTGAGTCTTCGACATAACTCAATATTAACTTTAGCGACAACTTACCGAAGTTAGCATTTTGTTTTCGCACCGTTAACAAAATTGCTGGTTTATTGCAACCGCAGAGCACATTATTATCATCTCCGTCACTATTCCGTGGGGCTGGCATCCTCGGTTGATTGTTCATTGAGTTTTCACCTATATTTGCAGGAGGTGGTGGTACAAATTGCCTGGGTTGTCCTGCATTAACATTTCTTGTATTGTTTCTTTGATTTGGTCGTACTGGTGCTATAGGGATTGTGTTAATAGGGCTGTTACTATTACTATTAGATCTACTATTTGTTGGGTTTGTTCTATTTGTGTTAATATTTCGCTGTCTCGTATTATTTGTTACTTGTGTTGTGATGTTTGTTACTGGTCTTACGCTGCTAGGGTTTATTCTGAGCATTTCTAGGAATGTTTGATCACAACCACCAATACATCCCGTATATGGAGGTGGGTATAAATGACTTAATTGATTATTTTTCCACTCAAACTTCAGCATTTGGTAGTTTGGACCACACTGCAAAAAATTGGAATAATAAATTGTTATAGCTAGTTTTTTATTGACATGATACTCATGTGTAAGTATATAATCATTATGTAATATAGTTGGGGTAATAATAATACTTACAACAGAACAAGTTTCGGGTAAAACTTGTATAGTTTTGACTAGGGAAGGTAACCATACTGCGTTCTTACAGTTAGGATATGCCATACAACTGATGTATAATTCATCTGCATTGTTCTTTTTCTGCCGTACAACCATGTCTGTCCCACATTTTGGACATTTTAGAGCTGTAAAACGAATAATGTTAAGCTCAGCCGCAGAATCAGCATAGCCGCTTCAATCGGAGCGCAAGTCCTCGAGAAATCATATGTAATCGATACTTTACCTTCACTATGAATTTCTTTACGATATTTAATCCCAAACTCATAAAATGATTAGTATGACACTTGTACAGATATAAATGTAAATATCAGATAAGTAAGTTAGAACTATGACGACACAAAGAACGACTCGAACAAGCGAAGTGACCGTACCGCGGCTGTACAGAATTAGAATAAGTGTTATTTCTTCAGACACAAGCAATCACGTTTATTGGAGGGGCTTTTAGTTTAAGATAAGACGATATCTAGTAATATATTTTCAGACTTTAATGAACAATATAGCAGTTGGCGAAAGTTCAACATTTACCTGCAGGCATATCAACCGGTAGTGTCTCAGCTGCAGGAACATACTCATTGGGTTGTTCACTAAACCGTTCAGCTAAAGCTGCGTCGATTTTATTTGCTTCCAAAGCGACCGTTTGGTAAACTTCCTTGTATTTTGCTATCTAAAACAAATTAGTTAAGCAACAATAGTGGCTTAGACTCCTTTATGTCGAGTTATTGAAATTGAATGGAAGTATATTATTATGGTGCAGTAGCACTATAAATTTACTCTATTGATCCAAAATTTTGCACAGGTTAGAAATCGGGACTACAGAAGAAGTGGCACATATTTTTGGTTTTATTTGGGTTTTTTACGCCTCGAAACATTGTTATCTCATGGCCGACTTTAGTTCGTTACGTAACCGCTAGAGGCGCTGGAGGGTTAGCCATACATCCGCTAACGAGTTTAGTCAGAAAAACTCATATTCGAGCATTGATCATAGTCATTCTGGAAAGAGTCCCAGCAATGTGACAGGCCACAGCAACATACTGAATAGTATATGCAATATGCATTACTTACCTGTTCAGATAATACTTGTTGTGGCTGCCTCCTACCCTCGCTGATGGCCTTAAGGTCGGCTTCGAGCTGCGCGCGCAGGTGCGGCTTGGAGATAGTTAGTCCCATGGCGTCGTAGCCTTCCACCAGGCCCATGCCCAGCAACCCCGGGACGAAGTGGATCGCGTCCGCCAGCGCCACGTAAGATCTATTCTTTATTGTTTCTATGTGCTCAGCGTGTGTTGCGTCCGTTCCTGAAGAAATTTCAAACACAGCTTTTTATATAAATGAAGTTGAAAATTATATTCGACTGGACACAGTAAAACTTATAGCTGTTCTAGCGACCCAATCCCGGCTTTACGCGGGTGCAATATAGATACTAATGTGACGCACGGCCCGCCAGCCGCTCTGCCCCCTATCTAAGATATTCTCATTTGAATTATAGTACCTATTACTCAAAGAAGCCCATGAATTAATTCCCATAAAATTCATACTAGTTTTGTCAGTCAAATCAATCTTACCAATTCCATGCTTTTCCATAAGAGCAATAAGATCTGCTTCGGTTAACAGATTTGGGGGTGATGTGTTGCCATCTAACATATCTATGCTGGTTGGGTTGAATGTTTGTCCATTCTTAAACAAAATTAAAAATAATTTTAACAGAAAAACAAATTTTATGCCTAATTCTGATTTGATTTGAAAACCAATCGAACTTGTTATCGGAGATACGAAATTTAGCTGTATTAGGTACTTACTTCATAAACGTGAATTTCTTTTGAAGACCACTTATCATAAGGGTAGATATCTAGATAATTCCTAGCTGTGATCATTAGCCCACTTGCACTAAACTTTTCACTGGCGACATCTATGGACACCGTGGTTTCTTGACCCTGGGCGTCTTTTGAACAACACGCAAGAAACGACCGGACTATGAATTCATATAGTCGCTTCTCATTGCCTGTTAAACCTGTATAAATTCAAAAGTAGGTTCAAAGTCATTTTGCTTTATAAATTACAAAAAAACCTTCATGGTAAACTAGTTTCAGAAAAAGTCAAGTGATTGTTTAGAGCATAGGTTCTCAACATGGCCGATAACGCCTCCGTTTGAGACGTTATGGTACAGGAGATAAACCATAAACCGCGCCAAAACTAAAATCATTATAGTGGACCGTGCCCAAGATATCCAAATTTCTGAGAGGCTAAGACTCGACGCTGTCAATGATTTCATTTACTTGGGTTCCAACATCAGCAATAATGGCTCATCTGAAACTGAGGTGCGGAGACGTATTGGAATGGCCAAGAGTGCAATGTCCCAGCTGCAGAAGGTTTGGAGGGATAGGGGTATTTCCAAAAAGACTAAAATAAATCTTGTCATAACTTTGGTATTCTCGATCTTTCTGTATGCCTCGGAGACCTGGACCTTGAAGGCGAGTGACCGAAAACGCATTGATGCTTTTGAGATGTGGTGCTGGCGGAAAATGCTTGGTATACCGTGGACAGCACGACGGACCAATGTTTCAATTCTAAAAGAACTCAGAATCACCATGAGACTATCCACCATATGCCTACGCAGGATTTTGGAGTACTTCGGTCACATCGCAAGAAAGCCTGGTGACAATTTAGAGAAACTTATTGTCACTGGCAAAGTGGAAGGGAAAAGACAACGAGGCCGCAGTCCTACGCGTTGGACGGACCAGATCCGCTCCACTCTTTCAACTACAGTTCACGATGCTGTCCAGGCGGCGGATGACAGAAACGGGTGGCGAAGTATCATCCGAGAAAAAGTGATTCCTAGGGAAGGTCACGACCCTCAGCATTGAGGAATGCGACTAAAGGAGGAGGAGGTACAGGAGAAGACCCTGATAAAATTAGGGAGCGTTGGGATACATGGCAATAGCTGCTTCAGATTCGCGACAAATGATAAGAAAAAAATTTGAAAAAAGTGAAAGTGAAAAATAGTGAAAAAGAGTCAAGTGAATGGTGGTCAAAATAAGGTTGAGAACCTATTGTTTAGATGAAGAATACATTTTAAATCACAAACTATAATTTATTATGATTGGTTATTAATATTAAGGACAAACTTTACGGCGTTTTACACGAAGTTTAATTGATAAAAAAATATTACTGTTACTGTATTTCGTTGGGTGTATCGGCGGATGAGCTTTGTCGCTCTTGTTGCCTTGCCGCGGTGTCGGACCGCCGCTATCTAGAATGTTCTGAGCAAAAGAACCCCAATTGGGGTCACCGGTCTGTTGCCCCACTAGTTGTGCCAAGTTCATCTCTTTGGGAAACTCATTTGTTTCTGTACGTGGATAGCTGATAAAACCTTGTGTGTATAATTTCTCGGCCAGTCGCATTGTTTCTTTTGCATTAATTTTTAGCTTCCTTGAAGCTAGTTTTTCAAGTTCCTGTAGAAGTAAATCAGTACTAAATACAATATGTTTTAGTTATCATAGAAATTTAGTTTTCCTATCTTGATTTCTTATGATTACTTACCACTGTGTCTAATGGTAATGGTCTCCACTTGGACTTGGGTTTTGTCTTGACTTCACACACCTTGGCCTGGGGATTCTCTAGACATATATCATGTATCACTTGACAGGCTTCTTGGTCAAATAATCGGACCCTGTCCCATGCGAAGTCTACACTTAAGTTGTTCATTGAATGGTTTACTAGATAAAATAAGTAAAAATAATTACATTAAAAGCTTAAATGTATCACTTGTTGCCTGTTGATTTAGTGAAAAATTGATTATATATTTTTAAATTTTTTAATTGATACTGAGACATTAGCCTTACCTCTTATCTTCCAAAATGGTTCTGAAACAAAATTCTCCACAGCCCTGTATCTCTCCACAACAAAACCCAGTGTTGGGAACTGGCATGAACCATAGCTAACTAAGCTATCTGCAAGTTTTCTAGGAAAAACTCTTTGTAGGCGTAATGTCTGAAATCTTGTAAATGCTGCACCTATGTCAATAACAGTGAAATAACTTTAATGTTCTTGTCATTTGATAATACTGCATTCTAAGAAAAGATGGATGGATGGGTTAAGATTGATATGATGCAAAAGGGATTGAATGAGAAAGTAATATTTTAACATTGTTAGGTAGGAACTATTCTACTTCCCATAAATGACATTATGTGAATTATAACAAAAGAACCAGGAAAAGTCTTAGGACTGAAATATTCAACAAATTGGTCACCTATCCTTAAATCCAGCTCTTGCCTAACATCAACAGCATCACTGATATTCTTGTTAGGTTGTTCTAAGTTCTGCAGAGCTCTCCACACTGAGACCCCAGTTATCTCTGAGAACTTGGCTCGAAAGATTCTAAGGTTACTCTTCACTGCAGTGCACACTTCAATGATCTCAAAACCAATGTTCTCTCCCTCTCTGTCACAATCTGTCCAGATGATTAAACCTTGACAACTCCGCACTTCTCTTTCTAAAGTTTTCTGTGAATATATATGATATTATTATGATTCTAAGATCTCAATGATGAATTACTAAATCAAATTTTCTAAATATGACTGCCAGTATAGCAAAAGACTAGTGCAGCAAAAGTCTGTAGTAGTTGCTTAACAGGTTATGAAGATAGTAGTAGACCAAGGTGTGATGTTACCTTAATTTTTTCATAATTTTCAGGGCAGTATTTGAAGACAGGCGCATCAAACAGTACAAGAGGATTGCAGGACTGCCAGTTTTTATAGGCACCAACAAATTCTAGCCCTAATAGATGTCCAGATACTGAAGTCATAACCATCTGACATTTTTGTCCCATTACATCTGCCTCAAACTCATATATTTTGTTATATTGTGATAGACCTTCACGCTAAAAAAAATTCACCACTCTAGTATAATTATTTAAGTTTCCTTCTTACAATATCTAAGGTCTCTTGCTTTTTCATACTAAGAAATTTATGTAAAAACACATACTCTTCGAGACGTGCCGCGAGATAGGTGTTGCGAAATATTCTTCGCAGCATCATTCTTTTCAGCCACATTTAAGTATTTCATAATTCCAATGTTGCAATTACTTATTGTTCTTAAATAAATTCTGAAGTTTAACCCACTTAAAATAACCATCCGTTTTAGGTTATGACTATTACGGAATAAAATATGCATATTATTCCACCAACTTATCACATTTTAAAAATTTGTAATCAGTAGTTTGCCTATTATTAATTATTTTGTTGCTAATTATCGTTTTAACGAAATATCTGTAAAAGAAAATAAATAAAGTAAATAAACAAAAACAATCTCATTCGCGCCCAGTCGCCACAGATTAGTGATTACTATATTGTAGCAAGCTATTCCATAGACATCTGACATATTACTAGCTCTTTGAGCTATATTCGCGCCCGTCCCGCACCCAGGGTTGGATTCAGACCCTCAAAAAATTATGCTACATGGACAATAAAATAATACTATTTGACCAAAATTATACTACGTTTGACTTTTCACGTTTTTTTATCGTAGGTATTTTTAATGTTTAATTTTTTGACGTTTTCCTTTTTCCCCACAAGGGTAAAAGTGCATTCGTAAATCGTAAATATTTTTTTTATGCAGTTGAGGCGTAAGGCGTATTAATTACATAAATGGAAGTACCAATAATTTTTATTTTATTTTATTAATTCCCAGAAATACTAGATTTGCATTTTTTTTGTGTATTTGTAAAAAAGATAACAGGATTTCTAATTAGCTAAAAGAAATTATAGTAACTAAAAATACTACTATTAATTAGCACCTCTTTATATCAAACAACTTTTGAAAAACGAGCGCTTAAAGTATAGTATTTTGCTGGTACTCCAAAAGTGACCAAATAAATGTGTAATACAAATAATTTTTTGCAACAATTTTTTTTCTGACGCTAATACTCAGGCCAAAGCCGCCATTTCTAGAAGTCGCTAAATTGGCAACACTACGTTTGTATTTGGCATAGATATATGGTATTTGGCATGGAAGTAGTAAGTATACTTAGTATACAATAGGAATGTGCACTTATGAAGAAAAACGGTCTAAGCGAGATAGTTAGGGTGGAGCCCTTCATCTCGCTCTATTAGAGTGACCATGATTTTTGTCGTCAAGAGAGCATGCAAGAAACCATGTCAGTTTTATGTTATAAGACAGTATATTTTTTATTTCTGGGTTTATTTTTCTTTCTACTAAAGAAAAATATTTGCAGTAAACATAGGCACTGTTGTTGTAATTGCATCTTGCCGTCTGTCGCATAAAAATTGGTAAAAGCGTTGAACTGTTGATCATGAGATAAATATATTTATGTGATAAGCACAAGTGTTTGAGTTGTTCTGGGAGTATCTTATAATAATAATATAAGCCTTTATCCAGACAACTATTGCATTAATTTAACATTGACGACTCTGATGAGTCGATGACACCGACAACTTGGTCTGTTTGCCCAGCTTTGGCAAAGGCCTCCTCCAATTCTTTCTACTCTCTCCGGTTTACCGCTTTTCTAGTCCATGCTTTCCCGGCTATTGCCTTTATTTCGTATTCCCACCTTCGAAACTATCTACCTCGTTTCCTCTTTCTATTTCTAGGATACCAAAATACAATATTTTTGTTCCATTTTTCAGTGCCTCTTAATATGTTACCTGTCTTTTCTGCGTTTTCTTATTCTAGTTGTGACGTTTTCTATTTTTGTCCGTTTCCTAATGGTTTTATTGTTGATTTTGACCAATTTCTTTATATTCAACATGCTTCTCTCCATTGCTGTCTGGCATGTTTCTAGTTTCTTGATTGCGCTTTAGTAAGTGCCCAAGTTTGGGAGTTTCTTATGTATGTACCAAAAAATATGCATTATGCCATGTCTAATGCGCTAAAGAGGGCACCACCGAAGTGTAGTGCGCGATGGCGCCCAGACGTCCACTGTCGTCTCAAAAAGTCAACTGGTCGTTCGTAATCATCAATAAATAATTATAGTCGACATAACTAATATTTTTGATTGTCGTCAAAACATACATGTCCTTTTAAAGTCTGACATAATTTGAAAACATTGTCACCCGAAAGGCCCCTCAACCCACCATTTGTGACGTAAATTTAAATTATATTATTGGTAGACTCGGTCCCGCGTACCGGGATTTTCAGTCTTAGATTTTGCAATAATTAACTTTAAACATAAATACTACCAACATTTTCAGCAAAATGAATAATCATGATTATTTAAAGTGTAGGTTGATAGTTTGGTTATTAAAATATATTGATAATAAAACAAAGGCATCTTATTAATAACAAAGCTCGTTTATTAGTGTTTATACGATTTCACTTAAATAATAAAAAAAACAAAATAATAAAAAACAACAGTTAAACAGTGAAATAGTTGGAATTTTTCGATACGTCCGGTCTCGTAGACATTTACGTTACCATTGGTGGGTTAAGTTTGTAACCTGTGAGTGGATTTGTTAGAGCCGGTATATGATTAATTTCCACATCCTTTATACGCAACACCTTTTCACTATTTTATACATTCTTCACAAATAAAATAACAACAAAAAATCACGGAACGAAAATGACGCGATGTCATTGCCATTGTTTTAAAGTTGTCATATCAAAATTTCAAAACTAACCATAAACCTAAAAAGTTCTATTATATTTCAAGAATTTACTAAAAAAAATACTTTTGACTTTTCTTATCTTTATTTCATAAAAAGATATTTTACGCAGTAGTTTATCTAGCAATGTATAACTCAATAATATTTTTTGGAACAGATACCCTAGCCTCGTGGCAAATCTACTAGACGATCAGAAAATTCTTGTATGGCAATTTATTAAAACGAGACACAATCCCCTACCCTAACCTCTCTATCTGACCGTAACGTATTTCGGTTTAAATATAAAGTTTAATAGATTGCAATAAGGTCGGTTTTACGTTGAGTTGTTGAGCCGAGTACGCATTCCGGATGTAAACGAAGTGTAACGAAGTTTGACATATTAGTTCCATGGTATTTGGTAATCCTGATTAGGTGTTGCCGTACATACAGAAATTCCCGACGTTTTAGGCTAAATATTAATAAGTAAAAGGGCTCACTTAATACAAATCGGTCGACATTAAAATTATGGTATTTTCACGTAGTATAGTGGCATTACGATACTACATACTACACATTATCAAATAATGGTACAAATAGTATTATAATACTACGGAATCCAACACCGCTCGCACCGCACTCCCGCCAGGCGTGCGCCGGTCGCCGGCTCTCCATGGGCACTCCACAGATACAGTACGCGCCAAACTTATTGTCCGGATTAAAGTTAGCTAGCGCCAACTTTAATCCGGCCGTAAAAATAGGAGAAAGAAAAATATTAGATTGTAATAAATAAAAACAGAAGCTCAAGTCGTAGGCTGTCGTTTTAAATCATTCTAATCCTATATTTTTCTTTCTCCGATTTTTACGGCCGGGTTAAAGTTGGCGCTAGCTAACAGGATAGTAAGTTTGGCGCGTACTGTACCACAGACATTTTTAATTTTTTTAAAAGTACTCTCATACTCTGTGACTGTGACAGATATAGACAGAATACAGAATCATAGATTATCCTAAACAGAAATCAAAATAATACGCAAATACAATTAGCATATATCAAATTGACAATAAATATGTCACCAAATATCAGTGTCAAACATGTCAAAGTCAAAGTGTCAATAAATTTTAAAATTATTGTCATTTGTCATGACATATTTCATGTAATTCATGTTTTTATTTAAATTTCCTTGCTTAATTCGTAGCTGTAATGTAATCATAAAATGACAAGTTTATAAATAACTTATCACGCTCTGCTCTGCGGTTGGAAACGCATACTTTTAAATATAAATTAAATACAATGGTGCTGTGGCATTCATTTGCACAGAAGCCATTCACCTATACAAAGATGTGTTTTCTTGTAAACTGCCTCAAAAGATTTAAGAGTTCTCAGCAGTGGTTGAGTCGCCAAAAGGCTGACCCTTATGTTGAAAAAGCTAAAATATATAATTACAGGTGGGCAATAGAATAAACATATTCATTCGAGCATAGTGACAAAACAATGCCATCTAAAACTACCACTAACCTGTATAATTTACAGATGCCGCAGCGCTTTCAAGTTATTAGAAATGAATGATAAAACAAACATTCTGACACCAGGTCTAACTGTTATTGACCTTGGTGCGTCGCCAGGGTCATGGACGCAAGTTGCAGTTCAAAAAACAAACTCTGATGGTGCTGATCCAACTAAACCTAAAGGGATGGTCCTTGCTATTGATAAACTGCAGATATTTCCTATAGAGGTAATTATTATTATTATTTGATTTTTCATGCTTTCTATTTAGTCACTAAATAAACGAAAGTATTATGGAAAAACCTAACAGGTAAAAAATATATACTAACATAAATTTTTTAAGGAGTAATAATTATTTATTTTCAACAGGGAGCATCCATAATGAGCAACATGGACTTCTCTACTATAGAAGCTCATGATAAAGTAATAGCAGCACTTGATGGCAGAAAAGTAGACTTAGTCTTATCTGACATGGCCCCTAGTGCTACCGGGGTTAAAGAGTTAGACAAGGATCGAATTATAGGCCTGTGTTACATGGCCATCAGGTTTGCGGCTCTAGTTACTAAAGTTGAGGGCAGCCTGCTGTTCAAAGTGTGGGATGGTAAGGAAGTGCCTATCCTACAGATGGATCTCGAAAAATTCTACAAAAGTATTAAGATTATGAAACCTCTAGCAAGCAGATCAGAGTCTTCAGAAAAGTTTATACTTGCTCGGGGGTTTAGAGGTATTCAGAGGCCATTACGGAATGGCAGGTGGGGGGAGTAACTAGTCCTGACACTTTGTAGAACAAACAATTAAACTGCATAATTATTTCTTCACCTAGGTTTAATAGTACCTAGGGATATTCAGTTAAACAAATTGTCTTTTACCTGTAATTTCTGGTACAAAATGTTTTTTTACTGATAATTATGTTACAAATATGTACATAGGTACATCTATGTAGGTACATACATGTTTCTAAGTATAACCATGTAAATAGATGTAGGTGAAAACAAGTCTTCCAGACATTCATGTCATGTCTAAATATAATGTTTAAGTGCAATCTAGTAGATACTTAAGTTTACCTCCTAACCCTTTAACCACTGAAGCAAAAGAAAATAATGCACTACAAATGATTGATGTAACAGAATTGACTTGAATTTTTTTGTCAGATAAATCCAACTTGGGCAGTTAAAGGGTTAATATACTTAATATCTCATAGAAATTAATCATCATAATAAGATTTAAATAAATTACAACAAACTATGTTCTTTAGTGGAGTTATTTTTTTGTGGTAGATAGTGGATTTAAAAGAAATGGAAAATTTAAATGTTTATTCTTTATTAAGCATATTTTCGAAGCACTGCCTAGGTTTCTAGAATACATTTAAATTCTGATTCTTTAAAAACAATGTTAAAATTGATCAAAACAACATACCATCTCTTGAACTTTAATACCTGATTTTTTTACCAATAGTATTTATAATAAATTAACAATAATAAGCCACTTTCGTCAAATAATATCACAATGAGTAATTTTAGTACACAGTATACTTAATGGTAAGTATATAGGCATGTTACTAAGTAATGTACCTATTAACTTTCGGACGTAAATATATCTTTTAATTGATCACATAAATTATTATAATTATAAACACTATACTTAATACAGTTTTTATTACTTTTGGTAAACTTTATTCAATAAGGAAATATGATTCATATAGTAGTTATCTGTAAACATTACCACAAAGCATTATATTTTCGTTTAAAATTAATAAGATATAATTCATGTGTTACAACAGTAGTTATTATTTCTTATAATTTTTAATACCTACTTTACTTTCAATTAATAAGCCAACAAATGATAAGTGTCTGCTTAGACACAACCAAGCAATGTCATTCATTATAAAACATCACATAATCCTACCTATACTGATTACCAATTATTCACAAACTGCAATGTAGGTACATAAAAACATAAAACTAGTCTTAAAAATCAAAACGTAAATAACATTACAAACTACTCTACATCACAGAATAACTAATAGTAATACTCGTCTATATTGTAAAATAATAAGTAAGAAGTAGTTTTGCAAACTATCTTTTGAATAATTTATGGTGCGTAATGCTAGGCTATTTGGCATGTAGCATTATAACAGCCATGTGGAAAAAATATAGCGGCGAAGCCATCTAGACGAATTGCGTTCGTGTGCCACTATTTAATTTACTGAGTTGAGCGGCCGATAGGAGGCTGGAGTGTGCGGCATGATCGAGCAGCAGAAGGCGCTCGCCCCTCTCGTCACTGGCAGCCCGGACAGTTCGAGCGCAATGCCCGTTGCCTGTCTCCAAGGCAAAACTGCTCACAGCACATATGGCGTATATAAATGTTAATACGAACAGAGCACACCCAAAATCTGTAACAGACGAAATAACTTAAGTAACGCTGTTACATAATACTACAACTAGAATATTGGTCTTAGTGTTCGCCAGCGCGATTAAATATAAGAGCAGTGTTATTGGGTTTAGGAGGAGTATTAGGAACTTTTTAGTAGAGGCTCGGAGTTTGGATTTTTGTCTGACTAATCTGTAGGCTCATAAGGTACCTACCTTATTACCTGGGTCATGGAACCTTGCTATACTTACTGGAAATCTGTACCAGCATACATAAGAAATACAAAAGAACACACTTACGATAAAGATTATGACCACCAAACAGGTTGACCACACAAGGATAGCCGTCGCCGACAACGATGGCCGCAATGAGCAGCACTACTCCGATGCACGCAGCCATGATCCAAGGCAGCACATACTCGCGCTTGTACTTGACTGCCCCGTGCAGCAGCGAGATGCAGCACATCAAGTATATAGACGTCAGAATCGTACTTGTGTACAAGAATATTACTGTCACTGGAAATTAACAATACTATGTAAATTATGTAAGTAGGTACATAGGTAGGTAGTCGCCGTTTGTTTAGGCCTTCATCTGATATACATAACTCGAGTGGCGGGACAGGACTCGAACCTGCGTCTTCTTGTAATCTTTTTAATAATAGGTATTAGCTTTCTTGTTTCAACTTCGAGTCCTCGAAAGGATATCTGAATATAAGACATCGCAGTAATTGCTTTTTACGGCTTTTATAGCATTACTGATAGGTACCTATTAATAAATCCCGACGTTTCCGAATGTATCGCAGGATGCTATCTATGATAGCTAACGACTTTGGTTTCATAATAGGTAGGTGTGCCTACTTCAGTAGTCCACTGGCACCCCCCAAAAGACAAGTACTTAAACCTCCCCCTTTATTTTGTAGTTATCGCATTACATATTTATATGAAAACAATAAAGGTAGTACCCATATCTATGGATATGTAAGAAAAAAGAATTAAAACCTGATGCCAGATGTTGCGCTTTAGCAAATCTACGTTGATTGTTAGTGCTTATCACTTCTCCGTTATGATAGTTGAGGTGGTCACCGTAGGCCAGTTCATATAATCCGCGTCTGTCGGCATCGTCTTCCATGTCGTTGTGCAACATTGACAACATTTCCCCGACATGAGATATACCAACTAGCAAAATTATTAATATGAAAGATGATAATGCCTGGAAATATCAATTTTAACTCATTACATGCCTTTCCAACGTTGCTTAAATGTTTAACACTACGAAGCTTTTAATCATAATATCTCATACTCACGATTTGATGGACGGCAATTAGAATTGTGCCTTGTCGTAAATTGAAAACGTACAAAAAATTGTTGAGGCGAATCATCATTTTGTGTGACAGATTACATTGCTTAGTTCTATCAAACATTTGTATTATTGTATCACTAAACCATTGCCACTAAGAATTACAAACATTGTTTGGACGTAGCCCAAGTCAGACACTACACACGATCGCGGCGCGCATGTTATTTTCTATTGATTATTTTTTGTAACTTGTGCGTAATGCGCATGAATTTGTCGTAGGTAGGTGATAAAACTAGGGAAATTGATTGAAATGATAATATACGGGTGTTTTTTATAAATTAGTTTTATTTCAAGACTTACGTAATGAATAATAGTAATAATAAAATTATGACTGTAATCAACCTAAACCAAACTTTTAGTCGGTATTAGTTTATTTGGATTGTTATATTATCCACTATAGCTATCACAAGTAGATATTATTTATAAAGTAACCATAAAAGAAACAAATGTGTGTATGTACAAAAGTATAATCACGTCACTTCATTAAACTTATTAGAAATATAGTATGTTCATAGGTCAGATGATATTTGAAACAGTAAATAAATACTGTTACTGATGACGCTTAAAAACATGCATTTAAGAAAATAAAAAATATATAATTTAACACAATTTAAATAATCGAGCCACTTGGAATTGCACCATGCGCACCCGCGGTGACCCGCTCACTACATGCAGACACCATAATTATTTTACCGATTACCTCACGGAAATGACGGTCGGTAATCTGTAACTGTTACGTGGTAATTCTTTTATCACATTAGGGATAGCCCTAATGTGATAAAAAACCACGTAACAGTATACACACATTATATTGTGTTCCTGTTCGAAGAAAGTCAACATAAAAATGTGTAACTACACACAGTTTCTATTTTAATTGGTAAGAGTGGTTTAATGCAACACAATAATTCAAAGTAATTGCCACCAAAATATGGAAGAAACAAAAAGAATAACATTAATAAACTAGTAATAAAACAAAATATTGCCAACACGCCACTGACGATGAATTTTCTATAAGGTTTGAATTATTTTCTAAGGACGGACTGGACTAAACAAGTACTTATTGATTGACACACTTTTAATGTTTTCGTTGTTATCATGCTGTCGGGACGTGACGGAAACAAGAATATTAAATGCAAAGTAAACTATGTATTTTAAAAGCTAAACATACACAACCACATAATATAGAAAATATCGGTATCATACATAAATGTAGTAGTTACACGTTGACTAACGTCCTAAATAATAAGTTACAGTAAATAATACAATATTAATATCTGAAAATAGCCAATATTTTAAAGATAATAATTTAGAATGAACATTTGGTATGCAGTGAATTCTCGTAATTGATTCAAATATATATAATAGCCAAAATATTTACACATTATGAGACCTTATGAAGTAATACCTTACAAATAATGGACAATAAGATAGTTGTACAATATGAAAGATATATTATCCAACACTGATATTCCATAACTATACCGAAATATAAAAACTGTACTTACGTATAGATATCAGTAAACATCTTAAGCAAAGAACAGCATAGCAGCATAAGAAGTTACAGTTACAAGTTTATTGTTCAAGATGTTTGCTGAGACTTGTAGCAAGAAACTATACGGAGTCATTAAAATTGAATATTTTAGCAGCGCCTTTACTTGTTTTTTATTATACCATTAAATTATATAAGACCGCATAAGATTCGCAATATGGTTAGTGTTCACATTCGAAGATAAATGTAAATTAAGTAGTGCCCAATGCGTTGATGGCACATATGTTGTGATATTTCTTATGTAATTATTACCGATGTATACAATAGTCCTATGATATCACTAGGCACTAAATATGTTAGTCGATATATATATGTAGTAGGTGTTACACGATGGACAAACATAGGGCTAGATGCCGCGTCAAAATATTCACATATTACAATTAAATAACACAATATTCACACTATATTCTGTTAAGTAACAATACCTTAACCTACACTCTATAACTAGTCACAAATCCGTTGTCATTTACAGCCTGTGTTTTGTGTTAGGATTATTCAGTATTTGAACAATATTTCGAAGTTTTTAGTGTTTGTAGTCAAACTTCGAGAAAATTTATAGGACAACTATTTTCCATTATCATTTCTATAATATCCTTAATGTTTACCATTGGCAGTCAGAAACAGATTATTTATAAATGTGGCGTAAACATTGGCAGGATCACCAGAATCGTAAATTTATCGAGAAATAATTAGGGATTATATAATCTTTACTATTCAAGTTTATATATTAGGATTCGTTTCACTTTAGTATATTATGCCCATGGGTCATGCTCATTCAGATTGTTTGAAATATACATCTCAACTCTACCCTGCTTTAGTAGAAACGCATTCTAACAATAATTAGGGATTATTATATTACAATACTAAAAGCCTTATAGCCCGGGTTGAAATTACGTAGAATTTCCGATTTTAACATTTTAGGGGTATTTAAATTGGTAGTGAGCCACATCTAAATGATTATATAATACAAGTGGAGTAGTTACGTGGCAAGGCGCGATCTTCAGGCAATATTGCAGGAGTTCCGCCCGGTGCAGTTGAGTCGCGTGTGGTGCGGGTGCTTGTGAGCCCGCGCGCGGTGCCGGCTGGGCGCCGCAGAGATCGCGTACGACTTCAGGTGAGACTTCAGAGTGGTGGGCAGAGGCAGCCGTTCCAAACCGTATACCGATGTGCGCGCTACTATCGCACGACAACATAACTCTTGGAGACTGAGTACTGTATAAAAGAAATCCACGCTTATCATTTTTTATAAGATACGAAATTCGATTATTAACTTGACTATGCGCCAAATAGGGGTGAACAACATATTTTAGGTCCTTACTTTAATGATATGAAAAGATAAGTTTTAATAATTCTGATTGCTTATAACTGAACACTCTCAAAACCAAAATTTAACTTCTCAAGATGAATGACTCTTACCTTTATTGCTTCTCCACAGTCGCTCCATGCCGTTTCGATGCAGCGCCATCCGAGACAGTTCGCAGAAACTCTCTCTGATGTTGAAGTCACAAAGCGGGCTGACTTCGAAGAATGCCATGTGGTTCTTAGCGGCATAGAGTTCCGCATCGCGCTCTTGTACTTGCCGTTTAAAAGCAAGATGTAGACGATTGCCTACTAGGACCTTAGGAACTCCCGGGGCATGCTAGAACAAACAGATTATTTTTTAAGCACAGCTGTGTGTGTTGGGAATTTATATTTTCGGAATGAGGGAAATAGGAAATGGTTAGTATCCATTGATTGTATTATTGGTAAGCTGTTTCTAATTTCCCCTGGGTGACCCTATACATAGTTGCTGTCTTTACATAATTCACGAGTGCCTTTGTGTTTAATAAATCCACCCAAAAATTCCTAAATTTAACTCACATTACAAATGAGTTGCAATTCTTGGAATAATGATTATTAATATTTTGACTTAAAGTTAAACAAAAATTTTATAATTTTTTTTGACTGTGTATAAAACTTTATGAATATCGAGAAAAGGGGACAGATCTTTAAGGCGGTTTCACACTGGCGAGGCAAGACGTAGATGGAATCGGCGAGAATTCAAAATGGTATGTGGTTTTGCAAATTAATAAAAACTTTGTTCTAACCTTATTGTTGTATGAATAGAGTATTTATTACTCTGCAAAATGGAAACAAAAATATCTCCATCCTGCGCCGGGTCACGCGAGCTACGTCAAAGCAATAAATACTATACATGCAATAAAACTCAATTAAGAAGCTTGTGCGATCTTCGGTGTGAAAGGGGTGGACCCTTTCACAAAGAAGATCGCACGAGTTTCTTAAAAAGGGTCTTGTGAAAGGGTCCACCGAGATTTTAATTCATGCCCATCCCATCCTCGCCTCGCCAGTGTGAAAAGTGAAACCATAATTTATAGACGAAGATCACACGGACACAATGGGTACTTCCCGACTTTCAGGCACGCACGAGTAAACATGCGCACGCGCATGTGTCAAAGATCCTGACAAGACATTTACAAATTAAACGCACCTTTTCGACTTCTTCGAGCCACCTGTCAATACTGTCAAAGGACCATTTGTTAGTGATGTCATAAACAAGGAGTATGCCTTGTGCCCCGCGAGAGTACGATCGTATTATGGTACAAAAACGACCTTGTCCCGATGTGTCCCATAATTGGAGCTTCACTCTCTTGCCATCCAACAGTATTGTAGTTGTCTTGTAAGCTGAAAATAATATAGCATGATTTATTTTGTTTTCAGTTATTACTTACACTTTCTTTAATTACTAGTTCCCTGTCAATCATGATAAGTTTGATCCACCATAATAATATAAATATAATGTGTAGCCTACAAAATTATAGGATGGTGACTCAAATGGCACAGACTGGTCTGGACTTGTGGGTGTAAAGAAGGGAAAGAATCATCCAGCATATAGGTAGCTGCTGAATCATATTAATGTAACTGCATTAAAATAATTTTCTTACTTTCTTTCTTCTATATCTACAAAAGGCATGCATGGTAAGTTGGTAACAGCTGAGTTTTAAATCTTAAGAAATAAGTTATTCACCATAGTCCTATTATAACAGCCTGTTATTATGCAAGACGCATTGGGGCTCCTGAACCCCAATGCATTTTACTCAGTACAGTAAAGTTAATATCTAAGATGTCTCTTGTTGATTGTTATAAATAGCAGGGAAGGTGATTCACTGAATGTTTATTTTCATTCCTAGACATCAAAACTATGTTCAACAATAGTAGTGCTCTAATATGTACAAACATACTTACAAACATTGTTTATTAATGTAGTAAAATATATATTGTAAAGCCCTTACTGTATCTGTTAGCTTTCCTACTACAGGTCCCTTAGGGCCACTTTATAACATTACATAGTAAGTAGGTTTCAACAGCTTTTTTATAATATAAATACAGAAAAGTTCATTATGTAATTATTGCATGCAGAATCCTGATGTATGCAAATCTTACTTCAATCAATCATTCAATTGTAATAGGACACAGAATTTAAAAACAAATCTTTTATAAGAGTAGGCAAATTACAATTATCAGCTTATTTTTTTGTAGTGTCACATAATATCAAAAGGTTACTTAATGACCCAGTCATAACATTGATTAAAATTAGTTTTTATATCTAGTCTAACTCATGGCAAGTTAATACTGATCAACCTTACATCTTCTGTAGGAATTTGTAAGCTATATTGTGAGCAGACACAGTAACACTGGTTTTGTTTAATCAAAAGCAAAGGCAAAGGATAAAATAGGCCCTTTATTGTGTAAAAAGATTATTTATTTATTTTCAATTACTTAGTATCTTTTTTTTAACTTTGAATCCATTTGTTTAGGTATCTTATTAATCAAACTTTAGTGCAGGCAGTAGGGACATGAGGCCTGGACATTTTATTGTAAATGATTTTACATAAAATCAAATTTTGTACAGCATAATTTAAGCTGAATGACAGCGCGGAAGTTAGCTATTTGCTGCATAGTACCATACCTCTCAGTTACACCCCCACTGTCACATAAATTTGTTACTGCGCAGCAACTTGCCTCATATTATGAGCTGCCAATAAGTTTAAATAGTGCTGTATTAACTTTGACAAAACTGATAATTAAATGTTACATGAAATACAAACCTACTTTTTGAGGTGAAAACTACTTTATCATAAAGTGACACAAAGTTCTGCACTAAGTAAGCTAGGAAAAAATATTTCAAGATCAATTAACATACAACTTTTTACAATATTGCCAAAGACATAAAAAAGGTTTAACATGTCTTGCCAGTTACTAGTATAACAACCTATACCATAATTTATAACATTTATGTAACCCATACAGCTTTATAATCAGATTAGCATCAAAACAATAGGTCATACTTATAAATACTCATGAGAATAGATAATAATGTATATATGTATAAGCTTACCACTGCCACTACAAAATGGTGAGTCAGCTGAGCCATCCTCTAAATCCTGAAGTATTTCTTGTTTGCCAACGTCAGAGTCACCGACCAATAATACTTTCAATAGATAGTCATATGATTTAGGTGCTGCTGGTGGTCGACCTGAAATGATTTTATTAAATTCTTCATTTAGACAATACCATCCTGTTTCTTGTTAATACATATAAATTCAAAGGTTTACTGGTAGAGAATGACTTAAGACATTAGGTCCACCTGTAACTATCTTTGTATTTACATTAAAGTCTAAATAAACAAATATAAAAAAAAAACATTTACGTAAATATAGCTTCGTTTTATGTTCAACTTTGTTCAACAACAGAAAGTAAAGTAGGCTAAAACAGGATAGGATATGACTAGTGTCAGTGTGCCCAGGGGTTCAGTAGGGGTATAAGGAGGCTGTGGATGACGAGGATGAAAATAGCTGGAAAACTTTATCATTAGGTTTCCGTAGTTTACAATTCTGATATTGGAGAAGTGACAGTTCACATGATCTAATTTTAATTTCTGATTTAGGTACCTGTTCTTTGATGATGCGATCGAGGTAATGTAGTACTTCCATTTTGTGTTACTTGACTAGATCCTTGTTGTGGTGTGGCTACCATTCCAGACGATGGATACATAGTCATGGTGAGCTTGGAGTCACTCGCCTGATCTCCAGGTGGTGGATACCACACGCAAATATATACATAATACCGTTAAATTTAGTTTTTTTTGATGATCCATCAAGATAAACCTTCATATAGTAAGTTCATTCTAACAGAAACCATTAATCTGTTTATCAAAACAAGAAATAAATTTACTTTTTCTTCAATCTGCCAACCAAAATTTTACGATCGTGTAGACAAGGTCGCAACTTATTTAGGTTCATTTAACGAGTATTATTATTTCATCCGCTCTATAATTTAATTTTACAGTGCAAAAATTTTATTTTCACCTTTTATTGCTTTCTCAATTACGTTTAAAATTACGATATCGACACAAAAACAACCCAAATTTTCACGAAATATGAATGAATGGAAGATAACTGATTGATCAACTAAATGAATGAATGACCAATGATTGACGAAAGGCGAATAAACAATTTAAAAAAGTAACTTTTTTTTATGATTATAGATAAGGGGGTTTTGAGCTATCGGAAAGTTATATAGAACCTAATGATTGTTATCTATGGGGGTTCCGCAGTTTTAGATGCAATTACAATTCGTACGAAAAAATAGCTGTACGACTAGGAATAGCTTTTTTCGTGATTTTACCTTTACCCATTTTAGCGAAGCAGCCATAGCCTACGGGTATGTATGACCACTGGCCTGTCAAGTCAAAGGCGGGTGGGTGCCTTTGATTCGAACTCGAGACCTTTGACGTCGGATTTCACATTATAATTATCGCTCGCTTTAACGGTGAAAGAAAACATCGTGACGAAATCTGTATGTCTAAGAGATTTTCTCAACGGCATGTGAGGTCTGCCAACCCGGATTAGGCTGGCGTGGTGGGACTGTAGCCTAATCCCTCTCATATTGAGAGGAGACCCGTGCCTTGCAGTGGGACAGTCTAGGGTTGATAATGATGACGAAATGATGATTAGATTTTCTATAAAGTACTGCGGTCTAGCTTCCATATTTATACAGATTAAGGTAAATTATAGGCATATATTTTTAAAACGTCCATATTTATTAACACAGTAGGAGATTCTTAAATACTTTTAAACTAAGAAGTTTTATAAGGCACTTTTGTAAAAGATATTAAATGCAATCTTCATTATTTTATAGTTTTGATTATCAATATTTCTCGAAACCAGGAAGTGGGAATGTTTTGCTGAAGTTTTCAATTTCCTCCTTGAGGTTATTGATTTTCGTCTTGAAGTCTGCACTCTGTTCGATAGTTTTGTTGAAGTCAGCAACTTTGGGTCCTGATACCTTCGTGATCTCCTGGGCAAGTTTAAGACATTTGTCAATGTAGTCCACTACTCTGTCGATGTCAGCTTCTTTCAAGCCCCTTGTCGTGAGGGCAGGGGTGCCTGGAAATAACAATATTATGCTTAATAATCTACATAATAAAGTTCTGGCACTTTTAATTGCCCGCCTCTTTAGTCTAGTGGTCTCAAGCGTGACTGCTACGCTAGAGGTCCTGGGGACGAGCAAAATGTTGTTGGGTTTTTCTATGAAATTCCCAGTAGCAGGTCGGAGTCTGGATTTGTGCCCGGGTCATGGCAATAGACTCGTCCTCTATTACATGGGACCTAAACATACCGGCGAACTGTGGGTATATATACAATACATTAGTACACCTCTGCCTAATCCTTCGGGGAATACAGGCGTGATGGTATGTTAATCAAATGCCTAATGGAATTTTGTACTCTAGACAGTTGAAGACAAACACTTAAATGATTACAGTGCATTCCTTACCAAGTCTAATCCCACTAGGGTTGAGAGCGCTCTTGTCTCCGGGAACCGTGTTCTTGTTGCAGGCGATGCTACAAAGCTCCAGAATGCGCTCGGCCGGCGCTCCTGTGAGTCCGGCGCTGCGCATGTCTACAAGTATCAAATGCACATCTGTCCCGCCAGTTGCGATGGTATAGCCGCGTGACATTAAACCTGAGCATAACCTTTGGGCATTTTTCACCACCTAGATAAAAAGAAAAACATTGAATGCATTGTTAATGTAAAAAGACAACTAGTGCATTTGAATCCTATCAGTCATCAGAGATGCACAGTGGAGAGAAACCTAAAGTGAGTACAACTTTCATACCTGTTTTTGATATTCAACAAATTCAGGCATCGTAGCTTGCTTCATGGCAGTTGCAATAGCAGCAATAGCATGGTTGTGGGGGCCACCCTGTAGTCCAGGAAATACTGACTGGTTGATCTTGCTTTCAAGGTCATACATGACCTTCTGGCCATTAGCCTTTATTGAGCGAATTCCTTTGCGGAAGAAGATGATCCCAGCACGAGGTCCACGTAGGGTCTTGTGTGTGGTTGTCGTTACAATATCGCAATATTCGAATGGGCTGGGGATGACACCTGAAAGTATATTTTATTATTTATAAATATTATTAAGCTGCACTAGAGTTTTTAACAAGGTGTAAAGATATTAGATAATAGGCAATGGTCGATAGCGACCAACTATGTTTGCAGTGCTACTATCGCCGTAAAATACAAAAATCATGATATCATACCTGCGGCCACAAGGCCGGATATATGCGCCATATCTCCCATCAAGTAGGCTCCATTCTCATCAGCGATCTGACGGAAGCGTTTGTAGTCCAGATAACGCGAGTAGCAACTGATCCCAGCGATTATCAAGCGGGGCTTGAAGATCTTTGCCGTCTCAGCCAACTTGTCATAATCTATGAGACCCGTTTTAGGGTCCACCTAAGAAAATGGATGAATAATAATATATAAACTGCATGTGGTTGACAATTTGGTGTACATGAAAACTTGTTTTAATTATTTTAATTTCAATTATTTTAATTTCAAGGTTAGAATCGATCCTTTAAATAACATCGTCATTTTACATTAAAAAGACAATGTCTTTCATTTAAAACTTTTTTGTTCATAGTAAAATTTATTCATAGTAAAACTATTTTGTTCAGTATTCTTATTTTATTGAGATAGCAATGATTACAAAATACGTTATAGGTAATTATTATATTCCCTTGATCTAAATCTTTATCGGAGTCTGTGTTCTGTTAGTCCAGGGTCAATTTATTACGTTATTTTTATCTATAAAACACACACATTTAATATTACTGGACTCTAAGATCATGGGTCAAAGTTACTTCGTCATTAACAAGAGAAATTGTTAGTATGGATTACGTCAAACTGGTGTGACTGTTATCAGTATAGTTCAATAACAGCAGAGTCGATTACCTAACCGCTTTATGTATTACTTCATTTTGTAGACACAAAAAGCTATTGTATATTAACTGTTGCGTTTTCAACTTTCAAATGCGGCTATCGAGTATTACTAATATCTATATTGCCTGTTTACTTTTGATTGCAACACTATTCATTATTACTAAGAAGGTATACTATAATTTCTTATCGACTATTTGAATGCTTATCAGCTGGTTTCGTTACGAATTGTTAAACAATTGCCGCGCGGTAGCACTAAAATTTATATGACATGGGTTTTTTCCTATATTTTTTGTAGGTAGTAAGGTGGGTGTTTATTTAAGTATTTACCTTGTATGGCATGCTTTCAAAGAAAATTGACGTGGCAGAAATTTTCTTGGTTGCAGTGAAAAAGCCATGAGTGAGATGACCACCATCAGGTAGGTCTAGTCCCATGATCCTGCCATGGGGCTCCACAACACCCGTGTACACAGCGAAATTAGCTGGGGACCCTGTAATTTATCAAATTCGTACATGAAACATTAATATTATCTAGTTGATTAAGGGCCAGTTTCGCAGCTTACTGAAAAGTTCTTGTTAATTTTTATACAAATTTTGTTCCATTTTTGAATATATCCTCTGGTTAAATTTCGGGCCTGTTTCACCACCTCTGGATAGCCGCCTATCCAGAGGTGGTGAAACAGGCCCGAAATTTAGTAAATGGGTGGATAATTATGTTTTACTATTTTTGTGTTCTGTATATTTTTTAAACATGAGAACTGTTGTAAGTGTTTTAAATATAACATTAATTATATTTCATAAAACCCATTTACAAAATTCAATACCTGAATATGGCTGTACATTGACTCCCCATTCTTCAGGATTTAGCCTGTAAGCTTCAAGAGATCTCTTTTGTGCCAGTAATTCTATTTCATCAATAAATTCATTGCCTCCATAATACCTGTAACAATATATGTATTATATACTGTTTAGTAACCACCACTTTGTTTGGAACTGTGCAACTAATTTAATGTTTCAAAAGTACCTATTTATATGGTCTAATTGAAATAAAATATTTTGAATTTGAATTTAAGTTTCATGTGTAATGGAATAATATTTCACATTTAATAGTTGTTTTAAGAATATGGTAATAATAAGGTTTATGAGTTTATTACTCAAACTTGAGACTAATGAACTAAGACAGTGATGGTGAGCCAATGGTATGAGAGGCATTTCTGGCATGCAATAAAATATTTTGGATACAGGAGTTAGGGATTTAGGTGCCTAATCAATATTCTTTCCCCCCATTAGTTACTGAAGCAACACTGTATAATGGTATGTCACCATCTTTTATTTTTTTTCTATAAAATGACATGCAATTTAATAAAGGTTTGCCATCCCTGAACTAGGAGATTGTGACAGGGGTTCAGTCTCTTCCAGTTACAATGCCAACATACTAGTGTTGGGATGCAAATTTAAAAATGACTTACAAATTAAAATACAACAAAAAAAGCGAAACATCGAAATAAAACTAATCTTAATGGATTTTATTGCGTTATATTGATATTCTTTTAATTCCGATGGTTTTTTTATGTTCCGATAAAATCCATATAAAGTAGTTTTATTTAAATATCTAGTGTTTGCTTAAGTGTCAAGTAAATAAGAGTAAATAAATTATTATTGTTACCAAAATTGGGAGGAATAAAAATACCTACTTCAGGGCATTGTAGTCTAACATAATCACTATAAAAAGTTTATAAAATTAGTTTAACTAAAATGTTATCTTCTATAAATATTCAGTCTACCTATAAAATAGTCCCATAATAATTACAAAGCTTAATTTCCACTACAGGACAAGCAGAAGTTAGATTGTGATACCTAGTTATTCTAATAGAGTCTAAATGTTATGACAGTAGAATTCCCAAGTAAAAAGTGCAGTTTTTTTAGGTGCAGTTAACCATAATTAAATTACTGTTAGAAAAACAATACCTTTGGTTTGGCATGCCCTCAGAGTATTTATTGTGGAGGCATGTACTCAGGCACTGCAGGACTGGTATTGAAGTGAAGTTCTCAGAAGCAATCATCTCCAGCCCAGCTCTCTGACGCTCCTTCTCATTCTTAATGATGGAGTATAGCTCGGGGTCAGTGTCCCATAGGTTTCCATTGAGGATTGCGTTGCTCATAATTGGTGTGTTATGTATTTGCCTTGTGAAGTGGCTAGTCTGTAATATTAAGCCAGTTTAAAATTTAAAACTTTTCCAAACAATACCGGTCCCTGGCCTATGTATAGTTAATTTAAAAAACTAAATAATTAAACCAATACTATTAGTGTAAGTCTTACACAGACACTATAATCTTGCAAAACAAGATTACAAACTGAACTATATAGCCCAGAATAGTGTAATATAAAGGAGAAACGCTGACCTCAAACTGATAACTATGTAGATAATGCAATCAAAAACAAAAGTTGGTTGTATTTCCCTTAACTATTGCACTGAGCACGAATGCTTCGAGCGCGCGTTTCTTCAATTTTATGACTAAACAGTGATAATGTAGGCTTCTTTAAACGATTAAAAATGTATTTGAATTCGGTCTTCGATACTTACGGAATGTAAAAGATGTTTATTTAAAATAGTCTAAGACAAAAAAGTTGTAATAATATTAGCACTTAACCTTACTTACAATTCGTCACAAGTCACAATTTACTAGTTAAAATAAACGTGTGCAGTTAACCATAACAAATGAAAGCAATTTAAAAAATACCTTAGAGTGGATTTTTCCGTACAACGCTTCCAATGGATTCACAAAACAATATGATGAAAATCTGCTATATTTTAGGGGTAACGTATATAAAGATGTTTTAAATAATATCTTGGACATAGTTATGTATTTAAAAAACAAACTATTCCTTCGATTTCACTATAAAGTGTGTTTTTATTTGCGCAAACTCGGTAACTTTTATCAATAATGATAACCCATTATGAACTCTAGAGACTCGTAGTATTGCTTGTCTTGTAACTTGACGACACTTGACGTTTCAGTCATACAGTGACACTGACAGATTTTATATACTTTTTTTTAGAACTTGGGCACTGGGGAGCGACTGCGAGTGCTAGTGCTACACTGCACACTACACTGCCTAAGCGCCTACTATGAAATTGTAATAACAAGTGGAAGTGGATACAGTTTATAATCCATAATATGGATGTTTATTTAAGATTGGTGCTTACAAAACCTCTCATTCTTTGTGTTGATAATAATTTAAAATCGCGATATGTAGAGGATGGGGAAAAAACTGTATAGTATGGTTGAGTACGTAGGTACGGGAGGCATAACCTGGTTGGAGTGAAGTTAGCCGTTTGAATGTGCAGTGGATTGTTTTGTTTTAAAATTGTATACTGCGCAACCAAACCAACTATGAGGCCAACTTCAGTCCGGCCAGGTTACTACGCGCGTACTGTACCAAAAAATAATAATGTGTCCAGTTCTCGCCAATCTTATTATCCGGCTTGAAGTTGGCACAAGCTAACTACAACCCGGCCGTAAAAATCGATGAGAGAAAAATATTGGATCAAAATGATTTAAAACGCCGTCACTTTACGCTTTCATTTTTATTTAATATACGAATATTTTTCTTTCTCCGATTTTTACGGCCGGGTTGAACTAAAGTTAGCTAATGCCAACTTCAAGCTGGATAATATGATTGGCGAAAACTGTACCTACTCTGTATTTGCAAATTTATCGATGTATGTAGTGTAGTAGTATGTATGTAGGTAGGCTGTATATAAAAATACAGTACACGCGGCATAATCTGGCCCACAGAACGCATACTCTAAAGGGACCTGGCCGGACTTAAGTTGGCCGTTTGAATGCGCAATGCATTGTGTTGATATGATATTCTTGTACGTTATTGTTGTAAAACTACTCGGTTATTGTGTGGCCGGCCTGTGTGGGTGTACTTTGTAGCTAAGTTTACCAAACATTAACACAGGACAAGAACATCGACACCACTTCGGACGGTTTGCCATTGACAATGTAAATTTAATGCATAATGTGGCAGAGTCCCATTGGCTGTTTGTTACCATCGAACAGTTCCGTGGCTGATAAACACAGAACCGCGGTTTTATGTTTTACGAATTTGCTTGTAATTAATTGTCAGCCAACCGTCAAGTTATCATGGAAATGTATGATCTTATTGAATAATAACATTATAATATAGGAATGATTTGATTGTTTGTTTGAATTGATAGGCTCGGAAACTACTAGACCGATTTGTTTTTTTTTTACCGTTAGGTAGAAACGCTATCCCCGAGTGACCGAGGCTAAAATTTATAAGAAACACCCAGGCCACGCGGGTGAAGCTGCTGGCGGAAAGCTAGTAATCAATATATTATACGAGACGTTTCCATGATAAGTTGACGGTTGGCTGACCATTATATACATATAAGCAGGAGCTACGCAGGAAGGTGCAATGGTTTATTGTCGCTTGGCCGTTATTGCATAACGCGATCTGAAACGATGAAACAACAAAGGCTTAGAATAAACCGATTTTATGACTTTTATGTTTTTATCAGAATATTGGTGTGGTGGGGCGAAATAGGTATCCTTTATTTTTGTAGTCTTTGATTGCCAGGTCGTGCTGGTCGTGCTGGGCAGTACAATCAGAGCCATCACACAATGTCAGCGGTTTAACCTTCACTGAATTATTTAATTTGCCATTTAAATGACCAGTGGAATACCCAGCGTAAATGAACGACGTACGAACGATGTGCCGTAGGTACCTACTAGCACTGTCAGTATATGAACTAGTCTAAAGGTTTACTAAAGTATGAATGAAAGTAATAGAAATAGTAGAGATAGTTTTCTTTTATGTTTCGCGCTGAAGGTGTTCAGCACCAGCAGCTATGTTTTTTCTGTTAATTGATTTGCCTATAAATATGTACCTACTCTGATAGAAACTCCACAACCGTCTGCTCTGGTCTAAATCCGCACTTGATAATTATAATAATAATAATAAATAATAAATATCCTGGGACATTTTACACAGCACCATCTAGTCCCAAACTAAGCAGAGCTTGTATTATGGGTACTAGACAATGGATATAATACTTATATACTTTTTTTTTGTAAATAAATACTTATAATACAAGGTGGAAGGGACATCGACGCACAAACGTCGTGACAAGGTTTCACTCAAGGTCAAAAATAAAATGACCTAGGTCATTCATGTAGAAAATGATCGGTTACGGATATTGTCATTTTTGAGCGTGCAGTGTATTGCTAACAACGCGATCACGCTCCGCGGTGAATGTTATCACGCGTGCGATCCGCAACTACCTACCTATTTACTCACACAAGTCACCGCCGCGATTTGCCGTGAGTCCGCGACCGTTGTTTTCGTGATACCTACCTACAAAACATCACCTAAACGTTGATACCACAATCATAACATCAAATTAATTAATTTTATAACCGATAATAGGTATTTTATACCAAAAAGGATATGAAAATGCGAGGAAATAAACTTATTTCCATAAAACAGATTCAGAGTACCTAATGTAGGTATTATTAATAAACTCACTGACCTTTTCCATGTGCTTCGCCATAGCACATGAGCATAATTCCCATATTCACGGGCAGTAAAGTATTGTACGGAATGCATTTTAAATTTTTCGCAATCAAAACAGTAACAATACACAGACACAAGTACACACACACTAAGAAAGTTACTTTTGATTTTGATACCTTTACGATAAGATCGCAAATTCGCGACAAACTGCACATACGTTTGCACTCCACGAGCGAAAACTAGGAACTAATAAAAAATAATTTCAAAATCGGCGAAATACAAAAGAATTTTGCATACGCCGCTGCTCCTTTGAATTGAGCCGACGCGCCGCGCGCGGCCTTTGTCGGCGCCTTTGACGGTGCGCATAAAATAGGGGAGCGCTCGTCCTGTAGGTACTAGGCCGACGTTGACCTTGCAAGTGAACTTTAAGCGGAACAGCTGACTGAGTACTCTTTTGAGTTTTATTTACATTGCTGTTTTGAGTGAAATAAATTAAATAATGGTTTTTTAATTATAAATCTAATTTGGGTAGGTAGAAATAATGTTTTTTTACACGTTCAAGTAAAAAAAACTGCAGAAAAAATTGGAAAATTGATGAAAAAAGTTACGGAAAATTTCAACGCAGGGGGGTCCAGAATCATGTACTGAACTCATGGTATTCGGATGTGCGTCGATGTCCCTTCCACCTTGTATATAAGAAACACCCAGACAAACACAAACACTTAAATTCATTACAATAAATGTTTGTGTCTTGTGGGAATCGAACCCACGACCTCGTGATCAGAAGTCCGGTACCCGAACCACTAGACCACAGACGTCGTCGAAATTATAAAAAGCAACATACATACCGTCACGCCTGTATTCCCCGGAGGGGTAGGCAGAGGCGTACTAATGTACACCCACATTTCGCCGGTATGTTTAGGTCCCATGTAATAGAGGGCGAGTCTATTGCCATCAATCGGGCACAAATCCAGACTCCGAGCTTCTACTGGGAATTTCACAGAAAACCCAAAAACACTGCTCGACCCGGGGATCGAACCCAGGACCTCTAGCATAGCAGTCACACTTGGGACCTCTAGACCAACGAGGACAAGACACCAATATAAATATTAAATACACCACAGTATCACAAAAATACATAAAAATAATGTTAATTTTAATATTTTCTATGTCTACATATACAAGGAGGTGTGTAAGTATGAAGGTAGATACAGAAAATAGGATTACTACCCAATAATCCGATTTGTACATAGGGCCTGTTTCACTACCTCTGGATAACACAGCTATGAGCTAACCATCGGATATATTAAAATTATCTGCCAAGTAATTTAACGGGAACTTACTAGGGGATGGTGAAACCCCTAAATGGTTTTATTTAAATAGTACGTTTTTAAAGTTTGAGGTTCGAATTTAAGCAATTCCAATATTCTAGTATATACCAGAGTCTTTGCATCCTTCGCCCACAAAAAATCAATGTGATTAAACTTTTTGAAAGGCACCTTATAAACATTAATCACATTTGGTAATTTTTTGTATAACGTGATAACATCTTTTGTATCTGAGAACCAATCGTTGTTGCTATAGAATAGAGCTACTGGCGCTTTAATGTTCTTCACGTTGTATTTTGGGGGTTCGCTGGATCCATACACTTCTAGATTCTTGTCATTACCGTAATCATATTTTCTAAATAATCCTGACGCCATATTTTGCAAATAATGAATAAATTGTTTGGCGGAAGCTCCGGATGGTATGTGACCAAATATCACGGGTAAATTCGTCTTGTTCAGTTGTTCATAATCGAAACCACAAAAAATGAATGATATTGTGATGCAAATTAAACCATTACCTATTTCACACAGTGGAGTCTGTAAATATTTAATCTTAATAGGCTTCGGAAGGATTTCGTAGATTTTAAACATTTTAACTATAGCCATCTCGTAATTATTATTACTAAAAGGAGCTACCATTCTGGCTAATGGGCTCTTAATATGAGAAGTCCAAGCTAAAGGCGCAAGTGCGATCATTGTCGTAATTTTTTCATTATAGTTCGGTTTTTCTGCACACATTACGAAGAATGTTGTTGTTCCCTGTGAATGTCCAATGTACGCCAATTTTTCTTTGCTAGTTTTATTAAGCACATAGTCAATCATAGCTGGCAGATCATTGCGGCCGATGTCATCCCAAGTAAAATTCCAGAACTCTGGGTTTTCTGGTGGGATGCTTACGTGTTGCCTAGAGTGTTTGTTTCCTCGAGCGTTTCCCATCCAAACATCGTAACCGGCCATTGCTAGTAAATACGCTAAACTATTTTCTAGTCCTGCTGTTACCCAATCGTCAGCACTCATTAGTAATCCATGCATTAGAAAAACTACAGGACCTTGTTTGGGGATCCTAAACATCGTAAGATTATAACCATCATCAGTGTCCACATGATGTTCTTCTACGGGATATCCATATTTGGCGATCAATTGGGTTATGTTTAGATCAGTATCTTCATTGTTTGATTGTTTTCCAGCAATTAAAATATCTATGATTGTCGCAAATTCTTTTGAAACGGCCTGTTGATCTAATTGTATTTCGTGTAATAAGTTTTCATTGGAAAGGCAACAACTGAAGAATATAATGCCAGAACAGCGGAAAAGATTTCTCATTATGAGTAATTTATCAGTAAAATGAAATGGTATATTGTGATGGTTATTTATAATTCAACAATGTAGGGTGAGCCTACCTAAGGTATAACTACCATGGAATTTTTTGACGCAAAAAGGTATTTTGTTAAAATGTATAGATACGGTACGTTCAGGCGGCGGCGGCGTAACTTGTTTTCTCTAAACTCGTTTTTCTTTCGCAGATATCGACTTTATGGACATATCAGGTAAATTTCAAGTCACAATGGGACAAGTAGGTACTTACTTAGATACCTACTGGAGGAGATTTAAAATGGCTACCTCGAATTGTGAGGGACTCCTAGGGGAGG
The DNA here is from genome assembly GCA_946251955.1 of Acronicta psi. NCBI lineage: Eukaryota > Metazoa > Arthropoda > Insecta > Lepidoptera > Noctuidae > Acronicta > Acronicta psi. Next base: position 9,809,893 of record OX276477.1, on the reverse strand, counting down.
GGACGGAGGTACTCCCTAAAAATAACTTGAACTTAGTTATGTTACTCGTGTGATCAACACCCCGTGTCTTTACTCGACAGTTAAAAGACTTGGTTTAATAGCGACGCATACCTACACTGAAGTTGCTAATCGTACGTGTGCACCGAGTCACCGACTATGACTTTGAAGATAGTTACTTATTTTTATATTAACTAAGTATATTAATAATAATGATTATATGATTGTTAAAATTTAGGTTCAGCCACTCTGCAATAAGATGTATCTAATCGAAACACCAAGTAAAAAAACTATTATCACCATCTTAGCAATTATTTAGTGCCATGTTACATTATGACTGTATAATTAAAACAGCTGACTGCAATTTAATTGAATTTATGATTGCAAATTGTGACAGTACCTACTGTCACAATTTGCAATCATAAATTCTCAAGTTTCTTTATCAATTACCTATGTATAATGTGTCATTATTCTAGGATTTCTTATGTCACGAACTGCAAAGTTTTACGTCTACGTGAATTAAATTTACTTTTCAGTTTTTTTTGTATTTTCGCTTTGACATAAGTATTCGTAAATTATGGTGATATCAGCAACATATATATTGCCTTTATGGTGGGCATATCAAATCAATGGTGGTTTATAAACTTAGGGCCTGTTTCACAGCTTACTGATAAGTTCCCGTTAAATTAGCTGACACATAATTTCATACATATTTTGTTCTATTTTTGAATTTATCCTGCGGTTAACGGCTTACCAGAGGTGGTGAAACAGGCCCATACTGTCTTACAGATTTTATGTTGTTCTAAATAATTATCATACCTTATAACTTGTATTAGTGAAAAGAAACTACATGGAGGATCGCTATTACGTATTATATCCTACTAACATGCATGGGTTAATTTAAAAAATTATATATATGGGTTAATTTATAAAATTATAGGCGATAAGTTAAAGACCTTGCTAAATAATCCCTCATTCTATTGAAAATCGTATAAAAATCGGAACAGTCGTTTCTGAGACTAGCTAAGCCACACCAAACACAAACTTTATAATATACTAGCGACGATTAAAAAAGATCTTACGAAATATTCTTTTGTACGGATAATCAAATTCGACATATTCACAGCAGCACCACCTACCGGGTCCAAATGTGTTTTCAAACTATTCATGAACCTATTGAAATATACATACAAAGTTTCAACCAAATCGATCCAGCCTTTGGAGTTTGGTGACAAACTAACTTTCAGAAGAATTACCTATAACATTATTATGATAGCGTAGCGATACGGATTAATGTGCGAACGAATAACGAAACAGTAGTGTAGAAGAAAAGTTTTAGTAAGTAGCAAAGAATTTTAAAATCGAACTCCATGCAAAGTTTGCAATGTGAAAACGAGGTTAGTTTGGTCTCATTTCGCGACGGCGGCAAGCGAAGATGCGGTCGAAGGTGGAACACATTTACTTACCTACTAGGTAGAAACTGGATTTATTTGCGTTCGACTCACCGAAAAGTAGGTCGTAAGATAGATATTCCTGTGTGCAAACTTGATTATTCAAAATTTGAAATAGATTTCATGGTAAGTCTTTAACCGACGAAAAACTGGATGAGGTTATCAATGCGCAAGTTTAGCTACTTATATTTTTTACCTACAGCTCATTTGTGGACCCATTTGGAAATATGTTTTACCAGGTGACTGATATTCATAACTGACGAAAAAAAAGAGGTTCTCAAGTCGATGGGATGCGTATATTTTTTGGTTTTTCTATGACTTCGCCTCACTTTTTAGAGTAGTCTTATTTTGATACCTAATGGTTTGGTGGCTGGTTTCTGAATTTTTTTTTCCTGAGCACCGATTGTGGTGAAACTTGGCACACGGAGATAGTTCTGATGACCCTACAACATGATCATACGTAGAGGTGATTATGGGAACGGAAGACAGTTGAAGAAAACCCAGCACCTTGTGTTTGAGCTTATTTCATTGAACTTCATGCTACAGCATATAATGGAAAACAGACTAAGGTAACTTTCAACGTTTAACCTAAAACAAAGTGAAACTGAAAAAGAAACCTGTTTTAGTCTTAATATAGGTATAATTATTTTTTTTATCTTATAGGCTTGCGCTTGACCACAACTCGCCTGATGTTATAATTATAATATTATTAATCTACTATATAAAAATAAGTCGGGTTTTCCTTCCTGACGCTATAACTTCACGCACGAACCGATTTCCACGGTTTTGCATTCGTTGGAAAGGTCTCGGGCTCCGTGAGGTTTATAGCAGAGAAAATTCAGGAAAATTTTCAACAGAAAAGCGGGTTAAAAAGGTTATCAAGACCGCGCGGGCGAAGCCGCTGGCGGAAAGCTAGTTTATAATAATTTTGAGTCGGTGCCAAATAACTTCAATTTTAAAATATGATCTTCATTGATTGTTTGTTTAGCGCCGACTCAAAATTAGTTTTATTCAAGTACATACAATAATAACTTTGTCTTGGAATCAACTCGTTCCACGTCGACAAAGTTATTATTGTACTCATTTACGTCAAATTAACATATTTTTATGTGATTGTGGACGTAGACGTAAAGTTCTATTATGAATAACAAGATAAGACCAACTAATAATAAACCATGTTTATTAAATATCATTGTGTATTAATCGGATATTGAAGTAGTAATGGTAAAATGGATTAAATGCCAATAACTTTTGTTAATAACTTTCGGTGGGTTGGATCACTATACATATATCCTAACATCCTACTAGCTTCCCGTCAGCGGTTTCGCCCGCGTGGTCTTATAAGTTTTCCGCCCGTTTTTGCAACATTTTTCATTGCTACAGGCCTACAGTTCCTATTATAGTTCCTTTATAGTATTAACAGAAACCTGGCTAAACAGCAATGTATTGAATAGTGAATTGTTTGATGATCGTTATGAAGTCTATAGACGGGACAGAGAAACAACTGGGTTTCACTACAATAAAAACGGGGGAGGAGTCTTGATAGCAATTAATAAAAAAATTTACTCCGCACGTATCGATCACTGGCAAAGTAATTGTGAAGACCTCTGGGTCACACTTGATATATCAACATCTCACAAGTCGCGCCAAGTTGCTCTCTGTGCCGTCTATCTTCCACCACCAGTATGTCTCGCAACGTTGGATCATTTTGTGGATAGCTGCAACAGAGTGCTCGATTCAACGGACATCCCCTGTTACATAATTGGTGATTTCAATCTAAGTAAATTGAATTGGGATGAAACCACCTTAAATGATTCTTTGCCTAAGGCTTGTAAAAATCTTTTGGATTTTATTAATGTAAATCAACTATCACAACATAATCACGTGAAAAACTGTTCTGGCCGAATACTGGATCTGGTTTTATCAACAGAGCCAACTTGTTTGGTGAGCGAGTCTAGCAATTCTCTGGTAGCTATTGACAAATTGCATCCCCCCTTTGAACTGACTATATATTTGCTAAAGAATTGTAATTTACCATATAGTATGGACTCAAGACCTAACTTTTATAAGGCTAATTACCCTGAAATTAATAATTACCTAAATGACCTGAACTGGAATGAACTTTTTCACAATACTTGTGATGTGAATGGCATGGTAGCAATTTTTTACAAATGTCTGCGTGATGCTATTAGGAAATTTGTGCCTGATCGGAAACCAAACAATAGTCGCTATCCACCGTGGTTTGATACAGCATTGATTAAATCACTTAAAGAAAAAAATAGGCTCAGGTTGCGTTACAAAAAATACAAGAATCCATTAGATAAAATTGAACTGAAATTGGTTTCCAAGCGATGTGAAAAACTAGCCATGAATTTATATAATGACTATATTGATAGAATTGAAAAGGACATAAAAAACAATCCCAAACTTCTCTGGGGTTACATAAAAGCAAAACGTGGTGGCACTAGTGGATACCCTTTGGCAATGACTGATGGACAGGTTGTTACATCTAACGGTTCTGAAATCTGTGACCTTTTCGCTAACCATTTCGCAACCATGTACACGACTGACAAAGATACAGAAATTAACTGCCCTACAATGTACCTCCAAGCACTGCATGGTAATAGTCAAGGATTAAGTATTCCAGTAATTGACCGTGACTGTTTACTAAAAAAACTAAAAACAGTAAATACTAGTAAAGGATCTGGCCCAGATGGCATCCCACCCATTTTTATTTCTAACTGTGCCACAGCTCTAGTGTCTCCCTTACTAATAATATACAATGCATCGCTGGCTACTGGAACTTTTCCATTAGAATGGAAGAACGCCAAGGTAATCCCAGTACATAAGTCAGATAAAAAAGATACCGTAAGCAACTATAGGCCAATTTCAATTTTATCCACATTCGCAAAGATTTTTGAATCTATAATATCTCCGCACATTCAGCAACATTTGAGATTGTATCTTAATGACAATCAACACGGATTTGTGGCATCTAGGTCTACAGCCACAAACTTAGTGTCATTCACGGAGTCCCTAATACAGGCTGTAGATGGAGGCAAACAATTTGACGTAGTATATACCGACTTCAGTAAGGCATTTGATAAAATGCCCCATTCTATACTTATATATAAACTAGCAGCCTATGGTATAACAGGGTCTTTATTAGGTTGGTTCAAGTCTTATCTTACTGAACGCAATTTCTTTGTTGTTGTAAACGGTTTTCGATCGGCTGTACACAAAATAACATCGGGCGCCCCCCAAGGATCTCACTTAGCTCCAATACTATTTATTATGTTCATTAATGATCTCCCTGAGTGTTTTCGTTTTTCCGAACCTTTTCTGTATGCTGATGACTTAAAATTTGCGCGAGTAATAGAGTCAAAAAGAGACTGTGAACTTCTGCAGCATGATCTTAACCAAGTTATAAAATGGTGCCACAATAATAAAATGCAACTTAATCCGAAGAAATGTTACCATGTTAAGTATACGCGAAAAATTAACAGTATTGACACAGAATACTTCATATACCAGGAGCGAGTCCAAGAAGTCGAAACAATAAGGGATCTAGGAGTACACTTTGACAAAAAGGTCACTTTTGTGCCTCATATTGAAAACATTATCAAAAAGTCATCAAAAATGTTAGGGTTCCTGCTTCGTAACACCAAAGGTTTTCGTAAAAGTGGCACCAAGATAATGTTATATAACAGTCTTGTACGGAGTGTTATGGAGTATTGTAGTGTTGTGTGGAGACCTCACTATGCCACTCACATGTTGCGTCTAGAAAGGGTACAGAAACGTTTTGCGTGGCATTTAGCCTTTAGTGAGGGGAAATCTAAACGCCTGCCCTCTTACAGAGTCCGTCTGTGCCATTTCAGGATGCAATCGTTATCTATGCGTAGAGATATAACCGATGCTCTATTTATTTACAAACTGTTGCGCAATAAGATCGACTGCCCCTGTTTGTTGAAGCTTATTGGATTCCGCGCGCCTTCTAGACATCCTAGAAATAGGATAACACCCCTGTGTCCGCCACTTCGAAAGTCTGTACTTGGTGCAAATTCCCCAATACCTAGATTGTGTAGAATCCTTAATGGTCGTAGTGACCTAGTAGATGTGCACCACGATAATATAAATAAATTTCTACGAGCTTTTGTAAGCAACCCAATGGCGACTTAATTTTTGATATTTTTGTGCCTGTTTTAAATTTTTTTTTTTTTTTCTCTTTATATTTTATTCCTTTAATTTTAATTTTATTTTATCTTCAATTTATGGTCATTATCTTTATTCATAATTCAATCAATAATTAATCTACTATATTTTATTCAAATTCAGTTAATAATTAATATAAATCTAATGTAATCTACGTAATCAATTAAAATTTAAAATTTAAAATTTAATCAGATGTTAATTTTTCTATAATATATTGTTAAATTACTTATTCATGTATTTAAAGTTCTAATTTCAATAATTTGTAAATATGTTATGTAAAGCCGCTTTCTGTGCATGTGGTGTTGACCTGTTATTAATTGTTGCACTTGTAAATGTTACCCTAGTCACTAAATCAGAAATGTTATAGTGTAAACAACTGTTGGTCAACCTTAATAAATAAAATAAAAAAAATAATTAGTCGTAGCGTGATGATATATAGCCTATAGCATTCCCCGATAAATGGCCTATCTAACACTGAAAGAATTTTTCAAATCGGTCCAGTGGTGGTTTCGGAGCCTATCAATACAAACAAACAATTAAATCTTTCCTCTTTATATTATTATAGTATAGATATAGCTATGGCTCCGGTTCATGAAATTCCTGGAATCAAAGACAACCAAAAAGGTTCATGTCCAGCAACATATTACCTATACGTATTAAGTATTTATTTATTTAATTAATTACTACGGTTTATGTACTAATTACAGTAACTAAAAAGTATGCGTAGCCTACGCAGTCTTAGTTGAAGTGAAATTAATATACTGTATGTTAGTAGTTTGGTAAAGTGATTGATAAGATCGGGAGAAGTTCGCTTAGCTGACGGCCAACCTCCAGTAATGAAGAATCACCCGAAGAAGAAGGAAGTGATTACGAGATGCCAACATTAAAAAACCTATAATTTAATTCTTATCAACTAAGTTGTCTAAAATGTTTAACTACACAACTTAGTGTAGGTATATGCATATCTTAGAATTAAACGCAACGAAATAGTCGTAAAATTTTCACAGGAAAACAACCGGTTATGTTTAGCAACAATATTAAATTTATGGAATGGAATAGGTATGTAACAAACAATAGTTTTCTTTTTAGATTTGGTCTCATAGTAAAAGTTATTCATATTCGTATAACGAACAATGAACACAGCAACCTGATACTTATGCGTAACAAGTTAGGGTTCTCATAGGAATCGTACCTATTAAACATTAAAATTAGTAGAATACGAATATTTTCGTGTTGTCTCGTCTATATCACTCGCAATATTTAAATGTCTTTGCTCGTAATAATATAATACTTTATAGATAATCTTAATTAAACAAATAACTCGGTTCAAGGGCGTTGCTGCGTGTTACAACAATCACATAATTCTTAATTATCAAAAACTTGTGTTTATTAAAAGGTTGATTTGTTTATATTATGAAAATGAGATGGAAGGAGATCATCATGCCACTGCAAGACAGCTAGTTTTGTTATTACCTATACCTACATACAAGTTACAGAACAATATCAAAAGCCATTACCGCTTTATCGAATATCTCAAGCGTCGTAATAAATAATCACCTCGGAGAGTGTCCATTAAGGCGGAGCCAGATATACTTCGAAGCCATACATTTATATTATGACGAATGGGTACGCTTTATGGTTAGAGACGGAGTGTTACCAATAGAAATGGTACTCTTAATCGCAATGCTAAGTTATGATTATTGCATTTAGTAAATTATCATCCAGTGCTTCGAATACATTATAATCGGAAAATTCAGCATCAAAGCAGCGTGTTGCATAAATGCGGTGAAAGAAATCTTAATGTAATGAGGACCATGTGTTCAATAATTAATCTATTGTATGTAAAAATAATATAATTAGTTATGTGAAATTTTTGAAAATATTTGCTTCGGTAATAAATGTTGACAAACAAAATTTATACGTTATCTAATCGATAACATTTTAGATTTATCGTGCTAAACTAGTAGGCTTGGTCCATATTTCCTTTTTCTTGGGTTTTCAAAGTGCGGTTCAAGAAAAAGCTCAGTTCGGAAGCTGGGTGAGTATAACACTATCATTTTTTTTTGTGTTTCAGTTTTCTCACTAGAATTGTTTAAATAGTAACCTTATAGTTCCTAAGATTTCGTTATTAATCAGAGACTAGGGAGTGGTATTTCGGTTTTATTAAGCTACTAGCCTCCAATTCTCTATTCTAAAGCCTGGGGAATCTTACTTAAATCACTATCTTAATAATTAAAGTATCTACGGAGAAATATTTGAAATGGTGTCGCTTTATGTGTGATTGTGAAAATAAAACTTTTAAAGGAGATAAAAGCCATATATGTGACCGCCGATAAAAATAAAAGCCGGCAAAGTCGTAGCAACACTTCGACATAAGCTATTTGCTTTTATTGTTCAATGAGTGTAGCTTCAGATTACGCGGCGACACGTCGACCATGCATCGGATTGACGCATTTTCTATCTGCAGTTTTATATGGAACCTTACTGTGGACATTGTTATTCACCATTTACCGAATAGGATATGGTAAAGTAGAAGCAAAGGCGTTACAATAATATTAAACCTGAAAACTGAGATTATTTTCAGATGTGTGTGGAAAAAAGTCAAAAAGGAAGTGAGTCAGGGTTAAATATCTGAATCTGATAATAAAGGAAGGAGAGCATCTGAGAAACAGACTAAAAGTGTTTTTACAAATAGCTTCAACATTTTAAATCTTAGCAGATTTGATTTTTTCTTAGTTAATATAGTAGCTACCTAAAGTATTCAGAATTATCAGCATATTGGCCCTTACTTCAATAGAGATTCTGTATTTTGTATGTTAGTCACGAAGCTACGAAATACGTCACGGTGAGTTATTGGCAATTCAGGAATTTCATAATTATCTCAAATTCACTAAGGATTCTATAAGCCTGGCCGTCGACCACGGGCTTTTCTCACTAAACTCGCTAGCGACGCCGTAAAATATTTGTGGTTAAAGAAACTTTATTCTCAATAAAACATATAACATGTCACTTACTTGAGAACAATACTAAAATAATAAGATTATGTTTTCCATACAAAATATTTGTATGGAAAACCGTCGCAGCGCCTATACCGGTTAATTTTGGAACTAAAATCGGCTATGAGATTACAGCATTTCGATGCGTAAAAAACATATTGAAAGCAATTCGATAGAACTCATGGTTGAGGCCCTTTTTCCCCACTACGAAGGTCAAAACCGATCTACAACAATATAATACTGGTAATGAAAATGATGACGTGCATTTATTGTTTCTCAGTTAATACAAAAATACGGCGACGGTGTGGAGGAACAAAGTTAAAACCAAAAATGGACTTATAAGTATAGGTTTGTTCAGAATACCGAGTAAACGGCTGGTTACGACTTGCGAATATTAATGCACGGATTGCTAACAATGATGAGCGCTATCGATGACGGCGACCCCAAAGAGTGGGATCGGTAAAGCTTTTTTGAATACAGTGATCAAAAATTTTCTGGGAAAGCAGTTGTATTTGAAGTATACGTATGCGAATAACATTAACCTCTACAAAACCGAACAGCAGCGGTTTAGCAAATAATATAGATAGTAATATAGAAAATCTTGATATTGACAGATCCGACACTATCCTCACGACCATAAAAAAAGATATTGCTAGAGACCTCGCATCCTTGTTTATATCAAGTAGAAATAAAATACGAAGACAGATTGCGTGCCGAGATTCACTTGCCGAATAACGCCTGCAATTTATCACTGTCTGATGATGCCAGTGATGGCACCAAGACATCTCTGTCTGATCCGCTTCCATTACAAATAAATACTTGACTGATTGTATTAAGATATACAGTAAATTATATCCATTTTAAGAGAGAGAGAGACTTTAATTTAATTTTAAGGCTAAAAACCAGTTAAGCACTCTAAATAGTTATCGCTTTTGGAAGTTAAGGTTAGGCATGAAATAAATATGCAATGTGTGCACATAACTAATATACTGTGATATTTCAAAATCAAAATCAATATACTGTGAGCTTTTGAAGTCATTCAATCGGTTGACGTCAGGCATGGCAGCGATGAAAAAGCACAAACCTTTCTTCGACTTTGCCGTATTCGGGTAAATGATAGGTAAATAATAAGTAGATATACTTTAATTCTAATAAACTCAGTGATATAAATCACCCTTGTAATACGATGTTATTATGATAATATTAATTCATTTGGTACAAGAAGGTATTTATATATGGTCATAAACTCTTTATAGAATAACCTTCGCAACTGTAAGACTTAAAATCTTTAGAAATCAAAATGCCACTTATTGAGGAGCAACATGAAGTGTTTGTACAATTTCGCGTATTTACAGCAAACTTTTATACGAAAACGTATCCAGATTTTATCGACGGAAATTGAATCGACACAATTTCCTTTCGCATCATCATTTCTGTTAATGTATCACGTGGACGGTATATGAACCAATAACGTAATTCTTTTTCTACATAACGAGGGGTATCCGCTTCATATGACATCATTTTATTTTTATTTCTACTGCGACGCGTCCTGTAGTCAAATCCACAATAACGAAAAAGCAGTAGATAATTTTATTTTCTAAAATAATAAATTTTCGGGCCTGCGTTTTTATAAAAAGGATACAACGACAATCATGTTTAATTACTCAGTTTATTGCTAAGGTTTGTCGTAAGTATGCAAAAACCAACGAGTCAAACGAGTCCAATCAATTATATTATTTTTCTTTTCATTGTTTATTTATATTGTTTTTATTATTAAAAATTAGTGTCTTGTGCTGTGTTACATAAATTTCTTTCTTTCTTTTTAATCGAGAATGTCGAATGAAAATGGTTTGAAATGATTTGACAAGACCTGGAAGAGGATTTTCATTCATTTTACAGCAAGTTGAATTGAAATGTCGCTCGTTGTCATTTAAAAAGGAAGCTTGTCGAATAGTTGCCAGCCGCCTCTGAGTAGCCCCTTCTTTTGTTTTATTTTATTAGGTACCAAAGATTTTTTAAAGGTCATTCATTTCTTGCTCTAGGGATGATAGTTGAACATCAAGTGAAACATAAATCCATAAATTAAAATTAATAAATTAATGCAATGTTACAGATCAAAATAAAGAGACAATATGCCAGTAAGAGGGTTGCTATAATGTCTTGCGAACTTTGCAGGTTTCCAATAAAATTATTCCGGGAAACTTTTATTATTCTCTTTTAAGCCCATAGGAAAACTGGCTGGAGAAATCGACGTAGCGCTGAAAAATAATTATTAAAAGATGGTTTTTATAAGGTAGCAGTTATTACTTCTACTAGGCCAATAAAGAGAACGGGGTTAATAAGAAAAGCTTATAGCGATACGATTAGTTTTACATAATGTATAAGTAATATTGAACGTGTTTGCTGTAAAACTATAGGTAACCATCGTACCTAATTGCCCTGTTACCTGGTCTACGTAACAGGCAAATAGGGGCTAACCCTTTTCATCCCGTGGCATGGGTGTTGTCAAAGTGATTTATGAATAAGATCAGATAAAATAACATCTACCTGTGTTACCCATACATAAAGACATAGAGTACTAATGGCTCTCGACCACGTGCATATTTTGGTTTGTTTCATGTGATTAATGGCTAAACTACCTCGTTGGTCTAGTGGTCCCAAACGTGAGTAGCGGTAGTGGTCCTGGGTACCGAATTCCTGGGTCGAGCAGTGTTGTTGGGTTTTCTGTGAAATTCACAGTACCAGCTCGGAGTCTGGATCAGTCATCAGCCCGGTTGATGGCAATAGACTCACCTATTACATGGGTCCTAAAACATACCGGAGAAATGTGGATGTACATTATTCGGGGAATATAGGCGTGATGGTATGTTAGGTGCACTTACCACTAGCTTTCGCTAATATGAATAAAATGGAATATAAACCATCAATATGTACTTAAAAAACGTTTTAGGTCTTCGTATTCTAATCGGTATGATTTTGATTAAAAATCCCGTTTACTATAATGTGCTCGAAATTATTCTAAATTCAGATATCAAAATCAAACATAGGATGTTCTACCTGTAGACACTACACTATAGAGTTTGTATCTCCGGCTATGTACTCCTTACATATGAACTGCGCCCCATCTAGCTGACCCAGTTCCGGGGTGAGTTAGTGTTTGCTCTCATTGACTTCCTGTTCCATTCGAGTACAATATCAGCCGTACAGAAGGAAAATTCTCACGTTTCTTATATTACGAGCTTCCTTGTTAAAGAAAGGTTATTTGAGTCAGAATAACGTACATACTTAAGTACCTAATGTAATAATTGGGTGCGTAACAAGAAACTTATTAATTAATTAACTAATCCGATGCCTTAATACAGACTCCTTTAAATTATTCTTAGACAACATAATAGCTGTAAGCTAAGAATTTGTATTTATGTTTTTATTGTAATAAGTTAATATCCTCAGCATAATGTTAGTACCTACCTTATTGCTTAGTGGCAGAATATAATATAATTGGTAATGCGATGGTCCTTACCTAAACGAACTTAGCAGCAGAGTTCTATTAACTTGTAAAACGTAATATTATGCCATAAAAGAACAATTTAATTGCTAATAGAAGATGTCTGCGCTTTATACAAACTGAGAGCGGAATGAGGAAGGCTTCATTTGTAATTATAAATGCAAAACACGAAGGAATATTTTTTAAATAAAAGCAGAGGAACCCATCTGATTCCATGAATAATTTTCTACAGAAAAAATACCTGTTGAGTCTCGTGAATCAAAATCGATTTAGTGGGCTAATACTGAATTGAAGAATTGAAAATTTCACAATTCCTCGCAAGACTGCAAAAGTGGACACCTTCTGATTGAAAAGTTGTAATAATTCATTCCCAACACGCTAATTGCCCGCAGCTATAGTAAATAGGCAGGTATTCGATTGTTCGCCCACTGTTAATTAGTTTACCTTAATATATTTGGGAGCGTTAAATACGATTCGTAAGTCAGTTCACCGCTTATGAAGATCCGTCGTAAGCCGCATAATGTCAAATGAACGCACTGCTTAATCCGAAACCATAATGTAAACCATTACACACCCTTATTTTTGTAGTCAATTTGGCAATATTCTAAAGGATATAATACTGCTAGAGTAGTTATTATATTTTAGCAAGGGGGCTAAAATCGCCGCAAATCACGTGTACGAGGTTGGACATCGTGCCTGTACAATAATGTCCGGTATGGGCTGAATCGGCGCGTATTGCTTTACGTACAGAGGTCAGCTTTTACTGGAAATGTATGGCACGGCTTGCAGCTTCGTGTTCTTATTATGATTAATTACTTAAACGTGGCCATTTTAACTCTCCCGGGTCCTTGTTGCCAAAGGGATTTATTTATATGTAGGTACCTTTCATCTCTAAATTTAATAGAATCCTTGAACAATATTTAATAAACAAATTATAAAACTGAAGTATTCACTTGCTAATTGAGTTAACAAGACCGAATACAATTCATGTTTATCTTTACATAGCTAAAAAGCCAATTAGACGCTTCCTCAAAATTTGTGCGCCAATTTGGTCCAGTGTATGGCCAGGCATAACGCCTGACGGTGACGCGCGACGTCACGTTTCTTTTTCGAAGCACGATCTGTGATAATACATAAAGGTTCATTTTGACAAGTATTGTTTTCTAAGCTTAGCTACAGTTGAATCCTAGCATTATGGCTGCGACTTGTGCTATATAATGTTATGAGCACTGGTTATTAAACAACTTAAGTACCTACTTAATATTATTATTATCGTCTGCATTAGGCAAAGTAATGAAGTCATAATTTTTGAGCTGTTAAAACTTAACCGGAAAGTAACATGACGCTTTTGAATTTAGGATAAAATTCGATCTAAGATCCTAAAAGATAAAAAATATAACAAGAACTTTGTCTTTTTCGTTCTCACAGCGTGAAATCTAGTTATATTGGATTCCGTAAATAGATATACATAAACACTTTCATAAGTCTATTACGTTAAGTTAAAATATAGATAGTAACACCACTATCTATCACCAGTATCACCACTGTCTTACTGACGATCTCAGCAAAAAAATGCCATAGCAATTTCAGAAGAAACAATTTTATGAGTGAACCATTTGTTTTCGCCTAGTAAGTAGTACCTAATCGATTACTATTTAGGAATCACAAAAATGTGTAGGTATCGCAAAAAAACAAAGCTCAAACGGTTGAATCACTTCTGTCTGTTCACACTGATCGAATTTCTAAGAATATCAACATTTCCCACAATTCTTGCTGTACAACCAAATTGATTTCGTATGCAATTGTATTTTGTAGAGACGTGGCTTTGGCTTTGCTGAAATTATTCGTTTGTCGCTTTTGATGTAAATATGATGTTCATTCCATTTTGCGTTTAATACTATAGCAATTGGAAAGAGATACGTTCAGTCAGTTAACCTTTTCGCAGAAAATTGTATTTCAGCTCTGACGATAAACAATAATGTTCAAGTTCAGGCTAATTTCATTCATAGCACACATTGACATTATAGAGGTAATCTGATAGTAAGTTCCGTAGTAAAGTTTGGATTTCAGGAATAAAAATATATAAGATGGCATTTAGTTCGCAGTAGCGGCGGCAGTTTTGCCGACCGCTAAGCTGAGAAGGGAAGTTTGAAACGAAGTAGGTATAGGTCTATATCTGCCGCTTCCTTTTTGTTCGAATAAAGGAGATTTCAGATAATTAAACTTTTTCACAAAGACCCCCGATTAATTACCCGGGTCATTGGACGGTCGCTGCAATGAAGCAGGCTGTAGAAACGTAGAGTTATTAATATGACGTATCTGGCACTACATTAATTTATTTTATCAAGGATTGAATATTAATACATAAGGAAAATTGCTATAGGCAGTGTAATAAATAAAATTTGTTGAGTTTGAACTTATTCCGGATTAAGATTTAATTTAATTACCAATAATCTGCGCTTCAAAATGGTTAGGCAGGTACTTCGGGAAGATTCTCATGTCATAATGAAGAAACGGGGACAGACAAAATAATTTCGATTCTTTCTTCAGGAAAAATGTGATATGCTTTAGCTTTTGTCGTGCTTTTTATTGTAGTTTTCTATTTTTTTTTTCAATTTGAGGCCGGATAAAAAAGATTTTGATATGTTATGTTTAAATATCAGTATTGATAGACAGGAACCCTCCGGAGGCTTTGTGTGACGCGTCCAAGCGATGTTATACCATTTATCTAACTCTATTTAAAATTCAATTTGCTTCAATGCTGAAAACCTAGTCACAGTACTTCAAATATTTCAAACCCATACTAAAAAAGGTCGTTGGTCCTCTATCTAATCTTATAAATCTAAAGATTGTAAAAGACAAAACTGATGGATTGCCGATTTATATTATAAAATAAATTGTAATTTTCTATACATACCTACCATTATTAACATAGAAATTTAAGGACCAAAAGTGCAGTAAGTACCTTATTAATAGATTGTAGTCTATGAGTATAATGTTGATATTGAATATTATTTGAAGACGGCAAACGGACGGTGGGCGGAAGAAAATGGCGCAGAGTGGGATTTAATGAACGTTGTCCTTTATTGTTCATAGCTTAAAAAGAAATAATTGGGTTTAGAACTTTTGTTACGCCAGTATTTTTTAACGGGTGCTATAGAGACTCAAATTGTGGGCTTCTTTAAAATATGTTCTATCGTGTAAATGAAAAAAAAAAAAACTTAGAGAATTAATTCAAAATATACGAAAAAGTCATGAAAATAAACCCAACGATTGTAATTAACTAAATTGGGTAAAAAAACATTCTCTAATAAGCTAATATTTTTTTGGCAACGTAATGCAAAAATATACAGGTCAACGCAGTTCAACATAATTTAGATTCAACTACGTATAAGTTTAGGCGGAAAGGGTTAGATATTCGTTGCTTAGGTACAATTTTAATCTCATTAGGTACTAATTAATCTGTATAGAGTCTAAACGGATACCCTTAGTTAAAATACCATCCGACTACGGATTGTGGATCTCTTCGAAGCATGGTGCATAGCGGCTACAGGCAGGTTCATTGAAAGAGAACCAAACAAAGTTGCAGAACCGGCTCTTTGGTGTTCACTACGAATCTAGGAATAGCCTACATCCAGCTTTCATCACCGTGAGGAATAATAAAGGCCTGTTTCACCACCCTGATAAGTTCCCGTTAAATTTTGTCCCATTTTCGAATTTATCCAGCGGTTAGCGGCTATCCAGAGGTGGTGAAACAGGCCCTAAGTGGTGTTTTGGAATAACCAAGGCATGTGCTGATTATCTTTTGTGGACTGATCGTAAGGATCCTAATCTCCAAGAACGGTCTGCGTGGTTATATTATTATATCACTAAGCCAAGGGCTCACACAATATTGTTCATTGATATTTTGCCCTTGTTCACACTTTCTGTTTTGTCAAGCTAAGGACAATACCATTCTCACTTTGAATTGTTCAGTTCTCAAACAGGAGTCTGTATTGTAAAAGATAACAATGAATTGGCTCGCGCTAAAGCGTATTCATGTTTGATGCGAGATTGCGAGCAATACTGTGACAGACGAATTATTGTTTGTGAAATACCTATAATAGGCACTATTATCAAACTTTGAACTTTCGTGACTGAGTTCAGTGTAATTGATATTATTAATATAGGATGTTGGTCGTCAGTAAATTACATTGTTAAAATAAGTACTCGTTTAAGCCAAGTATAAAAGCAAATAGTACTAAATTCTAATCGCTACATGATACTTGAATGCCTGAAATATTTTTTAAACGTATAAAGCTTTTCTCCATAATTTGTTTTTATCATGAAATATTAGAAGTAAGTACTGTTT
Source organism: Acronicta psi (assembly GCA_946251955.1). Taxonomy (NCBI): domain Eukaryota; kingdom Metazoa; phylum Arthropoda; class Insecta; order Lepidoptera; family Noctuidae; genus Acronicta; species Acronicta psi. The sequence continues at coordinate 9,793,381 of OX276477.1, read as the reverse complement.
ACAATATTACTTACCGAATTGTCATTACTATTCGCCACATTCGCACAATATCTGAAACAGAGTGTTCTTAAAGGACTGCGGAGTCTGGAGAGTTGCCAACAGTGTCCCATTAAACGCTCTCTGCGGTTCAACGTCAAATACGTCTTGACCTTGATTTTTATTCATTTGATCTCTCAAGTATTTGAAGATGATAAATGAGTTACCATTTTCAGTTTATACTAATAGGAAAACATTTTTACTTTCTAGTGCGAATACTTATTGTAATAATCTCACTATACATTCAAAACGTTGCTACTTAGGTACTCATAGATTAATGAGTTCAAAAAAATCTATTTATTTATCTGTAATGGAAATTACGGAATCGAAAAGCTACGGTCCCTTCTATACCGAAATTATTTCAGCTTGACCACTTTCAATTTCCACTCGCTTTTCGTAAATTTGTACCGAAATCTAAGGTACTTGTAATAATGTGAGCAGTTTTTTCAACGGGATTTAAAAAGTACACGCATGGAATCAAATACTGTTTTACATTGCTGTAGTACTTACTGTTATTTTGTACACTAGGATCAATCTTGAGTCTGGTAGTGTTAATATGGATAATTCTGATTTCTGACTCGTACATATACCAGAAGATTAAAACAAGCCAATCAGAAATAAAGCTATAAATGTTATCCAATACTAAGTATGGCATAGGCTAATACATATTGTAGGTATATGAAGTTGTATAGTGTATAGCCTATCTAGGTAGAGTAGAGCGGTTTGACTGATTGTCATTGTACATGTAGGTAGCTACTGTACACAATGATCGTTGGGCGCATTATACAAATTGATCTCTTTGTAAAGGAATCAGGCCCAATTCCGAGCGCAGACGCGAAAGCACTTTATTAAATGTGCCAACTGTTTGTTGGAGGTAACGAGAAGCAATTGTTTGTATTTCAAATAGGCGTTCTTTTTCACTGATTGCTTTTTAATTGGTTGTCATTGTAATTACGACAACAAATAGTCTTTCTTAAATTCAAAAACGCGAAAACCTCTAACTTTATTTCAAGAACAAATCGTAGTTACCATTTTTTCCCCTATCAAAAAAATTACACTAAATTTAGAATACTTGAATAAAGTGACGTCTGAACTGAGACAAATTATATTATTGGACACCATGTTAAAAATACTTATTGATTATAACGCAACACTACCAATGTGGCAATAGGATTCATCGGGCTGTGCAAATCCAGTATTATCGTAAAGAATCAAGTGGCATTGCTTCGGGGCACTCCAAATCGTTCCACGTGACTAGGCTGCCCGAGAAGAAGAAGAGTCTGCGTTCCTAAAGCACGTATTCCAAGTATTCCTAGCACGTTTTTACAGTAGCGATATACTTAGTACTTCTAGTATCTATTCGTTTAGCACCGAATAATATATTAGTTTTTTATTTTAACTTTTTACAGATCCTTTTTCAAAGAAAAAGCTGATGGAATGTAATGAGGTGGATAAAAATGGTGGTAAATGAATAAAAGGCCAATATGCTTTAATTTATAGTAATCCATGCTACGACGGGTGACGTACCAATACAATCACTATGCTCGTGTTGAGCCCGTGTAGTGCCCAAATACTTTGCTGAGGTAAATTAATTTCTTTATATAATTATACCACACATTTCTTCTATCGTGTCACCATGAGCTCTCAATGAGATTGTCTTTTAGACTCATTAAAGACTGCCATTTTAAGTTTGTCTTTGCAATAGCAGTAACTATTGAGATGAGGGTGGGTTGCACTGATGCATTTCGGCTCGTCTCCATATCTAAAAAAATATAACCTTATCTTATATATGTATCGGGTGCGGTGCGTCCTGTCGTGCCGAAGAGGCCGCGTTTAATGAATCTTTATGATTAATATAATAATAATAATTCAAAATATGAATAACTAGTTTTTGTTACACTGATTTTACATTGATATATATAATAATAAGGTATATAAATTAACAGAGTAAATGCACATTAATAGAGTAAAATGCACTTACGCGCTTATCCTAGAAATGTCTTTTGGAGTTATTGTAAAATATTCAAGTTGAGTATTATACGCCAGTGTACCTTCAAATACACCCCGACCAGGACTCAGTATTATCTAAAATAAAAATAATACAATACTGCACTCCACAAAACTGTATACTGACCCATTCCGATGAAACAGTAAGCGGCACTCATCGAACCAGACTTTGATGTTTAAGGAGTATTGTGGTCAAAACTGATGGGAATTAAGAACGCCTTTATTAAAAACGCTCATTAATCGTTACTTAATCGAAAAAGGTAGGTAGTCATTCGTATTCTGTGACTTGGATGACGTGGCACAAAATTCGATAGAGAGACTCCAAAAATAGATTTAGGTAAAAAGCGCACTTTAAGCATTTTAGATAAAAGGGGAAATTAGAAAATGTATTCAATTTAAGTACCTTAACTTGGTAATATTCTTTAAGCGCTTTTGGTGGAGGGTGTTTAGGGTTTCCAAAAAAGGCATCTTCATCCTTATCGTAGCCATATTTCAAGACCTGACTGTTCACGTTTTGCTGTAACACTGATTCTATTGAGATCAGTTTCCTTCTTGCACATTTTGATCTGCAATATTATTAAAAATCAATAAAGTTCACCTCGTAAACTTTTTTGTCGAAATATCCTAATCTGTATCTGCAATTCTTCCACCGGCCAATCTTGGTGTTGAAGAATGGCTTCTATCCATTATTCATATAATAAGTACATACCTACATAGTTGCAATTGGTCACGAGTTGACATCGTGAAAGTAAATGAGTTTAAAACTAACGTACCGTTGTTCATTGCTGATGTCGTCTATATACTCGGCTAGTACCTTAGCCGTGTAATTGTACATTAGATTAGTCTCCGGGACTTGGAACCATTTGGTGCAAGCACACCAATGTTGAAGAATACCAGCCTCACTACATGATCGGGTTTTTGGTATCTGAAACAAAGTCTAATACAGTTATTGTAGGTACGTAGCTTTTCATTAAAATCTATAATATATTTTACTATTCACCAATTATTCAGACGACATTCAAATTTAAACCTTTTAACCTGTGCTTTAGCCGTTCAATCAATTAGCTTAGCCTATCTCTAACAGCTGAGGAACGGGAGGGGTGTTAAACCGATATTGATTTAATTTTGATATAAACTAGTGAACTTATAGAAGATTATTACCAGCTATCATAAGAGTAGAAGATGAAATGTAGAAGTGTAGAAGATGAAATGTTTACCGGTTCTAATAAACTTAAAGCCCGTGGTAGATCAGACCCGGGAACTGTGTATTGACTGATCTCGCTCTTCAAATCTAATACATCTAGTAATGTAGTGTGTATATCAAAGGGCGTCGTCAGCACATCACTATTATGTTTAAGTGCCGCCAAAGCGTTAGGTCTGAGTCGCTTCAGCCTTTCAGGCAAGAGAATGGCCATGAGAGGCAGGCGCTCCTCCAGCTTTCCTTGGTATGTTTCACGAATTGGTTGAAACCTGAATTATTCAGCGTAAATTTGTTAATTGCTAGAAAATCTGTGTCTACCGTAGTAAATTGCATTACCGTATACAGGGTGTTTGGTAGAACGTTGAACATACGAAAATGGTAGTTAGTTTTTGTAAGTAAAGATATTCGAATTTCAAGTTAAAAAAAACTGGTAATTTTCTGTGAAATTAAAAAAAGTAAAAAAAAAAAACGGTGCGGCCAAGGTCAAATAATTTGGGCCAAGTGGGTAGCAGATGACCCCAACTAACCACCATTTTCGTATGTTCAACGTTATACCAAACACCCTGTATATCTATCTAGTTTCATAGCAAAGAATTGGAAAAACCGAGATCCATGGTCGCCCATTATTAAAATGAGTGTGTCTTCAAGCTGCCCTCTTGCAAACATTGTCTCCAAGAAAGTGACAAGAGCTTCGTCTGCCGTGGATATCATGTTAAAGTTCTCATGGGATATATCTGCTATCATTGTGAAGCCGAATTTCTTGCCATCTAACTGTAAAAACTGGAATAGGAGACAAAATAAGAAGTTCAGTGACAACAGGCTAAAGAAATATTTGAGGTGGTTTAAAGATAAAGTCAAATATCAATTATAAAGACCTCGTCGGAGAGATTTATCATCAGCTGATACTGTGGAACGGCTCCTACGCAGTACTCCGTTTTGTGATTACTCATGAAACTAACACTCTCTTTCGTTTTCTCTGTGAAGAAAGCACGAAGATAATGATCTGCAGGCAAGCGACGGAAACCGTTGAACCTGTGTTGGAAGGTTCCTATCTGTGGCATGTCTTCAAAGTAAGCTGTACGATACCTAGACAAGAAGTGGGCAAATCTAAATTACTTCTATTATAATTGCAAGTTTAAAGTTTTAAGGGCCTGTTTCTTAGCTTACTCGTTCCCGTTAAATTATTTAGCAGATAATAATTTTCAGTTATTAATTTTCTTCCATTTTAATCATTTATCCTGCCGTTAGGGCCATCCAGAGGTAGTGAAACAGGCCCTTAGTATTTTTCTGACAGTAAGAGAAAAAAATAATACGATAGATAGTTTGGCGATAGTTTGGTGTGTAGGTGTCCAGCTAACTAACGCATCCATATTGGCGCGTATAGCGTGATACGTGATACAATGACAATCTTTGTCAAAACACAAATTGGCTGCCTGTACTTTACCTCTTTTGTTGACCGTATCAGTAATCCGTCACCCACCTGAGGGAGTTATTTCCAGTTGTCCCCACCGTCTACGTCTCCACTGGTGACAAATGGGAAAAATATTCCCATTTGTCACCAGTGGTGGCGTCCCCAATGGTGACAAATGGGAATGGCCACTCTTTTTGTTCCCAGTTGCCACCAGTGGTGACAGACTGACAGATGGGAAAAATAAATAGATATGTCCCCAGTAAGGCGGGGCTAGAGCTGAATATATAGTGATGTGAATTTGATTTTTTTCATGAATTCTTTTAACTAGATGATATATTCTATTATAAAATGTACCAAAACTAAAGAAATAAAACTTTTACACGTCACTTGGAAGACATATATTTTTATAAAACACAATATTTATAATGATCGAAATTACAATTGGACAGATTAATCAATTAATAGGAAGTTTTTTCCCATTTGTCAGCAGTGGAGACGTAGATGGTGGGGACAACTGGGAATAACTCACCTGAGGTCTTAAATAGTACCTCTATTTAAGATCTCAGGTGGCTGACGGTTTACGAATATAAAGAAGAATGTTAACATCTCTCTTCAGTATGGACATTACCTATACCTACATTTATTATATACAAAACCTGTTAACTGAAACTTACCCATATTTCTTTAATAAGTAAAAAATAAATATCCTGTCATCAATATATACTTTATTTGTAAACTTCCTTCTTGCATCAGGGATTTCAAATTCTGCTCTCCCTGTTAAGAGTGCAAACAATGCTGCAGGAGTACCATCACCGACAACATTATGGCTGAAATAATGTTAATACTTCACAATAAAAAGTCGTATATTGTATAATGACTATGTCGGTAACCGTGAGTCTTTATGCAATCATTCTTTTCTTTTAATTTGTTGCAAGGGCGTTCGGTGCGGCTGCGCGGAGACTTTTAAAAATGTCTAGTAGTATACAGTCAGCATCAAAATCGGGATAAAGGACGACTTTACATAATTATCTAAACTAATAAATATATTCAACTTTTAATTATACTTAACTTAAATCTCAATACGAAAAAAAACATGTTACAAGGACAGCTGCCGTGTAGATAAAAAATATTTCAGAATGAACACAGTAGTGTTCATTCTGAAATATTTTTAGTTGATCGGATATTTTTGAACTGTTTGTACGTCCTAATATAGAAATCTGATGCTGATCACAAATATATGCTAGATGTAGGTAGGTACATTATGTCACCCTTATGGCATTTTTATCTATTGATTTTTGATTGATATGTAGATATATTAAATTGATGTAGGTACCTATTCAGAAAGACGGCTCTCTCAGTTAAATATTCGTAACTCTTTGGCATTTTCCTGATAAATCCACTGTGTGATGCCGAATCGAAGGCCATGATCATGACGTTGAATGAATCTTGACGCTCTGGGGGAATCGGCTTGGTTGCTACCGGACGGAAACCTGCCTTGATGCCATACCAACGGGAAAATAGTATACTGTATCTGAAATATATATCATTCGATTTATCGGAAATGAGACTTTTCCATTAGGTATATATATACATAAGTTGTTAAGTAGTTATTTTTTAAGAATAATTAGTTAATATCACATTAAGAAGCCTCATAAACCACCATTAAGGGCCTGTTTCACCATCTCTGGATAGCAATCGGAACACAAGTGGACATGGAGAGAGCATTGGCTGAATAGTGGCTTAGGAAATCACGATCTCAGAACAGACCACCAGCCTGATGATCGGACGTTGTAGGCATCACGCCCAAGATCAACAGTACCACATCAACAGTGCCACATGCCCAAGATCAACAGTAGCGAAATAGAGGAGAGGACTTCAGCAGTGGGTTGACCTACTGTTGAGGTAGATAAGTAGATAGATGAGTACTACAGGTATCTACTACTCTAAGCTATTACGTTTTCTCGCGTTAGTCTTCTAAAGAAAGAGATTTCTTTGAAAGTATAAGATGATCAGTGAGATCCATAGATAAGTATACGAAACATGTACTTACCTGTTTAAGTCTCTTCCACTACAAGCTACTTTGACATGGTCGGTTCTGTTTAGTATATATTTATCACTTCCCTTTACTTTAGTATAGTCGGATACAAAATATATTTCATCGTTGACATAAAGAATATCACTATATTTACAACTTATATCGCTCATGTTGTTAAGAATTTCTTTTACGACGTAGCATTCAGATTTCTGTAATACAAAACCTGACATTTGAGTAGTCCATAATTCGTGCTGGAAATGTTGTAAAAACTAAACCATCAGCTTTACCACCAACATTAAATTTTGCACCTTGTGGGTATATATATAAGGCTAATTATCTTTTCTACCTTTCGTCTGTACTTACGTAACAATTCACCCAGTCAATGCCCTCGCAAGTAATTTTCGGTAAAACCTCGTTGAATTTCATTGCCTCTGCAGAAAACGGATCAAGTGCTGGCATGTTGCATCCAGTGCCCTTTTCTTCTAAAATGTACTCTTTTAACCGCTTTTGTACCAGTCTGTAATTAGGTTATTTCGATGTTCTTTACTTGATCTTTTCTACGATACCCTATTGTACATGCTTTTAGACGTTGTTAGAGTTGGGAGTTATTTGTTCCGTTACAAAGTTGTACTTATGTCTTTTATGAAGTGGATATTCCAATAATTTCGTTTAACTTCTTTTGACGACGTCTGTGGTGTAGTGGTTCGAGTACCGGGCTGCTGAACACGAGGTCGTGGGTTCGATTCCCACAGGACACAAATATTTATGGGATGAACATAAGTATTTGTGTTTGTCTGGGTGTTTCTTATGTATAAAAATAAATACATACTTATAAGTATGTATTTATTTTTATTGTCTAGTACCCATAGTACAAGCTCTGCTTAGTTTGGGACTGGTGCTGTGTAAAAATGTCCCAAGATATTTATTTATTTATTTATGGCAACAACGAAACCTTTGAAACCCTACCTGTAAGTAACGGGTAACGGTAAAAGACGGGATTTGTGTAGGGATACATTACCTATGTCCATTACTTCTTGCAACCGATTTGCAGTGTCATTCAAACGTGAATCTCTAGCCTGTTATATTTTATAATATTATATTAGTGATTTTTAACAACTATACATTTTCACTTGCGAAAGTGGTGTGCCAGGATCGTAGCAAGTGGAAATCTATAGTCTCTGCGTACCCTTATAGGAAACAGGCGTGAAGATTTTTACCTAAGTTTGGCGGAAAATGTTGTTCTACTAACAATTTAATAAATGCTTTATCCAACTGTGAATCGAATCCTTGTCTCTGGTGTATGACAGTTGTCTACTGTTCTCAGCAGAACCACCGCACTATCCCACTGACCGATCAAAAGACAGTATTGGTGGAAATAAGCAATGTTAAAATGCCACCAAAATTAGGATAGGGTAAAATGTTTATTTAAAAAAAATATAACAAGAATATGCCAATTGCATTTGTATCATACTAAAAGGACACCAAGCCCTTACATTTATAAATATTACAACAGACTGTCGTAAAATTTAACACCAAAATTGCAATTTTTTTGTCCCTTTCCTCAGAAAACATTTTCTTAAATTGTTTGCGAGAAAACATAATAAAATAGCGTATAATTTTAATTTCTGTACGTGCTGTATGTAAAAATTTGCCTTGAGAAATTCACTCATTACTTATAATGAAACAATATTACTTAGGTATATGATTATACATAATGTGAGCAAGTGTGTAGCCTGGCTATATTCCAGGCCAGGGATAACGTTCGGTTCGTTACCTGTGAGTATCGTTCAAGTTCATAATGCGATTCTCTTTGTGAAAGTAGTGGGTAGTTGCAGATAGGCTGATGAAAATCACGACGAATAAAATCAATATTTTTTGCCATTGTGAGCCGAGGAGCCTCTTCGAACATATTATCACCTGAAATGAAATAAAATGGGCAATTTTTTGTACACGTTCAACTCTTCGCTCGAACTAAATTCAACGGAATGAAGACAAGTACCTATACATTTCAAAAGCGTAAGCAGAGCGCGGTTGCGGAGCGAGTAAGCGAGATCAAGCGAGCGGGGTGATCGGAAGACGGCGACAGTGGGCAACAGTAAGCTCTTTTGTTTGCGCCTTGCGTTACTCTCTTCACTTCAAATGCCTGGTCGCTCTTGCATTGCGCCTTGGAGCCGCTACGCTTAAGTGGACTGGGACTCTTCGTTACACTGGGTCGCATTTGTTTTGCTTCAGTGAAAGAAAGTGTAAAAGAAAAGTGCCAAAAACTAGTGTGACTTGAACGTTTTGGTAAACTCGTTAATGTTGTAGGATTTAGTCGTAGCATTTTATTTTTAGCTAAAAAATTAAAACCGAACCCTATACCTACCTTACACGCTTTATTTAAGCATACTTTGAGAAATTTTGTATACATCTTCGTGTGGCATAGAATACAACCACTTCGGAATAATCGCTAGAAATCAAAATTATTTTATGTTTATTGCATTTGACAGAAAATTGCTAATCACAGATTATAATATGTCTTCTAGGTAGAAAAATAACAGCTGTCAATGGGCGTTGTCAAAAGAAGTTATAGCAAACAGTCTGCACCTGTGTCATGGGTTACATAAAAAATAGCAACTGAACATTGCACTCTGGAAACTCTTTTGCATATTATCATGTTAAATGTTGACATAATAATATGATAATTTTATGAAATCCGATAATTATGTGAACATTTAATAGTACTGATTTATATGATTGATTCATAATTTGGAGACGTAAATCTCTTGTTTCTGCGGTCTCAGGGAAGCAGGGACTCCGAATTGAATAAAGTCCTATTTTCAAAACCAAAATGTTCAGGACCAGTTGTTATAAAACAAAATTAAACTGCTATAGCGAAATTACATCTTACTGTAAATTAACTACGTACCTACTAAACCTAAAAAACTTAATTGCAGTCATTCTAATCCAACGATGGTTTAATTAGACGGTTAATTAAACTTTTTTGATTTATTTATGTAGTAATTTCGTTTGTAATTTTATCTAAAGCGTCAGGATTATTTCATTAATCTAGGATTCTTGAAAAGTGTTGCTGAAAAGTGCCATGGGTCATATTTCTTTAATTTGATTGAAACGTTTGAACTTAAACTTAGTTTTGTTTCAGGTTTCGCATTTGAGTGTATACGGGGGGTGTGCTTAGTAATGTATCACTGATTTACATAAGTAGGTATACGTGATTACGTTTAATTACTAAAAGGAAATAAAATGATGACACATATCTCATGTATTTAATTGTTTAAAAAAATTGTGAAATTATCAGATAAAAGTTATGCTCTGTTAATAAATACAGAAACAATGTATTTTATATGATAAAATAATTCTTGATACTGAAATATTTGCTTTGGAGCTGAAGATTTTAAAATTCAAAGACAATATATGGGCTCGTTGTTTCAACGTCAACAACAAAATTGTTTTGTTCGTAGAGTAAGTTACATATTACAATTTTTAAAATGCATTGTCTTACAAAGAAAATGTCTGGTCTCCAAGAACACAGCGCAATCGATATCTGTGTTGTAGTTATACAATCCGAATACATCTTTTATTTGCTTAATTTAGATGTTTTTTATATTCTGTCTACATTTTATAGTTTTTACTTTTACATCTTATTGTAGTTTATTTACAACATGATGTATATTTACACATTCATATTTCGTTATTTAATTTGGCACGTACAGTTCAACCTAATAGTCATTTATAATCAATTTTATTATTCTTCTTATAAAATTCCTGTATTAATCAGAACATCCAATTTTATCAACTATTTAAGAATATATTTATTTTTACTATTATTAATTCATCAGTATTGATAACATAGCGTATACATATAAGTAAAGAAACCTGAAGAACATATAAAAAAAGAAAAACTTAAAGATAGCATCGAAAATCTGATATGAAACGTTTTGAAAAAGTTGCTATTACAATGTAGGTACATGAGTTACCAAAGGGCTCAACAGTTAATCATAGCTTTAATCTGAAATCAACAGACTTACTACATTCAGTGCTATGCTACGGCGTAGCGGCGTAGCGCGCTACGAGCCAAGCGATAAACTTGTTTTCACAATATTCATATAAAGATTCTTCTATTGCGAAATAATTCAAATAAAACTGTATTGGGCAAATTTACTTATCCCGTCGATCCAGTATTCTATTACAGTTAAATGAAATTCCAATTTTACCCTTGCCTATATCCTCGTTCAAAATATGGTCCAACTCTATCTACAAATTGTTCTTGAAAAAGTCTACTTAGTAATCAATCTTTCAATATGTACGAGTATTTATTAAAATTTTACAGAATATTTAAGGTTTTTAAATAATATAAAATATTTATCAACGGTTTCTTAGGGTTTATGTACAAATGTTACGTTATAAGTGTTTATAATTACTAAACAGTTAATCAATTACCTAAGTTAAAATTTTATCCACTTAATTATTTATGATACATTAATAATTTCTTAACAGTTATAATTAGTAACGTCTCCATAAAAATATGTAAGGTACATGGGTATCTTTACACATAATTCCATTTCACTATAATTCGATGTTAATACTTATAACTTTTCTAAACATACAAATACGTACATTCACATTTAAGCTATATGGTACATTGAGTGATTAATAATGCATAGGTAGGTACAGACTTTCATATCGATTCGACACATTATCACGCATTGATATAGATATCTTCTTTAGATTTTATTGGATAGTCCTTGGGAGGTAATTTGAAGCTTTTTCTTATATAGGAGAAGCGATGAAAATTGTAGAAATATTCTTTACCGTCGGGTGAGTATTGTGGGTAGAGTGTGTACGCGGGGAGCTCGAAGTCGAGGTCAGTGAGCGAGTCCGCGAGCGCGTGCTTGGCGAACTCCTCCTGGTATCGTCATGATTGCTCTCTGTACGCTTTTCTTTTCAAACATTTCTCCTTCAATATGTAACAGAGCGCTATGGCTATGAGTACTGCTATAGCGATCGCCATACTTATGCTAATCCAGATTATCTCTTCGTTGATGCCGCTTGTCGATTTTCCTGCAGACCAAAATGTTATTCGGTTTTAAGCCAGTGTAAGTTTTTAGTGTTATTTTTACTGAATTTTTCCAGTATATATTCTAGTTTTATATTATGCTAAAAATCCTTCAATTTCGATGTTTAATTATAAGCGAACTCACGTTGAGATAAAGCTTTTGTAAAATGTAACAGTAGTGATATAATAGACGTAGTTTTTGTTTCTAGGGAAAATAAAATTATTTTGGATCTTGTGTTTCTTTTTTGTACTACGAGCGATTACTAGGAAAACAATACAAAGCTAAACGATAAATACAACCGTGAGTAGGTACTTATTCAAATAAATAAATACGTTTAAGACCGTACATTTGCTTACTCTTTATTTCATTTACATTGTGACCGCTATTTATCTCGGTTTCATAAAAATGTTGCAATGAAGACTGTTATGGTAATCGGTCTGCCCGGATTTCTTTTAAAATTTTACTTGTGCTGAAGTTGACAGCGAGCTTAAGTTAATAACTTTGAAGAAGAATAATTAATTTAATGCTTGATGTTTCAGAATAATGCATATGATAATACTATGTGTATTATCATATGCATTATATAATAACTGTAATAAGTTAAGTCGTCCTTGCTCGTGAAGATGTTAAACGTTTTTAATGGGGTCGGAGTTTTGATTACAGTACAGATAAAGGGCCTAAAACACCAAGCTGTACTTACTGTACGCGGACAGACGGAAACTAGTTAATTAGATCAAACTTCATATTAGGGTTGCATTAAATACTCTGTTGTGTTTGTTGTGCCTTCATCAGCACTCATTCACATTTTCTTCTATCCAATCCTAACAATTTTTATTGGTCATTGTGCGATATATAAAGTAGATATACAGTACATGTGATACATAGAAATAAGAACCCGGATAGACAGAACTTTCTACCATTGGATTTAAAGTTGCCTGCATTCATAGATAAGCGAGAACTGTAAGCTGCTTCTTACTGTTTCATCATCATCATAATTATTAATTAAAATGTTATGCTAGTACGCTGTAATGTAGATAAATAGAGCTTTTGATGTTTATTCAGTTACAGCTACATTGAAACAAATAAATAATTGGCTTAGATTTAATGAAAATAGATTAATTTTAAACGAAAATTTGTCTTCATTTCGACTTAATGAAACCTTAATTAACTTCGGGTATCTATTCAATAGGTATCGCTATGTGAAGCGAAAATGTGTAAGCAAAAAGAGGCCACAGACAGAAGAATATGGGTCTTAAGTGGGACGTGAGTAGAAAAATGTTTCGTTCGGAAGTTTTACGCGGCGTCAGCTCAAATGCAGTGGGAATACGATGTGTTCATCGAACGTCGTCACAGTCAGCAGAACACGTTGTACAGTCGTAAACGAATCACATTTTGAGCGGTAGAACATTGCGATAGTGTTAGGTGTATGGGTAACTAACAAAATTAAACATAGTCTTATACAATGCTTATGGTTATCTGCTCCGTCCGTCATCCATCATATGACTAGATGGTTTGACGGCATCATGATATTTTTTTGTTGAAAAAAGTCGTGACAAACCAAAAGCTCAGAAGAATGGGTACCAAAGAAGAAGGCCCTAGATATTGTTGAACAAAGCCTGAGAAAGGAAAATATACCCAGTTACTGGAGTGTCTAATTCAGCCAGCAGTCGCTTTATGTCAGTACCTTCAGGATAACTCAGACACTATTGGAAAAAATTGTATCTTTGGGTTTATGATGAGCACCGATGATTCATTTGGGAAGAACAAAATGACGTGAGCACGACGTTCGCGGTTAAAGTGTTTGTTCGTTACAGTCTATTTGCCTGTTCTATTGACCCTTCCCCTCTATACTGTTTGCAGTCATCCGAACCTAAGCACACAACCACAAGATAACGGAGAACATATTTGGCTACTCCCGTGTAATATTAAATTGCGTAAAAATAAGTTCGGGCAACTTGTTATGTGATTCCAGATAATTTGATTACGGGTATTGCTATTTTTTTTAATTACCGACAAATTGAAGTGTAATAGGAGAAAAAACGTATTCCTAAAATTCGATTAGAATTGGTCGTTCAAGGAAGCGTTGGTGAATAAAGGGAGACAGTATCTGAAATCAATTTTTACCCGTTTGTACGCTATTTCATCAATGCTACAGCGGCTCATTGGGCGTACGTAATAACGAGTGATGGTAAATAAATAAATAAGTAAAGTTTATAAAATACTTCTCAAATACAAACGATAAACCTACATCCCACTGAGTTACATGACCTGGAAAATAGGAAAAACATATGCTAAACAAATATTTTATCTATAACGACAATTCGCACAATCACATTATTTACGGGAGCGGTATTTGGTATTTGTACTAGTTTTACGAAACGTTTACATTCGCAGTTTTTCCTTTTATTGTCGTAAACCCTTCGTCTAATCGCTTACCATACGGGTTTAGTTTAGTTAAAAACACAGAAAAGACTAACTATAAATAAACATATATACACTTTAAATAATTAGATGATGTAATTTAATTATTTCATTTATTTATGTTCGATTGTTTTAAGTGTATACACTTTATACAGACTAAAAAGCAAATAGGAACAAAAGGAAAGGTTTGCTACAGAACTTAAATATTTCTGCGGTACATTAAACTTGGTGTTTATTTTAAAAATCCTCTACGAATGTAAAATTTTAATCTTTTATAAGTTAGTTACAACGAGTATGGTTTTATTGTCTTCGGTTATTTAATATACAACACTATTTATAGTCTCCAGTATTATCTCATACATGTACTAAACAAAACTGGATTGAGAGGATAGAGTTGCTAAAAAGCCTGGGAATATTATATATATATATAGCCTCGATAGTGATCTGCCGGCGATTCGAACTACGCTCTCGTCTGTGAGATAATAAAGATTCATGGAAATTGAATCATCATCTTACAATTGAGCTGAAAAGCAGAAGCTTTAATGGTAATTGTAAAATTAAGTCATTAAAGTGCAAATTAGATCCCGAGAGTGCGAGCGGAACTTTCACAGCAATATTAAAGTTACATCAATTGTATAAAATACATAGTTAAGTATAATTATAATAGAAAATACTGATAGGTTTTGTATATATTTAGTATTATCTAAAACAATCAAAAATAATAATATTCAAAGTTTCTCAATACATAGCTTACTACATACCTCCGCTGGGACCTAATCTCACCTATAGATAAAAACTTATAGTAAGTACCTATAAGTTTTTTGAACTTACATACCTACTTATCTTTTTCTTGACCTTTTTACACGGTATACGTAGCGATTACATAGCTGAGATAAGAAAGGGACGGTTATCGTACCTTCCTTGGGCGACAATTTTGGCAAAGGATCGAATATTGAACCATGCGTAAATGATTGTAACAGATAAGATGTCACAACTAAGGACGAAATTATTATATCATCATCGATTTTATTTTTCACAGTAACTTTTATTTTTCGGTGCCATTTGTGATTGAGCGCGACAAGCGTGATTTTTCAAATGATATTCTGTGAATTTTTTGATTCTTGCCTACTAAGAACATTCTTATTATTAAGGGTATTCACTCGAAACAGATGACCCGCCAACGTATCTGACTATACTGTGTCAAAAGAGTTATACCTATTTTTATATGAAATATCAAACTTGCCTCCTTTCTTGTTGGAGTAGCCTCCCATCTTTCCCGCGACCCTGGCCGAGGCGCCGCCCACCATCACCAGCACCACCGCACTGGTGCGCACCGTGTAACCTAAACATGAAAACAGCATGATTAGCAAAATCACAAAAAATAATAATTCTGATAAATAATTTATTTATTTTATATAAAAAAAAAAAAAAAAAAATTAAATCTACAATAATCACTTACTCATCATGTTCGCCAACTTGTCCACTCCCTCCAAAAAGTCGAAAAAGAGAATAATCTCCTTAGTTACATTGATAGAGATATTGTCTCATAACATTAACGCGTCGCAGCACCTGCAAGAAGCAACCTACTTAGTAAGTAGAACATTACATAACAGAGACAATCTCAAGAAACTATCGCTAAATTTAATAATGCACCACGAGATGGCACTTCGTCGTCTCTTAGTAGGGTAGGGTTTCCAGAGCCTCAGTATCCTCATAGATTTTTTATTTGTATATATTGTCATATAAATCAAAATTATGATAACATTAATGAAACATATCATCATGCTTACAAGGTTAGACGGAGGTCTACTGCGGCAATTCGATGGAATGTCTTTATTAATAGAAATAACAGGGAATGGTCTTTTGGCAAAACTCAAAGCCGAAATCCAAACTCCGAGCTCCTTATAAGAATTTCATAGAAATACTGAATGATGAATGAATGTCTGCTCATTGTATTTAAGTATTATCTAAATGCTTAGCTTAGAGCTTAAATACATTGTCTTGATAAATGTCTTAACTTTGATCTGGCAACCCTTGTTGCAAGCACATTTCTCGCAAGTTTGCAATGTATGGCATAAAGTTAGTTTGTACCAGTTGTCTTTAAACAAAAACCTAGTTGTCTTTAAACAAAAATGGATGGATTAGCTTCGTTCTATAGATTGGACTATTATTATGTACTGTGTATAATTCTATAATTATAATAAAAATAAGAATTAAACGATTTAAAGTTGTCGTTGTTGAACACTGCTGTGTAATCGATCTCAAACTTGACCGCAAATATCTTTTTGTATTTTTTAAGCATTTTCCATGCTAAGATTACCTTCATTAAAAATAACTTGACCGCAAATGTTTTTTTTTGTTTGATAGTACGCATTATATTATCTGTATTCTTATAGAGAATTATATACAATCCACTGTACATTGTATACTTGTAGACCAAAGTGGTGCAGTATATCATGATCATGTCAAATGCCTTCTAGTGCCCGCATCATGTTTATCTTAGAATTACCCGCCACCAGATGGATGTCATCAATCAAGGAACGCGAGAGCGTAAGCATTTCGTACTTTCACTTTTCCGAGCTTCACGAACACTGAACTGTATAAAATGCTACTAGCTGCGCCTCGTGGTGGTACTTGCCCAGGTTTTTTTTGGTGGGATATCATAAGGTCGTTTTTATGTACCGATACAGACAAAAAACTTTACTAAGTGTGGCGTATTTTTTATAAAATATGCAACTATAACACGTTATCTTTTTTCGTGGTTCATAAAATAAAACTTTCAGCGCGTGTTATAATGAGTTTTTTGTGAAACAACATTTTTTTGCTAGTACACTGGAAGTTGTAAATTTTTGTCTCAAAGGTACAACTTTTACGAAACTATGCACGACCCCGAGAGATCGCTAGTTTGTTTTCAGTGTTGTTTTATCATTTCTTTAGAATAGCTTAGCCGTTTCCTTATATATTATGTCACTGTACAATTGTAAAAAACATCAAAACAATTTCGAGAGATAGATTATAAACTGTCGAAATATTGTGAACTACATCATAGCTACGGTAACAATTTTCTGTTCTGACACTGAAATTCTCAGTAGTAGCTCGGAGTTTCGATTTGTACCCGGTTCATAGCAATAGGCTCCCGCCCCTTATTATATTATATATAATATATAATATAATAAGGGGCGGGAGGAAGGAGGAGGAAGGGGATATATTAAAGATGCGAATTGGGGTGTACCTAACTAACACATATATATGATATGCTATATTATTATGATAGAACTCGCGACGAATGAATTGCATTTGGTCTCGGTGTTATTTCATACATGTTCTTAATTCAAAAGTTTAATACCTTACCAATAAGAAACAATAAAAGAGGACATTATTTTCGCTCAGAAAAAATATCTGACATTTTATGACAACATCCTCTATGCGTGGCACTGATTGATGCCCTGTTTTTGCTGCCAAGCTTGTAAAAAACATCGCCCCCTATTCGGCTAATGGGAAACTTCGATATACGCTTATATCAGAATGATCTATATACAGTCAACAAAAAAGATAAGTACATATCGGTACATAATTACATCAGTGCCTCGACCATGAGTTTTTGTCACTAGACTCGCTAGCGACGCGGTAAAATATTTGTATGGAAAACTCTCGCAGCGCCTCTAGCGGTTACGTAAAGAACTAAAACCTGCTATGGGATTACAGCGTTTCGATGCGTAAAAAACCTATCGAAAGTCATTCGATAGAACTCATGGTTGAGAGGCTGTATTTTGAGTGTCATAACGCAAAACGTGTCGAATGTGTGTGTGGTGTTTGTTACTTGCCTTTTTGTTTTTTTATTTAGGTACATATATCTCAATTTTCACAGACTACCTGTATATTTAACGTCCTTTGTTAACTGTACTTGTATCCTATTTATGGATGTAGCACTTTGTATTGTAGCACCTTCGTAGGCCAATAGCAAAGATTTAAGAGTTAAGGTTGGGCCCTAAGTCCAGATACTACCAGTCTATATTCGCGTTTCTCTTCCTTCTCAATTATCAGGGATGAGTTATGATGTAGGTAACATATATTAAACTATAGAAAGCATGTAGGTTGATGCGTCATGTCACGTGCAAGGAGTCACGTAAGCTTCTTGTGTGAGACCACCCAAGCGTAAATTGCACGAGCTTCGATGTCGTAAAAATGTACGTAGATACTTATTATTTCTTTGAAGAAAATTTAGATGAGCATCTATTTTTATACTCCCAACGCAAACAAATGGGTTTTATGTTAATGTTATGAAGTCTGTGGCATTGTAGCTTCCAAACGGGAGAAACAATTATGATTTCAATTTTGTTTGTTTAAAAGGTAATTTCATCGAGTGTTCTTAGCTACGATTCAAGAAAATTTGATCAGCCGATCGAAGATCATTTGCTTTTTTTAGTTGATGAAAGGAGCAACTCCCACAGCTCTGATCGATTCGAAATAAGGCATACTGATACCTACTTCAATGATTTTGTAAGAACATGGGTCCTAGACAAGGGGGGTCTTAAATTGCCACTTTTGATTAATCATAATATGAATCGCGTACTTATATGCTGCAGAATGTGTCATAATTTCCAGTACAAGCAGATCTATCATTGTACCTTACTCACAATGTATAGCACGTTTTCACCCAACCAGATCATGCGGGATATTTTACCTTTTTAAATTACATAAATATTGTTTATTTCCATGCTTTACTTTATAGTGTAGTGTAACAAAAAATAAGTTTTGTCTATGGTAAGTATTAATGCAAAGTTTCTATACTTAATTACGTTTGTTTTTTGAAATGGATACATCCACAACGTAAAAGACTGGTGGGCGGCATGGTATATACTTTTGTCATTTGTGTGTTACCGTACCCTAATAAAACAAAAAGGTTGAAACTTTTTCTCACGTAAATGTTTTTCCAGTGATGTAACAACTCTGTCACTTCCCTGTTGTCAATAAAAACAAGTACTTAAAAGGTTTTTTACATTGTATCCTTTCAGTTTTACTCTCCACGAAATACATATTTTACAAGAGTAAACAGTATTCAAATCACGTAGCTGCAGTTCTTTTCTGAAATGAAACACAAATGTTTATGTTTACATTCATTGGAGTCTGCCTCATTAGTCTACGTACCTATCCAAATAAAAATTGTTTTCCAATAGTTGAAAGCGCTACACACAATATTATAGTTGTGTCTGGTTTACCACAATGAGGAAGGTATTGTTTACTAGACAGGCCCATCAATAATTAATTGCTGATGGTAAGTTGTGTCAACGTTTCAATGTTTCTAAAGGGCTACTTACTATAATACGTTTATGATTATATTGCTCGCTAAAATTTGCTGTCGATAATGCGACTAATTTGTAAAGTACCGACCGAGGTCCCGAAACAAACCATTTGACAGTTTTTATAGTACTTGGTATGCGTACCATATTTCTGTAGGTACACGAGTGTAGTATGCGAATAATATTAAAACAGTTGGGCTTCCAGTTTCAATAAAAAGTTAAATTGTGTGTGTCACAACACAACAAAAGCGATGTGGTTTTGCCTAGTGGGCACGGTAAATGCAAAATGGAACAACCAAATAGAACCATACAAGTGAACTTATACAGGTATTTTAAAAAACATGGGGTTAACATTTTATTTAATCAATATAGCGGACCAGCCAACGGCACTTCTTAGGTTCAAACTTTTATATTCTTAGAGAGGTTTGTGATTATCACCAAAGGGTGCCATTGGGTTGCCATAAAACTACATGATGGATTTATAATATTTTGCTCGATATTGCTCTATAAAATAATACATTTTTGTTACTTAAACCATCGTGTTTCGCGACACACTTCCGTGCGACGGCTATTTCACTCTTTTATTGAAATATTGAACCGTTAGGTAGCCAGCATAAATATAGGTACGGTATCAATGTGCGGTTGACCAAGTGTCATTACAAACATGAAAAATACATTATCACGTAATCACTCAACGAATATCTATGCTAGTCGGTTTGCAAAGGAATTCAGGATTTTATCGAAACTTCCGTGGATCTAAGTAGAAGAAAACGAAGAAATTGGTATGTAAAGGTCGAAACCTTTCAACTGAAAGTAGGCAGACCCTGTCAGGGGTACCATGGCTTTCATTTATCCGAAAAGACGTGGTGTTATTTATTTATTTGAACATGAAAAATCAAATAGAAATTGTAAAAAAAGATACACGAATTTCAAAAAAATTACATTTGGGTAAAATTATAGATTTTAGATTTTCTGGAAAAGATAGCAATTATGATTGTGTTTTACAAGATCTACTTTTTAATTCCTTTTAAACTATGTTTGTATGGCGATTACAATAATAATAGGTACTTTAAAATTCAAAGTTTAAAGCGAAGTACACACATTATTTTGTAATTTTAACTTCATCATCAGCTAGGGCCGCAAGTGGGACGTGACAAACCCCGTTGTCGTTGAGTAAAAATTAATTGGCTAATTCGGATTAACGTCACGTGGCGCTGTCCATCTAAATCAAGTACCAACGCTTGTAAACTTTTGGTTGTTGAGAGGCGGTGATTGTGTTTGATGAAAAACATCACAAAAATACTTATGTGTGATTATAAATAATAATAATAATTATTTATTTCAGAAGTCAATTTCCATATATTTTTGGTAGTAAATACAGCTTATGTCACTATGTTAGTAATTATGCTTATTGATTCGTATTATTTTTCAATTCATGTATTTCCCTGCAGCATCGGCATAGTCGTTATGCATGCGGGTCCAATAATCCAGGAAAACACGGTCTGGACTATCGCCTATTAATATTATTATATTATTATTATACTCTTATTATAGTATTAGTATTTTATTTGATGGTGCCCAAGATACAGGCTCTTCCTGCGCCTAGTTTGGCGCCAAAAACGGTATTAGTAAATAAATTTCCCCATATAAATTCAGGAGATCCCAAAGTGCATGTTCCGATTACAATAAATAAAGTAAGTTAAATTGTTACCAAGTTTTACATTTAGCAAAAAAGCTGATGTTTATTTTATTGTAAGTGTATGTACAATAGGTCTGTGATTTATGTATTGATAAAACATACATTTTATGCATAAACCAATTTCCAAGTTTTTCATTTATTATAATACCTAAATACTCCGGCACTTAGGTAATCCTGCAATTATCTTTTATTTTTATTTAGTAAGTAATCCAGCAGTGGACTTTTCTTTATATTTTAGGCCAATTGATTGATTCTGTATGTATAGTAGATAAAATTGTATTCTTTAGAAGATTCTGACGAAGGACTTTAAGGGCCTATTTCATTACCTCGGGATAGCGCGCCGCAGAAGTATGAAATTCTGTGTCAGCAAATTTAACGAGAACTTCTCCGTAAGCTGTGAAACAGGCCCTAAGATTTTATTTCCACAATAAAGAAGTTTATAGATGTGATGTTTCAGAACAAAACGACATCAAAAGTTGTAGAAGAAAAATATTTTCACTGTAAGCTACAAAGAGATACAGGCGTTAGTGAAGCTGGCGCTCCGACGAGACACAGGATACTGTGTGATAGTCTTAAATGAAATTAAAATCGGAATTTATTTAACCCAACAGCAATAACATGGTTGAGAGTATATTCGTTGATATATTTACAAAGGTCATATAATTTGTATAACTCTTAGGGCCTGTTTCACCACCTCTGGATAGTCGCTAACCGCAGGATAAATAAAAAAAAATGAATATTTGTATGAAATCTGCTGTGAAACAGGCCCATAACTACATTCAATAATTACTGATTTCTCTAATACATAAATTAATAATTTCGCCAACCAACCAGTTATGAAATCCAATTATTCGAATACGTTATTAATTCCATGTGGGATTTATTGCTATTAAAGCGGTATTTATCGGCAGATTAATACTTTAGAACAGCTGTGAATGATCCAATAAATCTTAATCGAAATTGGAGCCCCTAAAGTCAAAGTAAAGTAAAGTGAAAACCAGTGGTATTGTACCTTTTACTTTTAGGGATGTTCACTCGCCTTGTAAGAGCAATGACCTCGAATTAACTTTGGCGTATCTTCTTCAAGAACTTATGGACTTGGCAGCTATACAATTCTTTGAGATTTTATATCAAATTGCATTTTCCAGAACTATTGAACTCGTTTATCTTCGACTAACGATGCGGTCCAAGAAATCGCCTAAGATAATATCGGTTGAATAAACTTCTCTGCTGTTATTTAGGTTCTAAGACTGTTTTACGAGTACACAGTATTTTCAATATTATAAAGGCGGAACTGTGTCACAGCAGTATGGTTCCACCAACACCACTGTACGATAACTAGTTAGGTACTAAAATTAGCAATAAAATTTTAGTACCACATTTACCAAAATTTTAGTCACCTTATTTCTAAGCATAGTATCACA
Source organism: Acronicta psi (assembly GCA_946251955.1). Lineage (NCBI taxonomy): Eukaryota > Metazoa > Arthropoda > Insecta > Lepidoptera > Noctuidae > Acronicta > Acronicta psi. Next base: position 9,770,790 of record OX276477.1, on the reverse strand, counting down.
GTTGTTACAAAAACTCTTTAGTTGTCGATTCATACTTAATATACATAAATACCTTAGCTAAGTTTGTATTGGTAATCTCATAGTCTTGAAAGTCGACTTAGGCCGTAGGCACGAAAGTACGTGACGTTGAATTAATGGTAGGGTCGAAATAACTCACTATAGCTACTCGTATAGTACTACTATGGCCGCTAGATAGTGTTAATAATGGCACCCATTTGCTACCACAAAAGGTTCTGCCTACCTGATTTTCCTCATTTTAGATTCTAAATCATTGGCCGACCGCTAAAACAAAGGCAAACATTCAAGTTTTCATTATTCCCCCTTATCCAATATTGAATCATTCATTTTCGGGATCGAAATTAAGTATTTATTTATCGAATGTTTATTTATCGAAACTTTTGTGCTTATTCAATAGTTAATGGTATCGATTCAAATAAAATAAATTAAACAGTTGGCGGCTGCCACTTCAACAGATCGCAAACACAAACGTAAATAATACAATATTGAATACAAGCGTAAAGTTATTCCAAATGGACTCTTCAGTACTACGAAGATAGAATACGCAAAGTTTCGGGTTTCATTTTACAATCCATTAAGTTGCTATCCACCGTCCATGCGATTGACTTTAGTTAGACTAATGGATTGTAAAACTTAGTTAATAACTTTGAGTCGCGTATTTTATACTGTCTAGAAGAGAGCGCGTGACACGTCATGCTTTTGACTTAATTGATATGAGTAAGTACCGTGCACACTTAATGTGGCTTATTATACATACATACATAATTATACACGTGGAGCCAATGTATATAGGAGAATTTAAAGAGTTTTGAAAACATAATTAAAGTATGTCATTTTAATGTAATATAATATATTCCTATAATTTATTTAGGTAATAAATACATTCACTTTGCATGCATGAGTTATGTACGTTCTTTTTATTTGTAAAAGCATAACTAAGACTAAAAAACTAAAAGACTTTGTCGTTACTAAAGCTTATATTCAGAGACGAAACTAAGCGTAAACTTGTATAAGATTTGACATACAGAAGCGTTAGTTTACGCCAGTCTCTGAATGATAGCCTAAATGGTTCTCTTATGTCAATTAAACTTTGAAATAGATTGTGAGTGCAGGGGACATAATAATCATTAGGTTTTTGCCCAACGGATCGCGCGGCGTGGAGACAGCGCTCAATATCTAAATTTTAAACGAGGTGATTGCTGTCTGACCTCCTCTCGACCTACATGTATATTAGGTGACCAAAGGGTAAACGACTTGCGATAATTTTCAGGAGTTTAACTGTCCGTGACGTGTCTCGTAAACAACACTTAGTTACTCAAGCCAGAGGTAGTTACCGCGATCAGACGTAAAGCTAAACTTCGTAGAATTAATCTGTACTTAAGTAAGTCTCCGTTTAAACTCGTGACCCTCTTTAAACCGACTTTTGATATGTCAGGGTCGAGGAAAATTCCGTCTTGAGTCTATAAGGGCCTACGCATGAGTATTTCCTCTCATTGGGGCGTTGTGACTAAATGGACATACGTTAATTGCCTAGATGAGGGTCATTTAGTTCTTATAAATTATTTTCAGAAGGTTCGATGGCCGATCTATTATAACATGTATATGCTGATATCTTCAGAAAATTCGAGGTAACAGGGTAATCTCTCTTTGTCCCGTATGTGTTTCGGCTAAAAGCCAAATTCATTAATTGCCTTAGCCATAGTTTTCTTTCGAATTAAGTAAGATAAACACTGCTTTTGTTCTTGTTAAGATGCTATTTATTATTTATATTACTACCTCTTTATTGAAATAGTGTACCTATAGTCCGATGACCGACGGTAAACGCAAATCTTGCCATTTAATAGTATTTAAAAGTTAAAACTAGCGGCGCTGAAGATGTTTCGGAGAAACGAAATGGTAGTTACTTTCAGAAAATATGGGCCAAGTTTTATAATGCCGGTTGAAATAATGCCAGCAATAAAACCTGTTGTGTTTGGTTGCTAGCAGTCAGTTCCAGGTAGTGTAATAAAATGCTATTTTTTTATTTAAATTAAATTACTTGTAAATTGTCCAGAAGGGAGTATACATACAGTAGCTAACTTATCGTTATGTATAATACGTAGTATGAGTTACGAAATCAAAAAGAAACAAATTACATCTTCCCATATCATCCATTTATTATTTATTTATTTAATATATTTGTAAATAAAAACTACTAACTAAAAATCTAAAAACAAGCTCTGTGATGTTGGAAAATGTATTGCAGGCGGGACAAGCAAAGAAACAATTTTGTTTATGAACGAACAGCTTGTCCCGCCTGCAATACATTTTCCAACATCACAGAGCTTGTTTTTAGATTTTTAGTTAGTAGTTTTTACGCAGTCGGGTTTTTTGTTTCTTTTAATAACTGATTTTATTTCCTTCTTTTTAGTTTATAAATCATCATAGAATCACTAGATAGATCCTAAATGATGATTTAAAATATAAATTGATACAACTAAAGATCATTTTCAAAATCAGTTCGCACATTTAAGCGTATAAAATCCGCCATATTGTTTTTTTTTTAAATTTCATGTACCCAGTGACAGTCGTGCCATCAAGACGAATCTAATGAGGTGTCATTTATCTAATTCGGTTGAGCCGTTGAGTAGTTACGATCGGACATAGGAACGGACATACATACATACATACATACATACATACATACATACATACATACGCGTCAAACACATAACCCTCCTCCTTCGGCAGTCGGGTAAAAAGGTACATTATACAGCTTATGAACTAACAGTGTCCCACAAAACTGTATAAACAGTTTGACTGTCATAAAAATCACATTATCATTTGGATAAGAGGACTGGGTATTTCAATGGAATTAGATATAACTCTTCATAAACTATAAACAATGTTTGCAATTTTACTATTCTCGATTATCTCCAATTAAAACAAGGTGAAAAAATAGTAAGTAGGTTTTATTTATTCCTTATTTCATATATTTTGTTCTAAAAAGTAATGTTTATTACTCTTGCTACTAAGAACAGAGTAATGATTTGTCTTTTCAAATTTGCTCTGAAATATTGGATATTTTTTAGAGATTCGCACCGAAATGGTTCCAGACGGTCGATCTGTCTCGGTTATTTTTATGCTAATACCATGGTTTTGTTTACTTTTTAGGTTAAATGTGACCTTTGGAAATTCTAAATTATAGATAGTGAGTACTTACTTATTGAGAAACGTGAATTTTCGTTAAATATGTTTTCAGGTTTTGTTGCCAGGTTTAAGGTAGATAAAGACTTAGGACATTTAAGTTCACCTTATATACAATAAATGTCAATTAAAAGAATATATGAAAAGAATAAAAAGGAGTATCTCTCTCGCATGAAACCTTACAACGTAATGTTTAGGTCAAACCGATATATCATTTGAAATTCTGGTGGTAGTATCGAGTATGAGTATTACACAGACAGTTTTTTAAACGTAAGTTTTTTGGAATTTCGACCTATTTATATCTATAAAAAAAAAACAGTAACGCTTTTGGCAAATACCCAACCATTTTTGTTTCTTATTTTCGAGCACGTATGAATTTTTGTGCCAAATAACTGTAGCGTAGGTTAGTTTCACAATATGCGTACCCAAAAAACTTTGTTGGGCGTTTCAATACTATTTATTCAAATCCTGTTGCTAAAGTCAATGTAAATGTAAGTTATACACTTTATGAGTAATGAAAAGTTTACTTCCGATTTAATATTCTCCCAGAAAAAATATCTACGAGAGAAATCCATATAGGTTGATATGATAGTATTTTACGTTTATGAGAAATGAAAATATGACTGTGTGTGTAAATAACGTTTAGAACTACTTCGGCGTATTCCATTCTAATTTAATTCATTATCTTAGAATCACGAGCCTTGTTCTAGTTAAGAAAACATAATGGAATTAATTATTCTGTTACAAGAGTTCGAAATCCCAATGGATCGTAGTGTTGTCAATCCAAAAGCCATTAGTTTTATTGAATGTATTTTTATTCAAAGATTTAGCAACGACAGACTCATCTGCAGCTAGCGTCACTGTGGTTTTTGCTACGTAATTTCGCATTATTTAATCCCCGGCCCTTTATGTTTAAAAATACGTTGGTCCCTCGCACCGGGCTTGATGTATTCACGCTTCACATGGTATATTTACTGTAACGTTACGATGAAGCACATTAAGAATATCTTCTATGTATTGTTAGCCTTGGCAAACTAATATTTTTCATTAATGATTTGCGTTTTTCGTTTATCCTTGTGTTGTGTGTTGAGTGGAATGTTTTAATTACCCGCCCAATAAACAAACAAGGCAGATACACAATTAAAACAATGGCGTAGTCTCCTTGTTTGTATCACAATTATCTTCATTAAATTTTCAAGTTAATTATAATGTTTTCATTTTCGTATCATAAGCTTTCATTTTGAAATAATAACACTGCTCAATCCGGTTGAAATAATTAAATGAGACGTATAGTCGACAAAAAGCTGTATGGGCCGCTAACTATGTTTTATTAAATATATTATCAACTTTTTTAATTTATCACGTTACGATAATGCAGGTGCAAGTATCTGCATAATTACCCGACCAAAGTCTTTGGCGGATGTTTATAAAAGCAATCTATGTCAAGACGCAGATCGCTGCGTAAACTCTTTTGTTGACTGTACTGTACTGTACATTATGTCGAATAAGGGAAGGAAGGCGGTGCAACAACGTAAGTTTATAAAGTTAATAATGTTTGACACCAATGTCTTAATCTTGGTCTGTAAGACTTGTCGTGCGTTCCCTAGCTTTTAGACTTGAAACACAGAGCTGTACATGTACATACGGATGACAACTCAATCGCTATTGAGATTTTTTTCAATTTAAGTATATTTATATTCTGTTAAAAGCTTATTGTTGATAAGGGTGCGATCGTATAAAGACAGTGTCGTGTTTATGTGACAAGGGTTTCGAAGATTTGTAATTAGATAGCATGGACATTGGACATGCTTACGTAAGATATACATTAAGACAATGTACGTAAATGTCAATGATCACATAATTATCAAAATATTCAGTCTTAATTCACAATAAACTTTGTAATGCTTTGGAAATGGAAACGAAGTAGAAAATAAGGTAAGAAAGTAACAAATGTTTCGTTTGTTCAGTAAATTAAAATATACTTTGCTCGCAAAGCGTCTCGACTAGAACATGCTCACGCTCCCGAAATGTAATTAAGAATTGTATTGCTTTTCGTAAAAAATAATAAAATTGTTTTTCAATAACGGAGAGCTCGGAGCTTGTATGAAAATTAAATAAAAACAACGATAATTTGTTAAAGTTATCATAATATTCTCTGATAAAAAACAAAACAAACGTTTTTATTTAAAATTAAGTATTTTGTTAAAGATTTAGAACTTAGGTAGGAAAAAAATATTTTATTTCCCAGAAGTGGGTAGGAACGGGTTGAAAAAATTTTAGGTAACCCTAATGAAAGGGTTACCAAATCGGGAGTATTAAGGTTCTTTTAATGACTACTTACACTTAGGTAAACAATAATACATTGTTAGAATTACTCTTTATAATTACCTAAATTACTCAACAAAATACCAAGTTTTCTCTGCTCCCAAGAATCTGCCTAATTGCGAGAGAATATTAAATAAGCCTCGTGAAATTCCCTTGTTTCTAAGAAAGCTTCTTTAGAAAAATCTTTTAAATTATTGAATATTCATTACGAATTTACAGCGTTATTTTTACATCAAACTTGGATTATCTTGGGGCTATCTTACCCATGGAAATATACTGTCAACTGTATTATTATACTAAAACTATTTCATCTGATTTTCAGTCGCTCATTGAATAAATTTACTATTACCTATTTGACAGCAAACCGGGTTCAAGCATACGTTGCACCACACAATTGTTAAAATAAAAAAGTCGTACCATTAAAATCAATTGCCAATCCAGCTGTCTACATGATAATAGCACTCGCGAGAAATAATCGCGTACTTTAAAGCACTCGGCACAGCTACACCACAATCCGATCACTTCACATTTTCCATCCAGCGCCATCAAACGCTACGATCTCGTTTGTTTCCATTGTACCTACGATTGTTGACGACTGACGAAGTTAGATCGCGGTGCAAGCGGCGGCCGGGTAACGCAGTAGTGGTGAACTCGGGGCGCCGTCCGGGAGAGTACTGGTCGACCCGACCCGGCTGCGCCCGGCCGCGCCCGGCCCCACAACGCACGCTTTCAGATACTCTCCGTGTTTTCACCCTTGTAACTTCAACGTTTAGCGGCACCCTGACACGTTTTTAAAAGGAATGCTTTATGAACTATTGAGTGGTTTCCTAGCACATGCGTTTTTGTTTAGAAATGTCCTTTGAAGCTCATTCTGGAAATTTATTAATGGGGTCAGGGGGTTGGTTATATATGGGGGCCATAGGGCTCTCCTGAGCTCTTGCTTACAATTATATAAGAGATTAAAATCCAGATAAGATGTGATACTTTCTTATGATAAGTATAGGTAGTCCGCCTCACTCGTCAAAGCGTCATTAGAAATCCCTTACTGTCCGTCTATTCAATCCTTATTTGCAACAGTCCATCCCGACCTTGACCTTCACCTTGGCACCTATAATTTTTATTACCGTTGTTCTTCATTTTGTATTATATGGTACTCTACTACTATGAAAATCGATTTCGCGAACATTGGAAACTAGAGTAATATTTACGGAGCTCTTATCCTAATAGCTGAAGTAGCTGTTCTCTGCGGTATTAATCGCGTTCATCTATGTTTTCCGATGCCGTAGGAATTTCCCAAAACCCTTTCTTAGTGGATGTCTACCTCATCATAACATGTGCCAAATTTCAGCCCAATCCGTGGTTTGGGCTGTGCGTTGATAGATCAATTATTCATTCGGTCATCTTTTCCTTTTATATACTTATATATTATACATTACTATAAGATTTATAATGAAAATGCTTTGCCTTCATATGTAATGTTTTAGTACATAAACATGTGTTATTATTTAACCTTTTCATACATCATACTAACAACAGTTCAATCAGGTGTGAAAATAGATATCAAGGGTGATCAGTGAAGTGTGAATAGGTAGAAAATAGATGTGTAGGTATGTGAAAAACACCTATTTTAAATACATTCATATTGCTGAATACGTATTAAGATTTCTAAAATACCTATCTTAGTACTAGGTGTTGCCCAGTTTCACTTCCATCCCACTATATAGATTTTTGAGACTTATACAGGATGCAATTTAAATTTAATCAAAATCTGTTCAGCGGATAATGTGTGAAAATGACTGAATGAGCTACACAAATAAACGCACAAACAGAGTTAAAATCACATTTATAGTTACGAATATTAGCATGAATTAACCAATATTTCCATGCTTTGATAGTTAGAGTTACCATCCCTAATTAAGACAGATTCCAAGCGTAGATCTACGTTTCGTAGAAGTAATAAGTAATAAGCTTGTTAAACCGTGAGATTACATTCCATTAGAACAATGAAATTAGTTGCTTTTAATCAAAGCTTTTGTGGTGCGGTCTTTTGTACCTAAACTCTAAATTGTAGTTAGTTATTATTCATAGCGTAACGGTTATTATATTAAATTGTAAGCGTTTTATTGAACTATGACTAAATTCATAATGTCGCGTAAACACTTTGTCTAAATGTTTTTTAATCATTATTAAGAGCCTGTTCCACCACCTCTGGATAAATTTAAAAATGGAATATAATTTGTATGATATTATCTTATCAGTAAGCTGTGAAACATGCCCTAAATCTTTTACATGTAAATGAGCCTCGATCGCATTTAGGATATTTCTATAACATTGTCCTTATCTTGCAAACGCTCCATCAACGTTTGGGTGGCCCATCCTCATTCCCAATTTTATTGCTAATGGTTTGTGCTATAAGTATAGCTTACTGCTTTATAGCCATTTCCGTTTACCCGTCAAATAACAAATATAGGAATAACAGAAAATCTCTAGGGTACTGAGCTCCGATCGATACATGTAAATTAAACTATGTACATAAATAACACCTAGTTATCACACTTTATCATGCGTACCTGTAGGTATGTACATTGTACAGTCCAGTCCTCTAGAAACTTAAATATTTTGAAAATATGAAATCCATTTTTGGTTTTGTTCCAAAGTGGCATTATGCTTCGACACGTGGGATTGTCACTCCATCCGGCCCCAAATTCTCTAACATATCTACTGCCTTATTGGCTTGTAAAACTTAGATTGTTTTTGATGTATTGGGTTTCCAAACAAAGAACCTTTTCGTTTCGCTGGAACATTCCGTCCTTCGCTCACATGACAACGGATTGGAATAACATACCGCGCATTTTCATGTAAATCTATTACTTTTTATTTTGTCATGAATTTTGTCTTTTACCAAAATTGATTGGTAGATACAAAGCTTATATAATAAACCTGTGCTTCCAGTGACTTTCTCGTTATTCGTAAACCTATATAGATACTCCACATAATCCTTGCTTACTAAGTACTACTAGCAATCCTTGGCATTTCACGCTTCTAAACCCATCACTTTAAGCATGGTATTGTCAGCCAGTGTTTCCCCAGCCAATTTCCCTAAAAATAATTGTAACGGCTGAAAGTGCCAACGTAATACTGAACAACACTAGAATAATGGACGAACAACAATTACTTTAACGCGAACAGGCCTTACAAGTAAGTAGGCCTTGAAATCCTGGGAACGAAGGATATACTGAAACATAATTACTTAGACGAAGTAAAATGTAAAATTTTATATAAAAGTTAGAAACAAGAAATATAATATAAGATAACAAAAGTGTGTAAAGGATTGAGATTGATAACGAGAAAGCAATCTAACATTTATAATTGAAAACATTAATCGTGTAGTTGGAAGCGAACCAGCTCACCTGATTAGTTTGTTCCACATTTATTGTGATTGCAAAACAATGAGCAGTAAAAGAATGTGGTCGGAAAGCAAACTTGGGAAGCATAGATATTATTCAGCGTCCAGGAACAAAAGTTTTGGAATTACGAAAGCAATGAGACTATGCAAGAGCTTCCGTGGAATTCGCACAACTGCCGTTAAAAAACGTTTTTATTTCTATACTACTTATGTTATTAATACGTATTTACAGACAGATCTGTTAGTTTGTTGACTATTTTATATCAAATTTGTATCCTTTCTTCTATTCGGCTAACATTATAAAAGCCAAGATAACATTATAATTGTCTAATAAAAAACAATCTTAATAAGATTGTCTATCTCGTGGAAGAAGTATAATACAAAATTAATCGTATGAAAAGGCAGCATTCCTAATGTCTGTAGTTGAATAGATTTTACAAATCAAGGCTTGATAAGCACGTGGCTAAAATTGTTCATCAACACAAAAATCCCTAATCACATTTGATTCAATTCTTAACACGATAAAACATCCTACCGACCGCTCACTGGAACAAAAACACCTCGAGGCAGACAAACCGAATGATATATAGCCGTAGCCATTATTCTTTTACGCTTGTAGCTGAGTTATTCAGGCAACGCAGTGGCGTAGCAGCGTAGCCTACATTCAGTCGCTCGTGGCTCGTAGCTCGAGGGCGGGTGAACTACATCAGTAAAAGCGATTGCCAGCTATATTACTTACAACCTCTCGTTTAACCATAACGGGAACATTACGACATTTAGCACAGCTGATTACTGCCTATGCTGATGTCATATAATATGTATCTCTTGAAATACATCTTGAATGTAATATAGGCACATAAGAGTTTAACGTGGTACCGCTTCATGTGTGGTATTGTACTTGGGGAACAGTTGACATCAATCATTTTAGTAGATCTATACAGACGTCACTGTCTTGGGAATTAATAAAATAATCAACAGAAATTCTGCAAAAAACTTACGTCATCATCATCATCATTGGGTATGGCCTTCATTCTGCGTGGATCAAACCTCTTTATCTTAGTTTTTTGGTGATGAGCCCTGAGAGGGGCTATCCTTCCTTGTCCTTTTCAGGACTCCTTAACATCAAACAGCCCTTCTCAGGGCTACTCTATAAAACTTAGGTATTTATATATTACTAAAACAATATCATAAAAGGATGTGGCTGAACACAATATGGTACCTCACCTATATACCTATAAGGAACCTCAAAATGCATGTCATGACTATTAGTTCCGCTTACTGCATAAAGCTCTTGATGCAGGCACATAAGCGTCTTGATATTTTAATAGAGACTTGAGATAGCTGTCTGCACTTTAGCTGTCGAATCCATGTCGGCATTTTAATAGATTAGGTTTTACTGTCAATATTTGATAGTGCAGCAGTTATTTGGGATATTATTTAATATTCTATGATTGATGCACGGGGAAGTATTTTAATACTTTCTACAGAAATTAAAAAATATATATGAGTAAGCAGTGTGTCTCTTTTCCGATAATTTGTTCAGTAGTTTTTAGCATGCAGTTAGATGAGATGTGATTACGCTAAATGTTGTCGCTACATTATATGTATATACATATAAATAGGTAAATATGTATATCACAGGCACTTTAAGTACTCAGTAGGGAGGCGCGACAGTGGGATCGGATAGGCACACAGCATGAATAATGAAGCGGCTGATTGTACGGATTACATGAAACGTGGAAATCGTGGTTTGCCTCCGTGTGACAATCAATATAGGAGTATATCTAACCTAAATATCCAAGTCTAATTACTAATATGTAAAAATTTACATGTTATCAACACATGCAAATAATATCTACTCATATAATGTTCACATTTTTATATGGATTACCAAACAACTGTAATTAAGTGGATTGCTTTAACGTTAAAGCTGCAGAATAATAATAACGTGGGATATTAATGCACTGTGTAGTGAGTACGCTTTTCGCTTGTACATCGCAAACCTAACACATAAATCAATATCCATCAAAGCAAAGTTACAATATGCTTGCAAATACATACACACACAAATACCAATGCCTACACATATCAATGGTTTATGACACCGATGCCCGAATCTTCGGTGTTATTTACAATACCGAATACGATTTTTTTACGAAACATTCGTAGCGATTTTCTAAATACTGCTAACTCCACAAATCAATAGGATCAACCTTTCAGTTACAGGCTCTCGAAAATCTTGTATTCCGTTAGATAATGGTATAGCGTTGCAAATTGCGGAGAAGTTCTAGTCAAACTCGTCGGCTATCTGTTTGCTCTGTCGACTTCATGAAAATTTTATCTGAAGATCCGTTGAGAGAAGTAGAGCTACTCGACAGCTGACCCGGGCGAACCAAGTAGTTGGATTAGTAACTCTTTATCACCTACTTAACAACCATAGTTGCCAGACTATTCGATTTTTGTTACACTTTCAGTACTCTTCCATAATCCTCTTTTACGCATGTATAGCAATAGATGCTAATCTCGGGATTATTATATTACAACGACTGCTAACCATAAATTAAACGGAACATAAAAAGTAAATTATTGTGGAGAGTATTTTCTACACAAAATGGTAATGTGACCGAACGATGTTCTCATCTTTTTTTTTAATTACCGTATAAATATAAGGGGTCATTGTATCCCTTAAAATCAACAAGGACATGTTATTATGTAGTTAGCCGATATCATCATCATCATATTAGCCAAAAGAGCTCTACTGCTGATCAAAGGCCTCCCACTGGCATTCCACTGGGACCGGTCGTATATCACTAACGATTCCCAGCGACATTTACCAGGTCGTCGGTCCATCTCGTTGGAGGCCGTCCCACACTGCGCTTTACGGTGCATGGTCTCCACTAAAGAACCTTTCTGCCCCAGCGGCTATCAGTTCTACGAACTATGTGCCTACCACCTACTGCCACTTCAGCTAGCTAATCCTTTCGGCGAAAGTCGATGTACCCACATATAAATAGCAAGTGCAACGTCCACAGCAAAAATAATGGAATATTTTGTCAACGTGGGCGGTTGATAGCAACGCTCGTAGATCCACATATTGAAAATATCTGCGGGTGCATGGTCATATACCTTCAGGTGAAATGGGTCACGCTGAGTGTATTATATTACCAATATCTACAAAGTATCGATATTATATTGGACTTGTATAAATTCGTATTGAAATAAACGAAACGGAAGAGCCTTAGAATTTTGAATCAATTTTAGTTATGTTAAGAAATTTGTTTTATTTCTATAAATCAAGATTTACAAGCGTTTCATACTCACTCATATATTCGTATGATACACACATACACTCACACTTTTTCCGACAGGGGTAGGTAGAAACTAGAGACTACGATTCTTGCACAGGGATTTCTGTAGCTTCCACCACGTTCATACATCTTGTCATACACACGCGCTGGTTGTGAGTACTACGCATTTTGAAGGACCTCACCAATAAGGTCGGTATAAGTTTTTTTTTTTGGCCCTGCCCCGGCACTTCCACTGACGATATTCGTTTAATGGACATTATTTTGAATAAAATGGAATTAGAATGTCACTCACTCACTTATCCTGCATTCAGTATTGAGGGTTTGACCTCATCGAGTCACGGAACGTTAGCCGTCGGCGACGGAATTCTATTTGACCGCGGTTTGCCGCCCCGTTTCCATTAGAACGGACCGACGTCCGACAGCCATGCACTGAATGAGCTCATCGGGGATATCATGAATCACTGTCTATGCCTTGGGGTGTCGTAGAAATTAGATTACATGAAAACAGAACAGAAACAGAGCTAATCAAAATAATAAATAAATAAGTTACATAATTAATCGCACAAATTGTTGCGGTTTAAAAACAAAATTCGAGCATTCAACATTTTTGGCCGTGACCTGCTCATCGCGAAGCTTAATAGGATTAATAAATCAATAAAAGATTTACGGGTCAATCAGTGAGCCGAGAGACCGGCTGCGTTGATACCGTCTATTGTAGAAATCAGAATATTCATTTACATTTAAATTATGCAATAATTGTTTAACTCTGTTTACATAGCGGGGTAAGCAACGTTGCAAATATTGTGTTGTGTCCACCAAGGACCCCGCCTCAGCACAATATATCACAATGGGGGAGGTCGTTGTATGCAAACTTAAATAAGCGCACCAGCCAATCTGAAACACGAACATAAAGTATAAAAGAGAAACGTTATTATTTAGTTTAAACAGTAACAGTTTAATTTAGTCTTGCAATGAATGAATATAATTTCTACCGTATCAGGCAATCAGGCAGTTTTGCTTGTGGTGGTAAATATTTATAAAGAAAAAAGTTTTCTTTAGACTACCTTTTAAAGTTTTGATAATTTTTCTGTGGTTAGACGGACAATTTAAAAAAGCTTTAATTTTAGTGTTTCTGGTACATTATGACTGCCTACCAAACAACTGCCTAGGGTCAAAGGTCATAAATAAATAATAAATAAATATCTTAGGACATTTTTACACAGCACCATCTGGTCCCAAACTAAGCAGAGCTTGTACTATGGGTACTAGACAATGGATATAATACTTATATACTTTTTTTGTAAATACATACTTATATATAAGAAACACCCAGACAAACACAAACACCTAAGTTCATCACATAAATGTTTGTGTATTGAGGAAATCGATCCCACGACCTCGTGATCAGCAGTCCGATACTCGAACCACTAGAAAACCACAGACGTCGTCAATAAGCGTGGCTGCTAAGCGTGATGTTCTAAATTCAAGCTCAGTGTTTGGGATTTTGTGCGTAATTCATAGTAGAAATTCCTTGCCCTCCTCTTACATGAAATCGTGTGGATATACCTACTTACGTATATCTTTACCTCACTTTTCGAGGGAATACAGGCGTGTTGGTATAGTATTTGTGTTCATAAGATTAAACAAAAATATATTAAAATGAAATTTCTTCGAAATAATGTTTTTGATGAATAAATAGTAAAACAAAAGTTAATTGTATTACGAATTGTTAATGATTCATTTAATGATTTACCGACGTATAGTTAATAAATTATTCATAACTTTACTATATTAGCGAGAAATTACAAATTACCAAGACCGAAGAAAGAAAATAACAAGAAAAATCCTTTTATATTTCTTACTCATGGAATATGAATGTGTACTGTGAAGTCTGTGATATTTCTGGCAGAAGTTCAACTAGACGAGATTAACTACAGAATTATATTGCCTCTCGGGCTGATTAATGGAGACACAATCTTTGGCGTTCTGCGTACCTTGTACTAATTCAGAGGCTGTCACCGTCCCACGCGCTATAGCCCGGTCCGTTGACGAGGGTAGCTAACACAGTACTGCGAACAAAGCATTCAGCTACTTAGGGACCTACTCAATACACAATGCTATTAGAGCAGTCTTTATTCTTTCATCCCCATTCTTTTATGCTGTCCCTATAAGTAGCCTCAAGTAAGAATGAAAACAAAAACACTAATCATAAATCTGTGAACATATCGAATGTTCCCAGTTCGAAATATATTAGAAAAATAATATTGGTTGTTTGATCGTCATCTATTCAAAACACGTATGTATATACCATAGTTTAATAAAACTTTTCTAGGTTATTGATAGGTGCTGTCCCACGAAGGCGTTACAATACTTGTCGTTACAATCAGCAGTCAGAGTAGTCTCAGACAGAGAGGTATGTGAGAGATATTTATCAAACATTTCTGGGTTTACATTAGCGTGGGAAAGAAAACATAACATGCTGAAGTAAGCATATAGTATTAGCACACATTAGTATTCGCCACATTTTGTGAAAAATAACCAATAAACCAAACCACGAACTACCTATTCATTTATATCACAAGAATCGGTTGGGCTAGATTAATTAAGTTTCACGTAGCTACAAAGCAATTAACGCACTATGTACACAGTTGTAATACTATGTAGGTACCGGTGAGATTATCCGTCTTAATTAACTTAATATCAATAATAAAATCAAAAAGGTGTTGGTATCACTTACTGTAAATGTTAGCTTTGATCATAATATGAGGTTTTAGTCCTTTAAAAAATATAATTAACAATATCGAAAATCGCACATAAGCTAGACATAATATCGCTTAAATTGTGGTAACTTGGGAAAACCCCATGTAATGAAGTAGGATATTATAAACAGCCGTTAAATAAATATCACTCAATATCGCGTTTTTATCTGTCTCAAGTCGTACCTTTCATATATATTCACCAAAAGCTTCGTGTTATTCAAATTAAGTTTTCCACCGAGGTAATAACGATATTTTATATATATACATATAAATTTTGTTTAAATTGCGTAATTTCCTTTAAAAATTATATTGATGTAATTAATAGTGCCTTCGCGATTTTTCTTTAACCTTTGCCTACAAATTCTATTAAATATTAATTTTTACTTTTATCAAAAAGTGTATCAATTTTATGAAATAGTAAAATCTATTTTAGCGCTATTATTATAAATTCTACCTATATTCAACTAAAACAACATTTGTTTTTCATCATCTATGAACACCCTACCTAACCTTTCCTCTTCAATTCTGCAGGGACATAAAGTTGATTAGATGCGCCTTCTATTTTTTATGTCATGTCCCGAACGTTCTCGTGATTCGGTTGTCTGGCTCACCATCCCAGAGAAATTGACAACTTGGACAACTTTTTCAATGAATTTCACAGTAAACATTGTTGTTTCACATCATTAGGGGTTGATTGAGTTCCCGGCGTGGCTACATTGTTTAAACTGTCTGAATATACATATATGACAAGCATTGTAATACTGTTTCCGAAAGGCGTACTGAATTTATGTATATCACAAGCGCTTTTTTCTCATATAGTATTACATACATACATACATAGCTTCATGCCTGTTTCCCATAGGGGTACATAGAGACTATAGATTTCCACTTGCTGCGGTCATAATTATAGTATTATTATAATAAATTCTTAGTAACTTAGAACCACAACTGAGTTCGGATTTGTGGACGGTACTTGTGACCTAAACAAATCAGCGAACTGTGATAATTATACATCCATTGTTTAACTCTGTCTAGCCCTTAAGGAATACAGCCGTGATGGTATGCGTATTTATGTATAAGTAACTAAACTATACATTGTTATAGTAACTATATAATTACTTTCTATACACAGAAACGGAAATAACCTAACCAGTGTTTAGAAAATAATAGCTAAGGGTAGAAACAACATGTACACTACACTTAGCTACATGAGGAACTAAAATTGCCATAAGAAAACAGCTACAGATTCTGCTGATACTAGTCCAGTGATTTGATTCCACTACGATTATATATGATGCATCTGTATACAACAGTGCCCGTGTTATTGCGCTGTATATACAATAGCCTCAACGTTCAAATGAACTGGAGTTCCCAACTCCTGAAACTCGGAACTGTAGCTATTAACATTACCATAATCTTGTCACCATATTTTCTCTTGTTAAGCTTGCCCCCAATCGCACATGCAAGGTGGAATGTGTTCTGATTACACTTTCCTGTTTATTTAATCACAGACTTCCTTCGTCGCATGAATTTCTAATACCTACGTTACCTACGTAGGTAGTCTTAAAATAACCCTCGAATCGTGACGCTATCAATTGGTAACAATGGATTAGCTAAGGGTTGCCCTTTCAATTACACAATCCTTACTTATCCATGGTCTCCTAGTATTATCCTCGTTTATGACGTAACGTGTATACAGAGGATTTGCAGATTTACTTCGGTCAATGATGCGGTATACAGGTATTATAAAGAAATAAGAACTTAAAAAAAATGTGGCTATTAGGTCGCTAGAGATAATTTTTTTTTTTTTTTTTATATAATTCAAAGTTTACAATTTAAAGTTTTTTTAATTTAATATCACGCCTGTATTCCTTGAAAAAGGTGCACTATTGTACAACCACAGTTCGCGTGTTTGTTTACCTCCCATATACCAAAAACAAGACCTTTAGGTATAAAGGAATGTGTAACTTGGCGCCTTTCTATTACACATTTTGGCACTTGTCTTGTATAAATAATTATTAGAAATTCGTTATATATTTCCCAGGTCACTGCTCACGATAGCTGAAAGAATCCCATTATTCTTTCATGATTATCTAGTCCACTGAACATTTGATTTAACGTCCCCACGGAATTTCATCGAGAAAGCTAAGAATAAGAGACGGTGTTAAGCGCATATACAAATTTAATTTATCGTGTATACCTTCGTGAACGTTTATTGTTATAATAAAGCGTCTGCGTTGTCGTGTACTCCGCTTAAGAACTTGGGAATATGGTCTCTGTTTCTGAATATTATGCAATCATACTTCTAAGCTTGTTTCACAATGCAGTTGCTACAGCTGAACAAATATGTCATCAGAAAACCTTTATAATTCTACACAGAATATAAAAAAATAAAAAAAATAGTTCACAAAAAGGTACTTTTCATTTATCAGCTGAAATATTTTATTTTAAAAATTATAAACGTAGCGGCCCTGAAGAAACTCAATTAAAGATTCCGTGAACTTTTAGTGCCTGAGAACTTTCGGCATAGATCTTAAATTTCGTTAACAATTTTCGTGTTCATCTTTATCGCTTTTATAACTTTTGGAGATACACTTGACTGGTAAAATGAAGTTTGAAATCAAGTAACAAAAGACTAAAATAATAGTGTGGACTCAGTAAAGCATAATAAAATAAACTCTAATACAATCTTTTCCAGTCTCACATTACAGAAACATGAGTCTGTATCTAATGCATGTTGTATCACGATGCATGTCAACAAGCTACAATCGCTTCTGTGGCGAGTGGCGGAAACTACGCGCGCTGCTACGAGTAACCGCTACGGCGTAGCAACTAGCTACGTATATTTGAGTGGGTCGAGAAAGGTTTCATGTAGGCCTTTTAGGATATTATGCATTAGTAAGTAGTTTATTAGCTGAAATCAACCTTACATAGAACGTAGGAAAACTTAACTAAAAAAAATACAAAATTTGCTAAAGCTCGTTTTTCTTTTTATGAGGTTAGTAATTAAATGTCTAAAAATGTTCTCTATATGTGAATGAATCGAATGTACTAAAACAGTTGCTTATTTCTAATCTTTTTACTTGTAGTAAACCTTGGGTTATTCATGTATAATATGTGGAACTCTTCTCGATATGTGAGACTTATAGCTCATTCAAATATATAACCACCACTGCTCCCATAAAGGCACGACATTTTAAAGGCGAAACGATGAGAGCGGCACATCAAATGTTCGCAAAATTAACCATAACTCGTGCACGATGTAAATCTTCAGTAAACGAGCGTTGAATTCCGGTAAGAGTCGAAATCATCTCAGCGTTAATTCTGACATGTTTTTACAAAGATATAAGGAATTAGGCAAAATAATTACAAATAGAACGTATGACATATTTTTATTTGTTAGGTATCAGTTTGTTTTTGTTGCCGTAATTCGGGAGGCTGATGATCTATCTTGGCCATAGGATCTGAGACACGACCACGGCCATGACAGGGTCAGAAAAAATATCAGTAATTTAACACAAGAAACAAAAATTTTAAACGCATATTAAGGAACATTTATTTTATTTTCTGGATGAGATGAGATAGACAGAATAAGTACCTATACTCGTATATTCGTTAAGGCTAAAGAAAAAAAATCAAATTACCAGGAGGCCAATTTTGGTAGCTGCAAAAATTTGAGTATTTATAGTTTTAATAAACAACGTCAAAATGTACAAATTTATTAAACGAAAAGACATAAAAAAACCGTAATTGTTAATCTTGAACAGTATTTCATTAACTAGCCACTTTTATACTAAGGAAACGATGGATGTAGCAGTGTCGCAAATGAGTTATTGCTTACAATAACCATTAAAGTTCCGCTATAAAAAGACCGAGACGTAACTTTTTAATTCCAAACTATAAAAGAGTCTTCAGACTACTCTGTAAAATGAACATTAAGCTCCCATTCTTAAAAGGTCGACACACACGTAAAGCTTTTTCGTTGACTGTCGTTTATGAGCCAGTGAGTAAACTCATTTCTGAGCGAAGCCTTTTGTGAACATGACGCTTGTACAGACCAAGCTACTGGTTGTTACTTAACTTTGAAGTCAATTTTCTAATGTCGTTCTGACGAAAAGTTACCCAAACACAGTTGAATTTTTACAACAAATGTGTTATATTTTACTTGACTAAGAGACTAAGAGTACGCACGTGCAGTTCTGTTTGTGCCGAGCCTATACTGTTTTGGAACGGTGTATAAAAAAATACGGGAGGATAATTTTTAAGCAACACGTGTGCTATTTTTCATATCAGGAACCGCACCCGCTCCGCTATTGTTGCTGGCATGCTGCCAATAACTGTCACGCGATTCCACAGGTGAACACATTTTTACATTAAAAACGTGTATTTTCATCATCATACTGATTACGGTTACCCTACAAGTCCAATCTTGTTTGACATTTAAATTGGATAAATGCAAATACTTGAAAGCCTATCAATGCGAAACATCTGCGTCTACCTCTGAAATTGCGGTTAGCGAAATATAATTTTGAGTGCCTTCCACCGATCAACGAAAGCCAAGTTTTATTTAGGGTACTTCGTGAACAACTGTTTGTTTGTGAAGTTGGCTGTACGCCAGCAAACTTGCACTGAATTCAACAAATTGCACGCCGCCGGCGCCGGTGCAAAGTTGATTTAATAACACGTCACTGTCGCACTAACGACTTGTGACGACTTTTTATAACAAGAACGTTTCTTAAAGTCTGTGTAATTTGTAATGTTCAATATTAACTTAAGTAGCTACATTTCAAATAAAAAGCGGTTTAATTTTATGGTTCTTTTTTTGCCTTGTACTTAATTGTTTACTTCTAAACAAGCTTCAAGCTTAATGCTGACAACAGTGTGCTGCTGTGACAACATCTTCGACAAGTGGTGTTCTCAGTGTTTTACGCACTTGTTTTTGGAGCTATATGGGTATGTTCTATGTATGGGCTTCGGTGATACTTAAATGAATAAAGGAAAAAGTCAACGATAAATTATACTAATCGGTCTAGCTTAGTGTATCAACAATAGAAAGTATTATCTGAAGTGTTTATGTGCAAGTCACAAGAATGAATTAATTTTGTTGTGGTGGGCTTTCACGAACGAGCTAACTATTAATTCAAGCGACATCAAACTTTGGAGCAGTAAATTGCCTAAACTTTAGGGCCCAAACGTTCGGACGTGCTAGAAACGGTTTACTGAGATTGCTGCCCTGCAATAACACGACCATACCTAGTAAAAATAACTTAAATTACACAAAATCTCGACTTAAGTTTACTTCTTTACATTTTTAAAACATAGAATAAAATTTACATAGATTAGGCAAAACTGCGCTGTAAAGGATTTTGCTATCTGCCTGTTTTATGCTCTGAATGTAAAAGTTAAATAAATAAATAAATATCATGGGACATGTATTTATTTATTTATGTAGTTTTCGCAAAGCAGTTGAAACATAGAGTTGAATGTTGAGATTACTTTTATTGGATTTAATATGTCCTACTTCCAATTTATTTTGTAAAAAACGTACCGATCGGAAACGGATCTCGGAAATAATACTTTAAATTGCGATTTGCCTATCGATCTGAAAGGTTTTCCTAATCTGCGATGCTAAGCAAATTGTTATATTTTATTAAACTAACTACTGTTTTGCAAAGAGAAATTCAATGTTCAGTCTGCATAAAATCCAACGATTTTATCTCAAAACCGATAACGAATTTGTGTTGGCGTAAAATCTCCGCGCAATCTATGCGATATCGTGTGTTTCGTTCACCAAAATAAAAAGGAAAAGCGAGTTATTTTTAAATCACATATGAAGGTTTAAGGAATGGGTACAGAGGAGTACCTATATGCACAGGTTTAAAGGTGTCGGATTATGAACCTCGCAGTCGTATAAAAAAAACATCCCATGGTCGTAATATTTGGTAAATTATATAAATCAATTTCTTTCTTCCATTAATTAGGATTTTACACGAAACAAAGGCGGTTTATTACAATCACAGTAAATTAATTACTAGCAATATGTAAGTAATAATAGTGTTTCTTGTATGCTATTGTTATTTACTTGAACATAGTCAGTAATCACAACCTAATTAGGTTCACGTTGAAATCTAACAAGTCACTTTTACCACTAAACATAGATATTTGGCAGGACTAATTATATCTTCGTCCGCCTTTTATTTTAAAAGAGACTGAAGACATGATAAATTATTGTTATTTTTTTCCGATACTGGTGGGGTACTATTTTTTATATTTGTAAATGTTTTTTTTTGTAATATAAGAAAATATGCAAAAAAATTGACTAATTATGAATATGGCATAATAATATTAAACGAGACAACAAATATGTAATAGTCAAATAGTGTAGTGCGCAACCGCACATTATTTTTAGTACAGTTCATATAAGTATGTTCACATAAGTACATAAGCTATTCGTTACCTGGTAATGATGTCTTTGCTACTGAGTACAGGCGCCTTCTCTTCACAACATCCACGTGAAGCGCCAGCTGCTGACGACAACCTCATTACGTTATATTCAGTGCGATATTTTCCTGTGTCATTAATTTTACACTCACGGGTAAGCGAAATTAAGTTCCTCATATTTTTTGTAGTACAAGAAGCTGTTTATATAAATGTATGTATGATAGCTAAATGTTGTATACTTATTGGAAAATGAGGTGTGCTAATTCATTTCTGTAATAGATCTTTTAAAGACGCTGTTCTGTCAAATACACTGTTATCTAAAGACCTCCAAGAAAGACCGAAAGGAACCAGGAACATTATTATTATTATTATCCGCCCGGATGGTCCCATTGCAGGGCAAAGGCCTACCCTACGCTCCTAAATTTCAAACAGTACATAGTCTTTTTTAATTCAAGACGTAATAGTATCAAATTAAAAACGCGCTTTGTCCGCCATTCTATAATAATCCGCCTCCAAGTGGAACTTCCTACAAACGAAAAGGACAAAAAAATAAGAGCCCTCGGGGCTGTAACGAATTTATAACTTTTTTCAATCGACGGACGTTTTTCTTCTTTGCTGCTACAAATATGACGGAAGCTATAATTAATATTGTTTACCAGTGAAGCATAAACAGTTTTTTTTTAAATCGGACGTACCATGAGGCCTATATTGCCTTAAGGATGGGGCAGAGATGTACTGCTGGCAACAGTGCACAAATCTATGAGCTGCTGCTGGGAGTATTTCACAAAAAACCCTGATAGCTATTTGCTCGACCCGGGAATCGAACCAAGGACATATATAGTAATAGTCTAATCAAACTATTAGGCGACGCAGAAAATTCAAATTAAATCGGAACTCTAACAAAGTTATTATAAATAATATGGATTTCATAATTCACTATCAAATATAATTTTTCAAGCGTTTGTCGCGCGAGATCCTCTCAGCGACATTAATCTTTATCAAAGTGACAAATTATTTATCATTCAAGATGATAAAAGAACTGCCTCCAAGTTAATTTGGCAACGGCTGTTTTTGATTTATGAAAATGGAATCACATATAATTAAAAAAAAGAAGAGTCATTAGAAACTCTAGTGATCACTTGAGCGCTCCATTCGCGACCGCCTTTTCCTCGCTTCACCTCTCGAGATCTACTTCACAAACGCTGAACTATCAGAAACTAGGCTAAAAACTTTATTAATTAGTTCAACTAATGATGAGGCTGATGGAATTGAATATATTTGTTGTAATTATCTTTAATTACACAAAACAGAATACTCAATTATTATTATCACTATTAAAAGGTTAAGTAAAGTAGCAAAATGAAAAGTTTTTAGATTCGATTAGGAAAAACGAACCGTAGGTTGATTATAAACAAAATACACAATCTGCTAGCAGACAGACACAGATCTATATCTATGGTAGGTACTTAGGTAAAAAGGTACATGGACAAGAAATGCAAAGCGTGTTGAATGACAATAACTGTAGAATTAATATTGTTGAATGGGACACTGCCTCACACTTCTTCAATTATATTAGCGTGAAGTTTTTGAGAAGACTTTAGTAACTCAATTTGACTTCGCGAGTTTGTATTCCCGTCTGTTTATCGCTGCTGGTTTTTCGCCGTTTCTCGCGAGAGAGAAGTTTCTCGTAATTGGATTACTTTGTTCGGCGTGTGTGTGTAATCAGTAACTTATGTTAGTTGTGATAATTAATCGGAGAACGTATTCATGATGCAAATCTAGTACATATATCTACTTAGATACACGAGTAATGACGTGTGTGTAAACTTAACTATGTATGCAGCGATCGTTTAATTAACACAATAACTAACAATAGTATCCTATAACATTATTATATTACACCAATAGAACCAGCTTTGCACAAATTACATCTACTTTACATATGTGAGAAGCGTAATTAAGGCAGTCACTTCGTGCAAAATACTAATATTCAGCCGCATCTGGATACGTTTTAAAAAAAAATCTAAGACGAAGAAAAAACCTAATTATCCCTTCCACTGCTTTTCTATTGCGCAGTCTAGACCGCCATCCCGCTACCCGCACCTAGCCGAAATCTAGTGCTTTCTCCACTTTCACTAATACACGATATAACCTATTTCTGTATTCACCTACTCTTCATAATCACATAAAGTCAGACTCTCGCCAGTTAGGCTCCCTATACATAGCAGCTTTTAATAATTAGGCCACATCAAAGGCTTGAACGTAGCCTTTGATCAATAATAGTACACTCACACTGTAACCTGAAACACGCTATAGTTCCTCTTTAAACTTAATTTTTCTTTTTTATAAGTCCAGTCCTAAATAGACTATGAATACAGGCCGGCGATCGGTTTCACCACAGCCACATATAAAGAAAAACTTAATAGCGTTTAAATTTATTGATTCCTTTCTGTCAAGACATCTGTCAAGTAATTTCGTCTGCAAAGGTCAATTGATTTTTTATGCTGTTGAATTTATAAATCTGATAAAATAAAACAATATACCGCAGAAATGTTTGTTTTCCGGCCGTTTATTATTCGTGATTTAACAACTTCAATAACAAGACAAATGTCCGGGCGCAATGTTGTTGCACGCATACAAGTTGGCGACTCACTGCCTGACACAGAATTGTACGAAGATTATCCTACAAACAAAGTGAAAATGAATCAACTGTCAAAGGGAAAGACTGTTGTCTTGTTTGCAGTACCCGGTGCATTTTGTCCGGGGTGTTCGAAGACCCACTTGCCCGGGATCGTAAAATATGCTGATAAAATGAAACAAGAGGGCGTTCATGAGGTCGTATGTTTATCTGTCAATGATCCGTATGTAATGGGTGCTTGGGGGAATAAGCACCATACGAAGGGAAAGATCCGGATGCTCGCGGACCCCAGCGGCGCCTTCATCACTGCGATGGGCCTCGGCATCCACCTGGCTACACTGGGCGGGGTCCGCGCGAAGCGTTTCTCTATGGTCATCCACAACAACAATATCATGGCGCTCAATGTGGAGCCGGACGGCACTGGCCTCACATGTTCCCTGGCCAGCCAACTTAACTACAAGCAGCATCTTGAGAGACTAGAGGATAATAAGCACGAGCACACGTAAATGTGAAAGATATGCTAAATTTGATACAAGCTGCGACTCCGGTGGTTCGGTAATGTGTTTACCTTATCCAAAGAATAATAACTGCTAACTATGAATTTATTGTATACTGTATATTATTATTGTATAACGAATGTAAAGTTTGTTGTTACTTTGAGCCAAGTAAGGCATACTAAAACAAGTCAATATGAGCCTTCTTACTGCCTCGTGAATTAAAATAATCTTGTACATTGTAAACTAGATCAACATAATACAAGTTGTTCGTGTTTAAGTAAAGTTATATTCTATTGTATCAACATAAACATAAACCACCCGAAGTTGGTAACGCATGATATTATATAATACTTATGACCTTTGCTTTTGAAGTTGTTTTGTCAGTATCTATTTATGTATTCTCGACATTTGTAGCTTTGTTTTAACTTCCTAATGTTACTTAGTTTATACTGTTGATATTTAATTGTTAATAATTATAATGAAATAAAACATGTAACTTACATTTGTCTTTATTTGTTCTATAACTTAAAATGATACGTAACCACGTAGTTACGTTCATTCAAGTTATATCTTTCCTTCTCACATTTCGTAAGGCAAATCGCACAATCGTCGCACAATAGAAAATGATTTATGATAAGTACACAGAGTCAATAGTTCATAAGTGGTACTTGTAGAGCCTGAGAAGTGGTGAATAACTAACAGTGAGCAACTTTAGATGCGATAAGCTAGGATCGTGTGTTGTACCATAACTGAAGATACTAACACACAACTTATTCTGAATTCAGACTATGAAGTTGAGCTATAACTTTGTTGTATAATAAGCGATTTGCGGCGTCCGCGCTAATGTAACATGACGTTACTAATAAAATGCGTAAATGTAAAGTGGTTTTGCAAAATGATTTCAATAATGTCCATACCTATAATAGGATTTTTTGAATAGCTAATATCTATGTCCTTTGTTTTATTATTCATATTCTGTCCCATTTTGGTGTTTGGACTCGGGTCTCCTCTCGAGTTGAGAAAAAGATTAGGCTCTACTATACCACGCTAGCTTAGCGCGGTGCGGGTATACAGACATCTCAGTTCACGGCGATACAATCTTTCCGGTAAGCAGGTTTCATCAGAATATTTTCCTTCACTGTTTGTTTTTTCAGCGTTTCTTCTCAGATGTCGTGAGTAAGGAAATGCCGGTGAAATCCTAATTTATTTGTGAGTGATAAACAAATAACACATTATTTTAAAAAGTCAAAAAGAAATACGTACTGGGTGTTAAACTCAAGACCTAGTGCTTTTTCTTCATACCTATATACCTTTTATACAAAATGTAATTTCCTGAACCTCAGGCACCACCACCAGTTAGTGTACCAAATGCCTATGTTAATTTTCAATGAGGTATAAAAAACACGCATAATTTTATGTCAATCAGTATTAATTGCATTTAATCATGACAATACGCTAAACGATGAACGTTTTACCCCACAGACAATGAAAATACAGACTGCATACGTAATGATACCTGAATGAAATATTGTTCTGTTTATTTTGGAACACGACAGCCTCCCAACAATTCTACACGTTGGTCGGTGTCAGGAAACTATTCCATTTGTACTATAAATAAGTTTGAACCGGGTTCAGATTTGACCCGACAGACTTATACCCTTCAGGTAAAGGTTCTAATTCACTTTATCAGTAATCGTAGAGGGTTATAGGTACATACATTTCTCGGCTCGGCGCGTCCTGCTGAGCTATAAAAGCTCTTATTGCTTAAATAGCTAAATTAAGAGCCTGTTTCACAGCTTACTGATAAGTTTCCGTTAAATTAGCGGGCAGATCATTTCATACAATTTTTGTTCCATTTTTGAATGTATTCGGCAGTTAGCGGTTATCCAGAGGTGGTGAAACAGGCCTTTAGTAAATTAATCTTTTGGACACAGCCAGATATACCTATAGCTACCTACTTCATATTATCCTACCATATCACTTATAC
The DNA here is from genome assembly GCA_946251955.1 of Acronicta psi. Taxonomy (NCBI): domain Eukaryota; kingdom Metazoa; phylum Arthropoda; class Insecta; order Lepidoptera; family Noctuidae; genus Acronicta; species Acronicta psi. The sequence continues at coordinate 9,744,225 of OX276477.1, read as the reverse complement.
CAAACCGCTTTTTTCGTTTACTAAGCGCTCGCTGTAAATATGTATTGTTTAGCTCATCCTACACAATAGAAAAGGAAGAAGTAATACCGCAGATGTTGAATATGTATTTTATATTCATAGGATAAAATCGAGGGTAAATAATGAGGCTCTCGTGAATAGCGTAAGATAAGAGCTCATATTTCGCAAGGTCGTTCTGACTCATACATTCTAAGTTGTAAGTAAACAAGCCCATAACATATATTTTGTAAGTAGTAAGTTACTATACCTATATTGTTTTGAGATAAAATACATCTATCATACTAAATCCCCCCCTATACCTACTGACTACTGTACCCTATTAGCCTCACAATGTCGTGAATTTCGTCCGACCATCGGGCTGGTTGTCTGCCATAGATCGTCTGATATCCCTCGACCACTATTCAGTAACTGTTTTGCATAACATACATATATGTAACTAAATCAATGTCTCCAGAGGTTCACCAAACTACATATTTGATCCATACGCATGATATGCCGTGTTGACATACCATCACGCCTGTATTTTGGGTTAGGCAGAGTTGTACTAATGTACACCCATAGTTCGCCGGTATATGTCGGTCGCATAATAAGAGGCGAGTCTATAAAACCTATGTCGTGTAAAAATAAAAAAAATCGATTCATTGCATAGTTAAAACAATTCTATTATAAAGACAATCACGTGTACTGGTGAGGAGGTGAACGAGAGATTTTCTTAGATATTGGCTAAAATGCAACTTTTAAACCTTATTAAAGATTGATACGGATTTACTAGCTCCTTTCTGTTTGATCGGTTTCTAAAATGGTGGCTCTACGGCAGAGGATTACATACTTTTTAGCTCTCCGATTAAGAAATGGGGAGATTACCTAAGAGAAGCGTGTAGATTATTTTTGATTCGATTGTACCTATGCTACTATAAAATAATGATACTATAAACATAAAATTTGCCATCGTAGGAGTACAGGCAATGAGGTAAGGTGATCACTCAATTATAATACGCTTCCTGAAGATAATCACACTGTCGACCCTCGTCAATATTGTGGGAATCATAAATGAATTTCACACACCACCCTATGTATTCCCGGTATTGATAAATCGATGTTTTGACGTCTAAAGTGAACAACAAATTGGTACTCCGACGTCGAAACACGAGACTCCTTCAAGCTCATAATTGACTTCGAATTTTCACAAAAAAAAACGCACCGCTATCTAGAAACTAGACAATTCTAGACACTGGTTAGGTCGAACTTTTTCAAAAGTAGCACAGCTATTAAAATGTTAGTCGCAACAAATAAACATTTTTTATCTGAAGAAAAACGACAATCTTTGTTTCCACGAATAAAGATTACAATACCTAATCAGGCGTTTGTCACAGAAATTTCAACTAAAACATTTAAAATCACTTAAACGATTTTTCGTAAAGGTCATTTGAAAAATGCTATGAACTAGACCGACAATTTCGTTACTTGAGAGCCTGAGCACGTACTTCAAGCCTTAATCTAAACAATACTACGACCTTTGCTAACCATATTTATTTAAGTTTGTTCGTAGTAAGAATTTGCTAATATTTCAAAATGCAATTACTGTTTCAACAGTAGGTGCTTATAATAAATCTCTTTTAATTTAGTTTCGAACAGACAAAATTAATAAACAAATTTCTAAATGATTTTTTAATGAGATCGGAACACTTCCAAATTTTGTGATTACTTACATTATTTTATTGCTGAATTTAATACCGACAATGAGTTGACTTTTACATCACGGCTTGGTATTACAAGTCTTCTGCTCAACCCTCGTTATGTCGGACATTGACTTGACAACATAACACCTCAGAGCGAAGTGGTCGCGGTGCTTTTGTTTATATTACCATCGCGACAAACAGATGAGCAAGTTTCCAGGAATATTTTGAGATAAGAATTCCTAATGTTTAACTGAAAACTTGTGTCTCCTACACCTACCGTGGGAATACCAACAGTAGACTCGGTAATTAATTTTGCGGTTTTAACAGGCCTAATTCTACAGACAATTTTTAATTACTCATCTAATGAAGGCGCCTTTCTTTTTTTTCTAAGGTTCGTTGAAAGCTACTCAAACACTAGGTATAAAAGGTAAAAAGATGTTTCAGTAATTTTTCATTTTCATTTTAACAACATTTTTGAATGAGTTTTTATACAGATTACCTACTGTGAAATTGTTTTCTACAGTATACATTTCAAAGTCTAATTTTAAAGATTAGAAAATGCCTTTGTCCAGTAGTGGGACACAAAAAAATCTAATTACCTGAGTTAACGTTTTAAAGTACCAACTTCGATTCTATAAATAATGTCCATTAAAAGGCAAACTTTATCCAATAACAAACAATTATTAACGACCACGGCACAATCAAGCGGAACAACCATCTCCAATAACATTTCGTCATTACTTGCTCTCTGTATTATGAAAACAATAACCTTGATTGTGTTCGTTAAATTGTTTTCAAATAAAAGTAAATTTGTACTAACGAGATACTTTTTCTACAACGTAACTTCCTTGTTAATTTAGCGCGCAGTTTTCTAGCAGCAATTCCTAAGTCAAGACACTATTTTGTAATTCATTGATCCGGTAAAATGATGTCACTTTTGATGAAACTCAAAAGTGGTCACGCGGCTGCACGAAGTGACTTAGTATCCAGTACAAGCTGACTTGTCATTGTAAAGCCTATATCTACAATGTGAGGTCAGCCAATAGCAATCCCGGCACGGAACGGCACGAGAATGCACATATTCTCGTGTCTGCGATTCATATTATGATTCCTCGAGTGACAATTTTGGCCCCCTCTTTATATCACATGCATATGAGTACCAAGTCAAACCATTTTTGTGCACCTCTTCAGTTTCAAACTTGTAATTATGTTGTTAAGTAATAGTTATGGGTTTATATTTTCTTTATCCCAAGACAAGCTGAGCAGGAATTGTGTAGAAAACCAATAAAACTAATAAAAGACAGTAAAAGTTTTATAGAAGCGAAGAGACAGCTATTTATTTCAGAAGGTCGGATAGACGTATCAGGGTTCCGTAAATTAATGTCTACCTCGTCTGTGTTTTTTTATAGGAATAACATCAAAGCTTAGGCAGATTGAATAGTTGTTACTTCTTTCTTTCTTTTTCTTTCCTCAAATGGCAATCTATACCCGATTGCACTTGTCCTAAGCAATAGAATTTAAAACCAGTCAAGTAGGTACTTAACTACGGGAATAAAAAGACAGCTTTTGACGAATCATAATATCACTCACATTATATCTCTGTTAAGATTTCTACATAATAATAATGGATGGATTTCAAAAGAATTTGCTAAGAACATAATAACTTAGCTTTTACGAGTATTTATCAAAATGTTAAAATTATAATATTGACCTACACCACACACACATATCTACTGGCTTTATTTGTTACTGACCAATTTATTTTGATTTTTATTCTGTTTGAACGTTTTTAATATTGTGCTCACCTGTGGAGTCGTGTGACAGTTATTGGCAGCTTGCCAGGGCAGAGCGGTCTTTGGGCGCGGGGTGCGGTTGCCTCCCGCTACAAACAATTACCTAGTAACGTGACCTGGAATTAATTTTCCCCGAAGCTAGTAATTTTACACTGCATTAAAACTGATAACTATGATCTATCAAGTTATACGAGTATGTGCATAGAATAACTATGTGACTGACTAACTGTCACATCATACGTAACGAAGAGATTTCATTTTTATATTTTGTGATTGCGTACCATACCTACCAGCACATAGAAAATATCTGTCAGATATCTCTCAATACTCGCCGGAAGGCACTCTGCGCAGGAAATATGAGCGTGCGGATTTATCGATGAAAATATCGCATTTGTGGAAGCTTGAAACAAACAAATTGTTTCCATTCGGAATCAATCAATTAAAGTACCAGCCCCGTCAGTATCTTATTTTAAATAGACTGAGGCTCTAAACAAAATATACTTAAACCATAAAACTAAACTATATACAGTATTGTACCCTCATCCTACAGTTCTCCATTCTTACCAACTGACTCTTTACCAAGAGAGGAAGTTATTAAATATGAAGACAGCTGAATAATTATGAAAGATTATCTTAATTCTCTCAACATTTATAAAAAAAAAACTAAAAGAAATAACAGTGGTTGTTCTTTATTTATTTATTTCTATTTATATGAAAAACAGTTACACTATATTATAATAATGTACTAAAATTTTCGTGTTTGATCTGACTACGCAGTTTCTAAACAACAAGGGTAGCGAAAACATAAATAGGCGAGACCCTTTCCTGATGTATTGTTACCGATCGTTGGGACCGGGTGGGGAAAGATTTATAACACGTATTAGAAATTCATTTTCATACGTCGGCGGCACAATGTTTTCGCCAACGATCATTTATTATCGCGTTGTAAATAGCGTCCATGTTGATGTTATGAAGAAACCTACACAGCAAGCGTCACGATGAGAAAGGGGAACACTGGTGGAAGTCCTTTTAAGTTAACCCATGTAAATAACCCAGGCAGTTCTGAAACTGATAAATTATTTAACTAATACGTAGCTATGTATACCATCTTCTTTGACACAGAAATCTAGATGGATCAAACACCAAAAAACAATAAGCAAGTAGGACAAAAAGTTTGGCGAGTACCTACTTACTATATAAAATAAGATGAAGAAGTTTTGCTAAATAAAAATAAGGTATTGGTTTTTAAATATTACGTAAAAAATCAAGCAAAAACTTTTAATCACAATCACATCCCGGGTCACTGAGTTTCGTAACTCTATTTAAGTGTTCACGCTATTTGATATACAAGGGGCGGCGGCGGCGTGCCGGTAGAACTGTGTAACTGGTTACGTACGAGTATGAACGCATAATTTTAACCGTAGCGGAAGCAAACGACTATTCGAGTTAGCTTACACCGCGGGGCGATACGTGATTCCCATTTTCCTGTACATCTAGCGTTGGAATCTATGAACTATTCCTGCGAACTAGTTGATGAAATGTTTGTGAACTGCATGAAATAGAGGAGATAGAACAAAGTGTAACCATCTTCCAAACAATGTTGTAATTACAGTCGTAATGCTGGGCGTTGGTCTTTTCTCGGATTGAACGAGTTACATGAGACTTTCTTGCTAGCTTTGTAAGGTTGGATAGACTTCTAATGTAAAAAACCTTCAAAAATGTTAGTTTATTGTTCTGCAGCTTATTTATGTGTGACAATTTATAATCTTCGCTGTTAAAGCAAGTCAAGGAATAATTTCTAGTAAGTATTAAATTAAAGCGCGTGCCTAAAATTCAAACTCGAAATAGATGCATCAGTTTCTAGTACCATTAATCGAAATCCATCCAATATAATTTTAGTTTATATACGTAAATCAAGGATAATATAACACCAAATATCTCGATGTTAACTGGGACATTACACAAAGAAATAGAGTCGGTATGATAAAATCGACAATTGCTATAAATCCTTGAGGAAATAATGTGGAAAGTTCAGAATGGAACCATGGTCTCCGAGATTTAGGAGCTTTGTTTGTCACCAAACTAAATGGATTTTCAGCTTATTTTTAAGCATTACGCCACCCATATAAATGAAGTTATTTTTATATATATTTTTTGTATGTAAACTTGTACAGTTGGTACACATTATTTATAAAGAAGTGATTGATGCTTTGTGGGCATACAGTAATTTAGATATGTATTCTAGGAATAAGGAATACCATATAGGAAATTAATTACAATTAAAATATTTATTTTTTATGTATGGCATTTTTGTGTCAACCATTGGTTTCATTTCACACGATATAATTGTATCAATAATACAGAACATTTAACCAATTACCCTCGATTAACGAAACTAAACAATAACACCCCGTCGTTTTTGTGTCGGGGGTTAAAAACATATTGAAATGAAGTTAGGTACATTACGTATTTAGGCGTCCTATAAAGCCGTGTATTACAAACTCCGTATGTTATGGTAAATTAGTCCATTGAATGCCTCCACTCAGTGCACTGTGAGCAGAATTTACCTGAAATCATTGGCATATTAAGCCTTTATGTGCCACCAAACGTAGCGTGAAATCGACCAAATAGAATTCTCGAGATTACGTTGCAACATTTATTTACCTATTACATAATAACATACCATTTCGCCTGTATACCCCGAAGGCTTAGGCAGAGGTGTACTAATGTACACCTCGGTATGTTCAGTTCCCATGAAATAGAAGGGAGCTGCTGTTGAAAAAACCCAATAACACTTTAAAATCGAACCCCAGGCCTTAAGCGTAGCGTATGAAATGTAAATACAATTAATGGTAATTATAGAAGTTTATATGAATTAAAATTAATCTACCTATCGAGACTGAATTTCACTCAAATAGATTAATGGTTCTCGTGAACTAACATATATTATGTACGTAATCTTATACAAGGTGCATTTTACTGAAAAAGTGCGAAACAATGCTTTGTTAATGCTGGATTTATACGAACTTTTTCCGTTCCATTCCATTTATAAACCATGTATGTAGATCTAAGATTAATAAAATATTATTTAAATTCCCTAGCGGAAATTCAATTACGTGCGGCACATACGGCACAAAGGTAAACTCTAATACTGGAACGCTTTGATGACTAAATACGAATTTATTTTATTTTCATCTCTGCACATGTGAAAACAGGAAATATTTTGAAAAAATGAATGTTACCTACAAAAAAAAAATTAATGTTACCTAGTTGTAGTTGCAACTGTATTTTTGACTGAGTGATCTTGAAGCCTGACAGATGAAAATGAGGTCCTGGATTCGACTTTCAGATCAAGTAAATATTTTTCTATTAAATAATAACAGTTTGAATTGGGCTCGGTTAAAGGCAATAGCCGCTGCCGCCTCCTTGTGTCCAACTCAAAGTCATAGGTAATGAATTATTACCTAATAGAGACTCATCTATTTCTATTCTATCTTAATACACTGACAACAAACTCAAATATGAAAAAATAGACCAAGATATAGTAGCCACCGTTTGTTAATGATTCATTAACGTTAATTGACGTTTCTGAGTACGGCCCCTTGACCTCAAATTCAGATTATTCAGATAAAGAACATAGAACATACTATTAGCATGACAATCAAGACTTGACCGCTGGCATTAAGTTCGTAGGTAGCTGAATGCTTTGTGCAATATTGTGAACGAGCTACCCTCATCAACTACTCGACTTTAGGTGCGTGGGACGGTGACAGCCTCTGTATTAATACAAGGTACGCAGAACACCGAAGATTGTGTCGTCATTAATCAGCCGGGAAGACCGATTCATTTAAACTTAATGGTTAAAGCGAAATACCTTACCTTTAGGTACCTTGAATAACCAAAAAGATTTTGAGCATGAATGGGCATGGATATAAGGGAAGAGGACCAAAGGAAAGATGGATGGACTGTGTGAGAAAGCATATTGACAACGGAGTTGAATGACAAGATGACGGCTAATAAGGGCTAAATATAAGGGAGGATGATGACGATGGTTAAACCTTTAATTTACTGGTTAATCATCATGTGGTCTGAAAAACTAACTTAAGCTTTCATCTACGTTATAGAACTTATTCGATAAAGAAAAGGATTTACTGGTAAAAACAAGATCAACGCCCAACGCAGCTAGCTAGCTGGCTAGCTTATATAAATTCAAAAGTAACGGGACGCCCTTAGCTGCTGTTGCTTAGTTTATAAGTGTCCATGGCTGGAGGCACAAAAGGTGCCTCGCCACCAAGCCCGGTTAAGATTCCAAAGCTCCTGAGCTAGAATCTACATCCGTCCTAAAAAAAAAAGGAAGTCCACAACAAAAGTCCTTTAAAATAAATAGTATTTCTTTCTCTTCGATACAGAGCTAACTCTCAAGTCGTGATCCGAATTGAGTAAGTATTACAGTCGAATAAATCAATTTCAAAGAGCTTCTTGCAAGTTAGAGAAATTAAAAAACGTTGAAATCTGTGATATTGGTGGTTAAGAGTTTTTCAGCCTGTAAGACCGCTGTTTTAGTGTTTATTTACAGATGAGTTTCATTGTAATGGTTGAAACTCTGCAGACCGTAAGATAACATATTTAATTGACTTTAAATGACTTTGCAAATCCCTAACACCCTGTCTTGTCTCGTTTCTTTATAAAGTTTAAGTATGTTATGTGTCAGATGTGTCTACCAGTATTTACCCATCGGTCTTTTTAGTCATTCTTCCCGTGGGAACTCGCGGTCATGATAAAAAAATCCTATTTAACACGTCATAATGAATTTAATCCAGGGTATAAGTTAGCTCTATTCCAAATTTTACCCAAATCACTACAGTCGTCGCGTGACACAGCGTGAAGGAGTAACAAACATTCAAAGAAACCTTCACATTTATAATTTTAGTAGGTAGGTAGTAGGATTGTAGTGGCAGACAAGATACATCGAGGACTACAATGTCGGCAAAACGACCTTTCCCGCACTGAACTCGAGTGATAAAGTGCCCCTGTTATTGCACCCGCAAGCGTAACTAAATAGGCACGTCTATATAAAACAGGATTTGTTCAGGCCGAGCGGCGAGGTTGTGTGGATTTTCAGAATACTTATACAAGACTTCGCCTTGAATTTCAGTAGGTAGGTACAAAGTAAGTGCAAATGTTTATTCATTTACTTTTCTAGACTTTCCTGTTTCATTTTATTTTTTATTAAATCTTATAATAACTGAAATCATACTGTATGTAGGTTTTGTATGTATGTAACTAGAATTTCTACACACACAGATTTGATATTTAGAAGCTAAATTGAATTAAGCAGGTAAAGATTTGGCAACTTTGATTATGAATATTTTAGGAATCTTACGTTTGATTTCTTCTTTAGATTGTCGTAGATTTCTTTAGAGTGTAAGAATATTGGTAAAATCTGAGTGCAAATTTAAAGCAAGCATCTTAAAAGCAGGCCTGAAGTACCACTTTCAGGTTTTATCGAGCACTTGAGGTGATATAGACGAGTGGATCCTTTGCATCGGCCCTCGTGTCGAGAATATTAAGTGATCTCGTTGCGGTTCTTAGTGTCTGCTACAAATGAACAGAATCTCATGCAATTTGTGCTCCTTTGTTTTACGTAGCTACGTGCAAAGTATACGTTGCTTATTTTGTCACCTTAATCAGTTCTCCGCAAATGCAGCAAGTTCTACACTTCATTGTTTTCAGCTGTACAAGAAAACATTTCTGGGAGGTTATGTACGTAAACAACGTGGAAAATAGCGTTGAATCACGTTCCCACTAGAAGTTATCTTTCTTTCAAACAATTATTTCTGCCGGGTACCCACTTAAGGCTTCAAAGATTTTGAATAAATCTACATACATTTAAGATTGAGGCAACACAAGTAAAACGTAAGTCGCTCTCCTTAAATAATTTGAAACAGAACAGACGGAGAAGGTATTTAAATCTAATGTTCATACTAAAGAACCTAAGAGATTTATTTACCTAAAATAGAATTTATGGTATGGACTACTTTGTCACTCCGCCAATACGAGCACATATCCACTTCCGTATCCGAAACCATAATACTCCAATTCCGGTGTCGCAACTTTTATATTGCCCCCACTTCGCAAGAAGCAGAATTGATTTATTGGGGTTAAGGTTTGGTTTAAAGGTTCTACGGCTTGCGGCTTCGGATAAATCCAAGGCTTTTATTAATATTTATTTCTGTAAGTAGATCGTTTATAAACTTTTACTAACGTGTCAATGACGTCACCGTCAGTCGGTAGCTGTGCGTGTAAAACGCAAAACATTTTATATAATCACCTTCATTTTTATATACACTAAGGCTGAGATTCAGAGAAGAGACTCAGCATGAACTTACGCTTCCGTATGTCAAATTGTAATACAAATTTGACATACGGAAGCCTTACTTTACGCTGAGCATCGTCTCTGAATGTTAGCCTAAGGATTTTGTGATATCTGACAAATATCTGTGGGGGAATCGTCCATAATATAAATTACATATTATAATTAAGTTAAGGCGGGTAAGTTAATTAACTAAGACCGGGCTTGGTTCGTTACAGCACGGCAGCAGCAGCATAGGTAAATTTAATTTTTGTCGAGAAAATGTGTAGGCATTTTTCGCTACGAGTTAATTACTTCATAAAGTCAATTTTCTATGTAATTTTAGCCTGTTTTTATGTAAAGACGATTGTAAATATTGTACTAGGTAGGTTATTTAACCGCTTAAGCGGTGCAAACATAAATCCAAATAGTTAAAAGTTAAGCTTATTTTTAAAACCCGTCAAATGCTGTATGTATGTAATGCTATCGATGTTGACGGTACGGACATACCCTAATACTATAATTTAATTTATTTTTTGGAAATACATTATACATTTCATCCTATATTGAAAACATACGTAAGTATAAAGTACACAGGTGTTACGGATATCTAAAGAAACACAAAGGCGGGATTTCAACGCGCCAACTCCTTACATTAAGTGCTTACTTTATGGATCATTCCTTTTGTAACTGCGGTAAACCAACAATAGCAAAAAGGTACCTAACATTTTTTACAGGTAACAATTCCTTTTTAGAGGAAAACAGCAGAAATAAACATTATAATTATTTACCTTACATCCAGTGACAACAGTTGTGTAACTGTTTATTCTTTGACCCTCCCTTTTGGTATTCTGAGTGGATTTGTTACAATACTATGAGAAGCTTCTTTGTTTTATTGTTTATTCATATGCCATTGTGATATCTTAAGCTCTACAGCCTAAAATGGTAGATATATCATAGAAATAAAGAAAGAAATCATAATAATATTTTAGCGTAAACAGGACCTTTCGTATAAATAGATAACTAGACCAGGACTGGGCAGTTGACTTGTGGAGTCCTCCGCCCGCCCAGAAAGGCCCCTGACCCCAGTAGGTAGGCAGCGGGAGAGTCTCGCCCTAATAGGGTCTGTTGGTACCAACACCACAGCCCGTCATGGTCGTAGTGAATGTAACTGTAGAGGAGACAGTACATCTAATAAGAATATGCTCTACCTATAAAACTAAAGCGAACTGAACGCATTTCGATGACTTCTTAGGCAAAAATTATCATGTTTTACTCAGGGCTGTCATCAGTTTGTTTGGAAAATGGGTTATTAAAAGCTGCTGTGTTTAATACACTTCAGTTTCAGAGACGAACTGAGACGATTTATTAGAAATGGATAAGTAGGTAACAATAAACAATAGGAACATGATAACTTTACATGACATATGCTGCTTCAGCAGGATTAATTCAAAGATCTGTGACATTGTATTTTCATAACATACATATATACAATATACATATACAATATATTTTACGTACATTTACGTACATCATTTTGATGTTTCTTATGAACATTAGCTGTAGATTTATTATGATTGTTGGCAATGTATTTAACACTCTTATTTCATTGTTTGCGTTTTATGAGCGGGTTTTCATCGTCGCTTATTACATGAGATCACCGCTATTACATGGGACCATAACATACCGGAGACATACATAACTGTAGGTGTACATTAATATACCTCTGCCTAACCTTTCGGAATAACAGGCGTAACGATGTGTGCTTTCATTGTACTTCGTCTTTGGCACCGATGTCGTTAGGTGTTGAGATGTCATCGACCTCTTTGCAACTATGTCGGAGCCAACTACGAATGATTGCTAATTTCCTAATCGAACATAAATCACTGTTTAAGAAATTATGATGGTATTATGTACAACAGTTTTTAAGAACTTTTATGTTTCAGCGTAGCATCAATAGAAATAAATTTCGCTAGTGGCTTCTGAAATTCACATCGCATTACCCTATCACCGCCATTCAGTTCATGCTTGAACACAAATCATGTCATTACACAAGCAATCTATCCTTATATGACTCGGGGGCAGATATAAATTACACATAAAGCCATGAATATTTGATATTTCTTTTTGGCACTGATAAGGGTGCTATAATAATATCGTAACATTTTGGATGTAGAGGCAGGCATACAGCGATGAAACTCTCGGTGAAATGTGCCTATAACTGTATTTACGACTTGATCTCTGATACTACACGTTAAAGTACCTATAATAGTCATGTCATCAAACTTGTGATCTGCAGATTATCGGGAGAGTACGCGCTCTTGGGCAACGATAAAGTTATTAATAACTTTAACCATAACTGCGGGAAACCAGCTTGGTTTACGTAACTATGAAGTTAAACTAACAGACATGAACAGTTTCTGATTGGATTTAAAACATACCATCACGCCTGTATTCCCCGAAGGGATAGGCAGATGCGTACACCCTCATTTTGCCGGTATGTTTAGGTCCCATGTAATAGGGGGCGAGCCTATTGCCATCAACCGGGCAGAAATCCAGACTCCGAGCTGCTACTGGGAATTTTACAAAAAACCCAACAAAACTTTGCTTGACCCGGGGATCGAGCCCAGGACCTCTAGCTTAGCAGTCGCGCTTGGGACCACTAGGCCAACGAGGCAGTCTGATTGGATTTCAAAGTACATATAAATATAATAATTATATTTTGCATTAGGTCAATATTTCATTGGTTTGATGCTTAGACTCCTGATGTATTTTATTATATTCGTTTCTGTTATCTTTCCCGCTGGTTTTTAGTGATAAGTAATCGTGAACTGTTTACTCCGACTGGTGAAACTATGCTGTTGTTCAGTGGTGAAGGTTTACAGTTCTAGTAGTGTCATTTTCTAAAAAATAATAATTTGGTTGTCATTACTATTGTAATTTTAACAATTCTAGTATAAAAATAATGAATAAACTACATAAAAACAGCCAACAAGTATCTTTGGCGCTATTCCTGCATTTTATTTAGGGTAAAGTTCTGTTATCTTGTATCCATCTTTACTTTGCATCACATTTAGTTAGGTTTACTTAAGAGGCGGTCATTACGCTAATGTACTTAAAGATCCTCAATGTGCAGGAGATGATTGGGATTTTTCCGGACCACCTATAAATAGCAGTTAGTGGGCTTATCCGTAGGGATACGATTCCTTCCAGATTTCAGTGCTATCTCCGTCGTTATTTACTCCTTGAGTGCTGCCTCGGACGGGCTCGTGGGGATTCAGTGCGTACCAAATGAGAGTACTTTCCTCTGTAGGTAATTTATTTACAGTAATGTTCCCATTTACAGATAAAATGCGGATTGTATGTTTTTCTCTTACATTTTATACTGATACTGATGGTTTTGGTTTGTAAGAAACAGTTAAGCTAAATCGCAGAATAAAGTGATTCCTATAATTATACGAGTACCTATACTTAAAGTTAATACAATATCTACATAATAATAATATAAATATACAATTTACTTACCTAAACAGGACCTGAAAGAGACTCATATTTAACGTTTTTGTATTTTTATTTTCGGCAGAAAGTGAAACCTTTGTTATTTTTAAGTGCGGAAGAAATCCTCATGGGTTTCCCACCGACTCACGGCAGACGGTTGCGGCGCGCGGCGAAGTATGTCGGACTTGTTCCGACTAAAAGCCGCACCTACCGTCACTTGCCCTATAACGATGACGTCTGTGGTCTACCGGACTGCTGATCACGAGTTCGTGGGTTCGATTCCACTTTCCACTGAGATATACCACCCTCACGGGCGGTAAATTCAAGAAGTTAAAAGTTCGGAAATGTATTCCAAATATTTATGTGATTATTTTACTGAATTAATTGATACCTACTTATAAAGCTCTGCTGTGTCTGTAGCTCATGTGGAAATGCACATGACCTCTCAATAATAAACACATTTTTTATACTGAAAGTCAAATAAAATATTTCATAATTTATTTAGCTACTAACTACTATGACTTTACCCCTAAAAGAAAAGTTGCAAAATGTAAAAACAAAACAATTGAAAGTAAAACCGATACAAGCAAAGTTAAAGAATTTTATTTACCTAAGTATGTACACAGAACGAAGTTTATTAACAAACTGTATAAAGTGAACAAAATTGACTTGAGTGTTTTCACTGCCTCGTCGTTGGCGGGCCTCAAGAGCCTTTTGTTTACCTTTGATCTGTTATGATCCCCAAGAAATTTCTTTTCATATTATTTAATACAACCCACGTAAGATGTACCTAAGTGTTAACCCCATTACGCATTTTCTTAAACATACAAAGAAATACATACATACACCTATGAATTCTGTGTATGTGGGTATACAAAATCTACTTTATGGTATACTAGTTTTCCGACAACGGCTTCGCCCGTGTGGTCTTATAACTTTCATCCCCTATTTCAACCGCCCTTTTTTCGCAATAAAACTAACCTATGTCATTTCTCAGGCTCTAGACTATCTCGGTATCAAATTTCATTTAGGTAAATCGGTTCAGTAGTTTAGGCGTGAAAGCACGACAGACAGAGAGTTATTTTCGCATTTATAATATTAGTAAGCGCAGCTTACGCCAGGTTTACACATATCGAAATCTTAACGTAACTAAATTTGAACGATTTCGTATCTCCGAGAATTGGTTACCAAACCTTATCATTTGCAAAAACATCATTACCATTTTGAGACAAAAGAAAACGTGTTACCAATGAAAGCAATTTGCAATATTTTATCGAACTTACTAGGTACCATTTACACAGGGTGAATCTTACCTACGGTCAGAGAACGCGCCTAACTGCGGCGCCGGGACAACACCGTCAGCATCACGATTACGACATGCCGTTCAACGGCATCAAGCTGAAGAAAGTATTCTCTATACTATTGTTTACGAGTATATGCTAATGGGTACGGCAATTATGGTAATATATGCTTTCAGTCAGCAAAAAATAAAACGTAAAGTAATTTAAGTAAAAATGTAAGTAGAACTGAAGTCCCAGAAATTGGGAAAGTTATCATCATCATCATCAGCCTGCATTCGTGCACTGCTGTGCATACACCTCTCCTAGGTAGTAGGCCTAGGTAGTAAACGCAACAGAGCTTGATCTTAGGTTTTCCTCATCCAGTCGCTTCCGCAAGTCGTCACTAATTGGATTCAAAATCTATGGAAATGCAGATATTCGTTCAATATACATAGTATCACATAATTGTCTTGTGTTTCTACGCTGCCTAAAAATACAAGTCGCACGAGCCACCGTGTTCCAAGTAATATTTACAAGATATATTGAATAAGTACTACAATTACTTTACTTAGTCACAATCGACTCAATTGCTACAATGAAATTAGAAGTAAAGTTTGACTACAATTTCTCGTCGAAGTTTGACAGACAGCAAGTAAATGAAAAAAAAATTCTTTATTTTGAGTGTAGGTAATCAATGAAAGTTTAAGAAAGTAAAGATTGCTATTTTGCGTTTGTAAGTGAAAGTATTTAGGTGGAGATACACCATTTAGATGTAGAACCAACTGAAACAAACAAAGATAGTAGGTAATAAATACCGAAAGCGCTTGGCCAGACAGTCCAACTCAGAACTAACTAAATACCGTCCGAATGTTTAGAAGTTTCTAGCAGATTTCGTGGAAGCGTTAAACTATTTTGCGTATACACACTATACATATACACACTATATATTTAGTGCAAACTTAAACGAGAATTGCAGATATTACTACGAGTATAAGGTCATGCCTATATGATGCAACATATCACTGTGAAATATCTAATTCTATTAATCTACATGATCATTTTGAACGATCAATAGTGTGATCAATGGCTCACATACGTACGCTACTAAAATTGCTTCAGCTTGGGGTTTTCAATTATATCTTATCATATTATTTGATCTGTCACGATGTCTGACCCTTTTTTTTAAATATACTTCCGTAATTAAATCATACGCTACATGTAGAGAAACTAAGGTCGCATACTTATGGTTATGTGTACCACAATGTATTTTGTAACTTAAACCTGCTGCTTTCCCTTAGAATTAGACCGACAAAAGCTGTGTTTGCTCATCTTTACACGAGTGGCATAACTTGCATGCCACGCACAAAGTTAGGTACCTCATAGTCGACTTGAAGTCACCACATAACTATTCTAGGGAACGGAACCACTCGCATAGGGCTGCCACCCCGGTGAGATTATCAATCCCGGACTAACCGTTTGATTTGTAAGTTGAGGGTTTCCTTTTTAACCCCCGACGCAAAAACGACGGGGTGTTATAAGTTTGACGTGTCTGTGTGTGTGTGTGTGTGTGTGTGTGTCTGTGGCATCGTAGCTCCCGAACGGATGAACCGATTTTGATTTTGTTTTTTTATTTGAAAGGTGAATTAGTCGGGAGTGTTCTTAGTTATGTTTGCTGAAAATCGGTCCAAGATGGCCGCCGCCACAAAATAGAGAATTACATATTTTTTCACAACTCCCTCTATATGGCTATCAAATGAAAAGGCTTGACTAGTAGAATACTATACACTATGATAAATTTCAAATCCAAGATGGCCGCCCCCACAAAATGGCAAATTACATTTCGTGTCGGGGGTTTTCAAAATTTTTAATTTAGGTTATTATTATTAGGGTTAATCCAAGTTTTGCTTTTACTCAGAAAAATTCAAGCATAACGTACCATGTTGTTGTTTTACGAGCATTTAAAATTATAAATCCTGGAAAGAGGAACCGATGGCATCCCTAGAATTATGATATGGCGATACTTTGATACAGAGCATAGGTACATAGTATGTATTGGAACATTAATTTAGCTTGGTAATGTGATATATGGTGGGTGTTAATGGAAGTAATAACCTTAGAATAGTCGCACGTCACGTAGCTCTGACGTGTGTCGTTATCAAGTACGAATAAATTAATGTGATTAAGGGCCCGCACTCAGAAACGTCAATTAACGTTAATAAATCGTTAACAAACAGTGGCAACTATATCTTGGCCTATTTTTTAGTTTGTTTTCAGTTATTCATTGCGTTAACATCTCTGAGTTCGACAGTAAGATTGGAATTTTAACGAAAATTAAATCTATTTTTATAGACTTCATCATAGGACACTGTAATGGTACCTACACGGTGGTCTTTTACTTTTTAAACAACAAAATAATTGATTTTCTATTGTATATTCTAACTAATATTTGGCTAGTTATTTTATCCTAGGGAGGTTAATAGAAGGAACATTGCCCTTTTGAAAACAAAGGTAACAAAAAACAAATGATAACCACTGAAATGTAACGATAAAACACTAGTTTAGAGGAGATAAAAGTAAAAAAAAAGTGATTTAAAAATAATGCTAATTAAAAATAAACGATTCCATTCATTCAAGTTTTAATTTTTTTTTAAAGTAAATAAAAAATACTGGAAAGCCGAAATTCTAAGGACTACAACTATAATATCCATTAGTTTACCTTGATTTAATTTCTCTTGGCAAAACTTTGGAGAATGAATCTAGGAGTCTTCAATTATTTGTATAAACAATACAAAGTATTGTTAATACTTCTTCAAGATATCGATAAAAGTTAGTCACAACGTCGATTACGCGAAGGTCGTTGTACTACTAAAACTGTATTAATTTGTTTTATTTTCTTGCATTCTTGTGTCGTTTGATAGACTTTAATAACGTATGTATTTAATTTGCATCGTTATTTGCTGACTCGCTATGAATAATACGTAATGGTGTCAAGATGAAATGCATTTCTACTGCTAGTCACGTCGTGATGGAACATTTCATTACGTAAGAGGAACTCGAAGAGATGACTAACTCACTAATATCACTAGTAACTATGTTCCTAACCAAATCAATCAAAAGCTAACAGACTGTTCGTCTGCTGGAATCTTAAAATAAATACGTATAAGCGACAAGGTGCTGTGTAAAATGTCCCAAATGTCCAAAAATTATAAAAACAATTATAGTACGTTATGTTCCCAACAGCTGTACCTTTTTCGATCAACCTAAAAAACTGAATAA
The DNA here is from genome assembly GCA_946251955.1 of Acronicta psi. Lineage (NCBI taxonomy): Eukaryota > Metazoa > Arthropoda > Insecta > Lepidoptera > Noctuidae > Acronicta > Acronicta psi. The sequence goes on along the minus strand of OX276477.1, from coordinate 9,726,329 downwards.
TCCTAAAATCCATAAATTAAGGATTACGGCTTCATTTCTTATTTATAAAAGTAAAGTTCATCAAGCTTCTTGTATCAAGTAAAGTACTTATAAGTATTACTATTAGCAATTTAGCAGGAAAGTTTCTCGATTAAACTGCTTTATTATTCCGCGAACGGGCTTGCAAAGTGAGCGAGTAATGGTTCATCGGTGAACGTTAGCACACAAACTAGTAAAGTTACATATCGTCTTTCTAAAGCTGTAAACAGGGACGTTTTATATAAGCGGAATGGTCGCAATATGCGGTAACCGTTGCCATGACATCATGTCGCATACACCATACATTTACGAAGGTAAATTATCCCGTCTTCAATATTCGAACGACATAAATACGTGGTCAATTCGGGAAGCACCACGGGGCACAACTAGTAGTATCAAAACACGAGCCGGTTTTTGGAGTGTTTATTTGAACATAATGTGTGTAGATTTACGCATCTGTGTAGTTTTTCGATAAAAGCTACCCGATTTTTTTCAAGGATTAGCCTTCAAGATTAGACGATTTATGAGACACAAGTGTTTACGTACTGCTTTGTTTGGTATTTACCTCACGTTTGGGTTAACTTAGCTTCGTGTTGCGTAACTTCAAGTATAAGATAAAGTACTTAAGCTTTGCACTAATTGGGTACTGTACTAGCTACAGGTTTTATTAGTAACGTTATATGTATATAACACAAATAGATGTAGGTACGTCACGCATTACGTGTAGATAAAATAATTCAGTGACACACGAACGAATATGAATGTTTTAATTGGCATACACAATATACATCATGAAATCATTTTGGGCCTGTTTCACCGACTCCTAATAAGTTCCCATTAAATTACCTAGGTAACCTGGCAAATAATTTCATACAAAGCTATGCAAAGATCCAATCTTTTAACACTTATCGCGCACCTAAAAATAGAATTTTAACAATATACCTATTATGTCATTGATTATAGGTACCTACATCCAATCCAATATCCAATGGCGTATCTATAAATATTATATCTATATAAAACTTACCTATATAGATAGGTACTATATATATCTATATCGGAACTAAAAGATAATATATTACAAAATCAAACTCTTTTGTCATTTATAGATTTTAAATAAATAAACTGGCTATGACAAAAATATTTAGGTATTATTGTAGCTCTGCAACGTTCGCAATAAACTATTATTGTGTAGGTTCAACCGCAGTGCTTTGGAAATGAGAAAGGAAAACAGAATAATGTGTGCTGTTTACTCTCACCGCCTCCGCCATTCGGAAAATAATTGCGAAAATATTCCACTTATTGACTCACTCCTGCGACATTTGGAGACTTACTCCAGACCATTGATCAACCATTGATTAACCTTTTTTATGTCTTTGATTTATCTGTAGAGAAATATGGAAAAATGAACATTATTATTTCTTTTATTGGAAGTTTGCTTTTAGTCTATTATTTGGTTTACCGATAATTTAAATAATATTAAGTACTACTACTACTACTTGTATATAACCAAAAGGTTAAACAGAGATGTACTAATGCACAAGTCACTACTACTGTTTTTCGGTCGGGTAAAGAGAGCAAACCTCTATTGACAAAATATTGTTAACACTGCTAAAGTTGTCGTACAACGCGCCAACAAATTCTTTGTAACAAGAGATTATAAGAACGCACAGAAAAAGGCTCCCCGCTTCTGCCTTATTAGCGTCTTTCTTTGTGACATCATTTCAAAATAAATGTTTTACAGTCACGCCTGGGTTAGACTGTAGACAGAGGTGTAGATATGTACTCATTTACAAACCCATAGTTCGCCAGTATAATCCCCATGAAATAGTTTTTCGGACACAAATCCAAATCCCGACAATTACTGAGAATATCATAGAAAAACTAGACCCTATAATTTCTTCCCTGCACATTGGTTTCTGGTCTGCCAATGCCAACCCAATGAGATCACTGAAATTCTACACCTATGAATAAACACAAACCTAACTTATCCATACTAATACCTATTAGAAATGCAAGTAACTCTGTCTGTTTATCTATTTCACATCTAAACCACTGAGATTTCTACAAAATTTGGCAAGGAGATAGATCAGACCTCCTGAGGAAGGCGATAGGTTACCCTTTGTCTCAAAAAGTCTTTTGAGAATCGAGTGAATCCGCGGGAAATAACTAGTATGCCAAGTCAGTGCGTGAAAGACATTTTGCTTTTATAAATAAACTTATTTTATATTATTATAGGATAGTGTTTCTGTTTGCATTTTCGTAAACAATTGCAAAGAGAAACACTATCCTTTTGTCCCATTTAGTTATTTGTTTCGCGTTTTCGGCAAGACATTTACTAGCTTTTGCCGAACTCAATTTATCTTCACGAGTTTGTTTACTCGCCTATTTATCTCGGCGTTTTGTTACGTTTCTTGAGGATAGAAAGGTGTCTAATTGAATGACTTTATTCGTCACCCGTAGTCAGAAGTAATAGAAGTGTACAGGAGCTACAAATAAAAAAAAAAACCTTTAAATAATTTCACATAATGCAATAGAACAAACTACATTTTATTCCAACTTGATATGTTGGACTTAACTCCCTTCGGAGCCATAACGTTTGTCTGTGCATATTGTTGTCAACATTTGTACATTTTTTAAGCGAGCGCGAAACAGCGGCCATAACTAATTTCCTTTTTGAAAGAATTACTGCAATTTGTATGACTGTATGCGAATGCGGTGCACACCTAATTAAAACCTGTGTTGGATACGTGTGTTTTTTTAAAGTATGTTGTTTATTGAAATATTTGAGGAAAGTTGCCCGAAACTTGTAATACCTACACGAAAATGTTTTCTGTGATGTTTTCCCGCTGGACGTCTATACAGACTCGAGTAATTAGGGCACGTCAAATGCCTCTGATCGCTGCACGTGTTTGCTTTAAATCTCGGATATTCAGTGATGTGAAATGCTTACAGGTCACAAATCCTCTTTAGCTTTGATATAATCACGAACATGTTATCGCAGAACAGAGAGAAAATTATTTTAAATTTGATTCTGTAAATTAGTTAATATTTTCACCACCAACAAGAAGTTTTCATAACTTGCCCTGTGATTTAAGCCTACTGTGTAGGCACTGTTTATAATCATGGACTATTGTATCGGACTCCCAATGTCCCCATTCCGACATCTGTTAACTGTATTTCGGTGATGTAGGGGTGAAACTTGTTACCTATAAAAGAAACAACGCCAGAAAATGTAAGCCTGTTGGACTCCATAGAAGTCATTTAAAATGATGCCCGTGTGTGAATTTTGAAATAAGTATCGTACAACTTTTGATTTTGTTAACTTTTGGTTGGGACTTTAATTCTTAGATGGTCTTCGCTTATCGTAGGATCTAATGAGCTAGCCGGCTAGCTTTTCAGCCGCCAAACAGTTTGTCTGTATTCTGCCGCGTGTGCTGTAGGTACTTGCTCCAGATTGAACTTGTTTGCACTTTCATTCGTCTAAGAGAAATAGACATACCGTTGTCTCACCATTGGCTTCCTTTTTACATTTTGAGACAGAAACACTAAAAAGAAAAGATTAGGTTGGTAGTCACGTCGAGAGACGTAAGAACTGGTGCTTTATATATCACAAAGATGATTTCTTTACCAGAGTCAAATGGGAGGCTGCGACAAAATATCAGCACGTTCCTACTATTTTTTTACTTAAGCACGTTGCATGTCAGCTGACGTGAAACCCGTTTCCCGCAAGCACTTTACGTCTACTTCGTATGGATCGATGCAATCGCACTTCGAAATAAGTAACGTCTGACATTTCTTTCACTTAAAAATTATGATAACTATACTAATAATGTTGTTATTCAATAATGAAGTAAACAATAAAAGTTTGTGACGTTCTCTGCTGCGTAATATAGTAGTTAATATAGTGAGCATTTTTAAATCACTTATTATGTTTTCGTACAGATTATATTAAGGCGGCGACTTACGTGGATTGCGCGTTTTGGGGGTACATTAAAACGTTTTTTCTCCCTAATCTTTATCGGAAAAAATCCAAAAAAAATATATGTTAATCTACACGATACAGAGCAAGTGCGTCTCGGGCCAGATTTTTTAAAAAAACATTTGAAGTATTAAAAATAAATGACCAAAGTAACCTCCGTTTTCTTCGTTACAACCTTTTTTCTTTTAAACTATGAACTGTAGGATTTTTTTTAATCCATCAGAATATTAAATAGTACTATGCCGAGAGTACTCTCGGCTCACTTTTTTGAAAAACTTTTTTAATTATTTTATATGATTTTTTTACGTAATCGATACTCGCAAGTTGCCTGAGCAGCCCCTCTGTCGCCCAATACTTTAGTGCGGGACGAGGCGCCGTGCTGAACGGACCTGTGCCACTTTTTTCCGCAAAATGGAGCTACATACTCGATACTTTTGTGTATTAGTAGTAGTATAAAGGGTTTATCAGTGTGTGTAAATCTTACAATGTTTTGATAGGGTGAGCACGGTGCTAGCTACAAAACAAAATTTTAGCAGCTCGGGATACTATTTTAATTTTTAACTAAGTTCAAGTACAATGTTACCTTGCGTGTTAATATGCAATTATTTTATATTTAAATTATAGGTACCTATTGATTTTAACTTTATAGGTAATATAAAATAATTTTTAAATTAAATTCAAGATGGCGAACCTACTTATTTTTTTCATTAAATGATATGGGTATCAATTTCGAGGTTTTTTGGGGTGTTGATTACGAAATTGCCATTTGTTTTGAAATCCAAGATGGTGGACATCATTTTTTTTGTCATAATTGACATGGGTATCAATTTCGAGGTTTCTTGAGGTGTTGATTACGAAATTGACATTTATTTTGAAATCCAAGATGGCGGACATTTTTTTTCCAAAACTGTGACATGGGTATCAATTTCGAGGTTTCTTGGTGAGTTGATTACGAAATTGCCATTTATTTTGAAATCCAAGATGGCGGACATTATTATTTTTTCATTAATATGACATGGGTATCAATTTCGAGGTTTCTTGGCGTGTTGATTATGAAATTGCCATTTATTTTGAAATTCAAGATGGCGGACATCAAAATTTTTTCATTAATATTACATGGGTGTCAATTTCTAGGTTTCTTGGGGTTTTGATTATGAAATTGCCATTTATTTTGAAATTCAAGATGGCGGACATTATTATTTTTCTATTAATATGACATGGGTATCAATTTCGAGGTTTCTTGGGGTGTTAATTATGAAATTGCCATTTATTTTGAAATCCAAGATGGCGGACATTTTTTTTTCATAAATGTGACATGGGTATCAATTTCGAGGTTTCTTGGTGTGCTAATTACAAAATTGCCCTTTATTTTGAAATCCAAGATGGCGAACATTATTTTTTCATAACTGTGACATGGGTATCAATTTCGAGGTTTCTTGGCGTGTTGATTACAAAATTGCCATTTATTTTGAAATCCAAGATGGCGGATATTATTATTTTTTCATTAATATGACATGGGTATCAATTTCGAGGTTTCTTGGCGTGTTGATTACAAAATTGCCATTTATTTTGAAATCCAAGATGGCGGATATTATTATTTTTTCATTAATATGACATGGGTGGGTATTAATTTCGAGGTTTCTAGGGGTGTTGATTATGAAATTGACATTTATTTTGAAAAAAATTGCGCATTGTATAAAAAATATCCTTTATACATTATAATATACCTCCACGGGGCACGCGATGCCAGCGGTACCTACGGCCTCCGGCAATATTGACAGATAGCTAGGTAAATTAGATTTACTGTAACTATAGGCAAGTGTATAAATATAAGAAGTATGGTCTACGCACACTATATGAGTTAGCCATTTGGGTTATGCCTATTGTTATCAAATCTTAAAAATATATAGATTAGAAACGTACCCATTTACCATTTTACCCTTTGTATTGTCCTCTTGAGTCTTTAATTTCGAATTATGTTTTTTACATTTTCTTTTGTCATCCATTTTGATAATATAAATAAACATAATTATAACGCACAGAATTACTTTATTACAATTACAATAACGACTAAGTATATTTAAATAATTTATGTACACCAATACACGCTAATATTAAATATTATTATGTACACAGACACACAAAAATAACCCCATTATATGATTACTAAAAATCGATGCAAGTATTACGAAACTACGAGTATGTAAGTACTTCGATTTACAAAGAAAAGTGTCGCAGGTCCATTCAGCTTAGTGTCTCGTCCCGCACTGAACTGAAGTTTTAGGCAAGACTCGACAAGAGGGGTAGGCCTCGCGATTTGCGAGTTAAACGTAAAAAAATAATTTTAAGTAAATAATTAAGAATGTTATTATTACAAAATCTGTTAATAGTAGGTACTTGCTTGTTTTTTGCCTACACATTTTGTTTTTTCTAATTAGAAAAAACAAAATATATCTATCTTTAAGCAAAAACTTGTTATCGGCTATCAGCTGAGCAAGTTGCTGCTACTTAGCTTTTAATTAACTGTAAGTTTTCCCTGCAATAAATAAATAATAAGCAAAAGGTTCCTTCAGTATCATATCTAAAATTCTTATAGAAAAAAAATTATTCAACGAAAACATTTCTATCAGTGTAGAGGTATTATAAATTCAATATAAGTGTTTTTTTAAAGAACTCCAAAACCTTTTATGCCATGCCTTTAAACTGTCAATTGATATCATATATTATCTGAAAGTCTAACACTGATAATAATAACAAGCAAACAAACCTTTTTATCATTCCGTATAAAAAAACTATAATATTTAAAATTATTTATTTAATCGGCCGAAAAATGTAGACAACCCTAGTCTAAACGGCAGTCGGGCGCCCAGTCAATGTGTGAGTGCAACGCGTAGTCAGTGCCAGGGGGTGCGGCAGCGCGCGCGGTGCTATTCATCGGGAACGCCCACTCGAGCAAGGTCAACGGCGTATATCGCAGTCTTAAACGGCCGGTCACAGTTCTTTTGAACACAAACGTGAGCGCCTTGTGAATTATGTCCGTTCGACCGCTAAATCGCGCGGCCTCAGGGCGACTATGATTTTAATAAACTTTAAACTAACCTGTCGTCTACATCTGCTTTACTTGCATGTGTGGATTTATCGTGATAAACGGCAAGCTAAGTTACTGATAGACCTACCCAACATAATTATATCTACCCATGATAATCCAGTAATAAATTTTCAGAACTATCGTTTATTTTTTAAATATTTTAATTATACGGGTCGTTCCCTTGCTCAAGCCTCACATTTGCAAAAGAAAAACCTAAGTAAATACACTTTCATTGCGTCTCGGGGTGGCGATGATTGGTTTCGCCTGTTTTATTTGGAGTCGGGAGTGGCGCCTCGTAAAAACGAAATAAACATTTCGTCACATCGGTAGGTATTGCTTTGAATAATATGAGAATTGATATTTTTTATGGCGGCAGCGGCGGTTCTTAGTCATAGAAATAAAACTACATAGTCTACAAATGTGGAGTCATCTCCATAGTCATACCAAGAATATGCTTTCGAGTCTGCAGATACCGCTTGACTATATGCTTGCTTGATTATAAATTCTTATATTATTAAAATCTTTAATATTTTTTTTAAACGATTCCTCGCTCACTACACTCTTAATTTTTGTTTATGTCGTAGCCAATTTCACGTGCCCTTACACCCAAACAGCACCCTGTAGTTGCGGAGATCGAAACCGCTACCATATTACAGCAGCCGATTGCTCAACTACTGCCCCATTCCGGCCGACAACTTTGTTTTTGTAGTTTGCAAGATTACAAGTTTTTTTAATAAGCGTCTTCATTTTTTTCTTCATTAAAAATAACTTAATAATAGGCTCACCCCTAACCGCACGGGACTTACATCATACATCAAAATTTTCTCTTGTATGTTAATTAACTGGCTTTTGTAATCAGTTTACATAACCATTTTCCAACCACAACATCAACGTTAATATACTTATTAATATTAATACAAAATAATAATATTGTTGATATTAAATTACTTGTATGAAATTTTAGGTTTCTTAAAGGAATTTGGTAATATTATAAGAGTGAGCAAGAATTTAATGGCTTGTCAATCATGTTGATAGATGGTTCGTGTTCTTATGTTCGAAATTCCTGGAATGAAGTACAAATATTTCAGAGTTAATACTTGTGTAATATAATGTTATGTTACATACAGTTCACATCATCAGTATTCACTTCACTTATGGGAAGAACTGTTATAGCGTCACGTAATTAGAGTGGATAAATTATATCCACATAATGTAATTACTTATCAATAATATATCTGCGACCGACGTGTTATTATTAAAGGTAGTTTCTGGATCATGCTTTCATTATATAAATTGCTCTCAAACTTTGCCATTCAATCTGGTGTATTGTAACGGCATCTACCTAACATGTACCATAGAATTAATCATAGCAAACTTTGGAACCACATTCAATCAAAACTTTGGTTCTAACATGATTTAGATCACCTTGTAAAATATAAGTTGTTCGTTGTTTAACGCTTTGTTGCAAACGTTGAGAACGACTGGAGTTGGCAGCACATTAGACTCCATTACTCATACGACGCTCATAACAACCTTTACAGTCTTTGCTTTACTAATATTTTGACAGTAATGACTTACTGTTTTTGCTTTCTCCAATATTTCTCGTAAATAAAATATTGCCAATCAGCCGCATCTGGCTATGTTAGAGACTGATCCCAAATATTTGCTATAGACAAGGCGTACTAGATATTATTTGATATTGTTTATGCTCAATGCTGGCTTTTCGCCAGCGCCTATTTTGGGGAAATATATCGTAAGCTTGGTTATTTCATCTAGGCATTTCATCTATGAAGTTATTCGTTTTGGAATTTATATCCGTTTTTCAATTATATCAATCAAATACTAGACGGGAAAAGGCATTACATGCTCCCTAATACTATGAAACAAAACAAACAACGAACTGAAGAGTGATGGTACCTCATTATGTTTAATACTATTACTAATACTAAGTATCTAGGCCCGTAGTTAAATGTACCTACTGCCGAACATCGCATCTGCCTCATTTTACGATAAAGAATATTAAGGGACTGTTTATCAATGAGACAAATATCTTCTACATGACAGGAACCCCACGACCATTTTACCAAACGAACCGTTCGAACGAACAGTCGAAGAGTAAATAAACACGTATGATATTTCTAAAATATGACAATGAGATGTGTTCTAATATGAGAACATTGAGCTAGACAGCGCTGGAACATAATAACTTTATCCTAGAATTAATTAATATAATAACTACGTGAATATGCAGATACTCACGTTTGCGAGAGCCTCGCTATTATTTTATAGAGTAATTTCAGTTCTGAATTGATAAACTTTGCGTATTCTCAGAAAGACACTTCTATTTTAGCTTGTTTCTTTTCAGTAAAACTGAAAGCGGGGTAGTACTTTTGCGTAAAATATACCATGTATTTACATCGTGTATCTATCTATAACAAGAAAACTTGGTAAAAAACAACCTAACGCTATATAGAGAGTACTAGACTGTGGGAATATAAACTCAACCAAGACATTCATTATTTATTAACTCGCCGAGGCCTCCGTTATAAAATAAGTATCTATTTTCAAAAGAACGAGATTTGGTTGGCCCAATAATTTCAGAGTTTATTGGTTACAAACATACAAATATATAAATCTTTCCTCTTAAAATATTAGTGTAGATGCGACATACAGACATGTCATTGAAGGACTCGTAGCTAAGTAATTTTTACTAGACTGATCAATCCATTCAGTTTCCTCAAAAACTCTCGTAACAGGATACAATCATAACAATCTTCATTTTTATACAGACTGTGTCGTTAGCCTAGACTGAGGTCGTAAGCACGACTGCTACGATCAAGGCCCGGGTTCAATTCGTACGTCGAGCCAAGCGTTATTGGTTAGGTTTTTCTATGAAATTCTCTGTAGCAGCTCGGAGTTTGTATTTATGCACAGTTAACGGCAATAGGCTCACCCCCTATTATATGGGACCTAAACATACCGGCCAACAGTGAGTGTAGCACCTCTGCCAAACTATTTATTCTATAATGATCGATGCGAATAGCTAACCATTAGAAGAGACATTATAGATAGTAGATCTCTGCCTAACCCTTTGGAGAATACAAGGGTAATGTTATGTACAACATTTTATGATATTATTATATAAAGTTTGAAATGAAGCATTGTAGCAGTGGAAAGTTTTCTAATGGATCCTACAAGTCCGTGCCAGAACGAAACATCGTAACCCATTTCTGTTTGTACTAAAAATAGCGTAAAACCGGCTCACAACTCAGGCAGACTACTTTTTTTTACTTTAAAATTCAAATCCTTCTTCTTCATCTTCTTCTTCTTCCTTAGAAACGACGACCTTTAATTTATTAAAAGCGATGCGATCCGTATGTTGTACAGTTCGTATAGAGTATATATAAGTATATTTATACTTCTCGGAACTGGAGTAAAATCTCGGCTGAGTGCAACAATAATCTGGACTTTTAAGCTACACAAATGGCAATAAATAAATCTTACCTACTCCTTTTCTTTTTTAAACCATACAGTCATCCTCTTACTTGCACCGTACCAGTCGTAATACTTGAAAACTAAACTAAATAATGTGTCTCGAGCAAGCAAAATAAATTCAGCAATGACTTGACTATTATATCCCGGATCCTTGGTACAAAAGCTTTCTGCTCAACCCTCGTTGTGTCCGACAGTGACTTAACAACATAACACCTCAGAGCGGAGCGGTGCGATGCGACATCTTTGTTTATTTTACCATCACGACAAATGGATCGAGTTCAATATAGTACACCTACCGCGTATCTGTAAACTTGTGCCTTATCTACCATGGGCATCTCAGAGGTCCAACAAAGTCGGCCACTTTTATACGTGTTATTTACATTCAAACAATGGAAATGTCAAAATATTGTGCTAATTATGTTTATTAGGGCTGACTATTTCCAATCATAGATTAACGAACACAGCAACAATCAATGCAATAACATTCTACGCCATCCTTTGCTATGCTCTGTTTTGTGCAAGCAATAACCGAACCGTACTTTGATTGCGTCCGTCGCATTGTTCCGATGTTTCCAAATAGTTAGAAGGAAATTTATACTAATGAGAAAATGAATTGAACAAACACAATGCGTTGAACAAGTCAATAATGAAAATGTATATTATGTTTTGTTTGTGTAGTTGGGCGGTGCCTTCAATCTTTACACATAAAAGCTTCGTTTATTTCATCCTCCATTTCTGCGTATATGCGGAGTGGCTCTGATTTTATGTATTTGTACTCTTTAAACACTGAATTCGTTTGTGACAGAAAATAAAGTTGCAATTTATTTTATCGTCCAAGCGTATCGATGGGTAAATTTTGTTATGAAATAATATTTTTAGGTAAACAAAATTGTTAAAACCAAATAGGTAAACAAAATAGGCTAATGAATTAATATTTTTAGGTAAACAAAATTGTTATGTATGTAGCCTAGTAAACTCAAGTAAGTAAAGAAAGGTGCATAAGTAGTGAGATGTTTATAGAGATTACGAGATAATTCATAATTATAATAAATAGCTCTTATAAACTTATTATAACCTAATACTAAAACGATTTGCCATAATGGAACACAAAAGATAAACAGGAGTTTTTGCAAATTGCTTGATAGTGTTCCATAAATAAATATAATAAGTAAAAGAAATACGGTATGATCCACTACGTAACTACCTACGTCGAAAAAAAAACAACAAAACCATTTCTTAAAATCAATGTTTTCATTTCTCGTTTTTAATCATAGGTTTTGCTGGGATCTTAGAAACCCATCAACCGTTTGCTAAAAGGGTTCCCTTTAAATTCAGAGCGTAGAAAGGTAATCTTTAAAAAGGGTTTCCTACCCACAGGTGAATGTGTTCACATAGTAAGTACGTATGTACAAGTAGTGACTGGTACTCCGCGCCCTTGTCACGTGTTGCAGTCCATCATTCCGGGTTTAGGAGGAAAAGTATTGAGAGTTAAAAAGGATTGACTCTAGAAGGTTACATATTTTTTTCACGAGCAACTGCACTTCAAGTATGCTCGCTTCAAAAAAATTTCTTGAATGTACAGTTTTCTGAAACCTTTGAAATTTTCTATTTGAACAAGTTTTGATCGACGTCTTTTAGCCTAGTTTAAGTTTACAAAGAACATCACAAACATAGGTACAACAGACCAGATACAAAATGAAGAAAAATGCAGAACACAGAAAATATATGGACGCTTCACATATTACACAAGGGAGAATCAATTACACGGGGAGCCGATCCAGCTCGTTCGATGTTCCTCGTCTGATACAGGCCGTCATTAGATTAGACGACACCCAGCTCTACCGTACCGTACCGTACCGTACCGTACCCGTGCCGCACATTCAAAGCTTCAAGTATAAAACCATGGTATGATCATTACAATTAATTAATTATTTAAAGTTAACTACGACGTGTAACCTTTTTTCTTTTACAAGTCTAATGTTTTTTTGATGTCTGGCTCCAAAACTAAGCGTCGGATTTACGAATGAAAAAACCTTTTCTATTTTTCGCAACCTTTTGTCTCTTCGCTTACACGAGAGCGGATAATTTAAGCGTTAACCCTGAAACTTACATGTAAAACTACCAAAAATCACCCACTTTGTTGTTATTGGTTCTCCTTAGTAACTTCTCCGAACAAATACATTCTAGTGTACATGAATACTCAGACAGAGTTAAACATCGCTATCTATATATAATAAAAATTATAAAAAATATCATGAATAGTCAATTTATCTAATAGATATTTTTCATAAACTGTCTTTTAGACAGAAATTTGTGGTTAAAATAAGTGGGATATTTTAATTCCTTTGGAAAAAATGGATATAATATTGGCAAGGGCACTTTTTGGGTAAATAAGTTTACCTTCTCACTGTTAATAAAATGTCAGAAATTTTAGTAACTAGTCGAATGATTATCATAAATAATGTAAGCTCACATAATTTGGAACTACAAATTCTAAATACATAAGATATGCTGACAGAAAAAAATAAACCTATTCTACTCTACCTACCGCATGATATTTTTTGTGTAATTCGACACACCAACCGTTTAAGGGTCTATTGTAAAACATATTGCAAACATTTAACAATTTCATAATGGGACTTTATGGTCCTTAATGAGTTATGGCGGGAAACAAAAGATCAGAAATCTATTGTTTAAGGTTTATGTTAATAATAAACAATAGTAATTATTATTTCAGGCTATATTTTTCTCAAAAATTATAAAAGTATCTCATAAAATTGCTCACAGTGGTGAATGTAATTAAATTGTTCCATGTATTACAAAGTGCGCCCCGAAACCAACGTTGGAATATGTCAAATGGCGGCATTCTGGTAAAAAATCTCTGCAAAAGCTTTCGTAGAATGTGTACAAACAACAGCAAATTTTAATAAACCTTTTCATATCTGCATGTCCATAATTGCTACAGTTTCATGTTTCAACGTACAGCTCTACTCAGTTCATCATTGCATGATGCCGAATATTAGTAATATTATAATTAAGTCTGACTGACTTAATTATAATAAGTTTTTCCGACTATTTTCTATTTCAGCTAGAGTTATAGAAAACACATTAGAATGTAGTAATATAACAGTGGGTATATAACAGTTAATATAACAGTGGTTATATTACTACGATTATGTAAGTTTAGACCATATACATTTAATGTAACAAGACAATTTCGATAGTAATGAAGGTTACATAATACAAAGTTGGTGAATTAATCATGGCAGCGTATGAAGCCACAAGCTATTAAGGTAATTTATATCCATTAGCCCAAATCATATTACAACAAAATAGCCCACCGACGGCAGGCGTATTGTAAAACAAACATACTTCATGACAAATGACACACTAACTTTTACGAGTGTTTACAATTTTTTTATCTTATTATTATGATCATACAAACAAAGCCATTAAAATATATTACAATAGTCTGTTATGGACTATCATATCTCTCTTAGATTATTCCAACCGCTTAAAGGGTGAAGGAAAACAGCATAATGCATGGCCTACATCATAATTGACACTTACTGTAAACTAACAACAACTTTATACATTATGGAATGTAATAAAGAATTGAATTGAATTGAATACATACCTGAGAGATTTTCTATATGGCGTGTGAAATCTGCTTGCTAATCACTAATCCTGATCACTCCTTATCACTCTTAAAACACACTCGTATCACATTACAGTGTAGCGGCGTAGCATTGTAGTTGCGTAGCAGTGTAGCGGCGTAGCATTGTCGTTACGTAGCAGTGTAGCGGCGTAGCATTATAGCGGCGTTGCATTGTAACGCCGTAGCAGTGTAGCGGCGTTATAGTCTAGCATTGTAGCGGCGTTATAGTCTAGCATTGTAGCGGCGTAGCAGTGTCACAGTGTAGCGGCGTAGCAGTGTCACAGTGTAGAGGCGTAGCACTGTAGCAGCGTTACAGTGTAGCGGCGTAGCAGTGTAGCATTGGTACAGTGTAGCGGCGTAGCATTTTAGTGACGTAGCAGTATAGCGGCACTAGTGTAGCAGCCAGCGTGGCAATGTAGCGACGTAGCAATGTTGTAGCGACAAAACAGTGTAGCGGCGTAGCAGTGGTGTAGCGGCGTAGCATTGTAATTACGTAGCAGTGCAGCGGCGTAGCATTGTAGCGGCGTAGCAGTGTTACAGTGTAGCGGCGTAGCAGTGTTACAGTGCAGCGGCGTAGCAGTGTAGCAGCTTTACAGTGTAGCGGCGTAGCAGTGTAGCAGCGTTACTCGTTTCGAAGTCGACCGTACTTAGTATACTGGCAATTTTCAATTTACTAAGAGAGCCCGTTTTTTGACGGACTCCTAAAATCTCTTATCTGTAATTATAGTAGAGCCATCTGTAACCTGTAAATCTGTTGGCTCATTAAAATGTTACCCAAAGATCTGTGGATGCTCAGCAACTGACCCCGACCAAGCAGGTACAAAGTTGAATTACGTAACATTTTTCTTATTTCATGGAGTGGCTGGATTGAACGTCGAATAATAATAATAATTTTATGTGGATTATATGGATGGATTTGTAGAACTAATTAATAGGTTTGCAGCACATATTACGTAACCTGGAATTTACATCAACGTTCGGAGATATGCATAGCTCTGAAAATTAAAAATATTGGGGAATCCAGTGTTATGCCCTCGGCGATAGCTCTGTAGATAGACGGTTCTCTCTGTATGTATTTTTTGCATATCCTATCGTATTTATACGACGTAAATGAAAATACATATGTAAATATAGTATTTTTTTACGGGGTAAGCCAAACAATACAGGTATGGAGAATTCTTCTTATTTCAACTTTCATTCTATATGAAAATGTACAATCGACATGCATTGAATAACATCTACGTCTTGACAGATTGCGTGGTCTTTGTCAAAATACGGATGTCCTTAGATGTACTGCATACCTAACTCTTTTGTTGACTGTAAGCGTTCATCTTGTGTGTTTACCTTAGATTATCTCGGAGTGTTGGCCGACCACTGCGGAATTCTATTTGACCGCGGTTTAACGTCCGATTCCATTGCGAATGGTATGTCAACTATGTATCTAACGACCCACTGGGCTACCACTGTCTACTCTGAATTACCAAGGCACTTCTTGACCCAGTTTTAAAGTCACTACACAAACAAGAAGCATAATTAATTAATTAAACTTTGAAAGTGATCTTTTATTAATGTTGAGCAGATTTTCTAGAAGAAAGTTAAATCAAACTTGGTGCCAACAAAATTTAAGAACTAAAAATAAGAAATTTTGGTACAAGATTTATTGGCTGGCTTTGGTCCAACAAAGAGAGCTTTAGGATTCAATCGATGAAAGATTTACAAGTTTTACTAGCGTGATAAGACAATAGATTGATTGATTGATTATAGTCTAATGATATAATATTTAATTTATAATATTAATATCTCTAATAGTATGACAATTTTATTATTCCAGTATTCCATTTTCATAGGTAACTCAATATTATAATAATGGTTTACACAAAAGGGCAGATGTCAGACTATCGAAGATATTAAAATTTACCTGACCCCACATTAGTCTAGTGATCACGAAGGCAGTAAAGCGTGAGCTCCTGGGTTCGATTACTGGGTCGATTACTCTTCCAATTTTGATTTATTAAAGAAACTAAACCTCCATATTCTTCGCAACAATTGCTTTTCTATAGTAATAATTGTTCCTTGACAGGTACATTAGGTATATACATAATTCAATATTATGTAAATTAATGCTCACGGCAAAAGCTGTTTATCCAAATAGCCACAAATTAAAGTTTTGATTTGCTATACATCCCGCAATAAATAAAGAGAACCGTTGTCTGATAAATTATTGTTTTATCTTTGTGGTTTGGAGCGCGGCCAGTTGGTAAACTTAAATAGTAAATCAATCCCCGAGCTATTTTACAGACCGTGATTGTGCATTAAAGGGTATTTATTTAGATTTCTACCTTTATCTATTTATATTTTTCGAAATAAAATAAAACGCTTGCAACTATTGATAAAGATAATATAATTAGTGCAATACGCTAGTCTTAGGCATTAAATCGACCTACGTTTCGCATCACAAAATATTACGAGGTACTACAATATTTCAGTAAAACGTATTGGGGAAAGAAACGACGCATTATTTGTCTATGAATTGCACCTATATCCATGTACTACGTAGGTTCATTTCATAAAAAATATTACTATGGTTGTGATGTTATAATATCATAGTAAATTTCCAGGCGTCTGGCGTAACGCCAAAATCCCCGGGATCTAGATAGCTTATAATAAACTAGCGACCCCCTACATCCCACGGGTGCAAAAATTATATACACAAACCTTCCTCGTTTATCGATATTTCTATTAGTAAAAACTGTATCCAAATCTGTTGCGTGTTTGAGAAGTAAGCAGAGAAACAGGCATGTAATGAGATAATTTATAGACTTGAGAATCGCTCTCGTTTATATTCGGGAATCCCAAAAATATCCTGTGAAATATAATTATAAAGGCGGGGAGTTGCAGCTTGGCAACTCCCCTACAACCCGCTGTCTTCGCGTCTTACTAATTACCATTCACCATCTGCCCATCGATCACGTCTGATCCATCTATAATAAGATAATTACTTCATTAGATTCAATTTGAAAACAAATATTAAAAATTCATCGATTCCTAGAATTTAGCTGATTTACATTATGCAGCTAAGAAGTGTCACATTATAAGTTATCGGCGCTGCTTCGTCCCTACAGTACGCCGCCCTATTGACTAAGTAGTTCCATTATCAGATAACCTCCATGGCAATAATGATCTGCTTGCAAAAAGACGATAGGTATTATGCCTCACGATAAAAATAACTAGTTATCCTAGATATCTAATCGACTTTATTCACACCCCAATTTTTTATAAAACTTTCATGGTAATAAACAGACACCAGTTTTATTTTCGTTGTGTAGTGAGTGTTTGTCTAGCCCGAATTTATTGAAACACTAAGGTTCTGAATATCTATGGAATAGTTTTTTTGTAATCTTACTTTGTAAGCTTATTCCACAACCACGAACAAAATTATATTTAAAAGAGACCATCATCATCTTTCTGCACTTGTCCCAGTTTATTTGTTTCAGCACAGCATACCTAATTCTTCCTTCCTATAATCTCATTCTTCCATTCAAAAAAATATAATGATGTTACAAAAGCTTGCAAAAGTAAAAAAAAACATGATAATTATTATTTTTTTAAATAACGGGAAAAGTCTACTAACAATGAACGAGTACTGGAAAGAGAAATGTAAGTAACAAAAATATTCGCCCTCACGTACGTCTGAGCGTAAGGTCGGGCGTGTCAAAATATTGTTGGGCTTAACAAAAGCCTAACGTACAACACGGTACAATGTTATTAATCAAAACACAATCTCTATGGAACCGACAAAAGTAGATGAAATATAGTGAACTAAAACAAAACCTCAAATACGCCGTTTCTTTTACAAAGTAATATAAAAAAAAAGTTACAGTAGGTAGGTATGTACAATATCTACTTACATATTTTTTAATAGTTCTAGAAGTTATTTAAAACCTTGTTGATTGTTAAGTAACTTTGGGCCGTCGAAACTCAGAAACTTCTTGACCCGATGATAAATATTGTTGAACTTGAACATTATACTGAATTTTGTTGGTCAAGTTTCCGTTTTATATATTTTAATAAGTATGTTAGCTGTTAGTCTATAATATAACAATTAATATATAAGTTTTCGTGACTCAGGTAAATAAACTACTTTCTACTTACTAATACCTACTGCCCCCAAACTCGGATTCACCAGCAAAACATTGATAATCTGTTATTAAATTATTATTTTTCTTATTTACATTTTTGTACATTGTGTAAATATTTTATTAAATAGCTTTAGTAATAATTGTATTTTTCGTATTTAAGTTATAACATAGTTTTAAAAAGTATGTCACTTGTATTTAAAATTAGTTCAATTTGCTACATTATAGAGCCAGCATTTTTGTTACCTAGGTAGCAAGTTGATACGGCGTAGCGGATAGTCGTAGCGGGCGTAACTTCCGCAGCTCCGCTCGGCATAGAATCGAGTGACCGGTGTCGGCTCCTTGTCATGCTGATAGATAGATAGAGTATTCTTTATTGTACACCAAAATTATAATATATGAAAAAAAAACAAGCTTAAATACGTAGGTACAATTGGCGGTCTGATACCTCATGATTAAAATAATTATGCATTTTATTATATACAGTACAGCTTATATATGTTACTATGATGATAATCTGTGTCTCGAAGTTTGCATCATCAACCCACTGCTGGGCACGGGTTTCCCCTCAGAATGAGGAAGGTTAGGCTATAGTCCACCACTCTAGCCTAGTGTGTATTAGCAGACTTCACAGCTCGTCGAGAACATTTCTCTGCCATGCAGGTTTCCTCACGTTGTTTTCTTTCGCCGTGGTAAACGCACAGCAACACACAACTTGGCGGTCCAGTGCAGTGGTGATATCCCTAGGCTATCAATACTTACGAAATTAAAGTTTTACTAGTGCTATACTGAAAATATAAGATATACTCGAATAAGTTTGAAGAAATCTATAGATATATTTTAACATCATCTTCTCTTTACCACTTTACACTCACAGTCCTACTAAAGAACCTATATCTAAGGCATAATCTATTCCTTAGTTATAGGTACCTAAATCACTCTGCCAGTTCTATATAGTCTCCAGATAATTTACCACACGCGATATGTAGGTATTTCCAGTACGATCTCATTATATGATAGCATTTACAAATCTCCGCGTAGAAAAATGCCAGCATCCAGTATCCGACAAAAAACGGGCACTTACAAAATCGCGGATCGCAGGGGAATTTAAATCGCTGACAGAGAAGCAGAATTTATTATGTAAAGTGAAGGAGAAACAGAATGATTTTTTCGTAATAGCACAAAACGGGATTGGAAATACGGAATGCTAGTAGTGTTGATTAACATCATCCGCGTTAAAAAGGTCCGCATTAAAAAGGTCGGTTACATAGGAGATAATAATTGTTCTCGGATTAAGTTGGTTATGATGATAGCGCATGATAGTGGTTTGACAATACCTACGACTCTTACAAAAATTATAATGTAGTTTTATGTAAACTGTAAAGTACCTTACAGGGCGCGACGACCTTACCTTACAGACACGTTCGTTTGCACGCCGTGCAAACGAACGTGTCTGTCGCGACTAACGTGATCAATGTCGACGAACTGGTTACACAACAAAGCAACTATCTGTCTGGTACTTACTTAAGTAATAGGAGATTTAACTCAGTTAGGTTTATTACAAACCCCGAATTACAAGACCCCGGTACAGGACGTTCACTACAAAAATCAATATTTAGGAAAGTTTCGACTATAGTCCGCGCGGAACTAGTTGGCCGCGCCTTAGGTATGTGATATGGGGCGGGGTCGCCTGCGCGCGGTCGGAGGGACGCGGGAGCTTGCTTTTGTTCACGGTAACCCGCCGCCTCACCCCCGTCTCTACCTAAGGCGTGGCCAACTAGCTCCGAGCGGGCTATAACAGAACACACGTTTTCCTTACGTCATGAGTATGACGTACATCACTACCGACCGATATCATAAGTTGCATTTGACTCCTTATCTTACGTTACCGCTACTTCCATTTATTGTAAAAAATATATTTCATGTGAAAATAAAATTAAATCGCAAGGTCATTGTGGGCAGCTAGCTGTTTTTTTCAGGTCTAAAGCTCGGACGCCGATTTTGTAGTCCCCCTGATATTGCAAACTATTACATTATCATTGCATTAACGTTGTAGGCATTTTAAGCGATTGGTGCTTTCCGTTCAACACGGACAATTAAGAACATAGAACATAGTTTAAAACCCATATAGGTATCTAACCATATCTAAAATGTTGACTGAAATAAAATGTCTCAATAATAGTATAATAATAATTATCAGTTTATTGCTTATTTCGTACAAATTTTAAACTTGATTAAAATATTAAAATTTACTAAGTAGATGTATGATATTTATTGCATGTGGTGTACATGATAATACTAAAGTAATTGTTAACACTAGTTTGATATACATTGAAATTGATTGGTAATATACATTTAGATGCAATCTTTTAAAAGTATCCGATTCCCTGTTGGGTTTCGTACAATTTCACATCGTCCTTCTTCATTGTCAGTTCGGGTCTGAAAATAAATTAATGAAATGAGTATAAAATTAATTTAGATCCTCTGTTACTTTATTCATTCAAATAAAATAACTTACAATGTGAGCTCCACCGTCTGTTGTTGAACTGAAAAATTAATAAAAAGTCAACAAAGTCTCTTTCAGCGCACACAAATTTTGTTTTACATTGCATAGTGGACAATAGTGGATACTTTGTGAATAATACATTATAATGGGCCTACTGTTTTTATGTCGAAATGGTAATCTCCGGGACACACACACTTTCTTTGACGCAGCAACGCGTGACTGGATACAGCTGGACAAAGCAGGAGGCAATTAGGTTTAAGGTAACAAGTTTAAGAACTACTTAAACTTGCCACCTTAAACCTAATTCCTTACCAATATACAGACTATGTCTAGTTAGGGAGGCAACATGCTATGACTGTAAAAATCAAACCTGGAAACTTATTAAAAAATATATCACCACAAATTCCACTCACCCATCTGTTGCTGCTGCTGGATCATACCGACATCGGGGAAGTACAGCGCGTGGTTGGTGATGAAGTCCTTCGGCTGGTCGATGTACGTGGTCTGCACGACCGGCACCGGCTGCGTGATGGTCATCTCCTGCGCACGCCACTTATCCATCTCATCGGTCTCCTGCAGTTTTTGCATCCTCTCCACTTGTTTGTATGTAGGCTCGCCGCCAATGTAGTCTCGCTTCATACGGTTGTGGCTCCGAATTTCGTGTTTACGAAGGTCCGACCTAATGAGTTCATATTTTTATGTATTTACAAGAATTTGCGTACGAGAGGATTTATTAATTATTTTTGTGTCAGTTTTACAAAACAACTGAAGATTCCAATGTGAAATCGCTATATCGTTGGTACCAATCCATGCTTACTTGTAACAGAAGTCACGTCCGCAGTAGTTACACGTGTGTTTAATGTTCATGTGGGCGGCCTCGTGGTGCTCCCGAAGCGCCGTGTTCGTTCGGAAAGCCTTCTCACACAGCATACACTACGGATAAAATAATAACAATAACAAGTCATGAGCAGTTCCTAAACCAAATTCTTATTTAGAATGTACAGACACGACTTTTTTACGATTTATAATAGTATAGATTTACACAAGATTGTCACTTGATCATTCTGTCATTCGGACTTCTAAGAATGTGGAATGAGACCTACCACTGAAAATATTAGCTTTTACAAAAAAATACTCATTTTCTTGAGTACCTAGGTATATAATATATGTGTCAAGTAACTGATGCAATTGTGTACGGAAGAGTGAAGGGGGAGTGTTGTGAGGTGAAATAATTTTCTTTTACTTTACAAGTCAATTACATTTGACTATTATTGACATTGAGAGCAAAGTATAACTTACTTTAAACTGCTTTGCCTGGTGTGTCAGCTTGTGTTTGTTAAGATTGGACGGGTTGACGAAGGTAGCGGGACACAGGGCACACTTGTACGGCTTCTCGCCGGTGTGCGTGCGCATGTGCATCACCAGGTAGTACTTGTGCTTGCATTTGTATGGGCACAGGTCACAGAAGAAGTTGAATGTATTTGTATGAACCAGCCTGTACATATAAACAGAACCACTTAAGGAAGATACGAAAAGACAGCATTTAAAATTAAACAGGCAACAGTAAAAACTTGAAATTAGGTATTCATTTTTTTGTTCATTTTCATGTGGAAGGGAAGTTGTATAAAACTTGCTTTTATTTCACAAAAGGGACAAATTCACGCTAGATTTACCATGTAGGTAAATATAGTTATATCTATTCACACAGGTTGGTCCTCTGTTAATCAAAATCACCCGCACTTCAGACTACTGAGCCAACCTTACATGTGGTTCTTAAGTCTTGCGATGATAGGGAACTCTTTGCCGCAAGTAGGACACTTGTGCGGCACGCTCTGCTTGTGTATGTGACGCATGTGTTGTGTGATGTTCAGCACCAGTTGGCCACACACGTCGCAAGCACGGCGCATACATTGTCGTTCTCGCCGGTGCGCCATCAGCTTCTCCTAAACAATCAAGTAGCAAAACTTAATTCAAGTACCAAGACTCAAATCTTAATCTCTTAATCTTTATAGAACATGAAAGAAAATTAAATAATTGTAGAATATACCTGAGACTATCATTTTGTACTTTTTAAGCATTTTCCATGCTAAGATTACAAGTTATTTTTAATGAAGGAAAAAATCGGCGGGCGGGCAGGATTCGAACCTACGCCTTCTGGTTCGGTACACCAGACGCTCTGACCACTAAGCCACCGCTCGCCCTGCTCGCCAGTCGTAAAAAATACAAAAAGATAGTTAATAGGTAAGGCGGTATCATACGACATCGAACTAGCTGTAAAGTTAGTCGTGTCGGTTGTGAAGCATTCTTCACAATAGATGTCGCTACGTCACCTTTAAGACGTAAATTAGAATGTGAAGGAAGATTTCGACTGGCGAGCAGGGCGAGCGGTGGCTTAGTGGTCAGAGCGTCTGGTGTACCGAACCAGAAGGCGCAGGTTCGAATCCTGCCCGCCCGCCGATTTTTTCCTTCATTAAAAATAATATACCTGAGATTTATAAATCAGTCATATAAATAATTCTAACTAAGCCTTAGCTTAGGCCAATAAAAACATGCACTTATTTTATTTACTTATTTTTTCTACTGTGTTTGTATGCCTCATGTTAGGGGTGAGACTACATATTTTAATAAACTTGACACAAATTCAAACTGCCAATCTGCTACTGAGAATCAGAAAATGCTAATGGAACAATCAATAACACTTTGCTCAAACTGGGAAACCAATCCAGGACCTCACAGACCTCTGGACTTTTCCTTCAAATAAACTGAAATTTATGCATATAAAACAATTACTATTTATTCCTCATAATGTAAAGAACTGCAATACAGGGACAGGTAGAATATAAAAAAGTATTATTTGAATATTACCTTATTTGGGAATGTCAAGTCACAAGGGGAACATTTGAACTGTTTTATTTTCGGTGACTTCTTTTGTTGCAGTCTTTCTCTCCTCATTTGTTCCTGGGCCATATTTTCTTCTAACTTTAGCCTCTTTTGTTTTATCTGATGCAATATCAATTGAAAATCATGCTTTGAATATGGATATGATGGTGTTGTTGGATTACCTGCCAATAACATAGACCTCCTAAATAAATTTAAATAGTTCAGTTCCTAGGTAGTTCAAGTAAGCAGTTATTTTGTAGCTGTTTAGTTGCCAGTTTTGTTCATTTCTTTAGTTTGCCAGTTACATTGTGTACATATTGTAGATATTTAATGTAATAGTTTTACAGTAATTAATTTACCTGTTGGGTTTAATATTTTCCTGAATTTCTTATCAGATATCTCACAAGTCCTTTTAAAGTTCAAAGCTAACTTAAGTGATGATAGACAATTGGTACAAATATATTTTGGAAGAGAATCATCAATTTCTATCTGCAAAAGAATATTAAAGCTTTATTTCCTCTCCCCTCTCTCTGTCTATTCTATTTATGTTTGGGACACCTGCAGGCACCAGGCAATCAGTCCTCTTGCTGGGATTATTTTCCCCAGTTCCCCATCCTCTCTCTGTCGCTCAATACTAAATTTCAGTCACTTTATTAAAATATGATCAATGACAATATAAAAACATTTGTGTGAAATGGGTTAGTAAAGGACAAAATTGTATTAATTTTATATTTTATCTATTTTACACTGCTATTTAAACATAATCTATTACAGATTGAAGAGGTAATTAGTCTATACAACCAACTAATAACTTATATGCTACAGAAATGTAGCATGTAACCACTTACCGTTATGTTAGTAATGCTCCGGATAGCACCCAGAATGTCATAGCCATCAATTTGCTCACTGAGAGGGGTGCACCCACTCCTAGCGCACACCCTACATATCATGTCTTTTGCTAAATGCACAATTTTCTTACTGAAACCGACAGAATAATATTTTATACCGACTTCTTGTTGAAGTAGCGAGAAAGTAAATAAAAAAAGTTGAATACCCCTCACTCACTCAATGAATAAATAATTAAATACATCTTGAAATAATGTTTCAAGATGTATTTAATTATTTATTCATTGAGTGAGTCATAAGGGTTTCTTATAAATAATAGGTATTATTTAAGACTCAAAAGGGCACACTTACTTAGTCTCCATTATAAGCTTTTGCCAATGATCATCGCTACTGCTTCCTTCATCCTCAACAGGTGAACTACACGGGTACTTAATTTTATTTAACTTGGACAGCATCTTCTTTGTTAGATAAACTGCCATTATGGTAACGTTTATTTCAGTTTTGTAGACTACTTTTAATGTTATTTTTTTTATTTACCAAATATTTCATTTTTCAACAGCGTCGACGATTCACATTCACAGTTTTATAATCATAGATTTTTATAATGTCACTAGTGTCAGCTGTCAGTTTCGTTGTCACAGTGTAACACTGACACTTGACAGTGACACTGAAGGAATGGTATTGCATTATTTTTATTTGTATTGGGAAAAGGGAAATGCAAATGGATCACCGATCAAGGAATTAGATTACACTGGCTGGACCAACAAATTAATGTACATGTAAATAAAATAAATCCGCTGAGGTCCGACTCCTAAGACATCAAGTTATTGTGGGAGTAACAAGATAAATAATAATAAAACTAGTGCTTGTACTTCATCAGTGTATCTTTCACGCATTCGCATAGTTGAATAACAAAAACATTTCATAATGACTTCCCTTTTATTACTAAAATCTATGCTATTTGCTAACGCTCTGCAAAAGAGTAAAAAGAAGAAAAATACCAAGATGAAGAAAACGTATGTACTTACAATACTTGATCAATTGAAATACCTATTGTAGAACACAAAATTTAATCTGAACTATAACACCTCTATTGTTTTACTTCTAGTCACAAAGTTAAGAAAATAAGTTTAAGCATGTGTAGAATATGCAATGAGGAAAAGGGAGATATTCCGATATTCCACAATTTTTTACATCCAGATATTCCTGAAGAGATACAAAACTTTTCTGGCATTGCTGTAAGTATGTTAGTTTTAAAACTATTATTCATAATATTGTCTCTGTGAAATTAAACCATTTTATTTGTATATAAATTGATTTTCAGATTAATAAATCAGACAATCTATCAAAAAATATGTGCCAGAGTTGCTTGGACTTATTAAACGGATGCATCATGTTCAGAGAAATGTGTCAAAGAACTAATAAAAAGCTACTTGAAGAATTGTCAATAAAGGAAGGTAAATATTATTTAGCAAAAAAATATATAAAAGGTACTCTAAACTTAAAATATCCACCCACTTTATAAGTAACATAATGGTATACCATTAAGCCCACCCTTCATGGTGGATGTTATAACTTGAAGCCTTTTAGTTATGCCACTGCTAGACTGCTAGTGGCATAACTAAACAAATTTCAATTCAGATTGTTAATTTTAATAATCCAGTCTTAATTGTGATTGTTGATAGCTGTGTAAAAAAGACCTTTCAAGAACATAAGATCTTAAATAAGTTAGTTAGATACATTTTGGAAATTATATCAGAAAATGTATGTATGTAACTTATATTTTACTGGGTTCTAATATATGATTTTATGATTTGTTTAGAAAACAATGTAAAGGACTATGAAAAATATTTAGATTACCCTGGTGTCAAAGCAGACAGTGAAGACTCATATAACATTCCATCACCAACATTCTCAGAAGATAACTCTGACCTTTTGTCTCTCTGGGAGTGCTCTACATGTGGCAAAGAGTTTCATGTTATGGTTAGTATCACATATTTTAATATATTAGGTGGGATCTCATATTACCCCTTTTAGAAAGTATTCTTCTTCATTTGTGTTGGGTTGTGTATGAGGGGAGATGATCATGCATGCCCCTTTAAAGGCCTTAAAGGCACTGCCTATGGAATAGAATGCAACATCTTCAGGCAAACAATTTCATTTCCAGCGGCTAATATGATTCTTACTTACATACTGTTTAACGTGCATTAAGGCCCAAAATATTTTCTGTTTTAATGCAATGCCGTTCTCAAAAATACTAATAACCATTAATAAATGATTACTTTTTAAAAACAAACTACTAAAATATGTTAGTGTTTATATTTTAACAGGCATCCTACAACAAACATATAACCAAATGCAATGCTCAATCAAATGAAGTATCAAAACCAGCAGAGGAAGTAACAAAAAGAAAATTTCTATGTGACATCTGTGGGAAGACAGCATTTTCTAATGCTAGCCTTCTAGTGCATATGTAGGTATTGAAACATTTTATTCATGTTTCTATCTATTGTGCAATTACAACTATCTATATTACATTAACAGCAATAATAACTGCCGCACTCAGAGACGTCAATTTACGGTAAACACTCTTTAACAGAACAAGCCTACTGTATCTTGGCCTAATATTTCCGTGTTTGAATTTGTTGTCAGTGTCCAAGATATACTGGGCATCTATTATTTAATGATTTATTACTTTTATTAACATCCCTGAGTGCGACAGGAAGAGTATGTTCAACTCCAGTATGTAATGATAAATTAACATAAGTACTGAGTTATGTTATCAAAGATGTTTAGTGGAGGTCACTCAATCGATTATTATCGATCTAATGCATTACATTGCTGAACATAACTGCCATCACTCCTGTCACCAGTAGTCTGCATGCATCTGTGGCTGTGTGTTGACGACGTCTGTGGTCTAGTGGTTCATATACCGGACTGCTGATCACGAGGTCGTGGGTTCGATTCCCACAGGACACAAACATTTATGTGATGAACTAAGGTGTTTGTGTTTGTCTGGGTGTTTCCTATATATTATAACTATTTATTTACAAAAAAAAAGTATATAAGTAGTATATCCATTGTCTAGTACCCATAGTACAAGCTCTGCTTAGTTTGGGATTAGATGGTGTTGTGTAAAATGTCCAAAGATATTTATTTATTTATTTATTTATCTGGTACTACTGCACTGCACAGAAGTCATATATTTGTCCTTCTTACAGGGCCATCCATGAAAACATATTTCCTTTCAAATGCGATGTTTGTCCATACCAAGGGCGAACAATGGATTTACTGAAAGTTCACAAGAGATCTCATATGGTTGACAAGCCATTCAAGTGCACACAGTGTCCTAAGGCAACCACGACGTCCAGTAACCTCGCCAAACATATGCGACATGTTCATAGTACTACAAGACCATATAAGGTATAATCTTGATTTAAACTTTGTAATAATTCTTTCTAGAAATGTTTATAGAATGCAGTATTTATTTCTTGCATATTATTGGATATATGGTCATCATTGATAGTCAGCAAGTTTTAATAAAACTAAGTATAGTTTTATTAAAACTTGCTGACTCATGTTGACACGCGCTTTTTCTTATTTCGTTCCAATACTTTTAATTCTATTATGTTATAACATAACATACCACCACGCACTGTATTCACCGAAGGGTCAGACAGAGGCGCAGTGATATATACCCACAGTTTGCTATGTTTAGGTCCCATGAAATAGGAGGCGAGCTATAACCGGGCAGAACTGTAAACTCAATACTCAATCATTTATTGCACTCCACAAGTTAAATAGATTTTACAATAGTAGGTATTATAAGAAACATGTGTGGGCCTTGTCAGGCACGGCAAATGTAAGAGAGAGGAGGTACTCTGAACTGTTTTATTTAAAACTTCGTAATGTTATATTTTGTTTTATTATTTACTATTTATTTATTATTATAAGTAGGTAGTCCATATTATTTTACTTATTTAATTGCATTTTGGGAATTATCCTGACTCTGAACTGCTACTGAGAATTTCATAAAACTCAATTGCATTGGGAATCGAACCCAGAACCTCGAGCGTAGCAGTCGTGGTTAAGACCACTAGGCTAACGAGGCAGTAAATCTATTGTAATCTAAATATTTTGTGTCTAACCATTGACATTGTTATTTTTCAGTGTACTTATTGCGACAAAGCTTTTTCTTACCAACATGATATGAAGAGGCATGTTAAAGATATACATTTAAGACAAGGCACAGTCAAATGTGATATTTGCTCTAAGAAATTTAATACCAAGTAAGTACAATCGGCGCATTTAAGCTTGGCCTCCCGCCTAAAATCCGGAACCACCACTTGAACCACCAGAGCTATATTATACCTTATTGGGAAGATAAATGTCAATTTTAAAACGGCAGACAATAAAAGTGAGGCTTCAAGTTTTGCATTGCCTAGATCAGGGTTTCATGGCCTATATTCCGTCTTGCCCCACATGTCCTATTATTGTTCACGCGAGGATCTGATGGTTGCATCGACAAATGGAGTCCGCATTGCTGAGTTTTGGGCTGGAGTGTTATAATAATGTTTTTATTTTTCATCGACCAAAAACATTTAAGTAATACACTTGCCATGAACACAAATAGTCCTTGAAAGAATAGAAAAACCTAGTCCAGAAGGGACGAATTAGCTGCAAAACATTTTGCGTGAATTCATTCGCGCGTTAGCGAGATACTAGGCGCCAATACAGCGTCCACAAAATACAAGCGTAAATCGCGTGCACTTCGCTAGAACCTCGACTCGCGCTTGATTCTCTCGTATTGCGTGCGAGTCAAGATACTAGAGACTCCTTGCTACGTCCAGTTAACGCCCAAGAGTGCACGTATCGAGGGATATGGTGCGCCAAAATTTCACCCAAATGCTCGCGCGTTGATACGTTCCTTTTGGACGCAACGGTCGGGCACGAAAGAATCGCGGTGAAGTCGTTCCTTCTGGACAAGGTCTAAGAAGAAGGGTGTCAATTTCAAATGGTTGCATTATTTTCGTAAAAAACATCAAACACTAGATTGCATACAATATGTATATCGTTGTTCCAGGAAAATCTTACAAGGACACAGATGGAAAATTCACAAAATTAAAGGTGAAAGACAGGGTCGGCTGCCGTCATACTTACAGTGTCAATTGGGAAAACACAATAATGAGAACAATATAAATAAAAATGAAATTAATAATTGTGATACTAATGAATAATCTGCACATATTCATTACATTATTTGGTTTTGCAAAATCATGATCCAAAAACAAATTACTAACACTAAAGCTTTTGCCTAAATATCTGTCAAATTTTTAAATAGTGTAAGAGAAGACAGATAAAACTAACCTAACTAACCTTTACCCTTGTGTACTCAATAGCCAATATGAGTACCTACTTATATCATCGTTCTTAAATATTATTTAAGAGGTAATGTTCACGTTGCCATACCTAACGAAAGCTCCACTTTCCGACGCGGTAACGGTAGTCACGGCCTATTTTATTTACTTTGTGATGCCATTTTGCTCCAATAGGTTTAGGTGTAGATTTTATCACAAAGCTTTATTTCAAACAAACTTACTTTTATGTGCAATATATTATGTTTACATCTTTAAATCATACACAAAGCAATATACATTAAAGAATAAAAGAGGTCACTTTAGCAATATTATGGTAGGCAGTAGATAAGAAAAATATAATTATAAATATTAATTTCACAAGACTTACTGAATAACAAGTATGATTTTTTTTATTAAATTATTGCATTAATAAATGCTAAATATCTTTGAAAAGATAAACTTTTTTGTGGAAGAAAAATACGATTCCAACCTGCGTCCCTCCGATTTAGTAACCGAATGCTTTTCCCAACTAAGCTACCGAAACGATTACTGTATCATTGATAATCACAAAATCATAACTATAGAGGCAAAAAAACTTGTATACAACAGTGTTGAATCACAATGATTATCAAAAAAGTTTACCGGTAATGCTGACACTATAACTACGTATTATTATTTCATGAAAAATAATGTTTATCTGCCTTGCCAATGAATTCCAATATTGGGTTAAATTGTGGGCTCTGTTGAGGATAAGCGTACGTTGGGGATGTAGTATGGTAGGTACGTAGATAAGTATTATTATCGAAAAAAATTGATATAATTATTTATTCCTAGAAATTAAGACATTATTATAATTTACCTATTGCAAATAGATATCAATATAAGTACATAAATAACAGTGTAAAAAATGTGCAATTAAGAAGTTATCAGTTTTTTAAATTAATGTATTTCTTTATATAAATACATAGCTTACTTTACTATCGTAGTTTAAATTTATTAGCTATTAAGTCGTCGGTTTCTAGGGGCAATAATATAATAACACTTATAAGCGATTAATATACTATACAATGCAATGGCGTTTGCTCATTTAGTCTCAAGTTAGCAAATAAAAGAAACGGACTTGCGAAGAAAATCAGAATTAAAATTCCTGATTTATATACAATGGGTAATTTTAACGTGGTTATATCAGTACTGTTGTGTATTCGAATATGTTTCGCATTTGACCTACCGAAACAAGAATGTCAATCTGAACTAAATATCAACAACAACCTGTATAACTTAACGAATACGTATCATGTTGGTGACGCGTACCCTACTGATGCACACTATGATGTTTACGGCAATCTATTTTTCGTTGAGTCCGGACAAAACGAAAAGGGCTACTACTTTAATGCTAATGTTATAAAGTTCAAAACTACTGCTCCTGAGAAAGTACCAGGTAAGAGTTTTTTTTTTTGTGGGTAAGAAATTAGTCAGCGGGTTTTAATCAGAACTGACTTAATATGAGAGAAGGTACCTGTGTTTTGCACCATAATTGGTACTAACAAACTATACTACACCGATGTAGTTATTTTTTTAAATATTGGTATATTCTAAGACTATTATTAACTATTACTAGGTATATACCTAGTACCATCAATAAAATGAATATTAATAGGTTTAGGTACCTATGTACCTATTAATATTAGGTACCTATGTACCTATTAATATTCATTTTATTGATGGTTGACATTTTATCATTTCGTCCAATTTAATTAAAATGTATAAAACCGGGATTAGATAAAGACGGAAGTCGGAAAAGGTCGAGAAACTTCAGTTGCAACTGATGGAATAAAGTTAAAAAAAGTACCTTTCCCCCGTGTCAGCATGACACTAGTTACGATAATAGTTCATGCCATGGTAAATATAAATGCCTGGCCTGTCTGCACAGGGTGATAGTTAGGTAAGCAGACAGCAGGGTGCATGCGCACAACCTATTGGTCAAAGTATATAGCTACTACTACTAGTAGACAATACCTATATATCTACAGTCAGCCTGTTTAGGGTTCCATGAAGCCAGGGGTGCAAATTGTCATGTATATATACCTAACATTCAAAGTGCTGTTACTGGGAATATCCTAATAGAAAATAAAAAATTTTATTCCATAGGTTTACCAGAAGACATTAGTTATTCACTTGCAGTAGATAAAAATGAGAAGAAAGTTTACTTCGCTACAGGGAAGGGTATTTATAAATACAACTACGAAAGCCATGATGCCACTCCAGTTTCCAGTAGTACCTTCAAGCTGGACATGATATTTGTAGACAAAGATAGTAATAAATATGTTGCCGAAAACAAGGACGGTGTCGAAGAATTCTACTTATTAGACGGAGAATTGATGAAGAAAATACGTTTTAATAGTCTTGAAGCACTGGACGAATTGGCTATTGATGACAAAAACAATTTCTACTACATAAAAGAAGAAAAATTGTTTGTATTAAAATCTACTCTCTCGTCACCGATTTGGATTGGTAACGTTACTTATGATGGCATGGCTCAAATTGCTATCCACAATAATCACATCTTTATAGCGAGTGATGATTTAATGTATTTTCACGAAAATGATACGGGGAATCTAAAATTAGTCGACAATGCTCCTGAAAATGTAACCGCAATAGCGTTCGACGCCACTGGGGACTTTATACTCGGAGTTCATGGCAAAATTCTGAAATACAAGAAAAATGAGTGCAACTTTAGAAGATAAAAGTGCCTTGGTGGTAACTAAACTGGCGATTCCTGGTATTGAATTAGTCTTTGGTTGGCTCTAGGCAAGAGGCTTTTTTAAATAATAAATAAAGATTTTAGGTCGTTTTTGGTTTATTTTAATAAATATTACAAAAAATTAAATAGTGACTTCTAAAAATATCAACTCAAAAAACAATTGACTAAATAAAAACAATACCTACACAACACTCGCGACGAGAGTTAATAACAGAAAAGGAATATCATAATTATTCAGTTGGCTCCAAACTCAGCGCCAACTAGCCGCCAATATCCAAAGCGATATACGGGGTGGCAGTTAGCCTTTATAACGTTAGCTATCTGCGAGTATAAGTCCCGTCAAAATGGGTTCAGCCGTTTCAGACATTAGCCGGAACAAACAGACAGACAAAAATGTAATAAATAAATAATAAAATACATTTATTTCGAGC
Source organism: Acronicta psi (assembly GCA_946251955.1). Classification (NCBI taxonomy): domain Eukaryota; kingdom Metazoa; phylum Arthropoda; class Insecta; order Lepidoptera; family Noctuidae; genus Acronicta; species Acronicta psi. The sequence continues at coordinate 9,693,171 of OX276477.1, read as the reverse complement.
AACAATGACTCATATGTGGAGTACACACAAATAGAAAAAAACAATACAAAGGATAATAAAAACAAAAACAAAACTAAGACTAACATACTTACCTACTTAATATCTACCTGGCCTTGCTGACCGCAGTATGCCTATTACAACAGTGCCGTACATAAGGGCAGTCCATTCGTTCCGCGATCATTGCCAGGATGGCATTGGTGCTGCCCCACACCCTACGCACCAGGGACGCACCCCGCTTGCGCATCGTCGCGTGAAAACAATCGGTGCGCGCCTCGGCGAACATGCCTGAGGCGCTGCAGAAGCGAGGCAGCCCCAATACAGCCCTAAGCGCGTTGTTGAACTGTACACGGAGAGCTCCGTATGATGCACGCGTGTACCTCGCCCACAGACTGCATGTGTAGAGGGACGTGCAGTATGCCCTGAAGAGCGTTATCTTCACCTCCCTCGAACACCGCGTAAATCTGCGTGCGAGCATGTTTGCCCGCACCGACAGAGCCCTCCGTTCCCGCTCCATGTCAGCATTATCCTTGAGGTCGGTCGTAACTAAATGTCCTAGGTACTTAAATTGATCCACCCTTTCGAGTGGAACGCCGTTTAGAAAAACGGGTGGATAATTTTGCGAACGTTTCGTACCGGTCTCAAAAACCATGCATTGACTTTTGGTCACATTATATTTTAATCCATGACTAAGGGCATACTCCTCACATGTCCGCACTAGCTTTCTGAGACCACAGACCGACGCGCTCAGCAGCACCATGTCGTCAGCATAACTGAGATTGTTGACACAGACATCACCGACATGGCAGCCGACATGCCGATTACCGAGCGCAACGATCAAGTCATTCATATATAGGTTAAAGAGGGAGGGGGAAGTTAACCCAGTAATAAAATGTTTTTTTGATGTAAGTTGGTACCTAGTACCTACCGTATACACTTTTATATTTTTCATAAATAGTAAAATGCTGTTTGCTGATTTGTAATTACAAACAAATAAATCAATTTTATTTATTTATTTAGATTACAGGTACTTTTGAATGGTATGATGAAGAAGAAGAGTGGCGGTTTACATTAACTTCGTCAAGGGCAATTGATGAAACAATAACAATAAAAGGCCACATTATCATCAAACTTTTATCTTTTAATTTTAAAAATAAATTACATGGGTAGTTTACCTAGATCTCCACAATAGTCAAGCAAAACTATTGAAAAATGGTATACATTATATACCATGAGTGTATTTACTCAGTTAATTGAAATAAGCATTTATGAGCACAAATTATGTATGTACTTAATTAAAATAATTATGATACATCACAATCATTATGATCATATTTAACATGAAAGAAATGAACATTAAGTCATCATACATATTACCATAATCACAGTAATTTTTAACGACAGCTACTTTATTTATTATTAATTCCCGCACACCGCGGAAATCATACATACTACTACAGAAATAAACAGTAAAAATATAAAAAAAAAAACAATTAAAATTTAAAAGAAATCCTTTCGATGGTTATTAATAAAAACCGTTGTAGTATACTGGGCTCTGGTTTTTACAACCATACCTTAGGGTACCTATCTACAATAATAAAAAATACTGCTTCATAACATTTCACATTTCGTGACACATTCTAAAAAGATTCATTGTACTGTTCAGACTATAAAAAGCTATAGTGACTAACCAAATGTCCCTATTAGCCCTTTAGTGGCTGAACCTGAACATGCATCAACCTATTAAATCTTTTGGTCATCAAGCAAATCCTATTCCTATTTATTTATAAATCCAAACATTATTGCTATTTTTTATTTCTTAATTTAATACCACAATATCAAATAAGTAGCAATTGATTAAATGACCAGAGTAATAATTGTTTCAATGCGGTAATATACTTTGTGATATCATTGGGAATGTAATGGGCTGAGCCTGAGAGTTGGGCAATGCCATAGGCTGACTAGTGCTGGAGATGGTAATTTGTTGTGTGGATGTTTGGTGAACAAGTTGTTGTGCCGAGGGTACAAGCTGTTGCTGTGCTGATTGCTGAGCAGCTAACTGTTGCGCGGATTGCTGCGCTACCATCTGTTGAGCGGATTGTTGGGCGGCAGCAGCCAGTTGCTGCGCTGACTGTTGCGCCGCCGCCAAGTGCTGAGCTGACTGTTGTGCGGCCAAGTGTTGTGCTGATTGCTGTGCAGCTAAACATTGTGCCGATTGCTGTGCAGCTAAGTGCTGCGCAGACTGCTGTGCCGCCAGATGTTGTGCTGACTGCTGTGCAGCTAAATGCTGTGCAGATTGCTGAGCCGCTAGATGTTGAGCAGACTGTTGAGCCGCCATATGTTGTGCAGACTGTTGAGCAGCCATATGTTGTGCAGACTGTTGTGCTGCTAAGTGCTGTGCAGATTGTTGAACTGCCAAATGTTGTGCTGACTGCTGAGCAGCTAAATGTTGAGCAGACTGTTGTGCAAGGTGCTGTGCAGATTGCTGAGCAGCAGCTAAATGTTGTACTGATTGCTGGGCTGCATACTGGTTTGCTTGATGTTGTGACGCTAGTTGCGGTTGTAATGCTGATTGCTGAACGAGTTGTTGGACAGCAGTTTGAGATGCATTACTCATGAGCTGCTGTGCAGGCTGTGCCAATGTTAGCTGTGCAGGAACTGCTACAACAGTTTGTCCTCCACCCATCAATGTACCCGAGTCACTAACTTGCATTAATTGCTGGGCACCAGCACTAGTGACTATTAGCGCACCAGAGTTACCCATAAGCTGTTGAGTGGTACTCACTGTAAGAATTTGTGGGGCTGGAGTTAATAACTGGGCTCTAGAAGCAGCTGGGGCTAATGCTAAATTTGGTGTTGCTGCTGCAGGAACTAATGCTGGAAGGGCACCAGCAAGACTCACAACAGGTGTGACACTAACAGTTGCCATTGATACCGGCGCAGAGGTGCCATGTCTTGACGTTATTACACAAGGTTGTCCTGTTCTCACTGCAGCTGTTTGTTCCAATAAAAATTCATTCATAGAAGTTAATTGAACATTCTTTTCAGTCAAATCTGCAACTTTTTTCAGTAATACGCTTATATTGTCATGAAGTAGTTTTATTTTATGATCTGAAGCTTCACAATTAGAACATAAATTTGTTGCTGTTAAAACCTGTTTATCAAGTCCATTCTCTTCATAAGTAAATCTTCGTAATTTCGCCTCTGGAGGAGAATCATCATCTCTAATAGGCGGTGGTGGGCGGCTATATTGTGGTGGTGGTGGCATATTAAGTATTGAGACAATCTCATTACCAGCTACATCAGGTGGGTGAATATATTTACAGTCTTGGTTAGAACAGGCACTGAGCACATATGCTTGGCATACTGGGGGATTACGCGTTTTACGAGGAAACATGCCTGTAGCATAGAAATTGTCTTCCTCTTCCACAGTACTGTGTATGAATTTGCAATTTGGTCTGTAACAACCCTTGTTTTGAAAATCATGACAGAACCGAAATAACTCTTTTAAACACGTCTTTGGAGGTATCTCATGAATGAACCTGCAGTTTTCTCGCGTGCAACAACCACGAATATAATCTCTACAGTAACAGTTGGCAGCTGGAACAGACTTCTCGCCAGCGTCAGAGGCACCCATTGCACAATCGGCATTTGATGTTACGATCATGATAAAACTAATATTTTGATAGTATTAGAATCACATGTTCTCATCGTTTGTAATCTCAGGCCAGCTCAAAATAAAAGTAAGCCGTTACTCATAACATTACCTTGCCAATTCCAGGAACATTGCCAGCCATTACTTTCTTTTGTAAATTATAGGAGGCCGTTCAACAAATCTTATGATAAACTGTTCAATACGTATTACTTTGATCACTTTCAATAAAATGTATTTTAAACATTTCTGTTCTATAATTTCTGTGTGACATCTTGTCGTAACGATACAGAAAAATACAGAATCAAAACGAAAAAGAATGATAAAGTGAATGGTTAGGTTTGTTTTGATGTTGTGGTTGTCTTGTGCTCTTGTGCTGATTGGCTGACTCCCTGACTGACCGAGTGACCGTGACCCATGGAACTAATATGTCAAACTTCGATTGTATACTAAGTATACTTCATGGAACTAATATGTCAAACTTCGTTACACTTCGTTTACATCCGGAATGCGTACTCGGCTCAACAACTCAACGTAAAACCGACCTTATTGCAATCTGTTAAACTTTATATTTAAACCGAAATACGTTACGGTCAGATAGAGAGGTTAGGGTAGGGGATTGTGTCTCGTTTTAATAAATTGCCATACAAGAATTTTCAAATCGTCTAGTAGATTTGCCACGAGGCTAGGGTATCTGATCCAAAAAATATTATAGAGTTATACATTGCTAGATAAACTACTGTGTAAAATATCTTTTTATGAAATAAAGATAAGAAAAGTCAAAAGTATTTTTTTTGAGTAAATTCTTGAAATATAATAGAACTTTTTAGGTTTATGGTTAGTTTTGAAATTTTGATATGACAACTTTAAAACAATGGCAATGACATCGCGTCATTTTCGTTCCGTGATTTTTTGTTGTTATTTTATTTGTGAAGAATGTATAAAATAGTGAAAAGGTGTTGCGTATAAAGGATGTGGAAATTAATCATATACTGGCTCTAACAAATCCACTCACAGGTTACAAACTTAACCCACCAATGGTAACGTAAATGTCTACGAGACCGGACGTATCGAAAAATTCCAACTATTTCACTGTTTAACTGTTGTTTTTTATTATTTTGTTTTTTTATTATTTAAGTGAAATCGTATATACTAATAAACGAGCTTTGTTATTTATAAGATGCCTTTGTTTTATTATCAATGTATTTTAATAACCAAACTATCAACCTACTTATACTTTAAATAATCATGATTATTCATTTTGCTGAAAATGTTGGTAGTATTTATGTTTAAAGTTAATTATTGCATAATCTAAGACTGAAAATCCCGGTACACGGAACCGAGTCTACCAATAATATAATTTAAATTTACGTCACAAATGGTGGGTTGAGGGGCCTTTCGGGTGACAATGTTTTCAAATTATGTCAGACTTTAAAAGGACATGTATGTTTTGACGACAATCAAAAATATTAGTTATGTCGACTATAATTATTTATTGATGATTACGAACGACCAGTTGACTTTTTGAGACGACAGTGGACGTCTGGGCGCCATCGCGCACTACACTTCGGTGGTGCCCTCTTTAGCGCATTAGACATGGTATAATGCATATTTTTTGGTACATACATAAGAAACTCCCAAACTTGGGCACTTACTAAAGCGCAATCAAGAAACTAGAAACATGCCAGACAGCAAAGGAGAGAAGCATGTTGAATATAAAGAAATTGGACAAAATCAACAATAAAACCATTAGGAAACGGACAAAAATAGAAAACGTCACAACTAGAATAAGAAAACACAGAAAAGACAGGTCACATATTAAGAGGCACTGAAAAATGGAACAAAAATATTGTATTTTGGTATCCTAGAAATAGAAAGAGGAAACGAGGTAGATAGTTTCGAAGGTGGGAAGGCGAAATAAAGGCAATAGCCGGGAAAACATGGACTAGAAAAGCGGTAAACCGGAGAGAGTGGAAAGAATTGGAGGAGGCCTTTGCCAAAGCTGGGCAAACAGACCAAGTTGTCGGTGTCATCGACTCACCAGAGTCGTCAATGTTAAATTAATGCAATAGTTGTCTGGATAAAGGCTTATATTATTATTATAACATACTTCCAGAACAACACAAACACTTGTGCTTATCACATAAATATATTTATCTCATGATCAACAGTTCAACGCTTTTACCAATTTTTATGCGACAGACGGCAAGATGCAATTATAACAACAGTGCCTATGCTTACTGCAAATATTTTTCTTTAGTAGAAAGAAAAATAAACTAATTTCACAAATCCTGTCATATAACATAAAACTGACATGGTCTCTCTTGACGACAAAAATCATGGTCACTCTAATAGAGCGAGATGAGTTGCTCCACCCTAACTATCTCGCTTAGACCGTTTTCCTTCATAAGTGCACATTCCTATTGTATACTAAGTATACTTACTACTTCCATGGTATACTTACTACTTCCATGCCGTGACCATTGACAGTTCATAAGTGTTGCCATCGCCACGTCAGAAATATTCCAATAGCATTCCAGCGTGTATTGACCATAGATATATAATATACTCCATAGATTGGATATAAGAGTAAAAGAGAGCTACTGAAGTTGATGGCACTTTGGTGTGTTAGAAAGAAAAAGAGAATGACGCTGTAAACGTGACATTACATGTATACTATTGCGGGACTATTCCCCTATGGGCTCCGGCAAATGTCTCCGGAAAATATTTACGTGTAGTTAAGTGTGTATCCGTGTAATATAAATAATATAATAATGTAACTTGTGCAGTACCGATCTCCGATTTTTACGGCTGAGTTAAAGTTAGCTAGTGCCAACTTCAACCCGGACAATAAGTTTGGCGCGAACTGTAGATATATTATTCATATAACTCCTTGACTCAACTCTACCATCATACCATGAAAAAGAAACAATCAACTGTCACTACTGTCAGTGTCAAACTGTCAAAATTAATTATAAACAAAAAAACATGGCGTAAGGCGTTCTCCTCGAAATTCTCAATTCGCAATCTGCTGTGCTCACTTGCTTAGTGAGTGAAACTGTGATAAAGTGGTAAACACCGTCGTGCTGCTGTTTGTTACTTTGTATTATATCAATATATAGCGTGTTATTAATTAGACCACATTCTATGTAAAACAAAATCCATTTGTTCACATGATGAGGTGTGTTAGTCTATTTTATTTGTTGGTTGTTTACTACAGTACATACAACAGATGTTTATTTATTCAATTTTATTCCACGTTGCATTATTGTTTCTAATTGTGTAACAACTCATTTTAGGTAGCCGTGGAAAGAACAATGTTCAAACAACAACTATCGCCCCGCACGGTTCACCCTTACCAAACGACTGTAGTGCCTAGGAGTGAACAGCAGATTGCATCTGCTTCTGAACAAAGGGCTAAATACCCGTGGGCGGACGACATCAACACTCCAGTTTATCAAGTCGCTGGAACCGACAGCTCCACTTCAGACAATGCATACCATGTAAATTCACTTTATTTATTTTTCTTGTTCGCATTTTTTATTGATTAGGCATACCTACCTAATCCTATTTATACAATACAAAATCAGTGGAAAATTAGAAGTCATGATTCATCCTCATAGTGAATTAGGACAAAATGTCTCTAGATTTTGTGTTTAATGTTCTTCTGTTTTAGATGCCTCGTTACTATAATGGTACTGTGAGAGATTATGGGCCACCTTCACCAGTATATCAGTCCCCCTATGGTGGGGTAGCATCTTGGCACAACTACAAGAAAGCAGAAAAAATTCCCACACACCGGCCATCTATTGAAACTTATACATTTCCACAATGTGCATCTGCCTTTTCTCTCCCATTGTGTGATGTGGAGTCCCGTGCACAAACTGTAAGCCGTTCCCCAGTGCCACCTCTACCTTCTGTTAGCCCGGAAGTACCTATAATAGGGGCTTGTGGAGGACATTGTCCAGGATTTGAATATGTCTGCTATTATATTTTACAGGTAAGACATTGGGAATTTATTTAAGTAGGTACATCCTTGTTAAATTATGAATGTATTGATCAACAATAAGCTTAACCACTAGAAGTATGAAAGAATTATAGCAAGTGGTCTGTAGTTTCTGCCTGAGAAGAAAAAGGTGCAAGTATACATATTACACATACCTTTTTCTCACAAGACAAATTATTTCCCTTTCTAGATTATAATCTATCAACATGTCAGACATCAATAAATATCATCATCCTCCTGCCCTTATCCCTATTCACTTGGGGTCGGCGCAGTATGTCTTTTTCTTCCATACATCTCTATTAGCCGTCATCTCATCATTCATTTACATCAATAAATAATAATAACGATTTTGGTCATTGTAGCAACAAATTTAGATAGCATCCTAATTTAACCTTTTGAACACCAATGACATCTTCAGGTGTAATTTGTTCACCACATAAGCAATATATATATATATATATATTTAAAGGTTATATTGATATAATTTTAACATCAATCTTGTCTATTTTTATTTGCATTGAAAAGTGGCTTGATTTACCAGCATGACAATGAGTTTTATGCCTGGTGTCCAAAAGGGTGGATAGGCGCACTTTCATTATCAGCAGCATCAGCATATTTTGAAAACAGAGTAATTATGGTTTTTACAGCTGTGCCTTATTTTTCAGGTTATTTTTGTAGTAGGTATCCTGACTGGAATTTCTCTTTGTATTGCTGGAATTGTATTAAGACGCACAAATCGTAATGGAGATCTTGGTGTATTGGTTTACATAGGTAAGGCCAAAAATATTTGCAAACTACTATTAGTTGAGAAGTTCTCTGTTATTTATTGGAAATTTTTGTCTTAAAAGATGGACCTCTTTGAAATTCTTTAAAAGTGTCTGATCAGTCTGGGTCAACATTGCAATTCCAATACATTGTTTGTAATGTTATGTATAATGAGATAAATGATTTTTATTAATTTATCTATTGTATATCTAGGGTGTCTGTCTTCATGTGTTTGCGGCGTATTACTTGGCGTTCAGTGCTGCGTCCGACGCGAAATTAGACAGAGGAAACTGCGATCCAATATGCATATACCAATGCAACCCATTCAGGTAATTTTCTACAATATGCACTCCTTTGATGAAGTCTGTGGTCTAGTGGTTCGAGTACTGGACTGCTGATCACGAGGTCGTGGGTTCGATTCCCACAAGACACAAACATTTTATGTGATGAACTTAGGTGTTTGTCTGGGTGTTTCTTATATATTATAAGTATGTATTTACAAAAAAAGTATATAAGTATTATATCCATCGTCTAGTACCCATAGTACAAGCTCTGCTTAGTTTGGGACTAGATGGTGCTGTGTAAAAATGTCCCAGGATATTTATTTAAAGTTAACTTAATAATAATAATATGACTACACTACCAAAGGTATCTTTTACCTTTATAGGTACTAAAATACCTATGATTGTTTATATTTCAGGAGCCACCTGCCACAGCTTGCCCGTTATTGACGTCCACATTACCTCATAGTCAAATATATAGGTAGATTTTTTATTTCTTTTCACACATGTGATATACTATAATAATTATTATTGACAATCTCGTCTCACTTTATACATAATTTTCAATTACCAATGCAATGGATAGAGTACCTACCATTAGCCATACATATAATTATTAAAATACTTAGTTACTTGGTATTTATAGTCTGCGCGGAACTAGTTGACAGCGCGTTAGGTAGGTGTGAGCGGCGGGGTGGGGTCACCTGCGCGCGGTCGGACGATAGGGTGGGGGCGCTTGCTTTTGTTCACAGTAACCCGCCGCCTCATCCCCGTCCGTACATAGGGCGCGGCCAACTAGTTCCGCGTGGACTATAATTAAGCTTTATTGGTTTCTTTAAACAAAAAAAAAAAGAAAGTTTCTTTTTCATATTTTGAAAAAGTAATTGTCATTTTTCAGACCAACTGTAAACATGTGTGCAGATGAAGATATAACTGGAGTTCCTTGGTGGCGTCGAAATAATAGAGACTGACTAGGTTTAAGTTAATAACTATATACAAGTGTATTTAATTATAATATTGTTTACTTAAGAATACAAATAATACCATGATTTTGTTATTTTTACAATAAAATGATGAACTTATGTATGTAAGTAATGAACTTTTAATTAACATAATTTTCAGATTGAGTCAGATATCAAAGTGCCCAGGTGTTTGTAGGACAGTGGGTTAGGATTAAAGAAAAAAGCAGTTTTAATATCATCTGATCATTAGGTAAGATCATAAACTTGTCAGATACATCGAAGATTTTCATTGTATTAACAGCAAGATTTTGGAGGCTTTACCAATCTTTATATTGGGCATAAGAAAAAGGTTATTCAATGAAACAAACATATTTAAGAATAACTTTATTTAGCATTCATTCATATATTTGACATTAATAAGTACATAATTTACCTGCAAATTACAAAGCTATGCAATGCAACAATTTCAATGAAACTCAGTCGTATTAACTTGTAATTATTTCAAATAAGCATTAAATTAGAATTATTTACCGCGAGTACAATTTTATGTAATCACCATAAATATTAAATAATACATTTGCCGGAAGTAATTGAAAATGTCTCTTTAATAAAACTTATATCATAAATACATGACATTCCCTTTAAAAATATAAAAATAAATACAATGCACCGCTTTATTAAATAATATGGGAACGTAAGTAATACCGTAAAATAAATTATTAATAAAAAAATACACAAAGTAATAATTACCAAAAAAAACAATATTAACACGTCAACAGTTGCAAAGAAAACATGTTGACAGTGATGATTTTCTTTACCCACCTAATACCTAGTCTACCAATTTACTGAAGGTAGATGAACGTTACCCATTATTATCAAAATAAACACGCATTAGGATAGTGAAAAACATATGTTCTTAATACTAGGTATATATAACTTACACAAGTGCTTCCACTTTTACTCGTATAGTGGAAAACCGTGATTTTAATATTGTAAGTCTAATGAATCAATATCACCAATATATAATTGTGTATTTTATTATTAAAAGAGAGCTCGAAATAAATTAATATCATATTATTAAATTTTAACACATTAAATGCTACATTCCATCCTGGCCCACAACACTTTCTAGATCAATCTTAAAATTACCACATGGCCCACACTCTCAAATCTAATTCTAAGGACGGTCAAATAAAATAAAAACGGTCTACATTAAATATTATCACTTCCTGAGATAAGGAAGTAATATTATTCGACAAAACTGTAACAATTTACTATTCTTGTGATGGTACGGCGCTCAAACATATTATCCCCGTATTTTTATTATCTAATTTAAAAAAAGCAAACATTCGAATGTTTTTATTACTAAACCGTCTTTTATAAAAATAAACCATTTTACAAATAGATACTTACAGGCTTCAAGAAAAAAAAAAATTTTGAGTTATTGAACTACCGAATTAGGATGATAAATGATAATAACGATAAAAATAAAAGAAAATACATGAAAATATACAAAAGAAAATTAAATCAAAATATATAAAAATAACATACCAAAATGCCTTTGAAGGGAGGCAGAATATTGGCAGAGGCGTTTCTAATGTACACCCACAGTTCGGGCGGTGTCTAGTTCCGGGGCGAGGGCGAGCCTATTGCAACCCCGAAATCCGCGCTGCTACTGAGAATTTCATAGAAAATCCCAGAGAATTGAACCCAGGACTTCGAGTGTAGCAGACGCCTTTAGGACCATTAAGCTAACGAGGCGGTTTAGTTATTTAGATAGTAGACAGTCAAATTGTCATTCAATGATGCCGAAGCATTTTCGATTCTTGCACGTTTAATACCGACGCGGCCGCGCAAAGCTCGCTTCGTTTTTATAATGCGCCCTTTTAAAAAGTATTGTTACTTGTAACCATGTAACAGACAAATACTTCTAACACACTTTAGTTATAACTGCAATAAATAAATAAATAATAAATAAATAAATATCTTGGGACATTTTACACAGCACCATCTAGTCCCAAACTAAGCAGAGCTTGTACTATGGGTACTAAGACAATGGATATAATACTTATATACTTTTTTTTTTGTAAATACATACTTATTATACATAGGAAAATTGTTTACAATAACCAATTATTACTTAATTATTACAAGTTTAATGTAAATATCGTTAAAAACATTTACATACATTGATTAATTCGCCTATTATAAAGTTTAAAATTTACTAGTAGTTTATCATGCAAAATTAGTGCAATACTGAAAATACTTTATCGATAGAAAATAGTAATACAACATAATATTGTATAGTTATAAATAAAAGATAAAACCCACGATTCATAGAAAGTAATCAGAAGGAGTCTCGCAGCGTCATGGAAATGTTGATAAGTGTACTTATACATATACATATAATGCGAAGCTTAAGATTTCAACTTAAAAAGAGAAACTCTAAATATCTATACTTAATTAATAATATTATAAAGAGGAAAGATTTGTTTGTATTGAATAGGCTCCGAAACTACTGCACAGATTTGAAAAAATCTTTCACCATTAGAAAACTACATCTTTACCGAGTAACACGAGCTATAATTTATAAGAAATACCCACGCGGACAAGCGGCTGGCGAAAAGCTAGTATATTATTTAAACAGGGTGGCGATTTAATTACCTGTATCCGTCTTGGAGGTGAATCAGAGTTCAGACCACGATATACTGCCCATATAAATAAAAAAATATACCTTAATTTTTCATTTACCCTTTAATTTCGTATGCAAAGACAGCGCGGATTTTGAACTTATTGTATTTATCTATCCAGAGATAGCGAGATACGTAAGAATTTATATAGCACATTGAGATACAGTTTAATTTCTTCTGCGTTCGTACCAATATATTTAATGCTGACTGTATATGTTACCAATACTACGTTGAAGCAGTGCAGGTAATTATATCGCTACCATGTATTCCTTGTAAGGAAAATGAAGTAGGTAATAAAAAAAGTCCTGTCCTGCGCCACATGATTTAGATTATGGCTCTTATTTATAATAAACCAATATGCAAATTAGCTGATACATCATATTATAACATAGGTAGTATTTATGTGACTATCCGTATCTCTAATACAAAACATCTGTTTTCTGAAACGATACTAATTATTAAGTTTTTACATTGTGATTATAATCAATTTCAAATGTTATGTAATAATACTTGAGACTTCATTAATTGAAGTCTTTGATACCCTAAGATAAATTGCATAAATCTACATTACACTTCAATAAATCTGGACAATAATTTGGCCTCTTGTCTTTTACTAATTATTCATACAAATTAAAGGCAAATTTTACTAAAACTTTATACTAAGTATATTGCAAAATAGTGAAACATAGTAAATACTTCTAACACACATGTTTCGGAATTGTTTTTTATTACTTATATTTATAATTATATGGATAATAATGATTAATTGTGAGATTATTATATTAGATCTGAACACTTTAAAGAATACTTATGAATAATAAATTATAATACCTTAAACAATATTAATAGTGATCTCATAAATAAATAAAATAGGTAGGTACTTACATACAATGCATGTAATTTGCTTGTAACATTTGCTCGTAATGTAGCTAGCGTCTTGTTTAACTCATACAAAGATCAAGAAGGTCAGGCTTTGTCTTGTAATAAGTTGTTAGTGGTATGCTCATTAAGTTGTATGGGACAAGACTTCATGAACATTACAAGTAAACCTTACCATATGATAAAGATTCCGCAATTTAAACAAATTAATGTCAACCTCAAATACCTACTTCAAATAATAATATAAATAAATGTCATCGCGATAGCGTGATAAAAAATTCAAATATCAAATTATAATTTGATAGAGGCGTGAACATTACACAGTGCACCACAAATAAAATCAGTTATCACACGAACAAGCACACATTAGTTGCGAATAATATTATATTATTCGCTAAAGTGTTATTTATAAAGTACTTCTTTACTTTGTACCAAAATTCAATTTTAAGTTATGGACACGCGACTTGAGTCGGAGCGGCGTTGAAGATATATTACCTTATTCACGATAACAAATCTAAGGCTTAGGTATACATTGGGATGAAATATCATAAAAATAAAATCTGTCTTTATGCTTGCCTACATATTTGTAACGTATCTCTAACACCGTTCATTATACAATTAGGGGGACACTAGCCTAAGCTCGTAATAATCTCGTAAAATTTTCGAATTTACGCAACTGATGGCCTGCCATCCAGCATCTTATCGCTTTCCTCTGCGCTGCTCAAGCTGTAAATAAAAAGTAGTGTAACATAGGTATATGGTATCGTTGAATTAAAGCGTACAAAGTTGAACAAATCGTTTGGTTACGCGGGTTACGCATAACTCAGTTAGCTATATTTTCCAGTACAAATAACGTTAGAGTGATCAGTCTCGTTACGGCCTAGGAATCACGAGGTAAACAAGTGAAGACAATGGCTCCAACTTTAACATCGCATCGAGCGACGCAAGTATTGGTAACAATAGACACGCGAGGTGCCGATATAATATTAGTACACATCTATCTATCTCATAATGTTCTGTCGCAAACTAGGCACTATTGTAAGATAAAATGTAAAACTTAGCAAGTACAGATTACATTTTGTCTTACAATAATGCTAGTTTGCAGAAGAGAATACCTGGCGTAACTTCTTAATAAACTGTTATAATAAGGAGCTACGCCAGGTATTCTCTGCCGTGACAGCTAGGTCACGTCGTGGGCTCTGGTTCTCAAAGCCGCCGCACAGAGCCCACGACGTGACCTAGCTGTCACGGCCGCGGCTGAGAATACCTGGCGTAGCTTCTTATTATACCTTATACAGATTTCATTGGTTTGTCAATAGAAAGCGTTGAACACCAACTATTTACTATTGTGCATCATGTCATGTTTCATGAAAGGTGAAAGAAATGCATCTGATCTCCAGTAATAATGAACTAAAAGGCAGTGTGTTAAATCAACAAAATCGCGATTGACTCACAAAAATGTTTCATGAACAAAGATAAATGAGTCACGACCATAAGTAAATGTTACCTATATCTTACATCCTACGGCACGCTACTACTATATGCATTTAAATTAACATGTAAAACGGGATCGTTATAGCAATGAACTCGTATCCATTTTTGTTTCATTAGCATCGCCACCCTAACAAGACATATAACTACCGTTAAGGGATGACTCATTGTTTTATCTCGATTCACCCTAGAATATGTGGATACTTTTAAAAGTTGCACAAGATCCCATTGTTTAGTGAAAACTAAATTTTAACATCTATCTGTATAAAGTAAAGATAGGATTAGTATGACTAGCTTGGTACTGCTACATAGTTTTATTTAAATTGGCACTCATGCATACGTCCAGAGAAGTGAAACTAAAAATAAGATTTAACGAGTCACGAAAAACGAGGTAATCAGCACAAAGTTTAGAGCCGCGGCGATCTTTTCAAGATACTAATTAATAGAATACGAAGGTGCTGCCAACAGTTTGAAGCGAGAAAATAAACTGAACTTTCCGAACACTATTGAATCCGGATGATATGCCTGGAGTCTTTAGACAGACAAGTACAGTAGCAATTAATTCGCTGGTCTATCTTATCAATTATTAATTCTGTATCATACTTTAACATCATCATCAATCCATTGACTGTCACACCACACTACTAGGCAAGGCATATGACCAGTCTGGAGCGCGTTGGACAATTAGAGTTAGGCTATTATCCACCGCGCTAGACTTAATACAGGTTGGCAGACATCACACGCCTCACACATTTCACAGACATAGTTACGACAAGTTAGATGTCCGTGTCTTGGATTTAAACTCGATACCTACGACTTTTCGGTCATATCACTACTTAGATTATCTTTGCTTTTAATATATACTTTCACAGCATACACCTAAAACAACAAAAATATCAATGTTCCTCACCAGTCCTTGTTGTCCATGAGATTGCGCATCTCGTCATCAGGCGCGGGCGGAGCATCGCGTACCGGTGCGTATTGCGCCGCCACCAGAGGGTCCGTCGAAGGGTTGAGGGCTGTAAGGGCCGCAGCGCCACTCGTCGGTGCTTCCTTACCGTTGCCCCATCTCGATATATAAGACGTAATACCTAATACTGAAAAAAGAAGGTCGTTAGTATGTCCACAGATATAATAATTATGTATAAGTACATACCCGTCAAATACATAACCCTCCTTCGGTAGTCGGGTTAAAATAAATCGCTACGGTAAGGATAGGCAGAAAAGGTCAATGTAGCACACAGTCGATAGAATCGTCTAGCTAGGGCCTAGGCAATCTTCAAATGCACCTTATCTATTCGTAGGTAAAGGTCGTTAGGGGGCTTGGCTGGCTGTAAATCGTAGATTATGAACTGGACAGAAAACTAAAAAAATATTTGTGCTGATACTTGTATAGATTGTATATAGTAAAGGCAACATAGAGAAACGAAACATTATAGCTCTGATGTGGCTGTAGCCTGTTCCCATTTGTCAGCTCAAAGGGCATCCGAAATCAGCTCCATGCCAATTTCGGTGAGAGAGCGCACTAAGGAACATGCAATATATTACAATTACCTGACACAAAGTTCAACCAAAACTCAAAAAATGCCTATCTGTGGCGACGTGAGCACCCTGACCTGCTGACCACCTTAATCGCCACACCATACGTGCAATCAAGCAACCTTACGTTACGGTAACACCCGTCGATCTTCGACCCTTGAGAATAATTTCATAACTGGCTTTAGATTTCCAAGTGCCAATTTATGTTATTAATCTCTTTCTGAATGCGTTTGTGACTTAGAAGGCATGTCTGTTACAAGCAGAGCCGCTAATAAGTTTAATGATAACATAACAACACGCCGCCTCGCCGGTTACTCATGATCAAGACGTTGTTGGCTAGGAAATACAATTTTTGTATAAACGGGCCCAACTGACAACTTCGCGGTCAACCACTAATGTAATGACCAACAATAAAGTTTTCATTAATACTTCTATCCAAAAATGCCAACAGGTGTGTGCATCCTATTAAAGGGTTAATTAAATCTAATTGAAAACAGCACCTTTGTCCATAAATAATTCTAACGATTGCGTATTGTAATTACTTACTCTGTAAAATGTGAGTATCGAAGGATTACTAGTAGCGTAGGTACTTCAATCATATTCTCTAAGCACCTAAATCATCCTCCTGCCCTTATCCCAATTCACTTACTCGCCAATCAACTCCTTTGTGGTCAAATCCTTTCTCACACTTCCACTTCCCATCTTTTCTTTGGTCTTCCTCTTCTTTTATATCAATCCATATTCACGCTCGAAACCTTTTAAGTAACATTCTCTTCACTTATACGCATTACATTTCCATATCAAGATATGCGGTTACTGCACAGCTTTTCAATAACCGGTGCCACTTTAGAACCTGCCTCTTATATACTCATTCCTGACCCTGCCCATTCGACTCCACACATCCCTCTCTAAGTACCTAAGTATCAGTTTTAATATACTTACAGCCGGCCACCATTCCTAAGCAAATTAAGACGCTCCCCGCAACCAGTTCGCCGACGCCGTTTTCGAAGCTGTGTGGGTCGGGTTCAGCCGCGTTGGAGAATTTCACACCTCCCAGGATAATAAGCACCATTCCTGACAACAAAATGTCCTTAAATCAGATAAAATAACATGATTAGGACCATAACACCATGTTATTTACCGGAATAACAACTTAAATGGGCGAGCGACAGCTATAAAATTGAAATTGTAATTGCAATTAGTTAGGAAACCACTTGCTTGTTATTTTTAACTTAGATTTCGAATATAGGTAAGGTCACATTTTGTGTACTCACGCCTCACATAATATAATTATATACGTTCAGTGGTGTTCAATTTTAATCATGTCCACAAGTTTAGAAAGCTTTAATTGGAATTTTAAAAGAGGTCATCAAAACCCATACAACTCAGCCCAAATTTGTACCGGAGGTACATGACAGCTGTCAATTTGATAGTTTTTACCATGAAATCATTACGAAACAAATAATAGTGCGGCAAAATGGCGTGATTTTCGAGATTAAAAAAAGTACGTAAAGGGTATTTTTTCCAAGAAGTGTAGCTTCGGTACATCGTTTGGGCAGATTTCGATGACCTCCTTTGCTGTACGTAAAGCATACTATGGTTTGCGTTGCTAAGTAATAATATTTCATTTTCTTATTCTCTTTAAGTTACCAAAAATAAGGAGCAAATTATCGACTGAATGCACCACGGTGTACAAATAACCAGTTTCTTGTTTGGAGACTCAATTGGTTTGTGTTTAGGTCATTGTACCTGATAGGATCGAGTCGAGTACGTGATGAGCGACGTATGAATCACTGTACTCTATTGAAATCGCATTAGCCCAGACGGTAATGGTTAACCCTTAATTTTAATTTAACCATGTAAAAGTACGATTTCGTTCTAATCAACAATAAGCAATTTAGTTATTTGACAGAAGCTTTGATACGAAACGATAGGAAGATGAAACTTCATGATACTAACACAAATGGTAATATTATATTATCAAACGAGTGTGTATAACGTACGTGCAACCGCTTCTCGCAGCTGTAACCGCATAGACCATAGATTTGCGCAAAACGAGAAACACGAGACACCACATTACACCAGTTTTTGCAAGATAGTAATATAAAACAAAAGTGGGTGTCTCCACAAGTAATAAGTATCACTACTAAGTAGTGTATCAAGTAGGTGTAGGTGTGATACGTACATTCGTACGTACGATCGAACTAAATGTAAAGTAAGTCATGTCGGTTATGAAGCATTGCTTTTTAATAGATGTCACTGATAGGCTGTGAAGGCAAATTGGCTAGGTACCTGGGGTTGCCCCCGGTGGTTTAGTGGTCATAGCGTCTGGTATATTGAACCAGAAGACGCAGGTTTGAATAGTGCCCGCGGTCATTTTTTTTCCTTAATAAAACAACTAGGTAGTGTACATAAACTTTAAAAAAGAAATATGACCGCGAATATCACCGCGGGGAGCAGCTAGTAGATCTTAGTTTTATTTCTTTGACGGCGAAGGCAAATAGGATTGCGTGAAGGAAGTGTGCTAACCCGCTGTGGTGACAACTGAAAAGGTCCTATTTATAGGTACATTAATATGTGACAACAAAGTCCATAAAGCGGTCGCAGTGACCGAAACCGGTCGGACTAGCCATCATCATCATCACATCAATATGTGCCTACAAATAGGACCTTTTCAATGACATAAATCCAAACCACATGGTCAAACATGGCCAAAAATAAACAAAATTGGCCAAAAGAACATGGTGTATCATTGGAAATGGCCCAAATTAATTAGGTTTAATTTCCTTTGTGAATAATGCACTTCCTGTAATTAACTTATTATAGTAATTAGTGTAATTTAGTACAATACAATATGGTCTCATTGCCCGTTAACAAATTACAAATTTACCATCTGTGACGACGCTAGACAGAATAAAAAGTCTGGGGGGTTAAAATAGCCACTTGGGTGAATCGCTGCACACTCTGCCGACAGATAGACAGATAGTCCTCCAAATGGCACTGGGATTTGCTTTTGAACGACAAGACCCAAAGTGCTCTGTTGTGACTTCTATAGATAACCGGTTTCAACTTTCAACCAAATACGACGTTCTACTACGCCCGGATCGTTGCGAAAATGGGGCACTGCAGCGGAAGGAGTAGGTGAAGGTAGTGGGCAGCTAGCACATTAGTGATTCATTAGAACATGGCGGCTTTCACAAGCTATGGAACTAGAACAATAAACACCCGCGCAGTAATCTATAGCTAGGTACTTAGAAACAATTTCATTTTCCAACGTACCCATTGTACTTACTGACACGATCCAGTTATTTCGCCAACATTCCTATCAATAATATTTTTACTTATCTATAAAATGTGTACCGACAGACAGTAACTACTACAAAATGATGTCTTGCCGCTTCCACCTTAAAATATTTATTGGAACTAACTAGCTATTTATATAATCTATATCTCTAAAGACTGGCGTGTCCAAGGACTAATGTGGAAGTGAATAAAGCACCTATTACAGAAACGTCATGGGCACTCGAGGCTCGGTAGAGTTTGTCGACCTTCATTCGTAATGCCAGACGTCATATTCTACTAGACTTGCAACGTGTGTATCGTGGGCTGATCGTTGGATTGGTCCAATGGTCTGATCGTCGACATGTGTACAAAATAAAATTACTCGAATCGAAACCAAATAGTTACTACCTATATGGTTTAGATAATTAATTGACTCGTAGTACATATTTGGTTTGAAGAATTAGAAACATTCAGCAAATTAATACATAATTCACACCGAATAAATACTGACCTAAGGATACCTAGTAACCCTACCTCTATGTAGTACCTAGACCACAACGTACACCACGGCCCAGGACTAACTAATTGTCCCGATATATCTACCTACTTCACAAATACAATGTAATCAAATAGGTACAATACATTGCTCTGAACAACTAACAAATACTTAAAATGTAAACTACTGTATGCATTTCCGATATCTGTGCTCTATCGTGAATTCGTGATCAGATCACGGCGCACGCAGCCGCCGGATGAGTCACCGTCAGCGGTGGGCGGGCGCTAGTGCCGATCACACCGGACACCCGATACCTTCTACGACTACTACCGCTCATTGTGTACGATACGCAATCCAATCAACTCACTGAACTTATTGATGCTATGCCTGCTACTATGTACGCCACCAGAATGATAAAAGTTCTTCATACGATGTTCTATTACGTAGAGGCTAGGGTTGCCATAAATATGAGGACATCAACCGGGACATTTATAAAGAAATAAGGTAAACTTTTTTAATATCTGCTGACCTCAAAAACCATGGTAACATGGTTTTCAAACTGGGACAATTTGTCCCGGTTCATAAGACCGAGACACCGGGACACCATGTTTCAAACTGGGACATGTCCCGGCGTACCGGGACGTATGGCAACCCTAGTATAGGCGTAATGTTAATCTGCAAATAGGTAGCTGTGTGAGTATTAGTAGAGTAGTAATTAGGTATGTACGCTACCTAATGTACCTAATAGCTACAATTGTCAATAAAAAATCCTTGTAATCAGTAATTTAAAGTGAGCAGTTTTTTCGTTCATATACTTAATCGAATAAATGACCCTTCAAAACCAAACTAAAATCGCAAATTAACCGAATATAAATAGAAAGAACTTAATATTATTTTAAGAGTAAGTTCTTCTTATCCTGCCAATGGTTAAACAATAAAGATCGTAATTCATGCAGGTGCTTGGTCACAATGGAAATGAAAAAAATTTGCTCCACTCGTTGTATGCAAAGATCTTTTAAACTATGCAACGGATTTCAGCAATAGATCGATTTAAAAGGAAGGTTTATTTATTTATTAAATTACCACCAATAACAGCTGGTAGCAACAAACAAAACACATTAAAATCTACAAAATAAACAAAGTAAAGTAAATAAAAAAAGTATCACTTTCATAAATTCTTCTCACAGTACTTCTGACATACCAATAAAATCTTCATCCACCCAAACAGATTGCATGTTGGATATTTATAATCCAAGAGATGGAACCTAAGTTTATTTATTTATTTATTAGAATTATATAAAATATATTTATTAGAATATAAAAAACTATAATGAAAACTATAAGAAAACTATAAGAAAACTATAAAAAACTATAAAACTATAAGTTGGTTAATTAAAATTGATAATTAATTTAGATCCAATTTATATGCAGTGTAAATTCATTTAAAAAAAACATGGTGGTCACAATCCTCAGCATTGAGGGACCGACAAGTTGGATGGATGGAAATGCATTTTATAGTAGAGAATGTACCTGTGTGAAGCCGGTTCACTTTGCTTGTAAAATATATTTGACTAGCGACCCATGCAAAGTTTTGCCTGCTTGTTCACACCTTGTCCTGGCAATAATTAATACAACAAAAAGAGTTATTCAATTTGGTGCAGTTGTTCGGAAGTTATGTGTGTATAAATATTTCAGCGATTCAATTTTATTTCTATATAGTTATAATAAGTAAGAAATATGTGTATTAACTCAAATGTTTAAAATCTGTGCTTTATATTTACCTACTGTGCTGAAAACCACCCTATTGGTAGACCTCATGAATTAAAAATTATAATAGAAATTCCCTATTCAAGCATCACTTACATTATGATGCTAATGCAATTAATGCACTGATCTTATAATTAATATTTACAGCAAAATTTGAAAAATGTTATGTGTAGTAGGTACAACTGATAAAAAAGATGCAAATTAAATTGATGAAAATTTTGTTTAACCACAGTTTTAGTTAATTTAATAAATGTGTATGCATTTTCAACCATGTTTAATTTAATAGATCACTTAGGGCCGCACTCAGGGATGCTAATGCATAGCTAGATTAGCTAATGAGACCCAGTATATCATAGTACACTGACAACAAATTCAAATATAGTCCAAGATATAGTAGCCACTGTTTATTAACGATTCATTAAGATTAAGTGATGTCTCTGAATTGGGGCCCTAAAGGTCCTACTCCTGGTGCAGGACAATCTTTTTTCAATATGTTTTAAAAGTTAATTGAGAGATGTAACTTGTTAAGTAAATTTATAGTTATTGGGCTATAAATGTTAAGATTAAAGGTTTCATTTCTAAAAAAAATCTAGACTAAATGATTTATTATATTATTTTATACAACAAAATAAACTCTTCCAAGTACCTATGCTGACAGACATGTAAGAATAAGACAGAATAAGAAGAATAGACATTTAAATTTAGTCAAATATTGATGATGATTATGAAACCACAAATTACTAGTTTTCCACCAAATCGTTATTTGGAATCTTGTTGGATTTCTTCTAACACCTACTCTACAGCTAATTACTCAACTATTCTCAATACAATGCTAGCAGTGATAAAATGGCACAAACTTAGGTTAATAACACAAAAAGGTACAAATTTCTTTTTGTTTTCGAAGAAAACCAGTCATGACAAACCCGTTTCAGGTTAGCAGGCTTAGCAATTTTATGCAATCTGGTTTAGAAAGATTACTTAGGTACGCGTTTGTTTCAACTGAAATAATGTTTACTTGTACTCACCGATAATAAATAGCGTGCTGCCTGTCAAAGACAATCCAAATCGCATGCAAACTGTCCGATTCCAACTTGAAGCCATACGCCGAGAAAAGTAACTAATGGGACAGTTCCAACGCTGATCCGTTGGCTGCTGTTCGTAAGTCACAGTAGTAGGCTGATACACTGCACTCGTAGGCATTTTTAAATAATTGTAATCACAACACAAAGACTAATCACAATAATTTAATCACAATTACAGCACTTCACATTCACAAGAAAACACGACGCAGCGTAGTTCAAACAAGTAAACACAACAACAACGTAAAACAGAAACAGACAAAGTATCACACACCAATCACACAGAATCACAGTTTTATAATTTATAGTCTATGCTACTATAGTACTGTAGATATGTAGAGAAGACCAAAGAGCTAGTAAATACATATGACTATGGAGAAGACTCAAGAAGTAATTTTTTACTCGAATGAAATTGAAAATTAACGACTCAAGTGAAAAAAATATCGACTCGAGTGACTCGGATACAAAGAGCTAGTTTATATATGTCTATGCTCGGACATGAGTCAAAATTACAGTTTCCGGCATCAGTCCGTACCATACGTACGGAGCGTACGAGTCGTGGGCATTTACAAAATGCCGATGGGATTTCGTCCACTGGATCTGGATTTTACATCGGCATTCTCGGCATCAGGGTTGCCAGATGTACAATTTAAATCGTATTCCTACGATTATTTAAGAGTTTATTGCATGTACGACCGGAAGTTAAAAATCGCATGTGATTATACGACTATTTAGTATTTTATAAAACCGAATTAACTACTGGTTAATCAATAGGTTAACTTATATAATAGGTATAGGCTATATTTTTCACAAGTTCACACTATAAAAAAGGTACTCAAATATTAAAACAGCTTTATGGTTATTTTGACTCGTTTTGTATTAAAAACACTGTTTTCTCAGTGTTATTTCAGTATTCTTTTGTTATTGAGGAGGCGCGGCGTCTAGTGGGCACGGCAGATTGTTTAGTGCGGAATACCTTATTAGTGGGTACCCCTAGTCCTCACCTAGTTATTAAAAAAATCGTGAATTTTTAATGGACACTCAAAGAATATGGCGATTGTGTTTCATTTCAACGAACTAAAGAAATGGTCAAACAGGTGAATGAAAATCATATAAACCGCTTTTGAAGTTGGTTTGATATTTTTCCAACATGAGAAATGTTAAATTATATGAGCATACTTTACGAGTATCTTTTTATTATTACAGTAAACTATGTAAAGTTTAAGAATCTTAATTTTGTAATTTTGATTCTTTATTACACTAGTCCGTGGGCGTTCACTAAAAGGGGCCTACGTCCAGCAGTGGACGAATACGGGATGATGATTCATGATGATGATTACACTAGTAAAGGAATACGACTTTGTATATACCTACCCATCGTGTATGATCGCTCGTTCAAAACATCTGGCGACACTGATCGGCTAGAGGCACTGCGAGGGTTTTCCATACAAATATTTTACGGCGTCGCTAGCGAGTATAGTGAGAAAAACTCATGGTCGAGGCACTGTAGCTCAATGGCTCAAACCCGTGCGATCTGACTCATTGAAATGACTCCGAGCCGAGTCACACACCTCTACCACTATTAATTATTGGCTTCCTTCTTATAAAGAGTTTAACTGCTATGATTTTAATATTTTCAAAAATAATATGATAGCTAAAATGTCATCAGAGAGGTGGTATCAGTCGATTTTTTATAAGATTAAATTCTAGATTGTAAAAATATAATTTAAAAAAGTTTGTATGATTCGTATTTGTAGATATTTAATAATAATTGTTAATACGTAGGTTAATCTTCGTTTTATTCACAGGTAAAGGTTATTAATAAAATCTCCCGAATTCTACCTTTAATTACTGGCAAACTTGGTTTTGCAACACTGCAAACACGTCAGAACTCGAAGCGATCGGATTCCGAATGGCGCGGTCACTGCGGATGACGTCATCGGCAGAAATTCCCATACACATATAGCTCTTTGGAAATTCCGGTCTCCGGCGCAGAAACGCCGATCCAGTGGACGCCCTTCCATACAAATCCATACACATTCAATAAAATCCGTCCGCTTACGGACCGATTCCGACCGTGTGGACGGATGAGTAGGTGGCTGGTGTGGTGTTTCCATGGGCGGTTGTGAAATAACGTTTTTCCTCTTATTTCAAAAAATAGGTTCACGGTTAAAATGTAAACATTACGGTTTGCTAACAGGATAATGGTTTTACGCTTGTTTGGTGTATCAATCTGAAAGGAGTCTAAAGGAGATAATACGATTAAGAATATTATTTTTATTAAACACCATGTTGTTTTCGTGATTCCTACGTACCATATTGTGTGCAAGTGCTTCCAATGGTTATGATCATTACCTACTTCACATTAGAATCGAAGTTTTGAGAAAAACAAGCCAAAGTATTTTGAAAAAATAATATAATAGTTATAATTTTAAATATTCATTATCACTAATAAATAGTTTTATATCACTAGACAGTCGCTGCTTTATAATTAGAGTCATTTATTTTAACAGGTAAAGGCACTGATCCTTCTTATAAACACTATAAACTAAACCTAAGCTTATTGGCAGCAGTCACATTCGAGATAATTATGTTGTACAGGATAACTTAATTCATTGGTAATAAATATTTAATAGATTCGACAAATATTTACCGGATAATACATTCATTCATCTATTATAAAGACAATGTCAACTGAAATCCCAAGTTAGGCTAATATTCAGAGACGATGCTAAACTTAGGCTCTCGTATGTCAAATTGTCATACAAATTTGACATATGGAAGCATAAGTTCATGTTGAGTCTCGTTTCTGAATATCAGCCTTAGGAACTATAATTCTGGTTTTACTACAACTGATTCCGAGAACAATGCCATATCTAGCACAATGAAGGCCAAAAAAGGCCAATTATTAGTGTATAATAAGATAAACTGTACATTCGTAACTGCTTACTCAATAATTTTCATTTAAATTATTATCGTTATGGAATTGAGTGTCTATATTCAGCAAATATCTTCAATAGAAGAGACATACTCCCACTAATATCATACTTGATCGAAATAATAAACAAGTGTAAATGTTAGCTAACACAAATATTAAATAACGATTAAAATAATATGCATTATGCATATAAAATGATGCTTTTCGAATGATTCTTCCTTGTCATTTTCATGATGAAGTTACAATCTTAGAGTCAAATTAAACGAAATATTCAGTCAGAAATAATAAGATCAATTGCTACACTTTGACATTGAAAATATAATTTATTCTATGATCCTATTAACGTAATAATGAATAAGGCACCAAAGGATGAGCATTCGCCTAACATAATTTTCAAAAATTAAAAGGAATTACAATGCTAACGTATGTATGTAATATCAGCATACTTTTCCATTTGTACTGATTTAATAAAATTATATACAAATATATTCTACAAAAATATTTCAAATACCTAATTCAATATTATCTATTTTGTACATGCAAAATAGAACTTATGTTATTATGCATTTTATATTTATAATAATTCGACTTAAATATATTGTAACATTGCTATTGCTTTATTAAAGTTGAGAGTAATGCGGAAGCCCAATAATTGTTTGCTTCACTGTAAATATTGGTGTAAATATAATATGGATACATTAAGATGTTTAGACTATATTAAATTGAAGAAAGTGAATTGAGCGTTATTACAGCTAACCTTAAAGGTACTCACTCCCTCCCACGATTAGAATGCAACCTATGCGAAAATGTGCAGTATGCGGGTGCATATATGACTATTATTGCCATCCTTTTCGTTTCCCTACAATTTTTGCAAATTAGAGCAGGAAAAAATATAGTTTTACGAATTTAGATGATAAAAATTGGCGATTTTTAGCTAATTTTTTGCACACTTGGTGTGCAAACAACATTTACTGGGTTAAATATGCATATTTCTCAATCAACTGCTCACTGAATGTCTACTCATTCATTCATAATTGATAGGTAAATACATTATTTTAGCAACACAAAGACCTTAGGAAAAGACAGAAATCAACTGTTAGTTTAAAAAATGAGTCATCTATGGCCTTGTTTAAGATATTTTGTTATCATTACAATTTCGTATAAACTCTCGTCAAAACCGACAAAATGTCTTGATCATGACACATTTAGAAATTCATCAGTCTCATTTTAGCTGTCTTTAGTTCATTACAATCCGGACTAGTTTCTTTCGTATGCAAATCAAATATTTACATTCAGACATTCATAGTAATATACCGAAACGGATAATTTCTAAAAGGCGATAGATTTAAAATGAACACGTTATTAATTAAATTCTTTACACTTATGAAATACCGTTATTAATTATATAGTAAACAAGACCCTCATATTTTACATATTTGTATCATTCCACAGCAAAGCCAGCCGTTTCGAGCACCGCCTGTTCAAGTTTATCGTGAAGTTTCTCCTTGGTTGGATAAGGAGGTAAATCGAGACGATTAAAACAAGTGTGGGCTTTTGGAAGGGAGTCGGGAGACGCATCCGTTACGAGGTGTAGCGTGAATAGTCTCGGAGCCGCAGCGCCAGTGGAGCCTTGCAACGCACGGAAACCAGCTAATGGGACACGCCGGGATCCTGTTACAAATTGCAACAACCTAGCTCGCATTTCCGCATCAAACTCTTCAACGATCTCCCAGAACCAGGATACGATCGGTGCGTCGGGCGTGACGTGCTTTAGTCGAGTGTGACGGCGCCAGTCGGCCGGGTCCAGGTCGGCGCGGCCGGCCAGCAGCGGCTGCAGGTCGCGCGGCGACAGCGGCCGCAGCAGCTGCGGCGGGATGATGTCGGCCAGGCCGCGCTGCAGCGCGAGCCACTGCCGCTCGGCGCCGCGGGTGAAGCGGTGCGCCACGTACAGCCGCACGTAGTCGCGCTTGTTCGCATCGGTCACAGCTTCGTTGGTCCCGCCCGGTCGCAGCTCGACGCTGCGGACTGCGCCGAATGACGAGCATTCCACTGAAAACGTAGTGTCTATCACGCCAGCAATGCTGTTTTCTCTGTAATTGTAAAATAAACCTGTTTAGTTAATCATCAACCCAAAACTAAAAGCGACTTTAGAAAGTGCCAAGTTCACTAACAGCATCCAGGAGAGGGATCGATGTAGTTCTGGATCCACGTCGCGAATGTCACGGAGTGTGATTGGTCTGCCAAGCAGTTGCTTGTAGAAGGGAGCAGTAAATGCTGCATCGAGCTGATGACCATGGAACAACGCCACACCAAGAATGCGTCCAGCAAAGTGGAAGTATGAAAGATGTTCTGGGTTTACCTGAAAAGTAAATGATTTTGAACACGGGTGGAAAAACTAGCTACCTTGAAATTAATGTGCCCTAAATTTTTTACAGTGGGTTTTTAAAAAGACAATTTCACTTGGCCACATGCAGGTTACACAAAGTTCACACGTCAGACTAATACCCAAATGTAGTCACTAGTCATTATATTATTGTTGTCCATTTGAGAAAGGTTTTCTCTTCTACAAAGAAGTATAAAATATTTACCCCAGAATCAGCATTTATTTGCAGTGAATATCGATCGTCCCCTGCGTTCGCATATTGGAATAGTCCATAGTGTGGGTTAAACAGTTCTCTGCCTAGCAGATGGAGCCACTCGCGTGCTACGCCACCATAGTCCAGGCCTTCTTCACCGCGGAACTTCACAAGCAAACGTTTTCGCAGCTCCTTCCCCCGCAACTTCATTACGAGCCGGTAGGATTCTTCTAATATTTCATTACGTGATACCTAAAAATCAATAAAGGCGTGACAATGATGTCAGAAATTACTAAGTTTAAAAAATATTTTCATGTGAATTTACATAATGCCATTGTATATATTACATTGTATAGCAAGGTGTTATCTGCAATTCCGTAACATAGTGTGTAATTTCGCGTGTAATTTGATTTTTATTATAATAGGGTTTAACAAACTTTCCATCTAACATTTTAAGTTTACATAGTTTTAAACTTTTAAATTACAAACGCTATTTATGAACCCGCGAGTATATTGTGGGTCGATTAATATAGTATAATAAATATACCAACAAGTATAATTATAATACTAAACTTGTGGGTTGAATATACTTCATAACAGTATAGCTGGTTGACCTCAATTTCAATTTACCTCTATTCTACAATGCCCAGTTTGTGGCTGCAATGCTTGAAGCTCAGCTCTCAATACCCGCGCCTTGGCCGCCAAGTCTCGCTTATATTTAGGTAGTGCATCCGTGTCTAGCGGTTCTGCAGCTGTCTGAGCAGGCGCGGGCGCCGCAGGTGTTGGCTGTGGCACTGCCGAGGGTTCGGTCAGTGGCTGAAGATGGGTTAAACATAGTTTTACTAATAGGTGTTCACACACTGACTTGTTGTCTCATAAAACATGGGAAATAATTAAGATATGATTTAGTGAGCTCTAACTATTTATACTGATGTACCATGATGTACTTGTCGAAATTAGGATTTTGATAATTTCGACAAATTAAGTCAAAATGTCGCGGCGACTTATTTCCATCAAGTATTTATTACTCGAAGGGTAAGACAGAGGTGTCCGTAATATAAATGGGGCGAGCCTATTGCTATTAACCGGGTTCGAATCCAAACTCTGAGCTGCTACTGAAAATTATATTATAATTATAATATAATACTCAATTAACACTTTGCTCGACCTGGGAGTTACGAGTGTAGCCGTCGTGCTTAATACCAGTAGGGTACCGACGCAGTTCACGGAGTATTTCAACGTAGTTAGTGTGAGTAAGTCAGAAACCAGTATGAGTGAGTCTGGTAAAACCGCCATTCTGTATATTCTATTCAGTCTTTTCCGATGTTTCTAACAGGTAACCCTTACAAATTTGTCTCTGTAGTTTTTATTAACACTTGCATGTAAGGCAAGTAATTCTCAGTAGATAGTTCTCCAGACACTTTTATCAAACAAATAAAACAGACAATCAAAATAATGTGTTCAAAACTCACAAGTCTAGCTGACAACGCTAGTCTCGGGTCGGTGAACTGCGTGGTTCTGTTGTTGTGGTCTACGAAGTAGGGGCGGCCCGAGGGTGCGTGGCGCATCTCCCAGCCGGGCGGCAGCGGGCCCGCCGCCGCCGCGCAGTGCCGCAGGTGCGCCGGCACGCGCGGGTCGTGCCACGTCGACGCGCCCGTCGCGCTGTTGTAGAAGTACACCTGGCCCTGCGCCGTGGTGCGCATCTCTGGAACATACCGACCAACATTACGTAACCATCACGAATAGCCGGTCTCCCGCCTCTCGGCGAAGACCACTTGACTATATCTTATTTATGTGCGTTAAGGTCACACACCATCTTTTCTAAGAAGATTGATGAACATAAAAAACAAAGTTCCGAGGACATTCATTTAATTTTAGATATATACTCACTAACCATTCACAAAATCTCAGAAACTATAAAGTCTAGAAACTAAATTTAGCAAGTACTTTCTTATAACATATTTCATTACGGCATCGGCAATTACATGAACTACATGAATCAATGAGGCTTATGAGGTGGTAACAATGTATCGTTGCTATTATCGACGAAGGTCGTTTACGTTATATGAATGGAATACAAATAGCCATGGAGCCGACTTGTGGTATCTGCAGAATAGAAATAATATCTTTCTAATCGATAGGAACCGTAGTGATGAATGAGTGAACGGACCAATTGTGCGTCTGTCACACACGCTTGATGTTTCTGTAGGTACTAGTACTTATTGGGATTAAGAAAAAAAAAAAACAATTTTAACCGGGCAGCGCGCGACGCGACGATATTTAAATTTTTAGCTAACGCTAAACAAACGTACACCAAGCAACAATTATGGTTGCGATTGATTACAACCTTCGAAAATAATCTATAACAAAGCAACTTTGTTATGAGATAGGTATTTGTTTGTATAAGAAAAGGGGCATGTGGCGCCTAAACAAAACTGGACATCAAATTAAATACAATATAATGATGGCCTACAACAACATACTGTCGTGAGACTATACTATTTACGGCCAGAAAAATATAACAATCCTTTTATTTTGATCTATCCAAAATCTTCTAAATCTAAGTTTTTCCCAAGAAATATCAAGCCAGCCCGTTGTAGTTACTAGAACTATCCTAGTATTGAGAATGTAGTAAAAGTCCACTTCATTACTAATCTAATCTAAACCTGACCCTATTATAGTTAGACAAAAATAATATAAACTAATTTTTATATAATAATGTTCAATATCTGGGAAATTGGGCTGATTTGGGCTTAAAAAGTTCTGATAAGGAATAATATATTCTTACCATAACCGGGTGGTAAGTCGGTGGCAGCTATAGGCGTTGTGGGTGTGGTAGGCGTGGGTGCGTTGCAGGCAGTCGAGCTAGCGGGCGGAGACGCGGCCGTCGGGATACGTGACCGCACTGCTGTCTGCGGCTGTGGCTCCGGTCTAACAACCACGACACAAACAAGATAGTATTTTTCACAAGACTTACACCTCAAATTGCTGACCAGTTTGTGAATAACCAACCAATAAATAGTTATTACTGTGTTTAACGGTCAAGTGATTAGGTGCACATAATACTTGTAATTTTATACACCCATGACCCACCCCTGGGAAAATAAATAGTGCTTCATGAACAGATGCTGAAAAAAAAATCACCTCAAAGAAATAGAAGTGGCATGGTTGACGTCTGTATCTGAAGATGGAGATGCTGGTAAGGATGGCGATAGCGGGGATGCTGGTGTGGTTGGAGTGGCAGCCGGCGGCGGCGAGGAGGGCGGCGGCGAGGCGGCGGGGGTCGCCGGCGCCGCGCCCTCGCTCGTGGGCCGCTCCCACTGCGTGCGGCGGGACGCGTGGTTTACGTAGTAAGGTCTATAAATTACAATCAAATATAATATGTAATCCCTTTAGATGTAAGTATAGCTATATGGAACGTAAACACATTCAATACATCAAATCTAAATTAAGAAGGTAAGTTAAGAAGGAAGTCTAAGTTATGAAGGAAGGAATAATAATAATCATCAACCTGAATAATAACTAAATTAAATAAATAATTCATCCTACCACTAAACATGAAGCATTGCTCCTAGTGTTAGCTTAATACAATCTTGACATACTGAGTTATTAACGAAAATGAAAAAAAAATATGTTCATTACTCATGTCAAAAAAGTTCAGTTCAGCCGTAAGTTGTTTGTATGCCACTGGGATCGGGAGGATCCACTATACCAACAGGAAACATTGCTGCTACTCAATTTACCAAACAATGTGACATCTCAAGCAATATTTACCTGCCACTAGATGTAAACCGTTCTTCCCAGTGCTGTGGTAGTGGATTCCTTGTTCCATTTTGAGTAGGGACTGGGTCCCGTAGGTCTCGAGGTGTGCGAACATCGCCAGCCGGGCCGACCACGGCTAGTGGCGAGCCCTCACCAGCCGCCGCCGCTGGCTCCCCCCGTGCGGCATCTCGGGACACTAGTGAAACTATCACTTGTCCCCGAACGCCACAAGTCTCTCCTGAACCCTCCTCGCATAACTCGAGGCATTGGTCTGTATAGGTTACCGTGGTGACATTACATAACAGTAAAAAAAAAGTGTCCTAAATTTGAACATCTTTCCGTAACAATGGTAAACTATTTCATGTAAATCATTTGAACTCAGTACGTGGCCACTTTAACTGAGGCATCAATTGCATTTATTAAGTCATAAAAACAATATTGGAAATGTTTTTAATTCCTGTGAAAGCACATCATAGGCATCGTAGGCAGCAGCTAGTTGTCAATAAAAAAATACTTAAAGTTACTTGCCAGCAGTTTGATAAACATCCAAAGTACATTTGAACTTACATCCTGTGTCCTTTAATTTATGCACGGTAGAAGGCTGAATCCGAACACATCCAAGGAATCCTGATCCTTGTCTCTTGTGGACTTTACGTTGATTCCATACACTGTGAAATAAGGAAAATTTTACTATGATGACAGAAGATGAGAAAAGCATTTGAGCTACCGTGTACTCCTATGTCCTTCATCCTCATAAATGATATTTTTTAAGCAAGTTCAACTCAAAGCTGTTATGACTCTTTCTTCAAAACATATTCTTTCTATGTCATCATAACACCTACATAGTAATGTTTATAATTTTATTGTCACTCATTTCTGGCGTATTTGGATTTCGTTCATCATTATACTTACCATATTATACTTACCCTATGAAAAATATGCATTGTTGTTTGACCATTGTTGTGAAAAATACCTACCTATACTATACTATTATGTACAAATGAAATCTGTATGTGTACATACTAGACTCCTTTCAAATTTATTTTAATGAATTCCTTTCCTTTTAATTTTCTTATCTTATTTCAGCAGGATTAACTTTGGCTTTCACTAGGAGATAAATCTTTTGCCAATATTTATTTACACCAACTTATAATTTCTTATTTGCTTTAATGTGTTATAGTTGGGTTAACAATAATTTCTAATCTATTAATCTGCAACTGTACTGAACTTCCTCAATGTACTCATTAAAGCTGCTGAAGTTAATAAAATAGTGAAAGTACAGTTTAAGCATGAAAATAATGAAAATCATAATTATGCTTGGCTATAATGTTCCTGCAAACCACTCATACTTTCACTAAAGTCTTTTAGTATCTGATACGCTATGTCAAAGATAACAATCTTACGAGATATGGTTTTATGCAAGTAAATAGGTCAATTTATTAAAGAAATATTTATTTAAGACTTTAAGAACACATTCTTGCAAGTAATACGAATTTCAGTTAAAAATTAAAATTAACATCTATATATGGAGGACGTATATAAAAAACATTACCCATTATAGTCACGCCCCTCAGTCATGAGGTAGCGACTAGGAAGAAGAAGAAGATATGACCAACACTACTGTCACAGGATGTATGACACTTGACTTTATTGCTGAGCAAGTAACTAAATACAAAAAGATCTCTTAACTAAATAAAGAGACAACATGGAGCTCTTAGTTTAATTACTATTAATATTAATATTAAGGACTTGCAATGAACACAAATAAATTCATAATAAATTGGAACACTTGACTTACCTAATAGTAATGCCATCTCCTTTAGTTATATATAGGTCATAATGTGTATTCCACTTGGGATCAAGGGTTGCTTTCACTGTATTAGTAGAATACACCTGTCCACTGCCATCTACAGAGATTTTAGCAAATGGGTCTGGCAAACCTGAAATTGTAGAAGTGATTAGTAATATATAACACTATAGAATATAGTCGTATTATACACTTGACGTTGCTACGTAGTTTTTAAAGTATATTATAAAAATATTTATTGCAAGTAGTGGGTCCTTGAAAATATAAGCTCGATTCAATTACATGGTAATAGTAATGTTTTATATTACAAAATGAACTTTACTTACGAAATAGATCCCTCCTAACCAAATTCCTTGCACATAAAACTAAAACAAAAAAGAGCAAATTACAAAGAAGTTTATATTTTACTGATACTCGAAGCAAAATATTCACACGAAGTAGCGGAAATGGTTGGATAACAAGGCACTCACTAGTTAACCGTATTTTTTGTGCTCCGTATTTGCGGTTGGACACTGGAGTGGACATTATATATTACTAAGGTATAATCATCTGGATAAAATGTGTTTACAATGAACTCTTGCGATTTTCACATATACTTTCAGCCACCATTTTTATTTCAATTCAACACCAACGACAACGAGCAACGAGCAACAGACAGTGTTGCCAACAAGACCCTTTTTTACAGCTGTAGCCTATAGCGCCATATTCATTGTCCATCCTGCTGTATGTCCGGCAATGGTCACGCACGATGCACGACGTAAAACGACCGTTAATAGTTTTGAACTTTCGACGTACGTCAATAATTATCTTAATATATATGCTTAAAATATCTATGATATTTATTATTAATTAGTGCGCGCTGCCACTGAAGTCCTATAAACGTAGCGCTGCTATTAGGTACTGATCCGACTCGAATCACTTTTTATACGAGTGACTCGAGTCAAATTGAAAATTAACGACTCCAGTAAAAAAAAAATCGGCTCGAGTAACTCGGTCTTGAGTCTAAATTACAGTGCCTGGACTTTCTCACATTCATATTAAAAAAATGAGATTGATGTGGCGAGTTTGAGTGACCTTTTCTTAGAAAATCATCCGACTGACTCGTTCCCTCACGAAACCACTCGAGTGAATGGCCAAAGTCACTCGAATGACAAAATCTGACTCGAGTCGCATCACTACATCAAGCACTCTGGATTCTATGCTGGAATCCAGCGTAGAATCTCTCGTATTAGCTTACGCACGATAGTGAGTAAGCTAATAAGCTTAAGCTTTGTCCAGCACCGCGGCCTTGGCTAGACGTACAGCCGCGATGGACCGTGTATAAGGTGCTTATGGGTCTATTAGTTTCGTTAGTTTCTCTCTCCGTTAGTCTGTTTATTTACTAGCTCTTTGGTCTAACGTTTTACGAACATTTTGACGTTTGCCGATTCATTTCGGAATTGTTCGAAATAGCCGTACGACGGTCGTACGCCTACGGGAGTCGGGAATAGAATCACAGAATAGAATAGCACTCTCATGTCATATTCATTTCATAATATTTTACGCTCCACTAGGAGTAATAATAATTATGTTCTGTAAGTGAGTAGTAGTGAATGTAGTGATGTGGATTGTGGATGTCAGGAGGATAATGTGAAGTTGATAATGTTTTTATTAAGATTTTTGTGCTTGTGGATTTGTGTTAAAGATCAACAAATTAATTTGATTCTTAGTATATTTTTACCCGACTGCTAAGGAAGGGTTATTGCCTTATTACTATCGTCATCCCCTCTCTGCTCATGAGGTTTTTCAATATCTTATTATGTTGTTAGGTTTGTAGTTTGATTTTATAAAGTTTATGTAGAGCTCAAAAATAGAGCTTTGATACATTAGTATATCTTGGTATTTCTACATTATTAAGTACCAGTTTTTGGAACGGCGTGTCCGTTGCTCTCTGTAGTTAAACTAGAGGTGTGTAGCTCAGGTCGGAGTCAGCTCAATGAGTCAGATCGCACGGGTTTGAGCCGTTGAGCTACAGCTCAGCAACAAAATGACTAGCTCACGGCTCAATTCAGCTCCTGTTGTACTTGTGAATCCCTCCAATCCAATTCTCCTAGAACGAATTATTATTCTGTTGAATGCATTAAAATAATAATTTATTGATATGTATTAAATAAATCAATTTGTAAATAAATAATATAAAATGTCTACGCAGAGTTAAACGAACTGTTGCAGCTCAGCAGCTCATTCGGCTCGATTCGGCGCGCGAGAGTCGTAAACTGAACCAGTTCAAATTGAGCTGATCTGCGAGCTGAGAATGCTCATTGAATCAGCTCACTCATCTGAGTCATGAGCTGATCTGTAGCTCGCGTATTTTTACTATGTAACCTATGTAAACTAGCTAAAATTTAGTGATGAGCGAATGCGAATGATTCATTCGAATGATCATTAGAAAGTGTAGACATTCGAATTATTCGACTGTAGAAAAGAGCTATTTGAATTAATCAAATGAAAAAAAGTATTCGAGCTAAAATTTCTGCAAAAAGTTGCCAGATTCCTAAATCTTACCCAAATAAATTGCAAGAGCTAAATAAACTCATTTTTTTTAATGTAAATGCAAAAATCGATCTAAATAAAAAATTGCTAATTTGGCATTAGCAGGTACAGTTCTCGCCAAACTTATTGTCTGGGTTGAAGTTGGCATTAGCTTCAACCCGGCCGTAAAAATCGGAAATAGAGAAATATTGGTTAATCCAATATTTCTCTATTTCCGATTTTTACGGATTTTTAATGATGGATTGGTTAAAATTTAAAACGACAGCCTACGACTTGAGCTTTCGTTTATATTTATTAAAATCTAATATTTTTCATTTTCCGATTTTTACGGCTGGATTAAAGTTAGCACGTGCCAACTGTATAATATGTATTCTGTGAGCATCCTTGTCAAGGCCTCCTACAGCAGCTACGTAATGTCGTTAACTCGTTTTTTGTGGTGTGCCGCCAACATAGTAACAACAAACTAGGCAACAATTACTAGAGTCTAAGTTTAAGAAGGGAACATACGTAGAATACCGAAAACACCATGGTGTTTCAAGCATTTTGTTGACGAATCCTCTCATTCGTTTGCCCAAAGAAACACCCAATATTCTTAAGCTTATTGCACAGCTTATTGTGAATAATTCGTATTGTTTAGCATACCTATTATGTTTGCTCATGTAAATAAAACCCTTCCTTCGGCTTTTTCGGTTTTTTCGGTTTTTTTCGGTTTTTTCGGCCGTGTCGTCGGGTAAAAATGATCGCAAATGTGTAATTTTCAATCTAATTTCCTCTCCATTATGACTCTAACTTGCACAGAATTATATACCAAAAAATTTGAATGCGCAATTAATTTTTTAACAATCCGTATTGTTTCTTTTTCATTTTAAACCTGTTTTTCGAAATAAACAAGAATAACCGTAATTTTCACACTACCCCTCTCAAAGCACCTCCCTATTCATCCGAAATTGACTCACGTATGACTCAAATCCTGTATATTAATTATAAGTAAATAAATTAATTCATTCATCTCTTTGCTAGTGACAAAGGATCACGGCGCGTACCGTCATAAAATGAACTTACTATCGTCGTACAGAGGTCAAACGCTCAAGATCAAAATAATCATACAAATAAACAAACAACAAACTCTTTAGGTTCCTCTTTAGTAGCCCTCCTCGATAAACAGGCCATCCAACACAGTGAATTTTTCAAATCGGACGTAGTTCATGAGATAAGCGCGTTCAACCAAACAAACAAACTTTTCAGCTTTATAGTATAGATAATAGTCGCCAAAATATGCCCGCGACTTCGTCCGCGTAGATGTCGAAAATGTTTCTATAAAGGATTTTTAATAGATTTTTTAAGTTATCAATTTTGTTATAAAATATAAATTACAAATTATTTTAAAATGTTTGAATACTGATCTCTGAAATCTGGTGCCATTGCATAATTTTGGTGGATTTATATTCCGCAGCAACTATTGTGTCTGCCTATGTGGGAGAAAGGCGTGAGTGTATTCGTAGTGTGTAAAATTGTAAATCGATCATATTCAACGAAAATATACATTTATTATAGGAATTACACACTATCAGTTGGAATATTTATTATTTACTTAACTTGTTTACCATTTCACACTGATAAGTTTGATGACAATATTTGTTGATAGTGTCGCGTTACAAAAGTGTTCTACTTTGCGAACTTATTTAGTATTTTCCAAGCACACTCGTTGAGCACTCGCTGTATTGGAGGAAATTATTGTGTTGTTAAAATGACTCCCATTATAATCGTGCACGGAGGAGCTGGGGATATTCACCAGAGCCGTGTGAAAGGGAAATTGGATGGAGTGAAGGCGGCTGTATCAGCCGGATACGAGTGTTTACTGAATGGAGGCAGCGCCTTGGCTGCCGTGGAAGCAGCCGTTGTCTCTATGGAGAAAGATGAAAACTTTAATGCTGGTAAATCTAATATTACCTTATAACATGTATTAATAAATACATTTATTCTGAGAAATTGTGGTATGTTATAGTTGTATATACGATGTGTTGACATCGATACGTTGGACCACTACTTATCTACGCCACACCCTGTATAAAAATTTGCTTCTACTTCGTATTTTACGTAAATCAGATGCGTATAATACGAAGCTGACGCCCTTGATCGACCTTATCACCAATTCACCATTGTTATGCCTGAAACAGTAAATTATTCCACCATGGGAAAGAGCCTGGCAACAAAGAGATTCACTTTGTCTTTTTTTCTGTAAATTCAGGTTATGGATCAGTTTTAAATCTGCGAGGGGAGGTGGAAATGGAAGCAAGCATTATGCGTGGCCAGGACCTAAATGTGGGTGCAGTCACACTGGTCAAGGACTTTCTTCACCCCATTAGTATTGCGCATAAAGTTCTTACGGATTCGCCACATTCTCTTTTGGGAGGAGAGGGTGCCAAATTATTTGCTTTAGAAAAGGTAATAGAACTAAAAGACGTTATCGTTGAACCATTCATGATTCAAAACGTACCTAAATTATCTCGTCGATAGGTTCACCAGTGAATTCCTAAACTGTGATACGTAGGAATCAGTCAGCAGGATGTTAACAAGGCTATCTGCTTAGTATCTAAGGTGCCCTGAACGATTATTATTATAACATAACTATAATTATTATTACCATTCATCAGGCTCATTAGTATAACTTAAGAGACTTATTTTGCAGGGATTTAAACCTGTTCCACCACAGTCACTGATAACTGAAAATTCAAAAAAATCATTGGAAAACTGCTTAAAACATGGATGTTTTGGAGTTACGGAAATACCACCAAAAGATGAGGTAGGTAAAGATTATCTTTAGAACTGTTTAAAAGACTTTCAGATACAAATTATTTTTTTCCTCAATTAAGAAGTAGCAATTAGCTAAGGGCTGCTCTCAG
The DNA here is from genome assembly GCA_946251955.1 of Acronicta psi. Taxonomy (NCBI): domain Eukaryota; kingdom Metazoa; phylum Arthropoda; class Insecta; order Lepidoptera; family Noctuidae; genus Acronicta; species Acronicta psi. The sequence goes on along the minus strand of OX276477.1, from coordinate 9,653,767 downwards.
AAACGTTAATTAACGTTAATGAATCGTTAACAAACAGTGACTACTATATCTTGGCCTATTTTTCGATATTTGAGTTTGTCGTCAGATATTTGTCGCTAATAGAGATCCAGTATAATATTATTATTATACTGAATCTATAATAGCTAATGATTCATTACGTTTAGTGACGTCTATCGCGCAGGATAAAATAAAAAAATTAACAAAAATTTTATGAAATTATCTGCCAAGTAATTTATATTTTTGACGTTGATTTCTAGTACATTCTGGGGATTCGTTACAGGACCATACTTATAATAATTCAAGACAATAAAAATTGAGCCTTATGATTTCGTGCTTCTGAAGATTACTAAAATATTTTATAATATAAAAATATAAATATTTTAGGACAAGCTTATTGCAATTGCCCTGGCACAAATCCAAATTTAGAGCTGCTAATGCAAATTTCATAGGAAAACTCAATAACTCTTTACCAAACTTCAAATTCGAAACCAATACGGCGCCGCCAGCGACCTGTGAACAGACTGCATTGAGGAAGCCAAGCAGTTTGCCGTTTGTTTTAAAAAATTCAAATATTCTAGGGCTAGTGATATTGATTAAGACCACAATTTACGAATTATTTTTAAACAAAAAACAAACCGCCTCCAAGAAAACACCTACACTAGCTTTCGAATAAAAAAATAATCATCAAAATCGGTTCACCCAGTCGAAAGTTCTGAGGTAACAAATATAAAAAAAAAAACAAAAAAATACAGTCGAATTGAGAACCTCCTCCTTTTTTTAAGTATGTTGATAAAATTAGGATTTGGCAACCAGATCCTTAATAGATACTACTGATTCATAACATTTTAAGGGTGGAGTGGGGACAGTTGGTGCTGTGGCTGTAGACAGCCAGGGTCACGTAGCTGTTGCAACAAGTACGGGTGGTATGAGTGGAAAGGCCGTTGGCAGAATCGGGGACACGCCGCAAATTGGCAGCGGTACTTACGCTGACGATAATATTGGCGGTGTTTCTACAACAGGTAATGTTCTCCTTTTTCTCTGTAGGTACAGGTAACATATACAAATATGTAACTAATTAACCATAACTCGTATAAAGATATTGACATTTAATTTATTTGCAATATGTACAATTATTATTATACTTTGTCTATCATTCTCTGGGTTGTCTTCATAACTATCACACTTTATTATTATTTATTTATTTCTATAATCTAATTAGGTAAGGTAATGAGATTATATAGATACTTTCCATTACTTACCTTATTTAATTTTTGCTATTTGATTTGACTGGCAGCGAATGCCATATTGCGTAGGTACTATTTTAAAACTGTGCACTGTATTACAGGTCACGGGGAGACTATTCTGAAGTATTGTTTGGCTCACAGTATTATTAAACTTATGGAAGGTGGTTTAGATGCAAACACGGCAACGACTAATGCAGTAAATGGTAGGTTGAATTCAAGCTCAAGCTTCGAAAATAGATGCTATTTTAAAATTGACTCCCAATACATTTTGGGAGGTAGTAAAATAGTGGCAAAACAATAAAGGAATTTATTATGTTTATTTATAGGTATGACTTCCCGCTTACATAATACTGCAGGAGCGATTACTTTATCAAAGGATGGTGATGTTGGTGTTCACTTCAGTTCACAAAGAATGTCTTGGGCCTATATAAAAAATGGTCAAATTTTTTACGGCATTGAGCAATCTGAAGTTCTGAGGGAGGAATATAATGCGAAGACGAAGTAATTTCGATTGGGATTCCTTATCCTGATAGGACCTGATAACTATTAACATGATTTAAATGATAAAAAAACATTTATTTCTAAAAATAGATTTTTATCTATCTAATTATAAATTTTAACGAGTCAATCCTTTACATTTTTATTAACTTTAGCGACCCGTGCGCAACTTTGCCCGCCTGTTCCGGCGGACTATAAAAAAACACACCCACCTTATCCTGACAATAATGAACACAACAAAAAAATAAGTGCAGTTCGGAATTTATGCGCGTACAAACATTTCGGCGATTCATGTGGACAGCGCTGCAACTAACTTAGAAAATCATATTCTGTCTTTTTGTATTTTTTTTTGTATTATCCATGTTAAGATAACTATTTAAATGAAGGGAAAAATCGACTTGAACCTGCGTCTTCTGGAGACGTTATAACCGCTAAGCCACCGCTAAGATTTTTTCACGTTTTATTTCTTTTTTTATTAGAATAATTATAATTAATTATGTTGATGGATTATGATAGCACAAAGACTATATAATATACTCTATGTGATAGCATAACAACTAATAGCTAGTACCAGCTAAGACCTACATAAACACAATATCGACAGAGCTATTCTAATAAGTTTATATTTTTTTGATTTTTTAATAATATTATCAATAAAAATACTATGTCTAGTTCCCGACAAAAATTCGGTGCCCTTTCCCGAAATATTAATACTTAGTATTCTTATGAGCGATCTACTGTAATGCTCGAGATGTTTCGTAAAATTACTCGAGTAGACATTTTCAAAAGTTCTTTTCAACTTCTTTGGCCGGTTTGGACCATAGTTTAGACCGTCGTCCACCGTTCCCTAGTACAGTTCGCGCCAAACTTATTGTCCGGTTGAAGTTGGCGCTAGCTAACTTTAACCCTCGCGCGCACTCTAACATCCGTTTGTAGATAAATTAAATTTAATATGTAAAAACTAAAAACCAACTGTTCCAACTTCATAAAGAAAACTGTTATTACTCCGTTGATGATTTTTTATTAATAATTATTTTATCTTCAATGGAATTTTTAACTAGAATTTTATAATCATCTTATCAATATATTACCTACTGGCTATAATTAAGTATATAAAGAACATCTAAATGTAACCTATGTATCACAAATAAACTATTTGATTTGATTAGTTTAAAAATAATGTCAAAATTCTATCCAGATCCAGATTGGTCCGCTACGTGAAACAACTTCTTTACCAAGGCCAAAAAGTTCGTCTGTTGAATATACATATATTTTTTCATTAATTAATATATTTTGTTGTATAATTTCATATCAGCAAAAGCAATAAAATTTGTGTTGTATTAGTGTGTATTTATTTGTGCGAGTTGTGCGACCCACAAAGCGCAAAATCAGTGAAATACCATTGAAATTTGAATTTGGTGGGCTCGGTTAATTCACTTAGACTCAAAAAACTATTCAAGATAGAACTTTCTCTTGAATTAACTTGAATAATTTTCCATCTACGATTTTTTGCTCGATTAGGGTACCTGTTATTAGTTTTTTGTATAACACAGTCCACAAACAAGTTTTCCGAGATACTAGTTTTTCCCATCTCACTTTATTAATTTGCTGTCGCTTGCTTGAATGAATACCCGAATATTTTATTATGGAGGATAGAGACAAGGAGGAACTATAGTCCACGCGGTACTAGTTGGCCGCGCCTTATATTGGATTAAAATGATTTAAAACGACAGCCTACAACTTGATCTTTCGTTTTTATTTATTACAATCCCATTTTTTCTTTCTCCGATTTTTACGGTCGGGAATAGTTAGCTCGTGCCAACTTCAACCCGAACAATAAGTTTAGCGAGAACTGTACCAGTACCATGGAGTTTGACATTATTTTTGATAAGGATGTACCATGCATGTACTAAACGCAGTGACACTGATGTTTTTGTTTGCCCGAGGACCAAGAACCAATTACGACTTCTATTCTAAGCCGAGGCTTATGATCTTTGAAGCCGAGGACTAGGGTTGTTGAACAAATATCGATATATCAATATTATTTTTTCAATGTATCGATATTTCGATATAAAATTACAAGTATCGAAAAGGTATAAAAATCGTTTTTTTTCAGACCAATAAACATTTTTAAGTTATAAGATTTAAAAAACTATATATCGATAGTTTTTGAAAATGTCAATATCGATATTTTTTTTTAAATATCGACACGATATATCTCGATCATAGATTTATAATACGTAGATTGGCATATGAGTAAAAGAGAGCTACTGAAGTTAATGGCACTTTGGTGTGTTAGAAAGAAAAAGAGAATGACGCTGTAAACGTGACATTACATGTATACAATTGCGGTAATAGGGGTTCTGGCAAATGTAAACCTGCGAAATTTTTGGATTATTTACATGTAGTTAAGTGTATATCCGTGTAATATTCATATGATTACGATGGTAACTTGTGCAGTACCAGGTTGTAATTCTCAAAAGATGGAAAATCTACAGGATTACTAATTTAATCGGTATGTTTACTATTTGTTTACTTTCATAATTTTTTAATAATTGTTACGTAAATGTGTTAAATTTGTAGAAAATATAATGCTATATTTATTTATTAGATCACTAAAATGCATTAGAGATCACGAAACAGTAATATTAAAGAAATAACAAATACGGAAATATGAGGGCATTTATAACCGCACTTTTAGTGATGGTCTTGATTTGTTTATATTGATGGTGTCGATTATTGACTTTGGTGGTCGGTGAACAACCGAACAATGTCGGTATAATATAATATTATTTGTCGATTATCATAAAGGCCACTCAGAGTCTGAGGTGCATTTAGTGAAGGTAAACCAATTTACGTAAGCAATTTAGACCATAGTCGTAAATTCAGATTTCGCAAGTTTATGCACTGACAAAATCTCATAGTTAGGTAGATAGATACCTACTTTGAATTGAATTTATGAGATTAAGTCATTACTTGCAAATTTCCCATAAATCCAGTAAAAAGTGATTGCGCATGTTAAATAGACAAAATTGGAATCCGCACAAATATACAACAATAAGCAGTTAACACTACCATGAGCACTGCTTATCAACAGGAGGTAAAACAAGGCGAAAACTATAAAGTGGTTCTGTTTTAACTATTTGTCGTAAGAAAATAAGAAATATACATTTTTTTATTTACATAAATATATTGAAAAATGAGTGTTTAAATATGTACAGCCAAGATTATAAAATTATTTATAGATATTTTACTGTACACGAAAGTTACCTGTACATATTTTTTAGTAATAATTGTAATATGAATAGTAAATATTTTTGAAATCTGTTTCATTTAAGGATTTTTCTGGCCTTCTCCAAGATTTCTGATTACATTGGTGATACATGGTTTGTGTATTCTCACTTGACCAGTGGGATGCCACTGATCTCCCCCATATTTTAGTCATTTAGTGGGACAAATAAGAAAAAATATTGTTGCATTATTGCTATTCCCCACACTTAAATAATATTGTATGCAGCAGTAAAACATATATCGTCCACCGTTATCGATATCGATAATAATCCTATTAACTTCAGGCGCAGCACTTTTAACGCACACATTAACATGTCACACTCATAAACAGTTGGTTTTCAGTTTCATTTTTTTACTGACAATGCCAATCTATGGATTATAAATCTATGATCTCGATACTTTTTTGCATTCCACTGCTTTTTTGCACACTGACGGACTGACTGAGTCTGACATAAGAGTTGACATTGACGTGATTGTCATGTCACATGTATGGCAAATCCTTCCAATCAAATTAAATCAGCCAATGGCCAATGCCGAATTTATTTATTTTCAATTTGTGTGAATTGTGGATGTTTGTGAGATTTTATTTAACCGTGACGATTGTAATATTGTTACTGACTATTGTTTAGACCTAAAAAACAATATGTTGCACGGCAATATGTCGATACGATTCAAGCCGTTAGAGTTTAGTTGTTTCAACTGGATATACAGTGTCGCACCATGTTTCCCTGTGAATTCCTCTAAAGTGAATATTATAGATGACCCTCGTAAATTTTACGATACCCTTTGTGAGAGATTTAATAACGCTAAACGGAGAATATCAGTTGCGAGCCTTTATCTTGGAACTGGAAATATGGAACAAAAATTGCTAGAGGTTACCAAACAAAATTTAGAACGCAACGAAGACTTGAAATTCCAGGTGCTTTTAGATTACCAACGAGGCACACGGGGTGAAATAAACTCTGTTACTCTATTACAAGACTTTATAAATAATGCACCTAAACAGTTTTCATTGAATTTGTACCAGACACCCAGATTACATGGTTCATGGTCAAAGGCCCTGCCCTCTCGTTATAATGAGCTTGTTGGCCTCCAGCATATGAAACTATACATAGCAGATGACTCTGTGTTGTTGAGTGGTGCCAATTGTTCTAATGACTACTTTCAACGAAGGCAGGATCGCTATATTGAGATTGAGGATGCAGAACTGGCAAATTTTTATAGTGAACTTATAGGTATGATGACTGTAAGTTATTATTAAGATTATTTTATTTGGCTTTTATTTTTTATGTAAAATCCTTTTGATCTTATAAATTAAGTACTGTTTGTCTTAATTTGAATTCCTGTTTCCTTATTTATTCATTTTCTATTGGACAACCATAAGGTAATGCAGAGATGAACATGGTAGATGCATTGACAGTAAAGAGGTGAGAGGGAAAGAGGTGAAGGTGAAGGCTATTTATTGCCCAAACACAATTTCCTTCATTGTAATTGTTCAAGCATTATAATATTTTATGTGTACCAGCAGCGGCGGTGTATTAATAAATATGACTGCCTAGTGGTCCTAAGCCTTTTTGATTTAGATGAGAGAAAAGTGTTATTGGATTTTTTTATGAAATTTTGAATAGCAGCTTGGAGTTTAGAGTTGTGTACAGTTCGCGCCAAACTTATTGTCTGGGTTGAAGTTGGCACTAGCTAACTTTAACTAAGCCGTAAAATCGGAGAAAGAATATTATTATATAAATAAAAACGGAAGCTCAAGTCGTAGGATGTCGTTTTAAATAATTTAAATTCAATATTTTTCTTTCTCCGATTTTTACGGCCGGGTTGAAGCTAGCTCGTGCCAACTTCAAGCCGGACAATAAGTTTGGCGCGAACTGTACCTCTGACTAATCCTTCGGGAAATACATGTGTGATGGTATGTAAAAATGTGCTATAAATTATGAAGATATCAAGATCACTCTAATTATTTTAATTTTAGATGAGGTAAGTGACTACAGTAAGAGTTGCACAACAAATGGTATTCAAGAAAGAAGGGTTGCATCAAAAGAGGTATTGATTCAAGAAATGAGAAAGAAGATCAATGATTTTATTGTAAGATGGAAGGAACAACAGATAACTAAATTGTCTTCCTTGAAAGATTTTGATGGTATGATGAGAATAGTGGTTTTCTATTTTAGCCTAATTTGTTTACCACTACTGGTCAACAGCTTTCCGTTTTTCTTCCAAACTTCAGTGCTTTGTGCATGTCTAGTTTTTTGCACAACCCGCATTAATATACATATTAGATTTAGATATTAATGTGGGGTGTTCATGATACTTTATCTACCATTTAATGGTGAAAACTACTTAATAATATAAACCTTGAGTATATTTGAAATATAATGAAGTTATATAAATCTAATAAAAAGAAACAACATTACACTGTATGAAATAATACATTTTATAAAAATAGAAGTATTGCTAAGATTTCAATAGATGTTTGTATATTATTAGTAAACATTATAAATTAAATACCTATTGATATTTCAGAGACTCATAAAGACACATGGATATTCCCTCTTATTCAAATGGGAGAGTTTGGAATCACTCAGGATGAAAAAGTGACCAGCAAATTTCTAGCATCAGTGCCACAAGGATCTTTTATTAGGCTAGCTACTGGTTACTTCAACCTTACAGATCATTATGCTCAGACTCTGTTGAAGGCCTGCAAAGCAAATATTAGCTTACTGATGGCACATCCCAATGTAAGTTTTTTGTACTCAATCATTGTGAACATTTTTACAGTATCTAACATGTCATATTCAAATACATAATAATTAAAGTTATACCATCTGTATTTTTCAGGCAAATGGGTTTTTGGGTGCTGCAGGTCCTGCTGGTGGCATTCCACATGCTTATTCCTTGATTGCTAGAAAGTGAGTGAACTTATATTCATAATGTCTTATTTACAATATTTTCTATGCTTGACCGCATTTGTATGTAATTTATAATTTTACAGTGTAACGTGTTTTTTTATACTCGTTACATGGTAGTCGATTATTTAAATAAATTTAATATTTTTCGTGATGGCAAGTACGCAGTGCTTGGTTTTGACAGGTGTCAACCAGTTGTCAATTTTTACGTCTTCCAACACTCTACGACCCGTAACGATCATGGCGTGATCATTTTTTAAACTTTTCGAAATTATTTTTTAATCCTGTTACATTTCGTAACAATTTTTATAAAATGTATTAAAAATTATATTGTTAAAGCCTATTGGCATTGTTCTCATGTGAGTGACACTTATTTTATTGGTGAGTAAAGTTTTCTTTGAAACACATTGTTAAATTTCGTTTTCCAAATTGTTCTGGTTTGTTTATTCGGCTTATGGTTTTGTTACAGGCATTGGCCTAGCTGTGTTCTCACCCAATGTGGTGACGAATCCTTGTTTGTTAAAAAAAACGGTAAGATTACGCTGATCATGACCACGTTGTCGACTAGTACTTTGTCATCGTATTTTTGTCTAATCCAGGCTTATTTTGTTACAGCCTCGGCGTTTTTTTTATACCCTTAGTTTTTTTCTTTAATTCATCCTTAATTGGATTTCAACATTTCCTGGATTTTGGAATCCCCACATGACGACGGGAGTTCTGACCACCTCATCGCGCTCTACTGGGATGGTGATATAAAACTATATTTTAAATTAAGTGCCTCCCAGGTACGTTATTTTATACATATAATCAGGATGCAATAGTGACCAATAATGACCAATAATTATTAATTTAAATGTAAAACCTTATTTCACAACCTTTAGTTTAATTGTGACAATATAAGCTCTAAATTTTAATATTATAATCTACTATATTATAACCTACAGTGCATTAAAGACAGACAAAAGATCTAAAGCCTTTTATTTGTCTACTCCCACCGGCAGATTAAAAGCCCAAGCGAACCGAAGGTAAGCATCCGGTAGCATTTTTGGAGTGTGAGCTTCTGGCGCCCGAGTTTCTTTTATATTTAATTATTTTGAAGCACACACATGGTTGGTTCTCGTATTGTGTAACATACCACACACAAATAATATATTTTTTTTTATTTTTTTTATTACATTTGGCGCCCGAACAGGGACATGAAGTAGGTTTGCCTTATATTGTCACTTGTTTTACATTATTGCATCTAATACTTTGTTATTATATTGTTTACAAACCATATTGTTTGTTAGTTGGAAACTTTTATAGTAAATAACTTTTATTTACAACTTTAATTATTATCTTGTAAACAATATAGCTATTGAACTTTGTTGCTATTACAGCATATGTTTTTGTTTTTCTCTTTAGCAACAACATAAATGTATGGTATAGACCGTGTTTGTTATCAATCTTTGAACAAATAAGTATAATTTTGAGGTGTAACTTTATATAAAACAATTAGAATACAATAAGTCTACATTGTTATATTATCTTTTAAGCTTTAATCTTGTGAGTTATTATTGCATCTTTACAATTTAAAATCAACTTTTAATTATTCTTTTGAATAATTTAACTTCAACATAACTTATTTTTTATAACCTTAAATATTAATTAACTTTTGAGTTTGAGTTTTTCTGCTTTGCTTATTTGAAACTTTTAGCTTTTCATCATGGATAAGGAAGTACAGTGTCCTCCGCTTTCTGTGGCTGAGGATAAACAGGTTTCTATTGATACTAGCATGGTTGCTAATGCTAATGCTGTTCCGGAGATGATAAATTTGACCGAGGTGCATAATCCTTTTGATCATACTGACCGCATTGCACATTCTTCTTCAGCTTTTGCTACTAATGCCTTGCCTTCATTTAATTCTATGAATGCCTTTGTGAATGAACATATAAAGAAAAATTTGCCTTCTTTTAGTAAATTGCCAGATTTGAAGAAAAGTAAGATTAATTTTAATGGAAAGTCTTGTGTTAGAGAATTTATAACTCAAATAGAGGAGTATTTTTTATATAAGAATTTTAATGAACTTTTGTTAGTAGGATCTTTTTCGGACTTGCTTAGTGATATCGCTTTTAAAATGGCTTTTGGGTCTTAGTAATCCAAGTGGACGTTTAGCACGTTGGGCAGCTAGAATTTCTCAATTTACTTTTGATATTATACATAAAAAGGGTTCCTTACATTTAGTTCCAGACGCTTTATCTCGAATAGAAGTTGCTGAAATAGTTTCACAAAATAATTTAGTTTCACCTGATGATGATATTCATGATCCATGGTATAGAAAAATATTTGTTAATTGTCAAAAATCTCCTTGTAGATATAAAAACTTTAGAGTTGAGAATAATACTTTGTATAAATTTTGTAAAAATAAATTTGATCCTAACAGTCGTTTGAACTGGAAAATTGTTATTCCTAAAGAACATATTTTAGATACAATTAAATCAAATCATGATGATATTAATTCTGGTCACCTAGGTATCCATAAAACTTTAAGGAAATTAAAACAACATTATTTTTGGAAAGGAATGTTTAATGATGTTCAAAAACATATTTTATTTTGTGATGTTTGTAAAGCTTATAAACATACTAATTCCCCTCCTTTTGGTATCATGATTAATCCTAAAAAAGTTGATCGCCCTATGCTAATGCTTTCAGTAGATATTATTGGAATTTTACCTAAAACTTATTCTGGTCATAAATATATACTCTCAGTAGTTGATGTTTTTACAAAATTTTGCTGGTTATTTCCCATGATTAATGCTACTACTAAAATAATTTGTAAACATTTTGAAAAAGAAATATTTCTTAAGTTTGGTTGTCCCAAAATAATAGTTTGTGATAATGGAACACAATTTACTTCAAAACATTTTGTAGATTTTATGAAAGGTTTTAATATCACTAAAATATTTTATAATACTTTATACACGCCTCAAAACAATCCTGTGGAACGTTATAATAAAACGGTTGAAACTTGCATTTCTTGTTTTGTAAAAGATGATCATAGAACCTGGTCAACATTTTTACCCCATGTTCAACTAGCTTTAAATAATAGTGTGAATCTTGCTACAGATTTTACACCTAATTTTCTCATGTTTGGTAGAGAACTTGTTTTTGATGCTTCATTACATCATTTTAGTAATTCTATTGACAACTTAAATCAACTTGAAGTTGGCGATAGAAGTATATTTGCTACTTCTCTTAATTCACTTAGTGACATTTTCGTAAAAATTGAGGCTTCTTTATTAAAAGCTTATAAGCGTAATGCCACTTATTATAATAAAGGTCGTAGGGTCATTTCTTTTGATGTGGGTGATGTAGTGTGGAGGAGAAGTTTTGTACAATCTAGTGCTCCTGCTTATTTTTCGGCAAAACTTGCTCCTAAGTTTGTTAAGTGTGAAATTATAGAAAAAGTTTCTAATAATGTTTATGTATTGAAAGATTTGAATAAAGGTTCTGTAGGTCGTTATCATGTTAAAGATATAATTAAATGTTAATATTTATTTGGTTCTCAAGTTTAAGTTTTGTTTTTGATAACATTGTTGAAGCCGGCTTTTGTTTGTGTGATGAATGATCAATGAATGAAAGATTTATGGCCATTATGAAAGATGATAGTATGTGAGGTAACTTCATATCAATTTATTGAATACAAGTCTAAACTTTCTAAAAAATAACTTAGGAAATTTTGGTAAATAATTTAAAGTGCTTCTTCCACACACACAATACCTTATTAGTGTCTTCTACATCAAAAGATCTTATTTATTTTCTTTTTTGTTTGTTTAATAAGATAGATAATGCTGTTTTATTATATTATCGTCTTATTGTTTTTAATCTATTTTATCTATACTCTTTAGTATGTATAGATTTTTAATTAATTAAAATATATTTGCTATTGGTACAATTTACCCTTCTTAGAACTTAAGTTTAAGTTTATTTATAGTTCCTCGGATGCGACTTTTGTATAGGAATAATTCCACTCGGACTTAGACTTTTTTTCTGAGATGTTCTTATCTCTTTGTTATTATTTCAGGATGTTCTGCCGCCTTGTTGTGGAGATCCTTGAACCTATAAATGGATCTTGGTATTATTTTACCTCGATTTCGTTCTTTTTCTATTGTGTTCGGAAGTTCGGTGGAGTTGTGCCGATCACAATATGAATATTTTGTTTATTACTTTTGATGTTGTGTTCGGAAGTTCGGTGGAGTTGTGCCGATCACAATATGCAAGTATTTTGTTTGTTGTTCTTTTCTATTGTGTTCGGGAGTTCGGTGGTGTTGTGCCGATCACAATATGAATATTCTTTTACAGTTACTTTACTGTAGCTGCTTTGTTTGTTCGGATGCTTTTTAGATTGTTTGTGCTTGGAAAGTTGGTGGTGTTGAGCCAATCACAACATTCTCTTTTTTCAGTTTTCACTTCGCAATTAGAAGTTTTGAAGGCTTACGAATTGTATTGCGTTTGTCTGCAATTCGATTCGCGTTGTAGGTGTGATGATAGTCAGCGGCGATGGTGCCTAACTGAATTCGTAGTGAAGTCGTTGTTAGTCAGTGGCGATGGTGCCTAACTGTACTCATAAGACTTGATGATGTTAGTCAGTGGCGATGGTGCCTAACTGTACTCATAGGAGATGATATTCGTTGTTAGTCAGTGGCGATGGTGCCTAACTGTACTCATAGGAGATGATGTTCGTTGTTAGTCAGTGGCGATGGTGCCTAACTGAACTCAATGGAGATTTTGTTTGTTTGTAGTCAGTTGCGTTAGTGCTTAACTGAACTATTTGACGTTGGTTTAGGAGTTTATTTTTTGTTTTGATATTTAATCTCATTTTTAAAAGAGATTTTGTCCTCTTTTGTTTTTTGTTTGTCGTTGCCTTAGTGCATAAAAGAAAGTTCCTTTCTTTTATTTTTCGGGGAGGGATGTAATGTAACGTGTTTTTTTATACTCGTTACATGGTAGTCGATTATTTAAATAAATTTAATATTTTTCGTGATGGCAAGTACGCAGTGCTTGGTTTTGACAGGTGTCAACCAGTTGTCAATTTTTACGTCTTCCAACACTCTACGACCCGTAACGATCATGGCGTGATCATTTTTTAAACTTTTCGAAATTATTTTTTAATCCTGTTACATTTCGTAACAATTTTTATAAAATGTATTAAAAATTATATTGTTAAAGCCTATTGGCATTGTTCTCATGTGAGTGACACTTATTTTATTGGTGAGTAAAGTTTTCTTTGAAACACATTGTTAAATTTCGTTTTCCAAATTGTTCTGGTTTGTTTATTCGGCTTATGGTTTTGTTACAGGCATTGGCCTAGCTGTGTTCTCACCCAATGTGGTGACGAATCCTTGTTTGTTAAAAAAAACGGTAAGATTACGCTGATCATGACCACGTTGTCGACTAGTACTTTGTCATCGTATTTTTGTCTAATCCAGGCTTATTTTGTTACAGCCTCGGCGTTTTTTTTATACCCTTAGTTTTTTTCTTTAATTCATCCTTTTAATTGGATTTCAACATTTCCTGGATTTTGGAATCCCCACATGACGACGGGAGTTCTGACCACCTCATCGCGCTCTACTGGGATGGTGATATAAAACTATATTTTAAATTAAGTGCCTCCCAGGTACGTTATTTTATACATATAATCAGGATGCAATAGTGACCAATAATGACCAATAATTATTAATTTAAATGTAAAACCTTATTTCACAACCTTTAGTTTAATTGTGACAATATAAGCTCTAAATTTTAATATTATAATCTACTATATTATAACCTACAGTGCATTAAAGACAGACAAAAGATCTAAAGCCTTTTATTTGTCTACTCCCACCGGCAGATTAAAAGCCCAAGCGAACCGAAGGTAAGCATCCGGTAGCATTTTTGGAGTGTGAGCTTCTGGCGCCCGAGTTTCTTTTATATTTAATTATTTTGAAGCACACACATGGTTGGTTCTCGTATTGTGTAACATACCACACACAAATAATATATTTTTTTTTATTTTTTTTATTACAACAGGTTCTGGCAAAGAGTTGTAGATTACAATCAAGCAAACAGGGTAGAAATGTTGGAATATGAACGCTCTGGATGGACATTCCATGCCAAGGGATTATGGTAAGCTTTTAAACTAATAAATAATTGATTATGATTACTAGTAGTCTAATGATTTATTTATTTATTTATTTATTTATATTTTAAGGACCTCCAACAAGAGACATACATAAATCTTATATTGTCCATCACCACAGGTACAGAGAAATGTACTCCCTCAATTATAGGAGGCCACAGCATCCAAATTAAATAGGTGACATTACATACATAAATTAAAAATTAAATTAAATTAAATACACAATACAATATTATTTACGGACAAGGCATTTAAAATATTTTGCTACAAAAAATTATTAATTATTAGCGGAGTTGTACATAGTATCAATAGTTTAGAACTTTAGAATGTATTATAATATTAAGAATATGATGATAATAAAATAACGATAGGTTAATTAACCTGTTCGTAAAGTGTCACTGTCTGTTAGGTTAGTTGACTGGTTATTTTTTGGGTTCATTAAAAAGATGAACATTTGTAGGCAAACAACAAAAATAAAATTGGTTCAAAATTATGGAAGTTTTAACTTATAACACACATTGTGACGGTCCAATCGTACATGCGCTATACAAATACTCGTCTTGTGGAAAAGGGACAGAGTACAGTTATCCTATCTTATACAATATGATTTTCTAGTAATGTTATCGAAAACGGTTCACGGTTTTTGATATAAATTAGATTTTTTACAATTTATTTAATTAAATTCAAATATTTTTCAATAGACTTGTTCATCTGTTATCTATACTTATATACTAATATTATAATAGGAAAGATTTGATTGTTTGTTTGTTTGTATTGAATAGGCTCCGAAACTACTGGACCGATTTGAAAAATTATTTCAGTGTTAGATAGCCCATTTATCGGGTAACTATAGGCTATATATCATCACGCCGACTAATAGGAGCGGAGTAGCAATAAATTTTTTGCTAAAACGGGGGAAAGAATTATAAGACCACGCGGGCGAAGCCGAATCAACACCAGTCAACTTCCACCCATTTATTATGTCGAGAGTTATTGATTATTAGATTGTTTGTTACTCTATTTATGTAAGCTTTAATTTGATATTCAGGTACTACCCGCCCGGATGTGGAGTGCCGTGGGCCACAATAGTTGGCTCAGCGAACTTGGGAGAACGTTCCGTTAGACGCGATCTTGAAGCGCAGGCTGCTATTTTCACAATTTCTCCCGAGCTGCAAGTAAGCTTGATCATAATATACTTGGAACTACATACACTACATTTATTATTTATTGCAAATAAAGTTCTTATCATAGTTATAACATTTCCATCTGGTTGCGGCATAAGTTTAACTTCTGTGTCATGTTTTTTCTTTCATTTCATTAGTCATCTATTCAGCTGAAATCGGCTTGTGGCAGGATTTAAATAAAAAAATTATTTAATTAATTATCACTCAAGCAAAGCATGCGATTTTATATGTATACGTGAATAACTTTAAAATTTGATTTCCAGAGCAAGTTACACCATGAGATGAAGCAGCTGCACAACTATGCTTCTGAATGCAGCAGTGAACTACAGAAGAGGGAGACACCCCTTTGGGTACGAGCCACGGTCGGTCTATTTAGAACTTATTTTTAATTAAGTCTTACTATATTATTGTCATCACAATTAGAGGATTAGTTGCAACTATATTACTATCAAGTACACAATGTACTACTCTAATGCAAAATACTTTTTAGCGGTCCTTTTTTTTAGCTTCAATCAATGTGCAAAATTCTATCTTAGTCATCAATGTAATCATAGACATTTTTTATTTTTACGTGATATAATTTTATATTTAAACATTAATTGTTTAACAAAACTATGATACTTGGAGATAAATAAACTATTAATAATCAAGTACTCTAAACGAATATAATAAAACGAATTTATTTTCCATTGATTAATTAAAATGTTTTATAGGTTTTATTATTTTGTAAGTAGTCCGGGAAATATCAGAGGTAGGTGAGGTACTTGTTGTTTTTATTTAACTAAACCAGTATTATTGATTAAAAGCTGCTTGGAAACCCTGGTGGCTTGAAAGTAATATTCTAGATATTTATTGAACAAAAAATAGTGACCAAAGGGATACACTTGGTTGTTTTTTATTGTACTGTTATTATGTAGTTATTATTGTCCGCGAGAATATAGTGGAAAGATTTGTTATCTATTATGACTTGTTACTGTTGACACAATGAAATTTTTTTGTCATGAAAATAAAATTCTTGTTTTATTGAGGAGGAGGAAATGACAACCATTTTTTTAATAATTCTCAATTATATTCACTCTTATTTTCATTTATATAATCACATAATCATAATTATTTCGATTCACACTTAAAATAATTTTAAAATAAATTAAACAAGAAAATATTCTGCAATAATTAATACAAAAACTCAGTCGTTTCCTGACATTATTTGATTAGTATTAAAGTATACGATCAAATTTACAATAATAGGAATCAGGCACATTATTAATAATAAAACTATTAATTAGTGAGTAGTAAGACAAATTGTTACACGTTGGATCATAGGAAACAGGACGAATACGAGTTACGAATGGAAATGGACGAAATCACAATAAACAATATTATTTGTTAATATCAGCAAATAATTGATCCAATAAAATAAAATTAAACTCACTTTTGAGCGTAAAATCATTTCTGATTAAAATAATCATTGCGATTGAGCAATTTACACAAATACTTAAATAACGATAATTATTCACGTTAGAATCAATTATTATTGAGGCATACTTATAGTATTTGTTTAACAGTGAGCAATTTAATTAAAAGTCTATATGTATTCATATTCAATCAAATTTTAAACAAGGAAAGAGTAAGGAAACTTCCACTACTCGAGTGTGGATGCCGTTTATCCTAATCTTTGGTGTGCTGGGCATAACTACGTTGAGCTGATTGGCTCTACCAAATGTGGTGCAGTTATATTAAAGAAAGCTATTTATTATTATTGAATAAATTATGTCACACCTCATTTAGTAAAGTCGGTCAGTCCACACGGGAACATGTAAACTGTTGTGTCGCGGTAACGCCTTCAATCACTACGGACGCTGATAGTAGGTACAAAAATAGTTCACCTATTCAATATAATTAAGACTACTTAACAATTAAGTATTGCGAGGGGGCCTTTGTAAAAACGAATTTACGAAAGTGTACAAAAATAATCTCAATGAACGTAAGAAATGACTATAGACAATACGATACGTATAGCTACACATTCAGGCACCGGGACCTCCTCGAATTATAATACTACTTATAGCAAATCACACTAAGGTAAATTGACTAGGCGTGTTGTGAGTGGATCGCAACGTCCGCAAACATAGGCTTAGACTTTGACGTCGAAAATAGCTATTGTAAGAATACACCAGATCGATGCAGTACTGTCGATGGGCGAGGTATGTTCGTCAAAGCCTAAGTGCGGGTGTGGGGCGGCGGGTGCGCTCGTCAGAAGCCGGCGGCGTCGGGCGGCGGCTCGGCCGGCACGTAGTGCAGCTCGTCGGGCGGCAGGTAGTGCAGCTCGTCCACCGGCGCGCTGCACACGTTGTACAGCACGGCGAACAGCGTGCACGCCGCGTACGCGCCCAGCGCCGCCCACCACAGCAGCCGCTCCCACAGCCGCTGCTGCGCGTGCTTCAGCACCAGCAGCCCGATGGTGAGCCCGGCCAGCGCGCCCGCCACGTGCGCCGCGTACGATACCGGCGGCGCCTCCTGCACGCGACAACACCACCATCAATATAATATCTTACAACTACATACTTAGTTACGTCATCGGAATAGGATATATTTCTAGATATTTACCTTTGTATACCTAGCGTGTACAGCGAAGCCCACATCACACGAGGCGACCGCGAGTGCGGCGACGAGTCTCACGGCCCCATACCGCATGGTGTGGAAGTTCAGCAGGGCATTCGCCAAGTGCGCGGCGAGCAGCGCGTACACGCCGCCCGAGGCGCCGGCCAGGCACACGTCGGGGTCCAGCACGGACGCGGCCAGGGACCCGCCCAGCACCCCCGCCAGGTACACGGCCGCGCAACGCAACGCACCGTGAACCATTTCTAGTGGTAGTCCCACCTAAAAGATATAACATAACAATTTCATATTATACTAATCCAACTTACATTTACTGCTGAAGCTGAAACACTGCTTAGATTCTTAGTTATATTTTGTTATTTTCGGACAATTTCAAAACGAGTAAGTGAACAAGTATGGATACTAGGAAGTTCATCTATGATCACTATCTAGGTACTAAGTTTTATGCAATTGTAAATACTTACCGCAAGCTGGACTAGAAGATTGAATGCTAGATGCAACCAGCCGGCGTGCACCACGCTGTAGGTGAGGAACCGCCATAGCTCCCGGCGGCGATCGGAGCGGTACACGAGCGGCGAGTCCACGGGCACCGGGCCCGCCGCCGCCGCCACGCCGCCGGACCCCCACGCGTACCACGCGAACACACCCAACTAACGACAAACACGTATCAGTAACTAACTAGGCAAACTGACACAATCATTTAGGAAACTGATCATTCCAGCCTTCAGGCACCATAATAGTGTTTTGAAACAACGATTATAATACAAAACCATGACCTAATCTAATTTTGGGCTCTGCCTCAATAGGGTAAAATAGCAGTGGTTCAATTATTATTTAAAAATATTATTATTACACGTAAAAATTGATAAATTGATAATTATAATATATAATATATGATTATAATATATGATTAATATAAATAATATGTTTTTGAAGTGTTGGAACTATAAGCTTACAGAATATATATGAATGTAGGTATTCATAATTGTATGAGGATAAATAATAATTCAGTTTAATTTTATTGAATTTGCGTTATAAATGACGTTATATAACGTTAATCACAGAGGGGAAAACCGTTAGCAAGAAAGCTGCGTGCGGTATTGCCGTATTGCGGAGCATCGCGGAGTCGGGACCTGTAAGCGTGCGCACGCGCTTTGCTAGTCGCGGTGAATCAACGTGTGTCGAGCAGCGAGCACGGCTGGCCGATTGTTATGATTCACGTAAACCGCTTGTTTGCACGGATGTGAAATCCGCTATTATAATTTTTAATTAACCGAAGTAACTGGAGCGGGGATTGAAGCGGCACTAGGCACGTAGAAAGTGATAATTTTGTTCGCCTCCAGTATCATGTACGTAAAAGATTTATGCCTCATAGTGGCTGCATAAAATAGTTTATTTTCTATATCGTAATACCAGCTCTTACGCGTACTTATGTCTACAATTTTAGCAGATATTTACCTCTAGTAACGTGACGCAGATTATGAAGAAAGGCGGAGGGCAACAAGTATACCTCTCCTGGTAGTACTTGCGATCCCTCTCCTCGGGGAGCATTTCCATCGCTACTAAGTGCACCATCCTGTAAGAACAACCACAAAAGAAATAAATTTAAGAGAAAGCACATACAATTTGTGAATAACCTGTTGGAAAACTGTTTAGTCAGTTTGGAGGGAGATATTTAAGCGCGTTTAGTGCGAACCGTTGTCAAAACCAATGAAGAACATGCAGCTTATTTATAACAAACCCTTTCCAAGATCAGGAGGGTAGAAAGTCATATTGTACGGATCTAAACATTTTACCTGTATTTTCAATGATGAAATATAATTTTCATTCTTATTTCAAAACCGTATTGGATGCAATCAATCAATTTGCTTTCACTATATTCTCGATCTATATAAAAGCAATTTATTATCGTTTTTATTGTACGAAAGCACACCACATGTCAATGTGACACGACAAGTGAACATAAAAATATTTTTAGCGACGGCAATCGATATTCGGACTATTATTTCAGTGGAATAAAAGAAAATAATACACTACATAATTTAGTTTAACTGAAATTTTGATTTAAATAACATAAAGTTACATTTTACTGGGAATTTTACAAGTTGTACATCGATAAAGAATTTATGTTTTCTAGAAGATGACAGACGAGTCACGGCATACTCGATTTATTTGAAAAAATTGTTTTGTAACAGAGGTACACTCACCTAATAGAGGGTAGTAAATCTTTCTCTAAGTTTTACGACTGTAATTTTTTTTTTTAAGTCAGCTTCCGCAATATGGAGCAAGCTATTGATCGCGGGGGAATTCACAAACATAAGTATAATAATTTGCGGACACAACGTCCGCCAAACTCAAAACAAATATCTGTTGATCACAAAAATATTTGTTACATGTAATTGAACCTATGACACGGCGCAACGGTAGTGGCGGGGTGACCATCTTAGCCGCTACATTGTGTTGGTGTATGGATGTTATTGTGTTTCACTACATTTTTTAATTTATCCGGTGCTTAGTGGTTATCCAGAGGTGGTGAAACAGGCCCTACTTTTCCTGCTCTATCATGTGTAATAATAGTTACATAATTATGCTAATGGTTGGTATGTTTACCTGGCAAATAACGTGGGATCCTCTAGGAGTAGATGGAAGTCGTTCTCAGAGCTGACCTCACGGTCGCGTTGGTGTACTGCGCATCTATAGCTGCGAGTGCGCTTGCCGCTCATCTGAAACCAAACACACAGTTTTTAAACATTTTTTTTACCAATAATATAACCTAGGAGCGCGAAGACTGGTTCGAGGCGGCACTAGAAAATAGTACATGGAAGGAACTGGGGGAGGCCTTTGCCTAGTAGTGAGACAGTAACGGCTAAAGAAAAAAAAATGTTTAAACTAAGTACACATGATAAAAATCTGTAAATGTTTCTCTATTGGTTCAGTAAAATAAATACTGTCCGTTCCCGGAGGGACTATCTGATGTTCCTTTAAATATACAGTAAGTAATCACAATCAGTTCCCTAACACGGTAATATCGTTACTAGGCTAAAACATGCATAGGTACATATGACTATGACATAAATCATAGGCAGTGAAGCCTATCATTATGTGGATGAAGATGAAGTGCATCATCCTCCGACACAGCAATATTGTTTATTAAAAACTAATATTATTTATTGTCTTGACTGCCTCGTTGGTCTAGTGGTCCCAAAGGCGACTGCTACGCTAGAGGTCCTGGGTTCGATCCTCGGGTCGAGCAAATTGTTGTTGGGTTTTCTGTGAAATTCCCAATAGCAGCTCGGAGTCTGGATTTGTGCCCGGATTATGGCAACAGGCTCGCCCCCTATTACATGGGATCTAAACATACTGGCGAAATGGGGGTGTACATTAGTACGCCTCTGCCTACCCCTTCGGGGAATAAGGGCGTGATGGTATGTATGTATTTATTGTGTTCGACCTCATTACTTATTTTATAGTGTCACTACATTCCCTTTTTCATGTGGTATCACCGGAGTTTTAATTTCGCTTTTTCGTTGATGCCTCGATGAACTGCTTCGTTAGCCTAGTGGTTCTAAGCGCGACTTAGGGCCAAGGGCCTACAAAGTGTTATTCGATTTTCTATGAAATTATGAGAAGTAGCTCGGGCCTTGGATTTGTGCGCAGTTGATGGCAATAGGGTCGCATTCCTATTACATGGGACTAAAATATCGAAATGTGGGTGTACAAAGTATTCCTGCCGAGTTGTACTGCCTAACCCTTCGGGAACTACAGGCGTGATGGTATGTTTTCGTGGAGTATTGTTTTCATATTGTCTCAAAGATTTCGAGTTTATTTTAATTAGTTTACTCTGGGATCTGACAAAAGTCGTCAATATAAATACGGCAAAATTGGTATATCAAGGAAATCATAATAATAATATTATAATTGCGACAGTTGTGACGTTCAATAAAATTAACGGTGAGAACTTCCACTTTGTGACTTTAGAGTGGCGAGGCGAGGGTGTATTTATGTGTCGCGGCGCTGGCGGCTGGCTCGCGGCCAGCGCTTATCGACCCCGCTGCGACCCCCCGGCACCCGCCCTTGAGACACGTGCTTTTACATTTCAATGTTTAAAACTAATTTACACTTAGAATATGCGAATGTAGTTAAAAAAAATGCCGATTAGTTTAGAACAGAAAGTTTTAGTCATAATAAAATGTAATGAGCTGATTTTGGAAAATTCCCACGGGGTTTGGAAAAACCAGACTATCAGACTATCGCTGGACTATTGAACTCTATGGATGATAAAAATGAAAAATAAAAATACCGTTAATACTAGGTGTAAAACCTGATTTCAGATGTTCGACAACTGGAAATCACTGGAATAGGTAGTTATTTTTTTACTATGATTGAAACCTTCAGGAATTTGATAACGATATTGCATATCTTCATCCTTCCCACGTTTAGCTATGTGTTATTAGAATGTAAAGTGGTTTAGATAAATTAAGATTGGATGTCCTAATAGAATCTGGCTAAAGACGTGGTGCGGGACGTGTGGTGCAGCGTTGCTCGGCAGCGGGCGTCCGATGGTCGCCGGCACTGCCGCTATGCCGCACGGGTGGGCGGTGGTCCGGTGAACGACTGGTCGCGATACCAGACAGCCGCATTGTCTCTGCAGTCGTTCAACTCAGTTTCCCACGAGACTGCGAAATGTCCAATGCCAAAACCCAAATACAAATAGCCTAGACGCGTCGCAGACACAGCTAAATCTGTCTCGGCAACAGTGTCCGCGTTAATTTAGAAGACTGCGTGTAAGATTGTTCGCAGTCATTGTCATGATAGCGTTACGGTTGTAAACTCGTCATGCCGATTTAATGGTATCCATAAAATGTGTTATTTTTAGGAAGTCAGCGTTTTAGGCTTTAGGTACCTACTAGCTAGACAAACAGAGCGTAAGTCTACTTAGCTCATAAAATATGGCCAATAAATATTTTGTAGGTATTCAGTCAGGTAGTGAACAAAGTTGGGGACAATATTATTGTGGTACATACCTATTTACCTATCTACTTATTAGGTATCTACCTACGTATTGTAATTTTACGAATGTTAAAAAAATGTATTTTTAAAATTACTGTTTAAAGTCAATGTTTAAAGTGGGACTATTGAATCTTGATACTTAATTTTAAAGTTTTATTTATGATTTCAGTATTATTGTATCGTATCGTTCACAAGTATATAATAAAAGCATAATAATGTTAAAAAACTAGTAGAATTAAAGAAATAAAGAACTGGAACTTCGGCGCCAGGCCCAGTGGGCGCTGTGACGGGCGGAGGGAGCAGAGCAGCGCAGCGCGGCGACGCGCGCGGCGTGGGCGCCGCGTGAGTCACGCCGACATCCGACACGTCCGATCTGTATCCGGAACCACTAACTAGGCACCTATTGCCATTGCCAGTCAAACGAGCGCACGAGCCTACGCGAAACAACAGTCATTTCAATAACCCATATTACCATAATATATGACACTATACACATTATGAATGTATACATGAAACAGAAAGTTTAAAATTAGGATAATTTTATCATTCGGTTTACGTTTATTAATAACATCCAGTCACTTCGTTTTCCCACAGGTTTAGAAATAAATTGTTACCTACAGACCATCTTTTGCTACGATTCTTGCTCATTTAGGTACTAACCTACTTCTTTTGCTTTTTCCAAATTAATACATCTTGTCAATCGCAGGTTGCGATTAAAGGAAAGTAAAGCTTTTCTAGATTTATGATTCATAAGTACGAAAATAACAATAAAAAAATTGCAGATTTACCGTACGGTGACTTATGGACACCTACGTACGGTGTAACGCTGCATAGAATTATTACAGCTCTATGAATGGGAGTATAATTGATTTTCTATAATAGTTCATTCACTCTTATTATTCATATTGTTGTATTTATTAATATTTATCTATTATGTTATAGAAATATAGACGATACATTTTAAATATATTTTTTGCTTCTGGATCTTTGCTAGTTTTGACCATGATTTATGACAAAATTGAGTGATAGGTTGTTAGAAACCTAGTAATAGGTAAAACTAGTTACTAAACTAATGGGAATAACATTCCCTCGGAGCTTTGAATGAATAAGAGAATACTTAATAATAGTCACATTAAAAATTCAAATCAGTTAAATGTAGGCGACACAATGAAACTAATAAAAGAATACAATTAAAACTAAAATTCTCAAGAAGATAAACAGCCTGGCGCATTGAAGCTTTGCTTTCATTGCAAATAATAACTTCATCGTGATGGGCAGCTTTTATCTAAATCTAGCATATTAATGTAAGATTTGGTATGGTAGAGCGATGTGCCGGGCACGTGAACTCTGGGAGCGTTCCCACGCACCCACCTCCGCACCATTATGTTCTAATCTCTTGTAGTCTCTTTCCATTATTACGAAGCCGTGAAAGTATGCTATTCGTTTTGCAAGTGGGAAGGGTAATAAATACACATTCCGGAATTTGAATGCAAAGAAAGATGGTACATAAAATTATAAAAATATTTATAAACACACATAAAAAAGTTATCAAGAGCAACAAGATTATTAAGCACTTTGGCCACGTGTGCTTAAATATTATTAGTAGGTACGTGGTTTATGGGGGTAACGTATAGTAAATTGGTTCTAGCGGTGACTGGCACCATGCTCAGCCCGGTGCGCGTACCCGCGATTTCCTGTCGGAACTTCCGGCGGCGGCGACCACTCATGTGCTTACTGCAATACCGAATTTAGTACTTTTTGGTAAGGTGAATAAATTTATTATTGCTGATATCAATCATCATAATATCATTATAATTACGGAAACGGTATGTGTATATTACTTTAGGCTTAAATAAGTATCTACCTACATTATATTGCTTATTTATTTATATTGTATCGGTTTTCGCCCTTGAACACACGGTACACGTAACACAGTGCGTCGCGCTTACCTACTTATCCTGGTCGCAACATGTTCATACACGTCACTGTTAACCTCTTGGTATTTACTATATTATTAAATAACAAGACATCGTCAACCGTTAAAAACAGGGATTGTTTTGTCGGGATAAATTAACAACATAGAAACTAGAATTTCTTTAGACTAACCACCCCCTACCCGAAATCACATGTATTTTCTTAGTACAAAGAACCAATTTTTTTTGAATAGGTAGGTATTAAGTATCTTTAATTACAGGTATCCAAGTATAATCTCATTAAATTCTGGAATATTAAGGACCGCGATAAAAATATCCAAACAGATATTAAGGTTGCAGGTTGTTTTGACTGGAATAAAAATAAAAGAGAAAAATACCCGTGATATTTCACTATACCTGCTTAGGTTATTTCTTGATTTTTGTCGAACCTCCTCTTCCCTTCGAGCCTCACGTAATTAATGGACAACCCCCATACAAAAATGTTCGTAGATTTTTGCGTAGTTAAATAAATAAATAATAAACAAAATAACTGATCTAAAATTAATAGTTTAGCACTTATAGGTACATTTTCTGAAATTCATCGATATCAATTCAATTTATTTTGTAGTTTTTCTATTTAGCTGGTAATCGTGCGACACTGACAATGTTATATGAATCGTAACGGAGAAATGTGATTCCTGATCACGATTTTGAAATCGCTTAATTTAGGTCATAAATAAATAATCATAGCTACAATATTTTTTTGTAAGATAATTTACTTTCTTCTCTCTATCAGATTAATACAAAGATAAATTCATTATTTAGAATTTTATTATAATTATATTTTATTAATCATCATCCTCCTCCTAGCCTTTTTTCCCAACCATGTTGGGGTCGGCTTCCAGTCTATATTTTATTAATATTACTTTAATATTTATATTTTATTTTTATAATAAAATTATTTTCTTGTACTAACTACTAGCTAGTGCTGACTGACTACTCAACTCACCGACTTACGAATTGAACTAAAACATAAATAGGTGTATAGAAGAAGTGATAAAATAAGTACCAATTAAATTAAAATATAATACCTAGTATGGTAATCGAAACTATTTTATTGCTAAAGTTGCGCCCACTGTGCGTAGGTAGGTAGGTTAGATACCACTTCCTACGGTGTCAAACTTTATTTGTCCCATGTCAAATAATTTCTATTGGGTTATTTTTAGTACTTATACAAAAATAAAATACGATCATAATAGGTACATACATATAAAATAAGTAACTTTATAGGTACCTACTTACAATAATTTTGTAAAATCGTAGTAAAAGTAGGTAGGCAATAAAGTGCTTTTCTATATTAATATCCTAATACTGTAACATCTTTACATAGTTTAATTAAAATTCGTAATCAAATATGATACATTATTTAAATGTATAATTTCCTAATTACCTACTATACCTAAGCCCCATAAAATTAAATGATCAAAACTTGTTAGTCGTTGTATGATGTCACTTGTCACCAGCTACTTTGAGATTGAGAGTTTGATTAGTAAATTGGACGTGCCGTAAAGTTATTACTTAATTAATAATCTTCTAAACTTCTAATTTATCATCAATATCATTAACCAGCCAAAGGAGGTCTACTGCTAAACTAAGACCTCCCACATAGACTTCCACAAGGACCTGTGTTAGGTATAATATATAATAAGCCGCCTGCAACTGGTAGGCAGTATTCCAACAGTTCTAATTAATTACTACTAATTTTATTTATCTTAAGGGACACAAGCGTTTAAATAATCATCACGTCTTGAAGTAATTATTATTTTTGTGCAAGCATATTTTTTCTGTTCCACACATTCATAGTCGATATTGTAAACATAACCTGTACTTGGGAAAGGAGTTTACCAAATTAGCCTGTCGCTTTATTTAAAATAAATTTAAATGGATAGAAATTAATTTAAGTATTGCAAATGAATATAATGTACAAACCAAAGCAATTTTTATTATATTTTCACTTTTGCATACGATAAGAATAGTGTTTCAAAAGACTTACCCATCATTTTCCTGATGTGTGTATTCCCACTACAAACAATTATGTTATTTCTTCGATATATGAAAAATACTTTCACGACACTAAAAGTCACAGAGTTTATGAGCGTGAGGTAGGTAATTGTTTATTTCGTTATGTTTTGTATACGTTTGTAAAGACGCGTCGCGTGCGGAATCAGCTGTGCTGAGAGCACAGAGCGACACGAACTACTCTGATCAGCGCTCCCTACCGACTGACGTGACGTTTCGTTCCGTTGATCCGTTCCCTGCTTGCGTTGCGTTTCGTTTTCGTCCGGTTGTCGAATTGCTTTTTTTGCTGTAGGGCAGGCCAGAGTGGTGGCTGGTTAGGTAGGGCATTGTTGTACTTCTAAAGGGGTGGTTCCGTTTTTGAAATAAGTTTTTTATAGTACAGTTCTCGTCAAACTTATTGTCCGGGTTGAAGTTGATACGAGCTAACTTTAACCCGGCCGTAAAAATCGGAGGAAGAAAAATATTGGATTACAATGATTTAAAACGACAGCCTACGACTTGAGCTTTCGTTTACATTTATAAAAATCTAACTGTACTATAGTTTTGTACCTACAAAACGCACAAATTTCTTAAATTTTACATTAGTCCGTCATAGTGTGAAATAAATACCATCTGACAAAATATCGACTAAAGATACCGGCTTTTTTATAAGTAGGCATTTATACTTAAAATAAATACCTTTATCAGAATAGTTGCAGCAGCTGTAAAGGTATGATTAAGTGTACTAAAATATTCCTAGGGCCCAGGTTCTCAAGTATATCCCTTTATCCTGGTATCACTAAAGTTATAGAGATCATTTTACTAACAGTGCACACCTGTCGACCAAATGTTTGGCATTTAGTGATAAAACTAATTACAGTAGATAATAAACCCACAGCTGAAGAATTTCCGCGTAGGTAGTTCCTAGTTAATCTTTTTCAGCTGGGCGCCTTTCTTTTGACTTATTTATTGTTTAACTTTTATATTTAACGCTTGTAAGTAAAAAGTTAAACTTTACGAGTTTATGTATAAGTATATGAATATTTAGAACCAATATTTTGTTATTGTTTTTGCTTAATAATAATACTGGGAACACCGTTCTCATACAGGTACTGAGCTTTTTTTTATGTTATTTTATACTGAAACTTTAGAGCATTCACACGTTGTGCAGTATTAGACACTACACTACAACAGTAGTGTAGCAGTATACACGGCTACACTTAATTGATTGAATATTTTTCAATTCTCTTAGCTTTTATTTGTAATATTGTTTCAATAAACCTGATAATTTGAGATTTCTACTTTTTGACCTTACCTATAAGGTACCTACCGTATAAAAAACTTCTAAGCGCCTATGAGCACGACGATCTACTATTTAGTATATTTTGGTTAGACAACAATGGCATGGCCTTTGTGAAAATGCCACAAAAAAACCACTACTGTACCTACCTAATAAAATTCGCAATTACTGAAGGCTGGGCTAACGCGTCATGTGAAAAAAATACAAGCAGATGGTTCGATCCCGAGATAATGACATTTCACGCTTATTAGTTTTGACTGAAATTTTACGGTCTCAACACGTCAACACATGGACTGTTGGCGATACCCCGTACAACAATGGCAGGTGGACGCCACTACGTCAGAGGGATCCGCACTAATTTGCCCAATATTTATTCGCTAGATGCAGCATGCTGCCGACACAAATTGGGGACCCTTATGTTGTGGACCATTTGGCGTTGAGCGGCGGCACCTTTAATAATGATTACTAATTGATTCTACTTTATTTATATACTTAATATTTATGTTAAACTCATAAATTGATTTGTGTACTATTTTGTTTTTATTTCTATTAAAAAAGTTAAAGCACCGCATTCTACAGAACTCAATTTGCAAGCAAGGATTACAAATTAAATTGTACAATAAGGTTTATTAATATTATATAGAAAAAATTATCTCCTAACTAAACACGTAGGTCGGTATTAATAACCTACTTATTATTTTACAAGATTTTTTTAGTTGTTTACATAATGTATAATTAAGAAAAATCGGACATAGCTATAAAAAATGTGCCATCCAGTTTACATTAAACGCAATAATTGCGAATTATTGCGTTTTTAAGTAGATTTCTCAATATTAGCTACTTAACTACCCTGGCATATGGTGTTGGTGTGTATGGCATGAACACGGCTGTTGTGCTGTCATAAATTTGTTAATTTCACTCAAAACAGCCAGTCATCCCGGCTGCTACCCAAGAGACTACGATGTTTTTCGTCTATTATAAAACCCTTGTGTAGATGGCAGATTAAAAAATAAACGTTAAAAATCTGATTTGTACTATATTCACACATGTACGCCAAAAAAAAAACAAATCTCGCCGTGTGATGTGATGTATAATGCAATAGTTTTTCAGTTCCTATATTTGAAATGTTCCTTTTCTGTGTGTTTGTTCTGGTAGCAAGTTGTAACATGATGAAAGTTTTGTGGGTTATGTACAGACAGATATCAAAAATTATAATAAGGCGCGACTCATTCAGCAGGTCTATTTCATAATATTGTGCAAAGTATTTTTATTTTGAAATTATGCAATATTTTACCGCTACTATTCGTAATGTTTTGAAATTCAGTTGTAATAATTTATTTCCAACGGTTTTAGTTATAGGACATCTGTCAACTCTCCATTTCTTAACACAGTAGGCAAAACCGCAGGTGTTCTGCAATGGGCCAATATTTAAAAAGGATATCGGGAGAATAACTACCGCCGTTTATATACCGGTCTCATAATTTGGACAAATCGATTTAGATCGGGCGGTGTGTTTGTTCCATGATTTAGTAGCACAGACAAATTGGGCCTTACACATCGATCCATGATCGTTACACCGCGTATAAGCACGTAATGTGAATGTTGAAGCGGTACCAATTATAAGGACTCGAAAGTAAACGCTCCGTAATTTCGTCCATTCAATCTGGCGTCGTCAATTATTAAAGCCATCCCAGAACTTACTCATGTATATATATATACTTAATTTTTTTTACATTATTTGTAAGGGGTTTTTGTCCATATTATGGAATATGAATATGCCAACCCCATATGCACTTACATAGTTTTCAACTTTAAAATTCCAATTGGAGCAAATAATTCTTTATATTTACCGATGTAACAAAATTGGGAAGGTTGCAAAAAGAGTTGCAGGACAATTAGAAAGAGAGGTAGGTTTAACCACTTTTAATAAATTTTTATTGTTCCGTGAGTTTAACTATGTAGGGTACTGATATAGAAGATATGAGTGTTGACCAATAGGTGCCGATGAATGCTAATAAAAGAGATAAGAGAGTAGAATAAAAGCTACAGAAATAACTGGGAACTAATTTGGGAAGTAGGTACCACTTGTGGTGACGCTAAGGGTTTTGAGATAATTTATTTATTAGTGAACCCTATAATGGTAACACGCAATTGCAACCAGCGTAAACGCAAGACAAGATGTATGGACGGAGGCAAAGTGGTATGGAGATAGTAGCACGTGGGGTTTCTACGCAAGTACCTAAGCGTAAAAAATAGGCAAAAATAATCAGGAAGGATAGGTATAAGTATATAGACGTACGTACAAGTATATTCCTATAACATCTTTGTAAAACATCAAAGAAACCATGCGTGACCTTATTGCGGAACGAAAATATTGTTTTTCTATAACATCTGCCACTTGATCCTTGATGTATTAAAAATAACATAACATCACATCACAATTCACATCATCATCATCGCACAATATAAATTATTCGTTAATAATTATTTTCTATTGTGCAATAAAGAAATTCAGATAGTTATTTTCGGTTCTGATTCAGCGACTTTGTATCTGGAGTAACTGTTTCTCTTCCTAAATTTAATTTCATTACCTAGAACTTGAATAGTATTAGTATGAAATCACTGTTTCGATTAATTGAATCATATTATCTACTTGTATATTGAGTAATTCCGGATAGGTAGGAATATAGAGATGTGTTTCGGCGCCTCGAATGCCGTGATTCACATGTAGGTAGATGATTCATTAATATTACGCGGTGTTACGTCCAGCGCCCATCGCCGCCGCCGTCGTGAGTCAAAAGTGCATGTTGTCTATGATTGTAGTATGTAAGTATACTCGTGTGAGTGACCGGCCTTGTAAACATCGCTGAAAAATGTGTGCTACGTTATTGAACAGCTGGATTTCGACTTGCTAGGTCAGTCCCGTACGTTCTATATACGTGCCTGTAGTATTTTTGTTTACTGATTGTGTTGTAAGTAGTTTAGATTTTGTTGCAGTAACAAGGATATTGCGCAATGTAATATGCTCCGCATTACTTATCATATAAGTTAATAATACATCAAATTTTCTTGCTAGAAATGATTCGTGAGTTAAATACTTAATGGAGGTTGAATATGCGCCTGACCTGGCCTAGTTGTGCTCAAATATTGTTAAGCAGCACTTATATATATTTCCATATAGGGCGTAGCCTGGCATTAGCCTACTTTCTTAACAATGTGCACTGGAAAAATGTGGGCGTTTCGGCTTTACGCTTTGCTTTATTAATGTAATTGATTCAAGTCTTTAATTCCGCAAGAATGGAGCAAATTCGTCAGTGTTCCTTTAGGTCGATTTGAAGGAGAATTTGCGTAGTAGATAGTCCGTTAATATGGCTTCCTAACAAAGCTGAGCGACTATTCGATAAAGTCCCCCAACCTAGATGCTTTCTTTAACATCTAAAGTATTTTTTTGATAATTCACATACCATCACACTTATATTCCCCGAAGGGTTAGGCAGAGGTGTACTGTTGTACATCCAGAGTTTGCTCGTATGTTTTAGCCCTATGTAATAGGAGGCGAGCCTATTTGTATCAACCGGACACAGATCCAGAATCCGAGCTGCTACTGGGAATTCCACAGAAATACCTAATAACACTGTTCGACCCGGAAATCGCTCCCAGGACCTCAAGCATAGCAGTCGCCCTTGAGACCACTAGACCAACGAGGCAGTTTCAGTTGATAATTAACACTAAACTGTATGTAACAGTGTATAACAATAGGCTAACAATAGGTAACTTAATGGATCTTTCTTTAGTAAGGGGAAGATTATAAGCTGGGGTCCTATCAAAGTGTAATGCCCCACTGCACCTACTCCACAAGTCCACATGCAACCGTTCAAAATCCTGGCACGATATAAATATGAGTGGTCATAACACAACCGTTCTGTTTTCCAAAAAACAAAATTTGCATTCGAAATTGGAACGCGAATGGCACGAGCGCCTCGGGCGGCGCGCTACCGAAAGCACAATGCATGCGCTCACGCTGATTTTCGTAATTTTCATAATTCCACATTACCTTCATTGAGGTAGTTTATTTAGTTCTTTATGGTAAAAAAGGAACTATAACTGCATGCAATGTTACAATAAAAAGAAATGGTTATTTATTTGGAACCATTACTGTACCGTTACTTTGCTCTTAACCTTCTCTAAATGCACTACACTTAGGCCCTGCTTCACCAGGTCTGGATAACCTGCCGCATAATTTAAAAAAATTGGACATACTTGAATGAAATTATCTGACAAGTAAGTTAGTTAACGGGACCTTACTAATTACTAGGAAACATTAAATAAAATTTAATAATATATAATAGAAATTGATATCTATTATTATCAAAAGATTTTAACATTCAAAGACGACGTTCTTCTTAGCGGCAGCTAAAATTATAAACCAGACGATAGAATATAACTCCATTTAGTTGACTGTCCCCTTAGGGTAGGTCGTCATATTCATTATGGGGCAGGATTATCGAAGTTTGTGTGCGGTTGCTTCGAGCAACGTAGTGTCAATGTCTTCAATATTTTCATAGAATTATCAAGTATCAAGTGTATAGGTAGTGTTAGGCTCATATTCAGAAACGAGACTTAACATGAACTTATGCTTCCGTATGTCAAATTTGTATGACAATACAAATGACATACGGGAGCCTAAGTTTATGCTTAGCATCGTCTCTGAATATTAGCCTTAGTGTACTTAATACGTCCATGAGCATTTTACGAAGACGACGTTTGATTTTTACCGAACAACATTAACATTTTATCCCATTGGGTGGTGATGGATCCAAAGGGAGGTGAAAGTGAGTGAGAAGAAAAAAAGGGAGTGAGAAGAAAGGTTTGGGGGGTAGTGATTCTGAAATATTCCAATTAACCAAATCTGACGTGGAACTTTCATCAACGTCCGTTTTTAGAGACTAGTTTTAACTTCGTCGATTTTTAGTTTTGATTTACTTCGAATATCTCTATCATCATCTTCCTGCCCCGATTCCAATTTAGTTGCAGACTGGTTTAAAAACATCAAAGCAGTGCTGTCGTTTTATAATTAAATTCAATGATATCCGAAGCAAAACAAATAAAATGATTGTGTATTAGAGCTCAGAGTCTATCGAAACAATGTCTGTTACTAATTTAAAGTGGATACTTGTAAAAGTAAATGGAGTAAAAAACGGCAGAGGCGCACAATTTTTGCGCTTTAGGAGTGTCGATAGTCGGTAGCCGACGGCCAGGCATGTATAACGAGGCAATTTGTATCATTGCGCAGATCAGCGGTCATAAGGGATTTCAAAGCCGCCGCCGCACCTGCTTATCCGTAAATATCGCTTAATAGCACTTCCATTCAAACGTTATTCACTCAATTTTGGGCTTTACACCGCAAATTTTAGTGCATAATTTTGTTTTAAAACGTTTGTTGGCTAAAAGACGTTTTAAAATAAAGACTAGGTATGATTTTCAGCGGCAAACCGCGGAATGTGTGGCGCGCATGCGGCAGTTACAGTGCTGCTTAAGAAAACTATTTTTTATGAAAGTTATGCAACGCAGGTAGGGGGTGTAAACACAACTATACAATACCTATAAACTGCTGTTGTATAACCAACTTTTAGAAATACAGACAAGGGAATATTCTGTCTTGTTATTTGCAAAGTAGCACAGAGTAACAGTACCTGCGTTATGTTTGAATAATATTGTCTTTGCCTTTGAAATTGTTAGTTGTTAGGTAAAATCTACTTAGTCACCATACAAATGGTATTTCCAGCACATCGTGATATACCTACGGTATCATCCACGTAGCTCTAATCTAGTTCAGTGTGTTTAGTCAGCATCGGAGCATCCATAACACGGAATTGTTACCGGTCACAATAGACGAGACGCGACCGTTTACATTAACCACTGACAACCCGATGATTGGATGCTTTCAATAGACAATGACATGTGTCTTAGTATTCATAAACACGATTGTTACCAAAAGAGTTTTGGAATTTTATTTTGTTTTTATTCTCCTTTAGATGATTTCCAAAAGACTAAATGCAAAGGGTGCATCGTCGGATCCATTTAAAACAGGTACTGGATGGTTGTGTTGGCTGTTTATGAATTTTACAGTTATGCCTTTGACTAAATATTGAACCTGAAAGATGGAAAATATTTGTTAATCACTTTGTGTTTTTTTCGTAGAAATTCTCATCGGCGGCGGGATATCTCGTGCCGACTAAAGCCACGCACTTTCCATCCTTTGCATGCCCTATATTCGATTTTTAACTCACAAGACAGATCTAAGGAGGCTTTTAATACAATTATTTATGGATACGAATTATTTTTGTGGACTTATCTATCACAAGCTTATTGTCAACTTCGTAAAGTACTTTACGAGCAGTTACACTTTTTGTAAAATTCAGAAAATAAAAGGTACATACTATTTAAACCATGATCAGTTGTCAGAAGACATTGTGTAGCTTGTGGATAAAATGGAAAGTGATGCAACAAAGGAGCTTTTTATTCTGTTAGATATACGTTAGATTATATCGCAGTAAGTTTAGGAGTCTGCTTCCAACAAAAGCTCTTTTATAAACAATATTGTTAAAAAATGTGTCATCAAATTGGTTTTAGACTGAGACCATATTGAGCTGAGCGGTTTGGAAAAAATTGCGTTTCTTTTTAATATCATAGGTATAGGCCGATAATTACAACCATTGGTTTAATTCTATTATCAAATAGAGCCCTGGCTTTGGTTGGGATCTGTTCAAAAAAGAACATCGTGCTGAAATCCATGCTGCAGTAAATGCACTGGTAATACTCATCGTCCCCATCACTACATGCCCGTGACATCATGTTAGACGGCGGCCTACACTGCCAACTACATTGACATGGCTAATCTGTCTGCCAATTACATAATAAAAATATATAGAGATATACTCGTAGAACTCAAATGTATAATATAGTTTATTTTATCCGTAAAAGAATATTTTGTTTTTTACAGACATTTCAGGTGTTTTATAAATACAATCGCTCGTCACGTCCCTAAAGTCGCAGCCTTAGAAATTGGTTTCTCTATGCAAATGCGTATCTCGTGCCCGCGACAGGTGACGTGCGGCACCCTTAATTGTTTTTGTAATAATATTCAAATATTATGACGTTTTTTCTTTGAGTTTTTGTGTTAGGCTCTGGCGCGGGTTGCGTACCAGGTGGTCCAGAAAAAAAGAAACAGTTTCTTTCGCGGTAACAGCCGTTGCTAAGCTTAGGTCGATACAGTTATCTCTATGTATTTTGAGTTTATTATGTATCATGATGATAAATTAATTGACTACTTATACATTATCCGTTAAAGAAGAAAATGAAAATGTTTTTCTCGGGAAATCTTCTCTGAAGAAAATAATGTAGGTAAACATTCAAAGCCCGTCATTATATAGCTAATGAAGCGTTATTGTATAAACATAATTGTATTTTTGTCATATGGAAAGAAACGATATTTCGTAAGAACAAGGACTTACTTTTCGTACCTACCTTAGCCTTCTTCATGATTTACATTTCAATAATTTGATAATAATATAATTTTATTAAAATTTCCTAATGGTTCCAGCGTATGTTCAAATACGCTATTTCGATTACAAAAAAGCAACAATAGCGTTAAAAACTATTAGACAGGTTAATTTCGCCGGCTAATCTGACAGCTGTTACAGAACACGCAGTGCATGGTTTAAAAAAATATGAGCTACGCCCTACACGTTGCTATGCCAAACTTAGAAATAATTTGAATGACTTTCAATTTTATGGAACTCTGACAAACTTCACCAAAAATTAATAACGTGTAACATTGATTTATGTTTATAGCTATTAATTAGGTACTCACTTAAAACATGACAAGCATCGTAAATTAAGAAATAAGAACGCATGACGCCGGCAACGGAAGCAAAGCATTAATTTATTCAAATCTGTTTGATTAGGATCCCATTTTTATGCGGACTGTTAGGTATTCTTACATTTTTTTCCTAAAAAGTTGAAAAGGCTTCGGGAGGCGTTTGGCGCTTGGCGTGTGCGCTTAGCGTGCAGCCCTCGGCGTCTGCGCACCTGCCGTACAATTATCCGGTCATTAGTCGGCACGGAACCCGCGGAGACCCGAAATTAGTGTGTGCAACTCTAAAACCTCGACAATGTATGAATAGGATTTAAGAGGTGTAAGATAAATTATTCGTGAATTATAACATGAACAATAAAATATTGATTCGTGAGTTCGCGACATAGGTAATTTGTTGCAGAGTGAATTAAGTTCTTGGTTCTTGAAGAACGGTGATTCAGCCATCTGATGATCAGTCATAGATGAACAATAAAATCAGGCGAAGAGTATGAAGTTATGGTATGATAATATAACTACGTTTCGATTACGGATATATTTTTTGAGTATATATTTTTATCTGGTAATTGCAGGTCTGGTGTTGAATCCTTCATTAGGGGCGTGATGTGCGGGGCGAGGGCGGCAGGTTCTGGGGTTGTCTACGTGTGAGGACACAATGGGTGCCCCCCGCGGTATTGTGCGCTAATGTATGCGCAAGCGGCGTCGCCGACAACGGCCGCGGAGCCACAACACAAACATTTCAACGCATCTAATTTATTGTCGTGTCGCACCGAGCCGCACCACGCAAAAAATATTGTGTTAAGGTGCAGTGCCATTACGACAAAGTCGCAACCTTTTTATATTTTATTTACGAAGCCGCCATGTAATGACATGACCTAATGATTCTTTATAGTACCTACCAGAAGATTTGCGGAGTTTGGTACTCCCAAATTAGTGTTGCTAGGTCTACTCTATATAAAAATTTCGTTTTTGGAATCGGGGCAATTGCAATGGTTATCTACTAAATACTTTGTTAAAGCACAAAATCGTTAGTAAGAAGCTTACATGTATACATTTGTTTCTCACACATGTGGCTTACATATACCTATACTATTATCAAAAAATAAAAATTCGGAACTTGTCACCAGACCGCTGAAAACAGGACGTCCCGTGCAAATCGGGACATCTTGCAACACTTTGTTCCCAATGCAACATCACCATATAGATCCAAGATCCAGTAAGATACCCTTACCCTTTGATCCCCAAATATTATTTAATATACAATTACCCCTTAAACTTCCTACAATCCTAAATCTGCAGTTCACTAAAAAGCGTATAAAAATGAAACGTTATAATACCAACACATGGTAAAATGTTATCAAGAAAGGTGTCGTTTGTCCCCATCTCAACGGAACAGTCTTAAACAAAATTAAATATATAAAACCCAGACGAAGGATGACTCAGTCGTCGAGAGCAATTTTGAATATTATAATATGTAAACTAGTTGTTGTTCGGTGGAGTTGTCTGTTCTGCCTCTATACAATTAGTGACATTTATTAGTATAACGATTGTGTACGGGGCTACGGGCGGGAGGTGCAACTCGGTATAAATCATTGTGTCTGTAGAGACATTCGTAACAAGGCATTACAAATAATAATTAAGTGAATACTTCTTACTACAGTCGTTATGGTTGCATAGACTTAAGAACCGTGTTTTTGGATAGCATTTGGTACTACTGTACTGATAATAGGAGCCGGATAGTCGATACCTACACTTAATGATTTGCTGCATCTGGTAGGTGAAGCACAAGAGGACAACCTTTAATATATTAAGGTACAAAGGCCACATTGCGCATATTATCTCCTCTGGATTTAATAAAATTCAAAGAACCCGTAGCAGATTCGTAGCAATTTTCTAATGTGAATCATATTATGATTTATTGAAAGCGGCCTTTTAGCCATCTAGTTGAATGATGATCATGATTTTCAGTTGATCAACATTAGTCGCATGTCACATCAATGTAATCATATCAGATAGTTATCTGGCATAATTATCCTTTTCCAAATTGCACCACACAAAGTTTCCTGCTTTTTGAAGCGGATCTATTTATCAAGGAAAGTTTTGCGTATGGAAAGTTCACGTCAATTGTGAATTCTCGCTACTATAAGCAGCGGGGATTTACTTAAACAATAAGTACCTACTTGGTGAAAAATTATGTGATTTGACAATTTGCTCAAATTTGTCTTTAAAATGATAACAACGGCGTGATCAAAACTACGATCTACACGCATATTGGAATTGGTTTTCGGATTTTGTGCCATTTTCCTCGGATATATTATTATCAGACCTGCCGATAGTTACTTTGTAAGCAAAATAAACGTAAATATGTCCATGTTCAGTTTGAAGCGACAATGAAACATTCAATAAACAGTAGCTTGGCAATTTCATATTATTCTCTTGAATTCTCGTAGTGAATGTTTGGCCACCCAGCACTGGGAGATGCACCTTCGACTGTGCTCTTCAATTGGTAGCTGGCAAAAACTGCATTTGCATAGTGTTCGATGCTTGCCGCGATAGTGGCCACCGCGAGTTCTACCTTACTTACTGGATCTACAAATAAATGGATATGACGAACATGAAGGTAACATGTGACATAATTTATTTACGATATTAACCTCAAGACCCGTTGTTGTTAATGCAAAAGAGATAAGTATTAAGATATTTCTTTTTATTGTCTATGCTGACCAGATGGTTACAAAAAAAACTTCTTAAAAATATTTGCCCAGCAGTGGGACAGTAGATGGGTAAATGATGATGATAAAATAATAACAGTCGTTTGGTCTTCACTATGAAACTAACAATGAATACCTATAGATTCTGTTGCTACCATTTGGTTGACGTAAAATTAGGTTGTTGGTCTTCTATGCAAGTTGGACAGGGCTGTTTGTCTGGTTTGTTTGTGTATCCAAGTGAGCGCTACATGTACATTCTTCGCTCAGAGGTATAGTGGTTTCTGGTGGTCGGTGACAAATGTCGATGCCACCCACTGCACGCACGACCCCGATGGTACGCCGGTACCGAGACGATCCAATAAATACAACACATACAAATATCTTTACTTTTTATTTCATTCAATCCATTTGAAGTGGATTTATTTATATTTCAAGTTTCTGTCTAACCATTAATATCTATGTAGGTAAGTAATAAATAGAACCTATACGTGGCTTGAGTTTCCCAAAGCTTCCTTCGATCGAAGGATTGTTGGGGTTATAGGTAGTATAACACACAGACAATACTCGTAGGTCAGCATAACTTATTATTATATCAAAATTGGTGCGGGATGGAAATTTTTCCCACTATAACAATTTTCTTGGAAATAGGTATATACGCGTAACTTATATCCTTATTATATAATTAGGTATTGATGGTGACATTCAATCGAAAAACATTGAAAAAGTACTACAAAACTAAATGTGTGAGCAACACAATTAATTTAGGGATTGCGAGTTTATATTACGCTAAAAACCTTGATTGTATATCGTAAAAGTAATTATAACAACAATATAAGCTCCTTCCAACTCAAACAAACCCGATAAAAATCAAGCATACGTATTATTTCTGACCCACTTAAAATTCTTGTTATAAATGTTAAGCAAATTCCGATATAATGCTTTTTATTGCAATACTTAATTGGCCGGCACGTGTAAATTAGAGGATAATATAAAAATGTTAGAGGTTCAGAGGACGTCCGAGGATCTTGACTTTAATCTTTATAAGGATTAAGGTCGACCGGCAAAAACTTAAGATAATAGAGGAGACTGATTCTGTGTAGGTTTTAATTTGTTTCACTTCCATAACTTGTTTCTATGTGGATTTTGGAGTTGTGTCTAGTAAGGCTAGACGTTCATACTTATTTTGGATTCTGCCTCAAAATTTCCACAAAAACAGCTTGAGCCAGCCATTTGTGTTGACTTTAGGATATCGAAGCCAATTCTGTTTTAAACCATTATTAAGTGTGTATATAAAATACCATCTACATCAATATTTCAATACCTATAAGGGTTTGTACGTTGGTACATGAGATCAAACATCAACGCGTAGGTATCCTTAGTCCATTATCTGGCCACATTCCTCGAGTCAAATTATTTATTTTGTGTGGGGCGTGAGTTACCGGCCGGCCCGCCCCTTCGTTACTATGTTAATTCCTGCTACCTACAGATCTGCTCTTCTTTCTAATGTATCAACAATGCCTTTTGGAATGTTATTTAGGGAGCCATGTTCCAGTTTTAAGGAATTTATGATTTGTTATTTCTCTCATGGAGCTGCGGTGTGTGACCTGTGTGTTGGTTAAAATGCTAATATGCATACATTTTGTTTTTCGTAAAATATCTTAATTCGAATGTCTTTATCAAAGACTCTTTGATTTAAAATATCAAAACAATTTCGATAGAAACATAACATAATGTGAAATATAAAGGTTCAGTGGACAATGTAATTGGTTATTAAAAAGCGCATATATCACGGTCGCGAGGGGCAACGCACACGAGCGTCGCGTGGGAGACCACGACGTGATTTGTGTGGAACCGCCGCGCGCCCGGTGGACCACGCCCCTTCATTAACATGCTAATGCCGATTCTGGAGCAGGAATCGGGACCTTCTTACTGGGTCATCGGCGTTAGTACTTTTGTGCTTTACGAAATTTATTATGAACGAGGTTTACACTTTGCAGTTGATGAAGTCAGGTTGTGGATGTTGATAACGATATATTATTTTATCTCCATCGTAGACTATTTGGTGATACTTACTTGTAATGTAAACTTTTAAAGCGAATTAGATTGATTGGGGTGCAGGTGAATGTATCGAAAGAATGGTGCAGCCCGGTGCGCGTGCGTGTGGCCGGCATGAGGCGGGCGGCGCGCGGCGCTGCGCGGGCGCTACGACGACAATGCGTGGTGTGGTAATGTATGCGCGCCAGGGAGGTCCCTCGCTGTGTCGTGGGAAGACGTTATCGTCGCGATCTGCCTCTCCTACATGTACTTTTAGACCCTTATAAGTACGAAAGTAAGTACGCCTTATTAGCTGCATATACCTATAGTATTTAATACTTTCATCAGGTACCCTAGAACCTTTTTTTCGGATGTTACAAACTAAAATATTGTTTGGTATTTTTATTACTTACTTAATTTGGTATGGCCATTTAATAAAAATGTTTAGAAAGAAGTTTTGATATACCATACGAAATATTTCATAAGTAATGTTCCCCAACGTCTACGCGCTACGTGTTCGTAGCGAGGGTTCTCGTAGCGGGCGAGTTGCGTGGCGCCCGCGCCGTGGAACGCAAACTCGGAGAATTTGCATAAGCTTTTTGTATTCTGTAATAATGTGGTGCGTATTTTAATTGGGCGCGATTAAATCTTAATAAATCGGTCGGTGTTCCCACACGCGTCCGACGATCTGACTCGGGCAGTCTCGGCCGTTCGCAATTACGCTGGCGGCGTGTGTTGTAATTTGGCGACGGCCGCAGGCGAAACTCAGAAATTGCGCTCAGTTTCAGCAGCGCACCTTTGCAGACTAAAACACTAGGGCATCGCGTGCGGCGCGCGTCAGACAAGCGCCCGCGCCCCGTGCCGACTGCAAACCGCGGCCACTTGAATGCACTCCCCAATTACCAATCGTAAACGCGAGTAAATGAACGATACCCATGTGCAATTTTTACTGGCTTATTTTTAATCGACACTTACAAAGGCCCACTTTTTGTTGTACGTCAAAGAATGCTAATTATGAATATCTTTTGTACACTAGATATCTTTAAATGGAGATGGCACGACATCAGAAAACCTATAACACATCAGACATC
Organism: Acronicta psi; assembly: GCA_946251955.1. Taxonomy (NCBI): domain Eukaryota; kingdom Metazoa; phylum Arthropoda; class Insecta; order Lepidoptera; family Noctuidae; genus Acronicta; species Acronicta psi. Next base: position 9,611,863 of record OX276477.1, on the reverse strand, counting down.
ACTTTATTTCGTGGTTGAAAAGTCTATGGTCCTTTGCTTACTCGTATAATGTTGCTGACAATTTAGTTCTAGAGTTACGATAGCATGGCATGGTGGGTAAAATACCTACCGGTAGTACCTATACGGTATCTAGTTTAAATCTAGGATAAAAATATTGTCCATTATCTTATAACAGAGTTCATAGAACATTCCAAATTCAAAACAACAACAACAACGACAAGTGACAACTGCAAAATCAATCAATCAATAAATATTTTTCTGATGTCAATAAAATTCTATCGAGATAAAATAAAACCCTTCCTTTGGCTTTTTATCGTGTCGTCGGGTAAAAACTATATCCTGATCACATACCTAATTATGCTCCAACTGTTTCTATTAATTTATTGATATTTTAATGTCGATAGCTGTTACGTTAAGCACCGGCTAATTATGTGGGTTACCCGGAGAACTTATTTCGGCACATAAACCAGCGTCCGTCCAAAACTAATTTATATTGGAATGTGATATATGTGCGGGCGGCGAGTTGCCCGAGGGCACGCGCGCTCGGGCGGTTTTAATCACCTTAACCCTACCTTAACTGCTGTTAAAACACTACCGAAACGAAGAAGGTGAAGCCGCGCCGCCGGTGCAGGCGCCATGGCCCTGACCGCGCCGCATCCGAACTCATTAAATCCACTTGCGACCACCTCATCTTCAACTTTACCGCCGGATATTACGCATTCAATGCTTTTTATACTTGCAGTGCATATCTAATTCTTAACAACGAATCAATATGAACCGAAATCGATTAAAAGGTAACTTATTGATCGATAAGAATTGTCACTGGTGTCGATGAGAATCGATTTGGTGATTCCCGTGACAGGTTTTTGCGCGTGGTCGTCCCGCGGGTTACGAGGCGGTCACGGCTGACGTGTCAATGAGTCCGATTCTCACACAGGCGCGATTGCGGCGCCAGCGACCGTCGCGCCGGCGCTATGAAACGGGTTACGAATTTACGATTAAAGATTCGTTTAGATAGTGATAGGTATCCGACTATCCGTATTATTATTTATCCATAAAGTATTCTTCATTTATCCATAGTATCCATTTGTCTGCGAGGAGGTTCATGCCCAGTAGTGGGACGATTAATGGGTTGATGATGTTGATGACATTAAATTTACAAAGTCGATATCTAAGCAAAAACACAGCAGATACAAAAGTAATAGGTAGGTACAAAAACAGATAATAAAACAGATAATTATGTACCTATGCAATAAAATATGACATCTACATTATTTTGTCAAACCAAATTGTTATTGGTTCCGAAGACCCATTAAATAAATATTTTACTATTTCGACACAAATCGCAAGCAACCTATGCATTTAGATTTAAGCACATGCGATTGGTAGCGAGGGTAGCAGCAAACCACAGGTGGAAGTAATAGCGTGGTTAAGTGTAGTCGGCTCAACCTGTTCGTGTGAATGCTTGTGGTTTCCGACTCGGAAGCACAATGGAAAGGACCGATTATGCGCCTGCTATGAGCGCCGACCGACGATCCCGACGGTTTCATGTCATACGTAATGTAACAGTCCTTAATTGTCTGCCATCCACCATTAAAACTGATTAAATCGTATAATCAGTAGTTTTGGCTTTTTGGATCGCATGTCCATATATTTATAATCCTAAAGTCTGTAAATCTATAAGTAAATCTATAAGTATATACCTATACTTAAAGCTAAACGCTTTAAGTATACCTAGATTAGTAGGAGAACATAAGACTTTTTGTATTCAAGATAACGCAACGCAAAATAAAAAAAGACTTGAAGGGTTTGAAATAATAAATGAAGTTTCGATGGGACGACTGTCACTATTGAAGATACTCGTAAAACAATTACACTTTGTTTAGGCACTTGATAAGAAATAAAGGAACTATTCGACACGGACGAAGTCCCGGGCAAAATCGAATCTATTAGTATTATAAAACCATAACGCAAACTATTCAAAGTTACTACTAAATATTGATTGATATGGTCATTGGTATTGTGGTATTTTAGAGACAGCAACAGCTTGGCCTACTATTTGGTGTATTTCATGGAGTGAAAACTAAAATGCCTTGTTACCATTGTCTGCTTCGGAGGTTCCGACATAGTCTAATATCCTTTGTTTATTAATATAAATGTATATGAACAACATAGCCATTACAAATGATCATTAAACAACACTAAATCAGTTAAAAACCTTTTCTTTCAGAATCTATGTCACTGTCGCAGTTCAAATCAGAAAGATTGAAATAGCAATCTGTATTTATAACTCTTAAACGTGGATAAAAGCGTGAGCGGCACGTTTATTGTCCACAAGATATCGTCTACATACAATAAAAGATTCGATCAGTGGGGAGACAGGGCCCCAACGTATAGCTAATATAACGTGGTATAATTTCATCGCAAAATTTAAACATTCAGATTATTGTAATACATTACCTACATGTTAGTAGTTTGCAATTAATTTTTAATTCTAAACTAGCTTTCCGCCAGCGGCTTCGTCCGCGTTTCTGGGTACTTATTTCTTATTATTATAGCCTATGTTATTCGGTAAAGATGTAGCTTTCTAATGGTGAAAGAATTTTTCAAATCGATCCAGTTGTTTCGGCGCCTATGCAAACAAACACACAATCAAATCTTTCCTCTTTATAATATTAGTATCTAGATACTAATATTATTTCCTGCCAAAAAGTTATGATTTTATATTTTCTATCAAATGACATTTAGTACATAGAGAGTGGGTACTTACAATGAGGCTCCATTTGAAAATTCAGTTCAGTTCATCTTAAGCACAGTACTACCTATTAAAAGAAAGGAAGTCCTAAGGTTGCCTGGAAGAAATTGCAGATGGCGATCTACCTAATATTGATATTTTTAATTGCAATTGTGCATATTTTTAACCCCCGACGTAAAAACGACGGGTGTTAAGTATAAGTTTGACGTGTCTGTGTGTGTGTGTGTCTGTCTGTTTGTAGCATCGTAGCTCCCGAATGGATGAACCGAATTTGATTTTGTTTATTTTATTTGAAAGGTGAATTAGTCGGGAGTGTTCTTAGCTATGTTTGATGAAAATCGGTCCAAGATGGCCGCCGCCACAAAATAGCGAATTACATATTTTTTCACAACTCCCTCAATATGGGTATAAAATGAAAGGGCTTAACTACGAGAATAATATACACTATGATAAATTTCTAATCCAAGACGGCCGCCACCATGGCAAATTATATTTCGTGTCGGGGGTTTTCTAAATTTTTAATTTAGTTTATTTGTATTTGTTTGGTGCATGAAATACAAATGGAGACCGATATTTATGTCGTTACTTCCAGACATCTGGAAGATGACGACAAAATTGGAATAGGTAAGTATCCTACCCAGGTAAACTTCTTTTTAAATAATACAGTACGGCCTACCACAGTTGTTAATTAAACAAGCACTGTGAATAAATGCGGCATGAATAAATCAATTGACCGTGAAATGGTTTTTTAACTTTTAAAATAGTATTTAACTTTTTCTAATCTCATGCATAGTTATTAGTTAATTTAATTCCACTTAGAATTATAGTTTTCTTTTATTAAATTACGATAGTGTATTAGAAATATGCTTGTTAATTAATTTTTCATGATCCATAAAATGAACATCACTGAGCAAACTATTAATACTGTACAATTCAGCGCATATAAAATAAAAGTGTAATACACACACAACTACAGTAAGTAGTAAAAATATAACCGCTATACGTGTTTTTCTCTCATGTCACCACATAAAGTATAAAAAACGTTTAGTGAAAGGCTATAAACAGATGACTCAGGAATCAATAAATTTTGGGATTAAATCTAGCATCGCAAAGTAAAATAGTACTTATATTCGCAATGGAATATGGCCTAGGTGACCGCGACGCGACGGTCGGTCAACACTCGAGCTTCGTATATGGGTCGGCCGAGTTTGCTCGCCCCCGCCGTAACGGGCCATCATATCCGTAATCTTTAACGCGATCTGTGTATTGTTTATATATGATTGGCGTTTTATTTGTGCGCTGTGCCAATGACCTTTCTGTTTAGGATTTGGAAAGCTCGCTAAAATCAAAGCTTAGTTCGACACGTCTAATTTTAAGCAGAAGGTTCTCGTTTTGCGTTACGTAGTGATCTGCAACTTCTTTGTCACTTTTTTTTGGGGTGTGGATTATCCTCTTGGATCATCTGGCACGGAGACGGGCTGGCGACAGGGTATGGCAAACTCGTACCGATAGACAGTACTTGCCTTTCCGTGCTTGATAGCTACTGGGAATATGGGATTTGATACATTTGACCATGACAATCATCGAGCACCCTTGTCGGTGAGCCCTCACTATCTATCAACTTGATGACATAGATGGTTCATTTCATAGATAAAAAATCCGGTTATAGAAATTTCAGCATAGCTGCTGTTACATACTGTTTTGTGATAGTCACACTCGCTGGCTGGCTATCATGGATTCATTGCCAATACGAAGTAGGATAAAAGACTTCCAGGATTTTTTTACAAATTGCTATAGCAATAAAAGTTAAGGCATTAAAATAAATCCTAGTTGACGACAATATCTTTAGTTCTTGCATATGCAAGAGGAATAAAATAACGTTTATTTATAGTGTCGGCCTGTGACGGGCGTGGACGTCTGTCCCTTCGCAAACGTTGTATGAATGGGAGTATCCAATCCAGGAATAACGGCGCTTTCGCGGATGACATTTCATACTTCGCATTATACAATTGTCAAAAGAGTAAGGTATCTAATCTATACACTATACAGCAACAGCAACCTATACCTCGTCTCACCACTCTCGATATGGGGAATGGTATGTCGCTTAATAAATAATTATACGCCAAAAGGCTTTGATATTCAGGCACAGACAGCTAACAAGACCTGCGTTAATGCGTACAATATAATATGAATATGGTACATTTATAATTATTATTATGGGAGTATTGAGTGAATGACACATTCTTTGTCAAAACTGTTGTGTCAAGTGTGCCATGACATGAGTAGTATTTATCCTTATTTCTATAGCATTAAACAAGTTGTTGGAAATACTGTAATCTTCTAGTGGAAGCTGGGAGCAAATAAAATCGTTTTATATTTGCTTCTCAGAACAATGTACTTACTAAAATAAAAATGTTTATCCTTCTTTTAGATGTATGTGTTATAAAATTAAAAGGAAATTATTATGTTGATAGCATCATTTGAATTGTTTCCACCCAACTTTATCATAATATATCGGTCGATATCTAGTGTAGTCGCGAATTGTCACGGAGGCCCGGCGCGATGGAGGCCGGGCCTGCGGTGCGGTGCGCGAGCGGCCTCGGCAGGTGTGCCCCATGCACCTGTGCTCGATTGTTGCATTCCTCGAGCCTCCGCCGGCCGACTGATCACTCCTGATTATCTACTCGGATTCTTCTTCAATCAACAAACACTTTAGTTTATAAGTAATGAGCATGTGCTGCGCGGTAAACCATGTGTAATGCGCATGTAGCGGCGGTAGTGTATAACATTTTATTTGCCGTTATTAGACAAGTACGAGTATTCACGACGTAGAAAGTTAAAGATTACATTCTTTTTAAACAGTTCTAAGGGCAATATATAGTTATAAATTAAATTATACATTCCTGCGTGTATTACTAGGCAATGTATGCTACTGCAACACTGCATGGATAATAGCAAATCCCATTGTTTTTAAAGCCCCTTCTCACACTTCATTGTGAAAAGGTCGTTATGCTTCACCAGTCTAGCCTATAATTTGCAATGTATAATCAAAGGACCTGCCCGTCATGAATGGAGATCGCAAATATAGAAATCGTCGGTATAGTAAAGTTGTACGTCACAGATCCTTGGCGCCGACGGACGCACGGATGGACATGCCTTCGCTCCTTGAATACCGAGTGCCATAGTTCCGACACTCGTCAAATTAATAATTCCACAACCGGTGTTCGAAACACTCGTACACATTAAATCGTCGCTCAAAATATTCCTTCTCCCTTTTCATCTTTATTATTATAAATAGAGACAGGACATAAAAATTGAGTATGCAAAGTACCGGGGCCGTAGCAAACACAAGTACTACTGTTCGTTCCGGCTCGTAAATTTCGAGCTATTTATGCAAACACAAACGCCGGCAGTGTTCCCTTTTGGATAGATATGATCGCATGTAGAGATTCGCACGGTAGAGTTCTGGTGCAGTGATTTTCACGCACGCCCTAGTGTACCTAATCCATCTACGACTATATTACGTGTAGAACTTATATTGGTCAGATCAGCACTGATTCAGATATAAACGGAATTAAATAAGGTAGAGCTCGAGAACTTAACAAGTTTTTTTTTTAAAAGCTACACATTTAAAGGTACTTTCTGTTTAAATTAATTACATTTGCTCTAAATCTAAGTACCGTAGTAGTAGTTTTACCGTTATAAAACTTCGAAATTATACATACGCACATGCACAGTAATCGGAATCGGGGAGGTGGCCAAATTATTTTATACTGGTGTTATCAAGCACCATAATTTTCGTCAAAACAGTGGAACACAAAACCATTTTCTTAACTGCGACTGGAAACTAAAACATTGATCTAGATATTAGACTGTGCAATTAACTACATTAATTACGAAATCGCATTAACAGGTAGGTATTTCCTCGGTACAGTGAATCTGTTGTGCAAGTGTCGGGAGGCAGTGGCACGCGGGACAGGCCCGCCTGTTTGACGTTCCCAGGCGATAGCTGCTATCTCTTGCAAACACCTCTTGTTTGAGCCACAGCCGACACCACCTTACCACGTTACATTTAACCACCCCAAGAAACAATCATCAACCTTAAATCTATTTACCCAAGAGTGTATGTCCAATGACACAAAGATATTGCTATGTTTGCAGCGATATACTAAGTATATTTTAGGCTGTAGCCTTCTTCGGTCAGACACGCGACTTATCTATTGAAATTTTCAAGTGAAGTCGCGCGTCACTCACTGTTTGTGTTTGCATATCGACAAGTGTCACTGTTGTGTTTCGATATCTTATTTGTAACTAGTTTCAATATAGATAATGATAAAAGCATCAAACGTTTTTCAACAATAAAACTGCTGACTCTACTTTTCAGCACAATAGAAATGTCAATCAGCTTTTACAAAAGGTTTGTTGCAGTACTTTTCAAAAACTTTCAGTGAGAACTTCCTAGTAAACACAAGGAAGTTGGAACACCGTTTGGGTCTATGAAACCAAACTGTCGGTATTACTGATATGCTATTCTTCATTTCCTCTTACCTTACACGCTTACACCTAAGGTCTAGAACTTTTCAAAAACATGAACTTACGGTGAGGTTTTAAAAAATATGTGAAATAATACGTAAAATTGTTTCAATAACATATACTTTATAAGTAACGTAAATAGTTAACGCTGGACATCACATTCCAGCCAGAGCACTTACAGTTCGAGCAACTACGGAATGGCTGGTAGAAATAATGCTGTAATTATTGAGTTAACACCTGCTTGAAGGCATCTGCAAGGCTGCGGAATAGGTCAGGAGGCCGGCCCGCTAGCGCACGCGCCTCTTCAAGGACTAATGTTTCAGCTGCTTAGTACTGGTTTTATATTGCTTTAGGTACATACATTGTTGCATCTGGTATCTATAGACATAATAAACTTACTGTCTCCAGTGGACAGATTCGCAAAATTTTGTTTGTTAGTAAAACGTCGAAAAGATTATCTAATTATTATTAAGTGCCTACGGGTACGGGTAGAAAAGTTATGTAATCACTACCTAATCAGTGATCACATTCGTCAGAAAAAGTTAATATCTACTAAACTCAAGCGTAATGAAGCGTTTAAAGACTTAGGGCCTGTTCCAGATAAATTAAAAAAAAACTTACTAGAAGGCGGTGGAACAGGCCCTTAGTATTAATTTAATGTGTAGTATGTACAAATGTAGCTTGCCTGCGTATGTTCTTAAGTACTCACATCCGCCCAGTCACCCTTAAGGTGAAAATTTATGCGCCTACTACGTAGACGTTAGGCCAGAATTAGTTTAAACAATTCGCAACACGAGGGGCACGCTCGAGCTCGGTGTCGACGCTACTAGGGGTATCCGTTTATTGTTCCAGATATGTTAAACATTCTGCTAGTCTGCTACTAAATGCTTCGTTTGGATTTAAATTGCCTAGGCGACATTAATCGCGGTTTATTCTCGGATTTTAGAGAAACTGTATGTCTAAGTTGCAACAGCTAACTCCGACGAACTCGTTACATAGCTAAAGTGTTTAGAAGTGATTAGAAATTTCAGTGTGTTTATATTATAACATTTTTTCAGTTTGGTCGTATAAACTGTTTAATTAAACTTTGATAGTAGATTTCTGAAAATTCACGTTGTATCGGATGACATTAAAAAAGCTGCAAATTTAAATGAAATGTGTATTTCTTTTCAGTCACTTTCTAAGAGCTGGGGATAAAATCGTGAGAGATACATGCATGGTAACCCTTTTCGCAAATCCTTTACGACGGGTTGTGTTGGGTGCGTCTAAATCTGTCGACATCCGCGTCGCCCGACGATCTTGTCGCGGTGCTCTCTTTGCAGTCGGCGTCGGCGTCGCGACGCTCTAACCGATCTCGCACTTGAGAACATTAGGCTGTCGACAAGTAATGATAGAGTTTAAGTGGAAACAAGCCGATGATTTTATCTTAATCCTTGTTTTTAAAATAAATAACTGTAGGTAGTGTTTGTATTGTGTGTAACATGTATAACTGATACAACTCAATACTCTTACAAAGGTAAAGCAGCTAAGAAAAAGCTGATTAAAATTTATTAATGAAGCACGCTTCCGCTTAATTTTCTTCGATATTTTCAATTCTAAAACATATTGTTATTGCATTTAAATGTGAGATCTTGTTTGTTATTCCTTCGATTGTTTGTTTGGGTCGCGATTTTATTGCTTCTTGCTCCATTGTAGGCCACGCGCGAATAATTAAATGATTCGCCGATTCCAGTGTCAAAAATAAACTTTTATGTTTGATTTTGAAGGAATGAAAACTTGATTTTGTTTTTTAACCGTGTAATAATTTTGAGTAGGTATGTTGCAGACTTTATTGTGATTTTGTAAACCCTAACAGACAATGGACCTAACAGACCGTTGACACATTGTCTCCGTCCGTACTTACGGTAACCCTTTTTAAATACGACAAAAATTACGCTCTATTCACACATAGGCAGTATAGGCACCGTATTACGTTCAACGGATCTGTCGTTCGTTACTGGACATTGGACTGGTCGCTTTCGTGATATCCGGTAAAGTTGTACGCCACGTTCATCCAGTATTCGATGACAAAACGGAATGTCATAATTTATCGATTCGGTATTTTTTACTATACAATTAGCCTAGGGATATAATCAGTGGACTGCCAAGTCATAGATTTAGAAGTTTGGAACCAAAGACGCACCACTGACTTTTCATAATCATGGACGTAATTAATTAACATTAAGGAAAACATCGAGAGGGAATCTCCATGCCTGAGAGATTTTCTCGATGACATGTTAAGTCTTCTAACTCGGACAAGGCCATCGAGAGTGGTCGGTGGTGTGCAAATCCGTGCCGAAAAGCTGTGGAGATTATTAATGACTAATATTTTACAGCATGATCAGACGCATACGATTCGACTACGGTACTGCACTGACAGTTCGTGTCTGAGACATTTCGAGCGGATTCATTTTCATACGTAATCCATTTTACTGTAACATTGCAGGTTAGTTGAAAGTTGGCGTGTAACACGCCACAATGCGGCATACGCGTGTCAAATTAGCGCAGGGCTAGACAGTGGCCATTGCACTGATGACAACTCATATAGGTAACTGTATTATGTTTACGCTGGTCGTAATGTCCTTTTGGTGTAGATGAATTAAATATCCCATGCATGACGTACCTCGACAGGGACTTTGCGGTATTTACAACGACAAAATGTCATGCTGTTTGAAGTAACAAAATTTGCTGCTTATAATAAAAAAGTTACTTTTTTGAGCTCTATCTATCATAGTCATAAAGGAAAGGGACAAAAGTCGTATAGTTTTCAGTTTTTTATATCCTCCTATCATATTGATGGCTAATTTTTACTAATAATTATTATTATTTTATACAGGCACTTATCTGTCATGGGGAAAGGTGATAGAAAGGCCTAATAAATAATTACTCATCTATATGCACTATTCAATGTATCGTCCTACTTAAATGGAAAGTTCCTCAAGCCTTGATTTCAGGAAGTGCCAAGCATGCCTGCTCCATGCTGCATCTTGATTATGAAACATTCTCCGTTCTTGATAAGCCGGTTTAATTTGCTATTGCGTCATATGAATAGTTTTCAGACAGCTATGATGGATTGACCTACAGAGATGTGTATCAGGAAAGCAGAAACACGTAGGTAGGTAAGCATCGGTGGGTGTTACAATGGCATCAGATTATTACATTTTGTTACGAAAAGATTGCAAGTTTTATTTTATTAGTCTAGATATAATTATGAGAAATCTTTTGTGATTGAAGTAGGTAAGTATCTTTTACGGGTATACAAAATGAAATATATTCGCGAGTGCCTGGGAATGGTAACTTGTGAGTTTGTGACAAAAATACTTATATAGGAACTTATAGATATAACTTACTAGTGTAGGTACTATTCATTTCTATCTATAGGTTTATGACCATTTTCCTAAAACAGATTTTAGGCGCTCATTATTTTTCCTGTGTGGCAGCTTTCCATAAAAAGGCGATTTGATACCCACGTACAAATACGTACGAGTACCTATGTATTAACAATGTATACATGACTGTGCCTACCTATATAACTAAATACACGCGTGCGGTATAGATATTATGAATGGCAACTATTGTAAGTTCAAGAACAAGGGAGGTTGTGACTGCATTAAGTTCGGCATGGCATCGGACGGAGGTCGCTAGTTCCCATGCGTCCTACGCAATGGCACGTAATTATCGTAAGATTGCGCCACACCGATCCAGCATTGTTCGACGTAATGTCTCCTCTAAATCAGAGCGTCTCAGTGCATCATGTGTGTAGTCGGCCTATTGTCGCGCTTAGTTCACACGCACTCACTAAAATGCTCCCACGGATACGTTTAACGCTACGTATAGTTTCAACGCTTGTCCGATCTGTAGAAACACTTCCTTGATGCGTATACGTTGTCATAATTCCAAGATATAGACTATTTTTTACAGAGACGGTCATCATATGGTACTCGGTAAGAGTCTGAAATAGCCTTCCGTCTTTTGTGGCAAAGGTACTCTGTAAATGTTGAACGGAATGTGAGGAGCACTCACATTCCGTTCAACATTTACAGAGTTTTCCGTTCAACATTACAAGACGGAAGGCTATTTCAGACTCTTACCGAGTACTACACGGTGACCGTCTCTGTCAGCTCCTAGGGAAGATACGCATGCGCATTACAACTGCTGGACCGAGAGTACATCACCATGTCCTACCGTCGGGTCGTCATGTTCAATGCTACGTCAATAGCATGGGACGTATTCTGTTTAATCATTACATTCTAATATTAAATATTTAATATATTTTTTAAAGTGTGTGGAAAAGCTGAGAGAAAGTGCAGCGTTGGATTTTTATTGTGTAGGTACCATAAATATAATGTATGTTGAAGTAAATTTGGGAAACACGGACCAATATTTGTAAGCAAGCTTTCTTTTTTTGCCAAAAACCCCTCTAAGGCAATGCGTTGGCGGCAAATTTTGTTTTTACGTGACGATAATATCACCATTTTAGTAATGTAGTAGGTACAAATATATGAGTATATTGAAATTACAAAATAACTGTTCAAACCCACACATTACTTTACGTAATTAAAACACGTAGTAAATTCATTATGATCGTTAAAATTATAACAATAAAAGCGTAACAGTAACAAAATAATGTTAAGAAAGCGTAACGGGTACTTACTACTAACACGAACTCATACTTGTATGTGGAACTATGTAATTACTACCACATAACTCCAACTTTTCGTTTTATAGTGAATATCAGATGAATATCTGATATGGAAATCGACAAAATTGTTTCAACAGAAAGTTCTACTCTGGATGTAAATACTGAATTGAATTTGAAGGTTAGATTTTCTGTTGGTGTCTCGATAGAGTCGAAAATTACGAATCGGTTGACGCCAATAGCATTAGCAACCAAAGACCCAAAGTAAATAAACTCTTTGTTTATAACAGTACTTACATGTATGTCGACGGATATTTCTATAATAATGTACTTCAACAAATACACAGATTTCAACTGTATACTGTAACGGAGTGTCGATGGTATCATTTTCACACTCTGTGGAAATAAACTCAATGAAAGTCTTCTATATTTTTTAAAGTATGTGTGGGTGTACCTACTTCATACGAGGCGCAGGCGAACTCTACAGGCATGCGCATATAAAAACTGGCCAGGATCGTGAGGACACCGGAGGTGAGGTGGTGTGGACTGCTTCTTGTCGCAGCCCAGTTATTAATGTGGCTGTTCATACAACATGCTCGTGTTGGCATGCTTCCTTTATGACAGGAATCCTGCGCGTTTTTTATGAATAACGCATCGTTTTTCCATAACCAGTTATGGTTATTCAATTGAAAAAAAGTTCTTTCCGACTGTCACGAGATAGGCGGCATTTTTTTAATTTATCCTTCAATTGTAGAAACAGAGTAACTAGCAATTTAAAACCAGCGGGGTCATTACTGACTACAGCAAGTATTTATCACGCTGACATAATTGATAAAATAACGAGATGATAAATAATATTTTGAATAATTCAACGATCACTTTGCAAAGATGCGGTTGGTTTGGTTTTGTTTCATTAGTCGTCGCACGCGTCCGTCCGGTCCGCCCCGCGCATGCGCAGGTGGACATAATGCCCATCCACATTCAGTGCGCACCGCACATTGTACATTCTCATGTTTTTTGAGTCTCAATAAATAATTATGAATGTACCGGATTGAATGTCAACGGTACCGGAATACCGAAGATGAGCAATGGACCGCGAAGAATTGAATGAAAGCAGAGAAACGATTTGCTCTCTGATGTTGTGTGTAATATGAAAACAAAAATAGAAATTATACCAACAATGTGGCGATATTTGTTCTTTCAATCCGCGTTCAATTGTGCTGAACTAATTACGTCAAAAAACAATATGACACTAGAAAAGTGGCATATAATTGAATCGCAGTATTGTAATGTTGACGTTTTGTATATAACTTTCTGTAGCAGAATCCCACGTTTTCTTTTATCGGAAGCTTTCTCTGTCAGATAAGAACGAATTGACAATAATAGCGCATAATCGAAGAAAGTTTACGTTTTATAGTAAACACGCATTTTATAAAATGCTGTATCAAAATATTTTTCCTTATCTTTTATGTAGTTAACTTTGCAATTTATTCGCCATTTTTACCGAACACTTTGACCTCCAAGTTTCTCCTCTTACTTGCTCGTTTCAAGAATACAGCCGTATAAATGACTTAAGTATTTAGAGTGGCTTTTATACTCGTACCTAATATAAAAATATATAATAACATACCTATATTAAAAACTGTTTGATCGTCTTTTGTTGATGCGTTTATTATATACAATTCATCCGATTACGACGAAAATCTGATGAGCTGTAAAGGTTTCTGTATATTACATGTTTAGAAAAACAAGTATCGGAGGGCCGGGCACCGGGCACAGCTAGTAGTAATCATAATATAAATATTGTTGACATTATTATTATAGGACCCCTGTTATTCATGTTGTACATAAATGATCTAGATAAATGTATCTCACAATCAAACGTGTTGCTATATGCAGATGACACTAAAATTTTTAGAGTTATTCGTAATATAAGAGACTGTGAATTACTGCAAGAAGACCTTGATAACTTTGTCAAATTCTGTAACGATAACTATTTAGTTTTAAATTTTGATAAATGTCATGTAATAAGTTTCTCTAAAAAACATAACGTCCTGCATTATGATTACAACTTAAATAATAATCTTATAAATAGAGTAACACAAATTCGCGACCTCGGAGTCATCATGGATTCTAAATTATCATTTATTCCTCACATTGATTCTATTATCGAAAAGTCATATAAACAATTGGGTTTCATACTTCGTGTGGGCAAGCCCTTCAAAAATTCTTTAACTTATAAAATTTTGTACAACAGTTTTGTCTTGAGCAGACTAGAGTTTGCTTGTGCAGTTTGGAAGCCCGATTTTAAATGTCATATCGACCGAATCGAAAGAGTCCAAAAGAAATTTATTAAAACACTTGACTATAGAACTGGCCGTAGGTACTTACTCGAATTACGAAAACTCTTTAAAATATCATAAATTTAAATCACTGGAATCGCGTCGTGACTGCGTAGATTCTGTTCTACTTTATAAAATTATTCACAACCTTTGTGATGCCCCTTCATTACTACATAATATTTTCCTTAGAGTGCCTCGTGCACGTGAACGTCAATGTCGCAAAAAAGATTTATTTTACATCCTCAGCAGCAGGACATGTTATTCTAGGAACCTTTTTTTGAAGCGTGCGTGTAGACTTTTTAATGATAGTGACAAATTAACTGATATAGATTTATTTTGTTGTACAATTATATCTCTAAAGAAAGCCTTTATGTAATATAATAAAGATAAAAATAAAATAATGTGATAGGAAAAAATAAAAATGTAATAGGTAAGATTTAAAATAATAGTGTAACTTAACTTCTGCGTGACTTATTTGTTGTTTGTCAAAGTGTATTGTGACTAGTTCTGTTTACTTAGGTTCATTTGTAATGTTTTAGTTATTTAAGGAAACTATAGGTCTTTATGTGTTATTTGTTCTAGATTTTTATTTTGTGAATGACTGTTTGTTTCTTTCCTAATAAATAAAAAAAAAATATATTATTACACTGGACATCCTTATCAGTTCATAACGTTGGAATAAAACTACTTTTTACGGATTTTATCGCGTTATATTGATATAGCGTCCATGGTCAACGTAAAAGAACACATCGCTAATGTCAAACACCTCCGTTTCGGAAAGTCTGCAATTTGTGAACACACCCTTGACAAGGCCCGGGATTACATCAGATTTGATCAACCACAAGTCCTCGCAAAAGAAAACCGATTCCTACCTAGGATGATTCGTGAGGCCATTGAAATTAAAAAATAAACAAATTTCAATAGAGAAGATGGCTGGGTCTTACCACCTGCTTGGAACCCTATTATAGATTCAATTAAATCTAAATCCAAGCCTAAAACTGCAAGACTGAAGGATACGGTGAGCTCGTTCTGCATGAATCGGATTGCCAACAAATAACAAAAATGTAGGGTAGCTGTTAGTAATTGAAACGTCAAGACGCCTACCACCTTAGTCACCCGTGACCATGGACGCTGTAAAGGGTCGGAAACGTCGGGATTAAAATAATATCAATATAACGCGATAAAATCCGTAAAAAGTAGTTTTATTTCAATGTCTAGTATTCGCGTAAGTGTCAGAAATCAGTATTTCATAACGTTGTTTTAATATTGTATATACCACAGCTTATAACTAAAACTAGCCCCTTTAGACTACACAGTTGAGAGGACAATTTCTCCACATAAAGATTCTACAAGAAACTCGGTCTCAGACGAAGAAAGGGCCCTCATTACGTTTTCATTATGCACTCATTAGTAAGCACACGAGACCACTTCCTTTGAACAAAATGGACGGTCGCGACAAGCCGGGAAAGTGCCAGGAAAAGTTACAAAAAATCTGTCTTTAATTTTGTCCCACATTAGGATTTTCTCCTGTAACATCGTGGGTCGATGCCCAGGAACCACTATTATCTAACACATACAAAAATTTGTTATGTACGGGGATTAAGCCTACGACCCATTCGTATACCTACTGCAGCAGTCGATTGTTCGGCACTGAGCCGATAGAATTTTCCACTAACATGTTTTTTTATTCGTACACCCACCGCGAAATACAAATATATTAAATGAAATGTTAATAACAAAAACCAATAAACTACGATACAGATTACACGGTAATTTAAAGAAATTCATTTGTTATAGTTATTTAAACTCATTACGTGTTTTATGTTTATGTGGTAATATAAGAAGCCCGCATAACTAATCAAGTCGACTTCCCTTCCTTCTATCGCTTATCCGCAATATTTATGTGACCACCATAGCAATTAAGACGTCGTAACAACAGAACCCAGATTATCCAAATTACATAAATTACACTAGATATCATTTTTAAAGGGTAATTGTACGGTTTCGTGAAAATTGAAAGGTGATACATATCTTCAGTAGGTATATGTTTTGGTTATAT
Source organism: Acronicta psi (assembly GCA_946251955.1). Taxonomy (NCBI): domain Eukaryota; kingdom Metazoa; phylum Arthropoda; class Insecta; order Lepidoptera; family Noctuidae; genus Acronicta; species Acronicta psi. Next base: position 9,595,496 of record OX276477.1, on the reverse strand, counting down.
TCTGCGATTGCATTCGAACATTTATTCGCTAAAGGAAATTAAAATAGAAAATTACAGACTCTGTTTTATTGAAATATAAATATTAGGTACGTCTAGGAAATATAAAGACAGTAGTTAATTGCGATCTTGTTAGTAATAAAATCCTCTATATCTATAATAAAATCTACAACAATTTCAATAAAAACTGAATAAAATGCTAGCTGAAGTATTTTTATTACAATTAAGATTAATAACTGTAGTAATCGAACCAACCAAACGAGTATTTGTAACATACCATTACTTCTAATATAGGCATATATTAGAAGTAAGGTTAGGCAGTGGTGTACTAAAAGTAACCCACATTTTGTCAGTATGTAGAGGTCCCATGTACTTAGTACCTAATAAGGGGCATCCTCAAACCTTTGAGCTGCCACTGAAAATTTGACAGAAAAACTGTGACCCGGGAAACTAACCCAGAATCTCTAGCGTATCAGTCGCGCTTAGCGCTTAATGAGTGTTCGTGTTTTGTATTTATGAATTCTTAATTTTCGGAAAGCCAGCAATTTATCAGCACATTAGGTCTAGGCAGGGCGCCGGCGCGAGCCATTGACCGCGCGGCCGACACGCGCTTTTCTCATTTTCCCCGTAGGTACATTATATTTCGTCGATGGAAAATATGAGGTGTAATAAAGCGTCGCTCTAAAACATGCAAGACCTTATTTCAGGTCATGACGCCATTTGTAATTTAAACTCTAGGAAAAATTTCATGTTTAATGTAGTTTCTTTAGAAGTTACGTAATTCGACAAAAAATTCGGGCAACATACACATTAGTTTAGAATGTTATAATGTGAAATTGTGCGTGTACCTATGTTATAAATTAGAAATTATTATTAGGGTGAAATACCCACTTTAAATCATTTTGGTTAGAGAAATTACCATTGGCCACCGCGTTGTTATTCCTTCTGACTTTCTTATTTAGTAAAAATGTAAAACATAAAAATCAAACAAGGACTGACGTCAGAAAACGATTGATAAAATACAACCCCTATGCCAACTTACTTAGTCACGAACGATAACTAAAATAAAGCATAAATAGGGCAATAAATTTAAACAGATTTTTATCGAAAACTGACTGAAACAGGAAAATCAAGTATCGACATCGCATCATTTAGAAAAAGTGGTTTAGTAGAAAAGTACACGATTTGCTCCCCTCGGCCAGACATGCACGCGTGTATCGGATTGCAATAAATTCGGGGGGGTAAAGCAGGGGTTGCCGCCGCCGCCGCCGTCGCGACTAACGTCTTCCGCCTTTGATGGGCTTCATGTGGGTACTTCAAACTTGCTCGTAGCTACGATATCTGAAGCTAGTTTTTCCTTTACCAACTTCCGAATAAGTTATTGATTTCATTGTAAAAATATGATTTATGTTAGGTATACATAAATCACATACAATAACCAGTTTCACGGTATTTGCAGAACTTAGGAATAAAACGATATTTTATAATAGAAAACGAAATTTGCCGGTAAGTAATTTCAATATTATAGATATTTTTCGCGAACGAAGTATCGTCGAATTTATCGCGCCACGAACACGCGACAAAAAATATCAAAACAAGAAAAAATTTACATAGCGGTGATGTCTAGCATTCTAGCGTGGATGGCGCCACTCCGTCTGAGTAATTCATGTCTGATTGCTACAGCTAGCCTTTATTTTTGTTAATAAACCGAAACTTGGCTTTCTGACCACCGCCTGAATATATTTACCATTTGTTCTCATCTCATGCATAAAACATACAAGAGAAGTAGTCTCGAGATAGTTTTACAAGTCGGAAAATAAGGGTTAAGAACAATAGCATGACTATATTTTAGGGAAATGGATCGCAAACTGTGGGAAAACATCGCAAAAATAGGTTAAAACGTGCGTATTGTTGGAGTAGAGTGATAGGCACTAATATCTCATAAATATACTTTATCTATTTTCTATCTAGGACGCGACAATGATCTATGTTGTTGAGACATCGGGCTGGGCGGCGCCGCGCCGTCCTGTTTTTTGCCCGAAAACTATCAGTATACTTTGCTAGACTATTAAACATTATTTTTTGTGTGTGAATGTACATGATTCATACATGATTAGAAAATTGATCCGGAAACTTGCAAAAGCAACATTCGAAAATGAAACAACATCATTCTTTGGGGGTAATCTTTGTAAAAATATACACACCCTGATAAAAGTTACCTAATCTGTCCATAAATTTCACATCCAAAAACAATGTCACCAAAAATAAGGGTTACAATCCTCTGCTTTGTAGTCAAAGCCAAATGTCCAACCTGAATGCGACACGACCAATTAAATGCAATTATATTGTACGATTGTGTCCGTACTATTGTGCTACAAAAATTTGGGGCGATTTTGGCTCGATTACGTCTACCGTGTAATCACCGAAGCAGTGCTAGCAATTATTTGAATCAGAATAACATTTCCGCTGTACAACTTTAATATACATATTCACAGCAGAATGTGTCCTTATTAACGGAGTGACGAGTGTTTTTTGAAGATTATCTACACAAACGCGATAATTAGACAGTTTAGAAGCAACTACTGCTGCTACGTTGCGGAACTTTGTGGAATTGATAAATTAATGCTAATTTCCATTAAACTTGGAAGGTAATCAGGTCGCTGGGTCAAGTATTAATTATTGTAAGTTATGAAGAGTATGTTAATAGAGCGATATACTCACTAGAGATTACTACAAATACGAATTTTACGAAACCATATAATGGACCTATATATTCCATACATATGCCGTGATACTGCAGGAATATTACAATAAATTAATACATAAAGCGATACAGTTCATTTGCCAAGATTCGTAATCGTATCAGCCTACTTAATTCAATGACTATGAAAATCCAACATGCCGCATTTACTCCAATTTGTTCCACAAAAGGCGGGGTAAAGCTATACAGACGAGGTAATGGGTACTCGTGCTACGAACTTATTCTAATTCCAGTAATAAACGTAATTGCTGCATATTGTAGCTTGAATATGTGGCCCGAGCCTGCTACCCTCGTAGACGTGTTCAATTCGCGAATTGTTTTTCCCTAATAAAACTTGCGAACTTCCCTTACGACATAGGTACTTTATACAGTGCGGAACCCCAATGCGGGGTAGTGGTCGGTATTTACGACCGCTGCGTCATGGGGTTATACCGTAAGTGTGGTGACTTAGTAAACTTTAGTATATCGACGCCACGGGGTGCATTAAAGCTAGCAATAAATGGCCGGATTATTTTCACTGCGTGTAAAGGTGTAGGTACTTATTAACTTATCTTTATCAGTAAAAGTGATTCATGACCCTCCGGGCGAAACAATTGTTTTTCTATTGTATCTGCGTGTTCCTTGACAGGTTAAGGTATAGACTGTAGATAGTATTGTATTTAATTCAACACATTGAAATATATAATGCGCGCTTTAAGTAGTTAGTTTTACAAATTACCCAAAAATACCGCAAAGGTGAATTCAATTGTTTTATTATCAATTATGGCAGGATATTAGTAAAATACACTGATTTAGACATAGACATGGACCTATTGCAAACAAAAACTACTACAATTGCAAAGGTTGGTAAGATACAAATATAAAATCGGGCGTCGACACATGTAAAATCTGTGCGCGGCGTGGGTGCACGAACACCTTTCCTATTGGTAAATTAGCAGTGTAGTAACACATGTCTCAGAAAAAAATACATTAGCAGCCGGCTAATGCCCCAGATCGATGCCGCACCGCACCCCACCCCGCGGTGGCGCTACGACCTACGTAAACTTTGAAATAATTACTTAGATTTTGTTGGAATTAACTTAATATGAAGGAAAACCTCTGCACTTATTATGTTACATTTAAATAAAAGAATGAATATTATGTTCATAAGTATCTATGTGTAAATCATCTGTTAATTAAGATATTTATATATCTATGTACAAATATTATTAAGTGAAAAGATTTGTGTTTTTATATGTTTGTAATGAGTAAACTCAAAAACTACTGGACCGATTTAAAAAAATCTTTCACCATTAGAAAACTGCATCTTTCCCGAGTAACACCACGCGGACGAAGTCGCTGGCGGAAAGTTTATTATATTTATTATAATTATATACACCTATGTAAAACCATTTACTGGTTTACAAGATACCTACCGACAGAAGTCACATAAAATCGTGGCGTTGAGCGTATAATAAGTGATACAGGCACACGTGTGTAGTATAATTGAATGGTTACTCTGCAAGTAAAAACACCTTGCCTAACAGATGTTAGAGATTTCGCCCAAATTCTGATGGATTGGCTTTGTCAGCCGCCACTGTTAAATATGAATAATATGAGCGATACAAAACACATTTTATGATTGTAACGTTTTGGTATAACTATCGTGAATAGTTGCAGCTTTACGGCATTGTTTCTTCAAAGTATGAAAGGACATCGAGCCTCATTGGCATACCTCTTTAGATATACCAATGAGGTTCGATGTCCAGCAAAACTCGTGAATTTGGGGTACTTGAAATTTTTTATTTACCCAAAAATTACGAGTTTTTGTGACACCTATGAATCATAGGCCAGCCGACCGAGAAAATAATTATAAACAACGATTAATACTCTTTAAATTGAAATTTCCACTGAAAAGTCATGAGAAGTTTCTTCATTCATTAATACATACAAGAAAATCGCCACAAAGAATCAATAGCGAAATGTCAATAATAACCACAATTTAAACGGAACTGAAGCCTTAGCTAAACATAAGCTTTTCCTAAGAAAGCTCTATGTAAGTATATTCCATTAGGTTATATTCATTTTGTAGTGGTACTAAAGCTTCCCATAAAATGTTATCACTTAAGTTTAGAATGCCTGTCCAATAGAACCGTCGCCCTTTATGACACCCAAGAGAAGGGAGATATCCCCTCGTATTGAAATCCATTAAATCCCCGATAAAGGTGCTTCTATAAACTCGATAATGTTTTTCTAACGCAAAATTGATGCCATCCCTTACAAATTAAAGGACAAACAGCACGCGATGTAGCAGATAAGGGAGTAACTGAATAGATTACATAATCTGTTATTCCTGCTACCGTGAACAAGATAAGCGAAAGATAATAAAAAGTTTCGCCAGGCGCTAACCTGTGCTGGGACAATAGGATTACAGGGGAATACAATAGATACTGCCAGCAAAAGTGCGAGTAATCTCGTTTTACACAAGTTTGTAACAAACGGTGTAACAAGATTACACGCTTCTTCTTGTAATTAATGTTTGTTAGTTTTTACTTGCCGTTGAAATTGGAGATGCGTACATACCTGCAACAAAGGAATATAGGTCATACATAAAAGAATAGATAATAATCACAATATTTCTGCAGTCTCAAATAATTTTTCTGTCGTTGAACAATCAAATTTTTATTCTGACATAACGTAATTTACCCAAAGACCCTAATAGTAATCAATAAATAAAATATAACGCGATAAAAAGTCAATAAAGCTCACATGATACACTTTCATTCATGTTTACTACAACATAAACATACTTAAGAGTTACGATGTGCGTGTTTAGATAAAAATAACATCAGCATATCGGTGCAGTTAGCTACGGGTAGCGCGGTATCTCGACGAGAAGATATTTCAACGCCGGCCTACCAGATGTACACATTACTTGCTTTTTCGGATGTTTTCACTCACAAACTCTGTTATCGATATGTTACATCCGTAAATAAATCGTATTTTTTATTTTGGTAGGTTTCTTACGGGATCGCCTCGATGTCTGCCTGTATATCCCAGAGATAGCAGTATTTTAGGGTTATTAGTAAAAAAAAGTTCAATTATTAGTTTCTCTATTTTATGGTGTTATATAAAATCCTCGATGTTCAGTTTTGATAACATACAATGAGATAATAAAATTCTATGTGAGAGATGCTTAGTGTAAAGTTAACGCTAAGCAAAGAATGAACAGCTGTACTCAAGTAAGCTGATATCAACAATTAACATCGATAGCAATGTTTGAGCGGCGGAAGCAGGTTGGCGGAAGAAGGTATTTGGGCGCGTGGCTTTTTGCGCCCCCGCGACCGAGGGGTTCGACGAACGAACGGCTCGACAGATGGAAAGGCGCTCCGAGGGTAATCGAATTTCTTTTTACTGACATATGCACTTCGCAGCCGAGGGGTTAACTTCAAGTGATTCAGCAAAAAAAGTTGAGTTGGAACTACTTGTGGCTTCCATGTGCTACTAATGAAACAAGAACGTACGTACGTTGAACGTTCTAACAAGAAATTATGTAAAGATAAAACAAAATAAAACATTTCTTTTATTGGAATTTTTTAACTAACTCCTGGCTATAAAATTACCCACAAAACTTTGTGAGTAGCAAGGATCTGCCTGCTTAAACTAGGTTAAGTGTTAATTAAGAATCGCCGCAAACTGAAGTCAATGCGGAGGAAACCACTTAATGTCTAGTCTGCGTTAGTGATACTTCCTGTAGCCGCCACGCCACGAGTCTATAAATCGTAAAGCTTTATTAAATTTCCTTTTGTAGCGAACACTCTGAATTAATAAAGCCCGATGGCTACAAGAGACATTTGTCATCAACCAAAAAAAACGCTTCTTTTGCTTCTATTTTAGAAAAGAAAAAAACTTTGTGGTAGACATCTGTATAATGCTTCCGTTTGAACTCAAAACAATCAAACAAAAATTATTGTAGAACCATGGACATTTTTTATCAAAATTTATTTTTAAGCACGCGACACGGCTTGGTGTGTCCAAAACTAAGAAGTACCTTTTTTTAATAAGTCTCTCTATGCGATCAACGTTTACAGTCCCGGGAGAGCATTTTTTATAAATCCAGGTGATAAATTGACGGAAGCTTTCTGTCTCCCCTGCTAACAGCCTAAAAATAAGATAACGCTTTGCATTTTTAATATCATTAATGTGGTTAAATCTAAATATAACTGTGAGTGGGTATGTAAAAACACGGAAATAGTTATAAGGATGTGCGGTCCGTTTTAAAAAACAGATGATAAGCTCATAAGTCTTTTCTTTATATAAATTTCATGTCTCAGTAAGCTTTGAAAGCTCTCCCTTTATATATAGGCGCGTCTAACCACATTAAGCATAGAATTTGAACTTTAGCGAGTAATTATTCCAGCCTCATTGAACTCGGACGTCTGTACAGTACGGTAAACAAAGCGGAAATGACCTATTAGATAGCAGCTGGTATAGCGGCGGCGCACGCGCAGCTGCTGCCCGAATTTCGCCGAGAGATCGCGAAACGGGCGCCTTCCGTTTCCGGCCGATTGTACTTGCGCGTTCTCTAAGTGTCCTTAAGGGTGGACATGAATTGACATGCCGCATGCCGTTGCCATACGGCATGTGTGCACACATTCACCGCAATCAGTGGTAATCCAATGTTTTCCATTGTTACTGGCGTGATAAAGGTAACAACATTATTATGTTTTAAGAGCACATTATGTACCTATAAGTAGTATATTATATATAAGTAGTATATTGAGCATAATGAATGAACACGAACAGTTTGCAGAGTGGGTCTGTGCAAACTGTTCATGTGTATGTGTGTGCGTGTTTAGTGGACAAACTATTATTTACTATGTTTTTTTCTAATTATAGGTAAAGTAGTTATAGAGTTGTTAAATCCTTACTAATATTATAAGTAACTCTATCTGTCTATCTTTCGCGCTTTCACGCCAAAACTACTAAACCGATTAAAATGAAATTTGGCACAGAGATAGTCTACAGCCTGAGAAAGGACATAGGACGTAGGACATACACACCTACTTTTTAATGCAAAAAAGGGCTGTAAACAGTTGAAATAGGGGATGAAAGTTATAAGAAATATCCAGATCACGCGGGTGAAGCCGCTGGCGGCTACTTCATATGGGAATCGAACTTGCTACCAGTGGGACAGCAGCAGGGTTTTGGACCATTGAGCCGATACGATCTCTATCTAGGTAACTAGTTCCGAGGCATTGTACAAACATCACAAAGCACATACAAATAAGACTCGAAAAAATATATGCGGATCCGAGAAATATTTTTCTCGTGTCGGAATCGAACCCACATTACTCGGTGCAACCGAATTGACGAGAAAGCCACCTTTGCCGTTACTACCTAACATCAGTCTTTATCTGCCAACTAATTGAACGGGAACTTATCAGTAAGCTGTGAAACAGGCCCTTAGTATTACAGATACGGGTATTGTATGGTGTGGGACAGGTTTGGCAGCAGTGTCGAGTGACATTGTGGCAACATGCTACTCGCTCCACGGTCCACGGTGACTTGCCGCCATTGTCTAGTAGCGAACTAGTTGCGCGTCTACCGTGACTTTAAAGATTTGTTTACATTTGTACTGAACCTGCGATGAATAAAAGTGCAAACACCACTTGTTCCATTCACAGTTAAAACTGTGATAACTTAGTCTGTTATATAAGATGTATAATAACAACATATAGTTCTACAGTTCTCGCTAAACTTATTGTCCAGCTCGAAGTTGGCACGAGCTAACTTCAACCCAGCCGTAAAAATCGGAGAAATAAAATATTAGATTATAATTACTTAAAACGACAGCCTACGATTTTGACCTTTCGTGTTTATTTATTACAGACCAATATTTTTCTTTCTCTGATTTTTACGGCCGGGTTGAATTTAGCTCGTGCCAAATTCAAGCTGGACAATAAGTTTGGCGAGAACAGTACTATATTGAATAAAACAATATTTACCTTATTTTTCATCTTCTAATGATGTACATATTATAGCTTATTTTCATCTTATCTTCCTTTTTGAGACCGTGGTTTATCCTACTTAATAAATGTTGTCCGTATAATATGCTTAAAGAAGATTCTTTATTTAATATGCTACTCATATAAACAATTTATAGCATGCCAAATATAGCAGAAATGTATCTAATTAAAACTTACTTGGCATGAATAATAAAAGTACATTTAACTGTTTAGCATCAAAATGTGACCATGTAAACTAAGCTTAAGTTTTACAATAATGTAGAACATAATTTGGAGGCAGCACGCGCGTTAATATGAATTGTGTAGGTGTCTCATCATCTCAGTAATAGCCGGACTCAACTACTATTATACTTTCAACATTGCTATCGGAGCGTTAAATAGTCTAATGTTCTCGAACAGGTGGACACAAAAATGTACTCGTTGACCGCAGAAATGTTATTATATTGGATACTTTCAATGCACTATGCTTATTTCCCAATCATTATAATCTGCGTGCATCTGTCCACTGAATAACCTTTTGTTTATTGCGGTCAGAGGTATTTTTATTTTAGTTTTATATTTCATTAGTACTTGCTCGAGCAAGGAATGCTCTATTTTATAGTTACTGACTTTAAATTGATTAGGTATGCGCCAGCGACGAAATGGTAAAATCGGCATTCCTTCGTCTTGAAACTAATAAGGGCATGAAATCTGTTAACTTGGCGCATTAACGTGTCCATTTTCAGAAACAAATGTACAAAATATTTAACACCGACGAGCTTATTTCATAAGACAAACCATTCATAAAGATTTTAATTTCGTGCTTCCTACAGTTCTTTTGAGAGAGAGAAAGAACTCAGGTATCATATTCTATAGTGTTCTCTACGATATCTCTTGAAACCGACTCACACTAGGTATAGGTTTCCAGTTTTCATTGTTCTGAGACATATAGACAAAACGAAATACAATTTAGAGTAGGTATGCGATATTTATATTAAAATGGTAACAGATTTTTGTGCATAGGGTCTAAAAGTCAAAGTATAAAACTTGCCTTTTCTAAAATTTTGTAACTTTTAGTACTCTCACATTATTTATATTAGGTAGTGCTAACAAAAATCATATGGGTTAATCCTTGTTGGCGTCAAAGCTGCGCCGCACGTGCGCTCGCGCACCTGCCGTCGCGGCACCACCCCTAAGCTGCCTGAGGGGTGACGTAGTGTATAAACTAGTCCCAAAAAATCATCTTTTGAGATCGTAAGCATATGACGCATCGAAAACAGGTAATTTATTTGAAAGCGCTCTAGTTCTATTTGTAAGATTTTTGTTTTTTTAAGTAAGTACTGTTACGCGTAGGGTAAATTATAACACTTTTGATAACTACCTATGTGGTTGCTTTAAGGACTAAGAACCAGTTATTTTTTTGTTAGGGCTACGCTATCATTACCGCGATGCATCTTGCTTTACGAGGAAGTAAATCTGCAAAACTTAAACGTGTACATAACTTCAGTCAAACAGATGTTACAGACAGACCCCATTTCAAGTATAGTTGCCAGAAAATTAATAAATTTTATTAAAAATTAATAAGTATAATGAAAGGAATACCCATGTGTTCTGAAATTACAGATTTGCATAAACTACTTAAATTAAATAACAAAAAAACTGGGTAACAAAATTAAATAGGTAAGTAAGTATATATTATGTTAAGTATGCAATTATGTAACGACATAATAGGCCAGATTAAATAACTGATAATAGCTGGTGAACAAGTAATTACTTTAAAGATCGTTTGAAATAATTTTCTACGTGAAATAACAAACACATTTCCATGTAGACTAGTTAAAGAACAGAAAAGCATATTGTTTGAGGACACCAACGTTTTGCCTGATCGCTAACGTCAGCGATTAAGTATTTTTTACGGCCGCTTAAGCAGTTGTTAAGGACCAATTAGCATTTATCGGACTTCCCTTTTCATGTTGAAGAGCCATTAAATCGCTATACTTAAATATATTGAGTAGGTAGTGAGTTTAAAATGGCATTTATCTTAATTTATTTGTTGAACTGTAACATGTGGTTTGATTGTATCGTAATTTTGTCCTTGGGCCAGTCTATGGCGATTATACGCGATTCCTCGGTACTCGATTGTAGCTCTATTTTGCACTTCCCGATCCTCACGATAAGAAATAAACTAATCGACACGCTGCATCTTGGAATACTTTAAAATATTACGGCTTCAAAAACCATTTTTTTATTATAATGAAATGTGGTAGAACTTCTTTCCTGAATTTATTTTTAATGAAGGAAATTTAGCATGGAAAATGTAAAAAAAAAAAATATAGTTCTTTCCTGAACGTTGTCTCGGGTGGTACATACGATCGCATTGGCAAATTTTCTGCCGCTAATCAATAATGTGCTAACATGTGTTTCAATTCGTCATGTCGTCATGGGTCGATGTGATACAATAGCCGCGAACAACATAATAAATGTGTTTCAATTTGAAGGGAAGTGCAATTAATTGAGATCCCAAGATGACAATGCGCTAGTGATACTATTGGTAATATTACAACAGCCTTTTGCTACAAACTTCGTAAAATTCTGATTGCACCAGTGCAGTGTAGCATTAATTTCTGTCAAATGGTTTCATAGTCTAAGTATGGTCGTATGACGCTCCTCATTACAATGCCGGGAAGCGCATAGTGCACGGGATGCACTTAGAGTACTCATTGCGGAGGTAAATATATTTAATAACGAGGGTTGAGGACAATAGAGGGGCGGAAGTTCGCGTGTGTCCGCCGGATGTCGGCCCACCATCGATCATATTGTAAGTACCCAGTTACTGACTGCCGAAGTGTCGACCGCACAGGGGGGCTAGACAAGTTGCATTTTGACATTTGTATCGACAAACAAAATGTATGTAAATGACATTAGTGAGAGCCCGATTTGTCGAAAACTTGTGTCATTTCCATACATTTTGTTTGTCTCTTCGAATGTCAAAATGCAACTTGTCTTGCCCCCCAGCACTGCAAACCACGTCAATATGAATTAAGCACCGTCTACACGTTTAGCGTTTTTAATCTTTGTATTTTTATAGATGATTTGGAAGGCACCATGAAATATGTTGTTGTCTATACTAGTATTATAAAAAGAGAAAATAAATATGTATTTTTTTTTGTTTGCAGCAAGTAAACTCAAAACCTACAGAACCGATTTCAAAAATTCATTCACCATTGAAAGCTATTTCTTTCCCGAGTAATATAGGCTATATTTATAAGATCACGCGGGCGAGCCGCTTGTGCTAGTCGGAAAGCTAGTTAAGTATAAATATTAAAACTTATTATTCTACTACTTCATTATTGTTACGTGAAGGATATTGTAATAAGCATTTTCCAAGTAGGTATGTATACCTATTTGTGTACAACTATTTATATTATGTATGGTATACAATACCGCTGCGGAATTTAAACTATTATTTTTAACAATCACGTCATTTGAGTGTCCTAATGAAAATGTTTTACAAGACTGGACTTTATTGTCATCTTTTCTTTAAACAGGAAGTATCGCAGGGAAGTCAAATTTAAAAAAAACGTTTCCCACGGGTTAAACCAAAAACAACAATTGCTTTATTTCACCCAAAATAATTACGTGACTGTGAGTAAGTTCTACAGCTTAATGTCGTACACCAGCCAATAGATATTCATTGTTTATGACACCTTTTGTGTGAGGCCGCCTACTCAATAAAATGTAAAATTTGGTCTGTCGTGTGCCTTCATTGTACTGGCACGTAGGGCACCGCCTAAGTCCGGGATAATATTGGTTTAGAACAAAATTCTCACGTTCTGTATCCATTGTAAACACTAAACACCGGGACACCCGTTACGTTTCGTTTACTGCGCTCATTGTTCTATTATAGAACCTTGTGAAAAGTAAACAAGCGTCGAAAAGTTAACTTAATTATATTTTTTCATAAAAAAGCTCATCAGGTATACTTAATTCCGGTAAGTAATATTAATTTGATAAACTTCAAATAGGAATGTAGGCACTAGGCATTTGTCCAGAGCAAGTGGATAAGTGCACTTTATACTCTTTGAAACCTGCGTAGGCGGCTCGTAGCTGCCACGTAGGCGCCGCGTAGCTGCCACGTAGGCGCCGCGTAGCTGTCACGTAGGCGCCGCGTAGCTGCCACGTAGGCGCCGCGTAGCTGCCACGTAGGCGCCGCGTAGCAACAGTGTATTCTTTGCGTAGGCTAGCCCTCTCGTGTCATTTTGCGTGATAAAATCACACACAACACCAAATGCAAAAGAACCTTTTTCAAACTATGTATTTCTAAACCAGTAGCAAACAAGTCTGCCGACACATTATTTATTTACATCAATTTCCCAATACGTGTAGACAATTAGATTATGTAAGACCAACAACTATAATAATATAATCATTCACTTGTAATTTGATAGTAATTACCAGCACTTCGCTAATAAACTCGAGGCAAAAAATCTCTATCAGCCAATGTCATTGTATCTGGCGCGTAGTAATGAATGAATGAATTCATTCTGCAGCTGCTATCCGCGTATCGCGTAGTTCACTCACGTACAACACGACCGGTTGCCTTTTCAATTCGTTAAACGATATTGATGCCACAGAGCAACACCTTGAGATTTATAGACACGTCTATTTATTGCGGAAATGTCAATTCATTGTTCTAACGTCATTATCTACCTGCGTGAATATTTAATCAAGTTTAATATGAGCGGCGTCGTTGGAGGCTCAGTTTTAAATAAGCTGTGACATACGATCTCGGACTCTCGGTAAATTAATTGTATGGTTAATCATACATTATATAACTACTAATTATTGTTCCTTTTTTCGTCTGATAGATATATCTTCTTATTACCGACGAAAAACTAACTTTACCCGATTCACTGTTACAATATAATTATATACACATGTGCCCTTAGATTAATAAAATATTATAAGTTTTATTAATCTAAGCACGTGCCTTACTACTGAAATACCATTAATACAGTCATATAATCTGTTTACTGCATTACTGCATATTACCATGCAACCAAAGAATTTTTAAGTAGGTATGCATTGCGTGTCTGCGGTTTAGTCTGTGGCACAGGTGCATTGCGGCACTACACCTACACCTACAGCACGCGGGCGCATCGGCGACGTCATTCATGTCCGTCCGCCGGCTTCCGGTATGCGGGGCGCGTTTCCACTTACCGCCTGTGCCGTGATTCATTTGTCTCTGAAATTCGAATTATGACGACATCGACACCTATCAATGACGCTTGAGCTGTTGTTAGTGACTCAGAATCTAAATAAAAACCCAATTATGCATTTAATGATTAAAATTCTTTATTATGTCAGTGTAGTGAGTGTGTAAAACATGTTGTACATAACTATAGAATACACCGTTTTTTAGCATCAAATTAATAATTATACAAAATCTCAGCAGGTTATGAAAAGTTTATTAATTTACAGTTATTCACTACAAATAGTTAGTAGACTTTATTTTAAACTAGAGTTGATAAGTGGTTTCGACCTAAAAGATTTCCCTTTTAAAATTTTATGATCCTCATCAAGTCAAAACCTTGTTAGCCAAGCCTTAGCCTGTGTGACAGAAAAAAGTAATCTGATATCTTGTTATTGAGAATCTAAGTATTTTTACTAATTTGTAAAATTTGGATATACCGTTACTTTACTCCTACATGCAAAGAAAATCAAATGAAAAGGATTGAATGTCCACATAATGTGTGTCTTCTGCCATCGGTAGTGTAAAGCGATTTGTTACACTTGCGCACGCGGCGCACGCGCCGCGGTCGACATTGTTATTGTTTTGGTGCGGCGCGCCCTTTGTCAAAGACTCGCGCGAGCATTCAACGCGAGAGTGCATCCGTAATGTCAACGTTGTGTACATAATAGATGTCATATACGGAAATCATCGGAGTTAAACTCCATTGTTGTTAGTTTCATTCTACGCATTCATGTCCGTTCATTATAGCGGTTTAAAGAAGCACATCAAATAGGTGTACTTGCCTACTTTTTTTTAATTTGCCCGTGAATATTTTCATAGGGAGGCAAAAGAATTTAAAAAAGCTTTTCAACTTATTTATTTAAACTTCAGCCATTAAGGCTGTAGAATTATAATGAACTATCCGTTCTCTAAGTGGCGTTATTTTTTCAATAGGAGCGGTCTGTGAATGGCCTGCAATTGTTTACGGTTCACATATTAGTGCTCCTCACTTCAGTCGCGGTTCACACAAAGGTAGCCTTGCATCTATTTGTGCTTGAAAATGTTACATCAACGTTAAACAGTGCACTTAACACGATTACCTATTTTTCGTAACCAATATCGACACGCAATCAAGGCATGCAATATCTAATTTCTTACGTACAGAAGAATACATTTTATCTATTTTTTTTTAATCAATCAGTCCAGTCAGACTGATATTTATATTATACCTACCCTAAAACATCACAGCCCATTCCATACACTGATATTGCCATGAAAAACTGAGTACATATTTTTTTTTACGTTGAATAAATATTAGAGCTAAGCCCATATAGTATTAGCAAATATTTAGCTTGTACCTAAGCCTAATAAAAAAATAGATAGACAGGAACAATCCAAATGAAGATGTTAAGTATATGCCACGTGATAATATAACAGCGCGGATTACATTACTATATAAATCGTTTATTTACTAATAAAGTAAATAAATACTGTTCGTCATTCAATATGTAAGAGGGGGCAGTTATTCAACTGCCACCCACTCTCTTGATACGAGCCGCTTATGACACCCATAGGAATATCCAGTCTAGGTCTACCATCTATCACGTAAAAGTTCAGCAAAACATGTTTTACTGCCAATAAAAACTTTTTGTACTTTGGCACAAAGTTTTGACCGTTCGCGTTCCTGCAAGGTTCCTACATTAAACATAAAATGTTTTCTTGAGTGCCAGCATGACATGATACATTTTTACTGTCTTTCTACATCTTCATACATAAGTAAGTATATACAATCACCTAGATTCAAAGATATATTCTATGCCTAGATTAATCTAAGTACAATCATAGTGAAGTGGAAAGAGTATGTATACCCGCTTCATTTAATTAGTAAGCTCACATTTCACCCCAATTTCATACCTATACCTGTACCAGTATAATTATGTAATTATTTATTTATGCTAACATATTACATACCTAGCTTGACTTTAGGTAGTATTAGTCTATGTATAAAACTTGGCAGGAGGACGGGAGTCGGGACGTTGAAATCGAACAAGATGTTCCATAATTTACATCTACAGGTGAACAGCAGAATAATTTAGCAATTACTCATAGTTTGATTATAAAATAATATGACCTAATGAGCTAAGGTATGGCCCTTACATAACTAAGTGTGGGAAAATTTACAACAGTTAGTCAGAAACGTATAGTGAGTGTGGTGGTATTTGCAATTTGCACCACGTGTTTGGCGCCTTGCTACTTCACACCGACCTCCTATTTCTGATGAACTATTTTTCCCTGTCATTAAGTGGACTGTACACACTCACAGAGCTTGAGAACTTGAAGGTTTTTAAGCAACACACGACCATCGTTAATCGCTTAATTTTGATATTTTACGGATTTGGATTCACCTTGATTAAAAAATATTAAAGAACTTCAAAGAAGTATCAAAATGTCAAGGTAGTCGGAATCCTTCGCTATGTGGTGTTGAAAATGTATGAATTAGGGATAACATAATTTTATGTAAGATTCATTTCTCTATTATCTATATTTAATTGTTCAATTTAAATCTGCTTAGTCGTACAAAGCCATTACCTACGGTGTCTCATTCAATAAATTATTAGTCAAAATTCGTACAAAAAATTAGATCAAAATTTATAATGGTGAATCAGTGAGAAGGAGTTCGGGAGTGACTAATCTTTGGAAAAACCGAACTTCATTTTTCAAAGACCTAAAAATTAAGACCCTTGAATTGAAAACTTACTACTACAAAGGTACTCACATCGATGGAATAAAACACAATGTAACGTTTGTTTTTACCAAAAATACCTAACTAATAGACACTTTATCTTACACGATTCTATGAAAGTTTGCCGTTGGTTATCATTTGCAGTTTTTCGGCTGTCCTTTGTTCCCCGCACATTAGCAAACGCTTTTATTGCATCACGTCTTAATTATCTTTTGTTTGAGTCGCGTATTGTTAATTCGTTCATTGACCAACTTCTTGCTTCCATATAATGAATACTTTGATGAGATAGAAAAACTAACGTAAACAGTCTTCACCGTTTAACTTTATTACGCCTACCTAATTATTAAAATTGTTATTGCTTCATAAAGAGTTCATTTTGAAGAAAAGTGATGCGCTGAATATTTAAATAATGAATACGATGAAATTGAGTAGATAGTGTCGTACAGGTCACCGAACACTGTTTAAACATTGATCCTAGTTACAAGAGGGTGTGATCTGTAAGCGAGCCCTCTCTTACGTTTCCACGGCCCGTGGGAATCAACGCACACTAAATTATTAACAAAAATATTGACCCGCTGCCTACTTAAGGGATTTGACCACTAGTTGTTTGCACTGGCAGTTTGCCGCTCCCAACAAATACGGGCAACGGCGACGTGTCGACGACTGCTTTTATAAGTTTATGGGAAAAGTTCGAGTGCCAGGGTGGGTCAATATTTTGTGTTTGATCTCTATGAGAACAGACGGAACTGTTAACGTGATTGCCCAACTTTATTAAACTTGTGATGGGAAATTCTGATCAATGATTAAGAAAAAAATATTATAAATTTTCATTTTCGAATTGATTTCCCAATTTAGTACTTTCAACCTTGTTTATGTTGCTATTGGTTCAATAAACCTGGTAAGCGGAAAAATAAGCTCAAACTTTCTAAGTTTTAGCGAACAAGCTCAGAACCAATCCGTGTACACGGATTATATTTCAACGACTATAACTCTAATTTCAAAATGATGTGAATGTTTGATTGCATTTGCCCTAATTGTTTGTTACGTTACGCACGATCGGCCATAGGTGCCGTGGATCTAGTTCAGATCGATCAACTGTGCAGTCCGTTACAGTTGTGTTTATTCGGAATTACCCAGTCAACGGGGTAAACAAAACATCGGACAAGTAAAATTAACCTGCATACCGGATAGCTGCTAATGTAAAGCAGAATAGTGACACATCAAAATAGAAAGACAGCTCAGAGCACGATACTGGAATAGTTTCATTTAGAAAAAAATACTCTACATTGAGTGCAGTCACCATCACGTTTAATGGTGATACACCGATTATAAAGCAATAGTTGTGCGAAAATATAGCAAATGATTTATCTACTTATCCATAAAATGTTGGTTAATAATCTTTTAAAAAACGTAAACAGACTGCAAAAAATTTGATTACCTACAGCTGATTAAGTTTCATTACCGATACAATCCAACTTTACAACAGTTAGTTTACAATACCTTTCTACATAATGCGACACCCGCAGTGATTCTCAGGTTTAACGAGCGCTCGGCATCTAATCCGCGCTAACTAATCCATTAATTAAGCGGGTGGAGTTAATTGGGCTGGTTCACGTGGGCCCAGCTACCGCGGCCAACCAACTGAAAATCACTGAACTTGTTTAAAAAACGCGGAAAAGTGGTCCCACTTCGTTACCATCGTAATTTGATGGGAACTCGTCAGTTTGTTGTTTTACGGTTACCGACTGAATTTGCGGTTTGTACCGGCAGATTGTTTTTTGCGGAACGATGGATTTACTAGGTTTCACCTAATTAACTAGTTAACTGTGCGCCAGTAAACAGTCTGGATAAGTAAGTTAATTGGAACAGTAACATTCTTGAAAGACATTGACCGGAATGATGATGCTCAAAGATAAGTGTTTTCAAAATGTTTATAGATTTTTTCTGCGTGATTATTAGAAAGCATGTTGTTATGCTATGAGTTATGGCGATCTTTTTATGTAGACACAAACGCAATTAATATGAAACTTGCCTACTAGTAGCTAAGTGCTTAACTAATTTCACTGAAGGTTATCAAAACCACCGGTTCTAACTCTTAACATAGGTGTAGCAAATTATGCTGGTATTGGTAATAGGTAAGTCCAATTTCATTTCGTTCTGTTGGGACCTTGACATATTGAAGAAACTATGTTGGTACATTAAAAGGAAGACAAAAGGAATAAGATCCCTTATATAGATCCTTTATGATAACCATAGAACAATCGTGTGATTTGACGTGCACCTTGAATAAATGGCAACTTTTAATTTATGCAAAGAGTTCTCATAGTATGTCAAATACTTATTTGACAACTCATTTCGCATTGACAGCACGTGTCGTACAACGTAGCTATGACTACTGCAGGCAATCATTCAATTGATTGAGGCGGGACGCCGCCGCGGGATTGCCTCATTATCCAATAAACACACGGCGCCCGATCTCGGCCACTTTCATAATGCCACAGATGAGGTAGAAGGTCAAATGTTAATGTTGTTTCCTTTTTCCAATTTGCTTGACATGTGGACGAGGAATTATGGAGTAGACACCGTTTTAATGAGGTATAACCACGGGACGTGCGAAGTTCACTAGTTGTCACTAGTGAACTTCGCACGTCCCGTGGTTATACTTTGACGACCGTTTCATTCAATGTCTTGAATGAATGAAACGGTCGTCAGAGTAATTCTTGGTATAGTAAAAAATATAATGCACAAGCGGTTATTATCAGAAGGTAATACGTCACAGCATACATCACAATTCTTAATATTAACGTAGTCACTTTCACAGTGACGTCAATTATCAAGGCCAGACAACTATAAAGGCATTACGAAGAACGATCTAACATTAACGTCCCCATACAAAATCGAATGGTCATAAAAGCTGGTAAATAATATTGACAGGTCTATGTTTTATAATGTGAATGTTCTGTGGCGCCGACGCGACGCTGCCGACATGAATGCCACAATTACTCGTTATGATTCGATAACCGGGGTAGTGTCATGCAAGATACATATCAATTTCGCACCTGAGAAAAGTGTTTCTTTGGAAAAATTGGCTTAATCATTTTATCATATCCTTGCAGCTCCCATAAAATAGTAAATCAAAATAATAGCACTTCCAAAGCTCCGTTTTCAAGATAATTTGTCTAACTTGTACGTGAATCGTCGAATACGTCTTGTGACAATACAAAGGAGTATGACAGTATTATCCAGAACCAGAAAAAGACTGAAAACAATGGTAACATAATGTGGTGACATTGTGACGTGACTCTAATAACTAAATCTTGCAGATAAACGAAAAAAGCACTGTTAACATGAGGTATGATGCCGTGCAACGCAAATCTAACTTGAAATGGAAATAACAGTTCGATAAGTAAGTACAAAAGCATTTCTCCATAAAATTGCACATGTGTGTCGTATGGTTGAGTATAAAGTGTGTTGGTGTGCGTTGCATGTCAGCCGGGACATCCGAAGCATTTCCTCATTGTCGCATGCGCACGCGCCGCCACCGCTACGACGGTTTCTTTTTGTCTCAACTGTGCAAGTATTAACATTGATGAGCATCATGATCCGCTTCCTGTATACTCACCAACTTTGTAATTTTGCTTATTTAGCTGAATGTAGATAAAATTCTTTACAATTAGTACCGTTAATTAATCGTACACGTCGTCACAACTCGGCGAGATTGTGAGTTCATGCGGTCCCTATCCATTCTTCCCAGTATTTATTAAGACCCAAAAATAACTATATATATAAGTAAATAGGTATACATATAATATAAGTTCTTAAATTATCAAAATTTTTACTGCCGCTAACTCTTAGGATATGTTACTTATACGTCCTGTTGGGATAGTGAAATATCATTCTCAAACCGTATACTATCCCAATGTTGGGCACAGGTCTTCTCTCGGAATGAGAGGGGTAAGTATAATATAGACACCGTGCGGGCCTAGCACCGGATGGCAGACTTCACATGACGTCGAGAAAATCTTTCAGGCATTTATCAGATTTTTCACGATGTTTTCCTTCACCGTGATAAACGAGATGATTTCGAGAAGTCAATGGTGTGCCTTTGATTCGAACTCGTCTTGAGTTCGAATCAACGGCACACACCTTCGAAGTATTATGATCAGTGGACGGATTCCACTGATCGTATCACTAGACTCTCACTGCTTTTTATATATTATGATGATTATTGATGATAGTTAAGTATGTATGTACAAAATTGTCTCTTCAATCGCCTGGGGCACATGTATATACTGACTGATAAACGGTACAGTACGAAGAATCTATTACAAAATTACATAATGTATTGTGATATCATACGATGTATAACTGCGTAGGATTGGTCATCTCAATTGTGAGTTCAGTACTTCCAACTCTCATTACCTGCATCCTGTCTCCAATTCTCGCCTGCTTGCGAGATAGATGCCGTCTAACACTGACCCATATTCCAGGAACGCGGATAATCAGGTCGATAGTCAATTAAAAAGCATCCACCGTATTGATCCAGTTTCTGCATTGTTACCGAACCTATACAAATAATGTCTATCCGTCCAACTTGGTGGTAGCAACAGGACCCTCTCTAACCAATAATCTATATTTTTTCCAAACGATATAACCTTATTTGTCCATTCGGATCGGCATCGCTAAATACAGGGGACACAAGGTATAGCTTTTTGTGCAGTCCCACTGAATCAATTTTGCGTTTTTTGTTCGCGGATTTCGGAAGCCGCAGGTAAGAGGGCCTAGATCCGGGTCCGTCTTTGTGTTTCGCTATTCTTGTGATTTACTAATATTTACAAACTCGCAATTTGTGAAGCAATAACTGTCAGAACGTATCAGCTGCGTCATTCGACCAATTGGATAACACACAACGAGCTCCACTTTACATGATGTAGACATTATTTACGCTGTTTACATTTTGTGTAAAAGCGCACAGAACTTTTTATTACACCGAACATGAATAAAAAAGATAATAACGACGTGATATTAAAATGCTGAGTGTTTTTGGTTGTATTCCTGAGTATTGTATTGTATTTTGGCTACCTAAATCCTTTCATGTTCATCACATCACTTGGTAACTATAGCGATGTTGCCATTTAAAAATGGCATTGAATATAATTGTGTAATTGTGTATCTTCGTGATCCATTGCTAACGATTCGAAAGGGTTAGCTGCATGAAATTTACTTGACCGTAAAAGATTTTTAACAATGGATTTACTTTACCGTTCGTATTTCGTTCATCATTACGTTATTATTCCCGCGACTCATACATACTTTGAATCGGATTACATTTAACACATTATTTAACCTATAGAATGAATACGATAGTAGAATATAAGTAATCTTTTAACTTTGAGACTTGTGACTGAAGCTCGTAATAATATCACAAGATATTCACAAATAAGCTATTTGATTCTGTATTAGGTATGTACATTGATCGTTGTAGGTACCTATAATATAATGGACCAGAATCTAGATATACAAATACTTCAATAGCTCCCCTTCGATTCTTTCGTTGAAGAAAATATCCTCGTCTAAAGTTCAGCAAAATTCAGTCGCATTTGATTAGACTGGAACTGGAAGCCGACCACAACATGGTCAGGAAAAGACTAGAATGATGAAGAATGATTTGATTTTAAATCCGCAAAATGACAATTTCTATTTTCCCATAAAAATGGACCACAATACTAAATTATTATTATTACATTATTAGTTAAATTATTAGATACAATAATTTAACTAGAATAAAATATAGAAACAAACAGAAGTGGTGGGGTGTCACCAAGCATGACCGTTGCTTGGAAGTCGAGCGCCCGCCGCGGCATGTGGCGGAACTAATAAGCCCCATTTAACATTTACCGTATTGTACCGTAAAACCGTACAACGCTGAAACACGCATGCTACGCAATCGCGTTATGCAGATTTTGCTGTTACTAATGTGCATAATGCTCGATTGCTTATATCTGAGGCCGGCGTTGATCATGCGTGGTGGCATTGACACATCTATTGTTGTTGTTTGTATTTAATAGGCACCGAAACTACTGAACCGATTTGAAAAATTCTTTCAGTGTTAGATAGCCCATTTATCGGGGAAGGCTATAGGCTATATATTATGTAATCATGCTACGACTAATAGGAGCGGAGTAGCAATGCAAAAGGTTGCAAAAACGGGGGAAAAGTTATCAAGACCACGCGGGCGAAGACGCTGGCGGGAAGCTAGTCAATTATAAAAATCTATTAATTTTTTTAACTGTGGGAAACGGATATTTCAGTAGTGTATTATAGACTAAATTTATAACAGCTTCTAAAGGTCACATAGTTTTCTTTGGGTTATCTATCAGTGGCGGTTTCAAGCTTATTTCAGTGAAATTTTGCCAGTCGCCACCTTATGAGGAAAATAAAGGTGGTCGAACCCATTCCAAGAAGCCCAAAAGAATATTCTATAAAGATGTTATTGAAATATAAATATACTTAATTACCGGATAAAAAAAATACCATGAAACGTAAAAATACGTATCGTCATACAAAATTGACTAGATTTCCTAAATGAAACATTAAAACGTGTAGAGTCACTAACCTAACATTAACTGTACACATTAAATTCTCATCTTAATATTCCTAACTATTGTTCTAACGTAAATTGCACATAAATGTTTCTGCTTTCATACATGTATTCAATCTTAATTACTTTAGATTATTTAATTAGTCTAAAATTTACCTTGTAATTGTACGGTTCTAGCTTTATTATGCACCGGATTCGACTTTTAATTACATTTATGGATGGAAATACCTACAGTACCAATGGTATGTTACACCCGTTAACGTCGGTTGTCGTCGCAGTAAATCATATTCACATTAAGTACCTCCCGCACAATATAAAACACAAAAACGTTGATGACGTTCAATTATCAGTCCACATTGTTTGATAGTCCGCCGTGTGGTGTGCGCCCGCGCCGCTCGCCGACGTCGACGTAACGGTGGTAATGTTTACTTTGTCTCTTGCGGCACGCTCCCTATAATCCCAAATAACAAATTATGAAATGGATGAAAAACTCAGGTTAAGCTGTCGGCGATTCCTAAACATAATGTTTGATTGTGCTCTAATGACAAGGCGCGGACTCCAAGCCACCTTTTGTGTAAAGCCGACCGAGATTACTAATGGAGCGAAACAAAAAAGCGTTTATTTTTAATGTCGTAAAGTCGAAAGTGTAGTCAATTCGAGATTGCTGTTAGTGTTTCAACTAAGGAGGTCCTGGTAATTGAGCAATCATCTACTCTAGTCCGTTGCGGTAAGCGACGCCGCGCGCCGCATCGAAAATAAATTAAATTTATTATTTGTTTTGTTTCTTTCTAAACCATGTTATGTTTAAATATTGTAGGGAAATTAGTTTACTTCCTTGTGTGGTAAAAAAAGGTTCTACTCGTTCTAAAATAGGTTTGTAGAGCTTGTTACGTGCAAATAACACATGTTATTTGCACGTAACAAGCTCTACAAACCTAGCTACATTAGCTATGTAGCTAGGGAGCAATATATTAAACATATTTCTTCTTAGGCCAGTTTGACAGAATAATTAACACTGTAATATTGATTTCGCATGTTTATTTAAAGCAATAAAATCATGCAAAACATATGAACCCTTATTAATAAAGTTATTTCCTTGTAATAATCATTTATACAACTGGTTTTTGCATAATTCGGACCAGTTATCATTCGTCATCCTTTGGCCAGTTGTTTGTCTAAGTTGATTTCAACGACTTCTTGCTCAACAGGATCTTCCATCTTGCCCCACATGTCCTAACTGTTCAAGCGAGGATCTGATAGCGTCCGCAAACGTAGTGCACGCTGCTGAGCTCTTTGCAGTCGACACGCCTTCTTCCCCGTTTTGCAATAAATATAATTATAGCTTGCCAACAGCACTTATTTTTATTAAATTGACTAAAATCCAAGAAGTCCATAGAAGATACTTACAATCAACTTTGTTGAGTACACCGATCACATCGCAAAGACTAGAAAGTAAACTGTTAGTACGCGGTCGTAAGCATTGTAATTGTCTCTAAAAAATGTTATTATTGATAATTGATTCGGCTATTTAACTGGCCCCCAACATAGAAGCACGTGGGATGACGTGAATGGGCAGTCATTGATCGCGTCTGTGATTGCCGGCGCCGACGACTACGACAGAGATTGCGCGGGCGCCGTATATTGTACGTTGCACCTAGTTTGGCCTAACGCTTCTAAATTATACCGTATTAAACTTAATTGTGATTGCAAAACATTTTATAGATTTATTTAAAATATTCATTTTATGGGTTTGATTTAGGTGTTTATCCGAAATGGTTGCTTAGTTTTCAAGTGTTTTCAGGGATATATCGTAACAGCAACAATATAGCTTGTTTTAAAAACAGACTTTAAACGTGATTGCAAGATCTGTTTATGTTGCAAAATTATCTATAACACAAGTGATGGTGAACTAATAGTGTGTTTACTAATGATCGAGACAGGATGTAGGTTGCGCGACTGGGTGCGGGGGGCAATAGCACGACCTTGCGAATGTCGCCGGATTTGACGCGGATTTGACTCACGCCGCGGCACGCAATGATTCATGCCACAATTATTTTTTTAGAATACATCACCGGCTACCCCTTCATTTGTAAATAAATTAAACACATTACCTACACCTGATGCCCGGTATCTTACACACGGACTTAAAAATATCCATTTCGAAGATACACCAATCAAACATCAAAAGAAACAGTCAAACCGCTCGTAACTAATTTAAACACCCGATCCACAGGATTAACGCCAGGAAATCTGACAACAGGATACGTCAATTTAAACTAGTCGAAACTGAGAACAAATATGCCAAAGCGCACCTTCGATCTGTTGTTCTATTCAACGACGGTTTTACATTGGACGCCGTAGCTTTCTTTTTGAAAAGGAAACGTTGTTTTGTTGGATCAAACAAACTCAGTATGTGATGCTGTACATGTTTTAGTGCACCTATTAGTACGTAGTGTATTGAAGTGGCAGGACGTGAGCGAGTAACAAAGGAGCTCGTCTAAACAGGCCATTAATAAGGAGGCGGCTCGCGGGATCCGCCCGGGACTTCCGCTGCATTCCGAGAACCGCTATCCCGGGACAAGACAGGAATAGCAACGGTGATACTCCGCTCAACATATAAATGGCAATCAACGCAACGTACTGCACTTGATATTAAATGCAAGTGAAAGTTAACATTGGTTCATAAAAACTGGAATGAATAAATACTACCCATACGACATAAATATGTTAGGTGAACACTACAAATTATTATTCCTCAACAAAGAAAAACTAAAATGCTTTGCCAGAATTTAGATTTCTTAGGTAGATAGAAGAAGTTCTTCGGTAAATAATTTACAACATATTTATAATTTACCTATGGCATAGACCAAATTCCGGTTTATATTAAGTAGGTACATATTATTTAAAATACATTTAAAGAAATACAGTTGTTTTATACAAAACATTGTTGAAGCGCGGCGGATCAAAACCGTAAAGAATAATAAATAAATGTGAGGGCTCAGAGACACCTTTATTATAGAAATGGGTGGAAGGTGGCAATCTCTGAGATCTCGCTATGTGTTTACTGTGCATCATCACGTTTTACAAAAGGAGACAATTTATTCAAAACGTGAGAAAGAAAGAGACGCAAACGTCGGCATGGACCACCTTGTTAGTAATAATCGGTTTACGGGGCTTGTCAAAAATTAACTTATTATAAATTATAAACGGAGCTTAGTAGTGGTGGCAATACAACAGCATATCGATATAATTTTGCTAAAATAACGCTGAGTGCTGACCTCACCTGGCTTCTAACCACAACAATACATTTTGGACTGTCGTTTATACAATTTGTTAAACAAATCTTCCATGTAAATAACAAATTGCAGCAATAAGCTTCTTTACATACTGCTATAATGCCTAATCGGTCAATTAAAAGTTTCTCTCAAACATATCGATAGGCATCTGGTCACCTCCCTAGAGGTGCTACCTGCGTCTGATTTTGTGATTTATCAGTACGGCGCGGCGGAGAGCTTTTGCATTGCATGCTGATGCACCATGAATAAGTTGTTTAACTTCATTTTATCTTCGTGTCGTAAAGGGAATATTAATATCTATTTATAGATAAAACTGGAGTTGATAGCGGTAGTGTATTATATATCTGTCTATATAATAATTATATACCTATGTAATCGATCACACTTTTCCGCACGACTTTTACAATCGATTTTTTGTTAAAAGACGTGACCGCACTTCGGATAGCGTTTGATATCTCGGTATCGGATTATTTGTAAATAATCGATAGAATTGTTGATCGCTACCGATCCGAAGCGTTACATCGGTGTCCCGCGCACCTGCCGTCACGACGGTAGATCACATCGGTTGACCGGTGACGAATCGATTTCGTAACGTTGACGACTTTATCGGAATTGTGTCGACACACCGATTAGCTTGATACACGAATTTATTATACGTCGATCCTGTAGACATTTTTCCCAAGAACTGAATTCGTTTTGTGAACTCAATTTGGGACGGACTTAAGTTAACACAGTCATACAAACTTAAGTTCTGGTATTTCCCTAGCATTAGGATGTCCTTGTGTGTTTCCGCGTGAAAATCAGACTTGCAAGTTAACGTATACGTAATATAACTGTAAATTAATACTTTAGTACTTGCATGAGTAGTTCTAGGTACAATTCTAACTATACCTAACGAACAAGTCCGTTTGAGACATAAAAACAACAATAAATGAATGTCCATAACGATTGGTAGTCTTATATTTACTTTTATCCATTATGATATATCATGTATAGGCCACCGAGGATGACAGGACTTCCACCAGATTTTATTAAGATGTACCACTTTGCCGAGCCGTGTACAACCTGCCAAACGTATATTTAATGCGACAGTCTACCAAGCTAATATCACCAGTATTACAAGTGCAGTAGAAATCTTATCGGAGTATAAACTGCAGTTAGGTTGTTAAATATGTGTTGCCCGCAGTATATGTGACAAAACAACCGCATTAAAGTTGTCTAATTCGAAACAATCTTAAGTAACTGAAATATATTGTGTATTTTATGTGAATGGTATAGGATTTGAAATCGTGTTGTGTGAATGGATATAATGTTTGGTGTAATTTTTCACGTAAGTGGGAGAGTGGAGCAGCGGGGGGCGCCGACAAAGCTCTGAGGCCCCAGGGGGCGGCCACTACTTCCAACTGCGTGTGCGCATACCATACTGTGATTTGATAATAACATGACACATTTAGAATTTAAGCTTATATGTTTATCTTATTAAAAGTGAATGTTCATTGACTTTCAATTTTGTCATTAACTGCTACTCAGATGCAACACATACCTATGCCACGACTATAACCTATGCGCTGCGTATAAGCGAAATCAGGGTGTGTGCATTGCAACTACTAGGCGTCTACGAGGCGCCTACGCAGCGTCTACGAAGCGCCTACGTAGCGTCTACGCGGAGGCTACGAAGAGTCTATGGGGCTTCTACGCAGAGTCTATGAGACGCCTACGCAGTGTCTACGGAAGCCTACGCAGCGTCTACGAGGCGCCTACGTAGCGTCTACGCGGAGGCTGCGACGAGTCTATGGGGCTTCTACACAGAGTCTACGAGGCGCCTATGGAGCGTCTACGCAGTGGCCACGACAAGTCTATGGGGCTTCTACGCAGAGTGTATGAGACCCCTACGCAGCGTCTACCAGACGTCTACAAGGTGCATATGCAGGTCATACGGTCGATGAACACTTATGTTGGACCTATACCTAATGTGAGAGGAGTCTTAGGTAAATGAGCATGACGGTAAGTGCAAACATCCCCTGTAAATTATTAATAAATTGTACAACTCAACATACATTTCTAGCAACCATAAACTATTAGAAGCCTACGGGGCGTTATTGAAAATAATCTATTAAACAGCAATGCGTCACAAGATCGAATCTTGAACTAACTATACATAATGAATTAATTAGAACATTTATGAAATTTTAAGTAGTACTATTTTCTATCAAAAGGGTAGAATTACCGAATAACGTGTTTAGGCTGTATTTTCTCTAATCTTGATTGGCCGTTGCCATATCTGATGCTAATTAATCAATAAAAATATGAAGTACCTAAAGTTTTAATAGCTCGGCGCGACTCGACGGGGTCAGGGCGGCGGCCGGCGGTGTGGCGTGACCGCGTAGGATCGCGTTTTGGCCGCGCCCGCCCACGTCCACATAACCTATTGTCTGCCCACGTGTGGACGAGACGACGACGAGACGTGATGTCACTTTATCAACTACAGATATGTGTGTAATTAACGTAAATAAAACTGACTGGAATGATTGCAAAAAGTATAACGGAGACGCCAATCAAAGATCTCTCTCTTTTGATGTATAACATGAATGCCATTCAATCGAGTTCTGTTTTTAAGACTGAACATTTTTGCAATATCAATGCATAAAAGGAAGCGTGTACTTCCTAACTATACAAAAATAAGTTTTGAAATATATTTCTCTCACCGAGTAAAATAATATCGCCGTAATCCTTCAGGTATTGAGGGATTAAGGTGCCAATGGACCTTGCGCGGTATTTAATAATTTTTTTGTTCAAAATACTATTATATTTACGTTCTTTTATAAATATGTCACAAAGAAGTCTATTCCTTTAGTTGTTAATGTAGGGTAAACAGCACATTAGCGGACTGTAACAATTGATTATAGTGTCCGTACCGCCGCGCCGCCTACGCCGCCTCGTGGCTTATTTCTGTCATTTTCTCAGTAACAGTGGAAAGAAACGACTTGTGTGGCAAGGATCGCACGCACTCAGCTTAGCACGCCAGTCTTAGTATGAATAAAACTTCTTTATTATGGCTTTGTGAATTTTGTCCTAAAAAAACTGGGTTTACAATTGTTAAAAATAATTAAATATCGCCGACTACATGTGATTTGAAAGTTGAAGAAAGTAATACACACAAATGGAAATTATTATAGGGTATTCTATTAAGAAGATCCACAATATTTAAGTCACAAGGTTTAGAACAAAGGCTAATAGTGAGCAATAAAGAAGAAAGGCAAGTTGGTCTCGTTCGTGGGCGTGAGAAAGCCGCGCGGGCGGGGGCCGCGCCGCGCCGCGCTGCTAATGCACTAGTCAAACACGCACGGGCGTACTGCTGCGAGCTTTTGTGACTGTTCACTTCACCTATACAAATAACACACAATATCATTAGTACCTAGTTAATTTTATGATTTTTAGCGAATAACGGTAACTTGCGCGAAGATGGCTAAATACACGACGATGAGTTGCTTTCTAACTGTCATTATCAAATCTTTACTGGTTGCGCACCGCCTCTGCCGTATGTTGGTCTAGTGGCCGAGTGACTGATTATAGATACTGAGTTCGAGCAAAGTATTATTGAATTTTTCTATGAAATTTTAAATTTATTTGTTTTTAACATATATACAGTTCTTGCGGTTATGGGGCCTAAGATTATGTACCACACCACCTATTTACAACATTAATCTATTTTAATTAATCTCATAATAATTGGATAGTTTCAGTGATATTATATGCAATCGGCTAAGAGCAGAGTATGGGATATTTTTTACTATGTGAACTGGGAGTACAATAAGAAAATATATTTAATTCAGTTATGCTGTTAATCCGACTTGAAAAATCTCGTGAGAACTGAGGTAGAGGCACGAGGTGTGACGGAGTGCTGGCTCTTGGCTCGTGTGATCCTTATCAGCTCTTTCTACTCTCACGTCGTCGCAGTGACTAATTGCACTTGCTCACCTACCGTAAAATTACACAATTTAAATACATATATTTCAAAACAATAATCGCAATTTGATCATTTAAAAATGAATTGCCACTTTGTTATAAAAAAAGTAGTAGAAACTTTAATTATTTTTATAAAGCAATTGTTTACGTTCACAATCACTTGTTGTTTCTGTTCAATTGCAGTTTACATGAGTAAATTATGCGTCGGGGTTTACTAAGGATATACATAGATAGATGTGAAATTTTATTAAGTACTAGCTGACCCTGCAGACGTTGTTTTGCCATATAGGGGTGGGTCACCCTTGTCATTTAGGCCTTAGGGGTATGAAAAATAGATGTTGGCCGTGTCTCAGACCTACCCGATATGCACACAAAATTTCATACAAACCGGTCCAGCCGTTTTGGAGGAGTTTGGTAACAAACACCACGACACGAGAATTTTATATATTGGATGTAGGTACCTAATAATAAATTTTACGTATTTCTGTAAATTGATCTTTGATGTCATTTTAAACTAGATAGTAGGTAATGTTTTCAAACAACTTTTCGTTTCTTTCTTACGTTTCTTCTTTAAAGTTGCTTATTATTGTTTCCGCAATATACAACATCTCATCGTACCTTTTCTTGTAGGTCGAGGTTCGATTCCGTTGCTCCTTTTAATCGCAGCTCCCTGAGAACGGCAGTTTAATTAATACTAAAGCCAGCACGTATGTTATTATCTGGACGTCAAACACACGGTAACTCCAGCATTAGGGGCGTTTACCCTATGTTTCTATATGCATAGCATTGAATGATAATTCGTGCTTATGCGCTTTCCCAGGTACCTAGTAAGTGTGTGCATTCATTTATAATGATACTTCGCTTTCCTATTTTTTTAGTAATCTTTTCATTTCAGTTTAGTAAGTATGATACGAATGTTTACAGTGTTGGCATATATTGAAATCCATATTTTACTCATGTTTATTTTTGTTTGTTTATAGTTCATGTCAGGAACAATAGAGGCATGGTCGTGATTGTCCACGGCGATGATCGGCCGCTGTCAGCGAACAATCGCCCGCGGCCACATGACGAATCCAATTAACAGCACTAACATATTCCGTCAGACGGCCAGTATTTATGTTTCCTCACAGTCGCACTGTAAATATTTAGTCCGGGAGGCGTCTGGCATCGCCCTCGTCTTATCTCTTCATCGGGCGCGTGAACGATTTCATGGGCAACATCGAGTGCGCCTGTAGCCGACAACGTACAGGATACAGATTTGTAAATACTGATTAGAAACTGGCACCTAAACGAGCAGCCCTTGAAAACTTCGTTACGCAGATAATCAGGAAGTTTATTTAGTGGAGCGCGGATGTTAGATAGTAGACACGTGGCACGGCATCATAGCGCAGATAGCGCAGTAAATCAAGTTTAGGTGCGCGCACGTCGCGATCGCCGCATCGGAGTCGCGTGCGCGTGGGCATCGACAGGTGATGTCGGTCGATTATCTGCTAATTTATACGCGCCGCTCAACTTCTGTTCTCTCATATAATATTATTCATTTCGACACAACGCAAACGAGCTCGCTAAATATAGAGAGCGGCATTCCATGGACAACGCGCCTTGTTCTCCGGTAACTGTCGAATTGTTTTATTATCCTTTTTCGATTACAATTTCTTATTTTAAATGTCAGTTGTTCGCGGACGAGTCAGGATGGCTCCTATTTGGAGTATTTTGGAGCAGTGTTTGTTGTTACCGTGCTGATGTCACCGTGCCATGCCATCATCATGAGGGGGCCCGTTTTGGAATCTTTACGATCGACACCTCCACAATATTCGCAACAGTTCATTCACCGTCGCAAATGTGAATGTCATTGTCAACTCACATTTGTCTATTTGAGGCCTGATGAGCATATCCGCGTTATAATGACTACTTCTTTTGGGTTGACAAGAATAGATGAAAGTTTTGAGTAGGCTCTGCAACAAAGGTCAGTCACATATAGCTCAACTGAAGAAAAAACTTCTAACTGAACCTACTTATATTCATTATATACTTGTGTAAAGGAGATTATTAAAAAAAAACTTTAATGCAATAGAACTTTAATAATAAAAGATTTAATAAATTCACTGTGTGATTGTTTATGCATCAAGTCCATCAACATATCCGTGCAGATTAAACTTGTTTTCCTGACCGTATTCCTGAGTGATAATGTACATTTTTGATTAGTTGACGTAAATTTTAATTCATTCTGAGTTGTTAAGCTGTAAAATAAGGTCACGAAACTAAACCAACAACACAAGAAAATAAAATGAAAGGTGCAAGTGCAAGAGAATATAAAAATTTTGACATATTTTGAATAACAACGGATATAAAAGAAGATAATTCGTAAAAAAAAATACAATGAATGAGGTACACTCGAATAGCAACAACTTGATGATTACAAATAATCTTTGTCAATATAAAAAAAGGAAAAGGAACACATAACAAGTGTTTAAGTTACCGTTGTGTTGCTATTTTCCGCAGACACATCGCGGTCGCTTGAAGTTCAATTATTATTATCGTACGAAGGTGTCTTTTACTTTTTGCAAATGTCGTGGAAATCACCCTAATTCTCGTGTTAGTTTATCGCTATGATATTGATCTACATACAACTCATTTTCAGGGGTTATAGTATGCATAGGCTGAACTTTGCATATATATAACTTTACATAAATCTTCGTCTGTTCATAGTAAACCTCTTGTTGCGACGCAGACTATCTCCGAAAAAGTTTTTCTAGAAAATATGCAGGTAGCGTCATCGTACGTTAAAATAGGTAACTATCGCTTGGGTTTCCCGGCTATGACAGCATGTGTACATATAAAATATGTATGTCTATACTTACAACAATATTATATATTCAAAATAGCATAGCTTTGTGGACTTATGATATCATCAGCTGTATTGTTATGTAACCTTATCGAAGTCATCGTTAAATAATTTGTAGGCTGTCACAAAGGATACCTCCTGGCTATAAATTTCTTGATTTAAAAATATTTTGAAATGGTTCTATTCCATCGGTTCGAAGCGTTAAATTTAGATGTTTAATTCATCCCTTTTATTGGTTATTTACGTAAACAAACCTATCTGGAGGGCACAGGTGCGTGTGAACTTGCCGCGCGTGAAATTATTGTAAATTTGCTTCGGTGTGGTCTTAAAAAAAATTGTTACGATTACACGATCCATCAACCCCCACGGGCGATTCACTACGGTGACCTCCATGCGCCATCATCATTTGTCCCTCCTGAGTACATTAGCCCTCAGAGGGATGGAGTTTTTTGTTCATCGTAAATTTTTAAAAGAAAATCCTTGATTAATTAAATGATGATGTAAGAAAAAAATTTACGAGCCTACATGTTTGTGATACGACCTTTGTGAACTGTCCAAGATATCACCTGATATGATATATATCATTACATATCATTATGAACCAGGCATAATAACTATTGCATAAAGCAGTAATTAATAAAATAATGTAATCATTTATATATAGAAAAATTAATACAATTCTCGATATATACCCATTAAATAAAACTCGTGTAAGAATAAACTTAACAAATATCTTCATAAATTAACATATGAGGAGACTGAAAAACTCCTGAATGTAGCAAAATAGTAACTAACCCTCTCACACACATACACTAAACAAAACAATACACTATACTTTTCTTATTATTTATCGATTCCAAATTTATTTACACTGTTGTCTGGTTTATATTTATCTGTAAATAATCCTAAGTTTTGTGAGCTTTAAATGTACATTCTTGGGAAGAGCGCTGCTGTCTAAAATACAGATACCTACTTTATTTTATCTAGTTTAGACCCAGATGACTTATGTATACGTAATTAAAATAGCCACAGTAGTCATAATATCTCTATTTTAAATGTATCCATTGTATCAACTTAAACTTGAAATAAATATTATTATTATATTATAATTTTAATAATAATTACCTACTGCCAATTTCGAGTTTTAAAATATGTATATACGTTTGATTTACAAAATGAAAACAAACTCGATTAAATTATTGAACTGTCTGTCTGGATCACTAGAATACCTTTCATTGTACGGATAACAAACAATAGGTTATATAGAAATTATTGTCCCGATCGATGTCAAACAATAGTCGTTAAAATGTTTCTGAATGCTCAGCCCAACTGCGATTTGAACGAGTAAGAATTTTCATTTCACTAAGTAAGTCATTAATTATCAAGGGGCAATAAAAATGCCGACGTTTGCAAACATACATGCCAAATTGATATTAGTTTTCTTGTTGATTATGCTGCTTATGTATTTCCAAAAGAACCTTATTTTTTCTATCTAATTAACTGCAAAATAATTGAACCCTGTATTTATTTCGTTCGTTCCTAATCACTGTTTTAAAAATGTGAGGAATAGATAGTATAAAGTCACACACATTATAAATGAAGGGTTCGAAAAGCATTACAACAAGGGTGGGATCAAAATGTGGCGGCGGTCAGGCACGGCGCGGTCCGGCCGGGCGCCAAGATCGCAACGATATCGTCGCTAGAACAGTAATCGTCAATAAAATCTCAATTTAGATCGCACCGATACCGTGTGAGTTACGGACGGACAGTCAGACCGAACACGAAAACTTACTCGACGATGGAATGTGCCCGTGACAGGACCCGCTAACGAATTAGGTGCTCACAAGTTTTTTCTTTGACACGTCTAATTTAATTTATTTTTTATCGTATTTAAACTAATGATTCAGGAAAATTGGGCAAATATTTTTGCATATGATGCGTCTAAGTGCCTTTGAAGTCCCTTCGTCATGGGTCGGGTATGTCTCCGGCAGGTCAGCCCTCGTGCCGTACCGCCACTGACCAGCATCGTCTCCGCCACCTCGAATTAATGACGACTTGACGCCTCGCCGACAGCGGCACGCCTACGCCTATTTATAACAGACCTTTTTGTCTTTTTGCTCCCACCCCACTGGCCAGTCACAGATAAGAAGGACATCAAAGTGGGCATTTAAAAATAAATTTGTCGAAAGTGATAAATGATGGATATAACTTTTATTATTTCAAATTAAATTAACGATCCAAACGGAACGTCTACCTTTTCTCACATTAGAGGGATCTTATCTGGAATGATTGCTTCCATTACCTTAGAGAACGGACACGTTGTTTTGTAGGTAAAGGAAGATAAAGAGATTAATGCGTAAAGCAATTAATTTTGATTGAGGTGTGTTTTATTAAGTAATTGTTTTTGTTCCCGATGTGGATTTGAAACGCACCATGAAGTTCTGATTTGTTGTCGGTAGGGGTCTTTCAGTAATGTTTTATTGAATTATAGCCGCCATATCTCAACAAACTAACAAAAGCCAATGTTCTAGATAAAGCAGTCTTTTTATCAAACTTTTGTCACACATTTTTTACAGTATGGGGTGGAAAAAGTTAGAATTAAATGTTATGATTGTTTTGGAACTATGTTGGCCGTATGGCTCGTTCCCACAGTGAGCTTTAATACATTTTCCATGTTCCAGTTAGCGCCCCATAAATTGATTAAGGGTCAGCGGCGACTCACAAAAGTTTTTTGTGACGCAAGACAGGTAATTCTTAACTGCCGCCATCCTAGGACTAGAATACACTTTTATAAGCCTTAATATTTATCACAATGTCGACAGTATTAGGTACATAGACTCACGTACGAAATCCTGAGCGTAATACATACTTAGTCAAATAGCATTACATATTTAGCGTTCACAAAATCTTTAATACATTTTGGTGTTAAATCCACATAATGGAGTGAACTAATTTCCTGTCAGGAAATTGCTGGAGGGAGCGAGCATGATTTCCCTAAAAGCTTCTGTTCCAGTCACCTCTGTTACATCAATCATTCACGTTCGCTAAAGCGAAAACATTTTCGCTACAAAGGAGTTATAACAAGCTTTTAAAAAGGATCCATCAAGTTCCAAACGTTCTAGTTTTGTATCGTTGAATTCACATCTTTAATTTATACCTTTCTTTGACGCTTTGGCAAGTAGATACTCTAGTTCTATGAGTAGGCACATTCAAAATTTATAAAATATAAGCTTTTAGGAACTCTTAGAAGGCAAGGACTAATAATTTTGTAAGTATAAGTAATTTCGCGTTCACTTGTTCACTTTGGACATAAAGTATCTCTGAAATTTCGAATGTTTAGTAAACTAGATCATTTAAGACGATTTTCCTTATCTTTGACGCTTTTAAATCTATTATTATTTTGAATTGAACCTGAACCTAAAAAAGAGCCGGTACAAAAGAATACAAGCCAAATTTTGACCGACTGATCGTCTTCAAGCAAAGCAAAAACTTACACTAGACATACAGAAAGACATCGCATTTTATAATAGACCGAAAAAAGATGAAGAAGGCTAAATATTTCGCTTTTGTGTTATGAATGAAAGTTATTTGGACCGTTCGTCCATTCAGAGTTTTTAATCCCAGAATAACTTCCTTTCATCTGCTAGACATCCGGCCACCAGAGCAGTTGATGACATACTTGAAGACTGTCGAGAAATGAGGCAGCCAGCCGGAAGATACTCCGGAAAGAATATCTACAATGCTCTTTATGTGGTAGCGAAGTGAAACTAGCTGTTGTCCGCGGTGTCACTCGCGTCCCACAAGGACTGTTTAAGCACTATTATTTTTTAGACACAAGCCTATATCTTTCCTCAGGGATCAATCTTATCTCCTTACCTTTATCGAAGTCTGTTCATCGGGTTAACCGTAAAAAGATTACAGACAAACAGATTTACTTTCGTATTTTTAATAACAATCGTATGGAAGTACTTATAGATTATATTTATCACTTGTTTCTGCCAACGGGGTTGTTCGCACATCAGTAAACATATCTTAAAATTTCTTGATCGCTTAAAATCAACACGAGATCTGGTTTTAGTATAATAAGTATAATGCTTTTGATCACAATATACCAATGTACGATATCTGGTCGCAATGAAATGAAATGAAGTCAGCCAGTAATTTAAGTTGGGGGTTTTGGTAGGTTCGAACAAAAAAGCGCGAGGTGACAATATAAATAACAATTTGGCCCACCCTGTTCGAATGTGGTTCGCTCGGATTAGCATAAGAATGCCGCATCATGAACGCCCACGACCCTACACTGTCCCTCGTTGTCTGTTTATACGTCGAATTTAATTTTGATTTACGATCCTCCACACAATTGTAAGTAAAACATTTTTCGATGAAATGAATATAAAGAAGGCGGCAGCGCCGGCCGCCGCGCGCTTGTTGTAGCGTTGGCTATGACTCTATCATATTCTAGTTTCTCGCTTTGTTGGATAACAAGGATTTAGTCATATAAGTACCAATAATCAAATAAATAACTACTAACGAGATATAGTTCATATTTCAGGTAGGTATTGATTAATACGTACAATACTAATGTAACGTTAGGAATTCTTTTATTGATGTGGATTAAAACAATATTATGGGCCTATTTCACAGCTTACTCATAAGTTCCCGTTAAATTACTTGGCAGATTATTTCATACAAATATTGTTCCAATTTTGAATTTATCCGGCGGATATCCAGAGGTGGTGAAACAGGTCCTATATTTAAGAAGACAGTAGTGATCTTTATTTATTACATATTTACATTAATTTAATTTTTCACTTTTTAATAGTTGTACTTACCTCTCTAGTACCATATAATTTGTACATGACTTCATAATAATATTATAATTTAATTAATTATCTATACTATTATAAAATTGTAAAAAAGTCGTGTCTGTACATTGAAGATATTAAAAAAAAACAATTGGGTTAGGGTATATAAACGACCGCGAACCCAAAAACGTGATTTTTAGAATTCTTGTCTGTTTGTCTGTTTGTTAGGGGTTGGCGCTAAACCTACTGAATAGATTTGAATTTTATGTTAACTGTTGTAAAGCATAATGTGTTAATAAAAATACAGAATAAGTAGTAACGTAGATGTAGAACCGTAGACGTAGAGATCTTGAAACTTCATAGATACCGACGGTGTACTAAATATTAAGACTATGAGCCTGTTTCACCACCTACCAGTAAGAGATAATTTCATACAAAGGGGTCATCGAAATCGGCCCAAATGAGGTACCGAAGGTACACTTATTGGAAAAAATACTCTGTATCACGCTGGCTAAAACTGTAGTCGTACTTTTTTATGTTGACTGGGGGATGAACAAAAAAATCATTTAATTTGACAAAACTCACGCCTTTTTGGCACTATTTTATCTGTTTCATGGTGATTTCATAGTAAAAACTGTCAACTTGATAGCTGTCTGCTGTCAGTGAATGACATTTATCAACAAAACTTGTCTTTTGCGTTTTGATACATAGGTACATTTTATTAGTAGAATTTCATATTAGATTCGAAGAACCATAGTGTCATTTAGGCTTGTCTTATTTTATATTTCATTTGTATTTGTTTGTTTGTATTTTTTTGTTTTGGTTATTAAAACTTTGAAACTGTTTTTCATTTAATTAGTTTTGGATGACAAAAATATTTTTTTCGAATTCCTCTGATTTTTCACTACAATTTGGTGTGTATGGCTTTCGATTACCTCCTTTATTCTGTTTATTAATTTATCCGGCGGTTAGCGAAAATCCAGTGGTTGTAAAACAGGGCCTAAGTATATCTAGAAATATTTGTTTCATGCTTATAAGTTACAGGCGGACCACGTGTCACAATAACGACCCCGAACTTGGTTCTAAAATGATCTCCGAAGTTAACTAGTCCGATACCATGCTAAACCACTAAAGATCTGTGTATTGCGAATGTGTCTGTCAAATGTTCGGACGGCCCTATCTGAATAATTTAAATCAATGTTTAATTAAGTAGGTATACGATCTCGGGATGGTATTTTTAAATAAGAACGAAACAG
This sequence comes from Acronicta psi, assembly GCA_946251955.1. Taxonomy (NCBI): domain Eukaryota; kingdom Metazoa; phylum Arthropoda; class Insecta; order Lepidoptera; family Noctuidae; genus Acronicta; species Acronicta psi. The sequence goes on along the minus strand of OX276477.1, from coordinate 9,556,006 downwards.
GAATTAGCGGATATCGGCTATGGTACAGCCCTAGTATAGCCTGTAGGATGAAGGATACCTTTAATTACCTTCCGTTTGGATGGCCTTTATATCATACTGGCCTTTGCCCGCGACTTCGTTCCCGTAGAAGTTGAATTTTTTATTGCTACTCCGCTCCTATTGGTCGTAGCGTGATGATATATAGCATATAGCCTTCCTTGTTAAACAGGCTATCTAACACTGAAAGTATTTTTCAAATCGGACCAGTAGTTCCTGAGATTAGCGCGTTCAACCAAACAAACTTTTCAACTTTATAATAATATTAGTAAGTATAGATCATATGGTTCTGACAAGTACGGTTAGTATTCGCTTATTTTAAATATCTAATGTCTGTTAAAACCTTTTAATTCCAGCAACCATATAATTCAGTCTGAAACCCCTTTTAAATAACTTAATAAAGAGGTCTGAGAATATAATTTATGATCGACATTAGGGCGAATTAAAGTGCTTCTTAAGATTCCTTTATGCAAATATTGTTAAAAATATCGCCTACCTTGGGCGATTAGATTTATTTAGGTAATGCTCGCATTTGGCAGATTAATTTGATGGATGATGGTAAAGCAGATCGTCGACCTTATTATTTTAAACAGCTCATAAACATAATTATTGAGTATTTCGTTTAATTAGTTCTTATCTCGGCGGATTCATTTGAAATGAGGATCGCAACATAAAAAAATATATTCAGATATGCTCGAAAGGCCTTGAAAGTTGCTTTAAAACAAAAAGATCAATGTCTTAACTGCCCCAGACGATGCCAGCAAAAAAATGTTGCTGTTAGTGCTTAACTTAAATTTGCTGTAAACTATGTCTAATTTATTAAAAAATACTGTTGTCACAATCAATAACGATGGGTATTAAATCTCAAGTAGGTATGATTATTATTTATCTCCAACCTTCCAAAAGCGCTAAGATCTAATCAAAATAAATAAAATAATAAACGACGGTGCTCAGTGTTAATACGCATTTAAGATAATATATTTAACCATACAAAAATAAATGTCCACTTAATAAATCGTGCCGGACCTTATCGACTTTCGAGACGCGACAGTAAGGACTCGATAAGGATGTGGGTCCATTCCAAATGAGGGTTTCGTAACCCTAACTTTGTAGTTTACGTTGAGTTTTCTTTTATATCTGTAACGGGGAACTTCTTTGGTTTTAAATTTGGTTTTGTGACTTGTAGGTTTCGAACGGGCGCGAGCTGAGTGTAATCGGCGTTGCATCTTAATTTAGTTGTCTTGTATTGTGGGAGGCGGCGTTGTGGGACATAACCTAACCCACTGCGGAGGTAAAGGACGCCGTGCCCGACTGACGCATATAGCCTTATATTTATTACACTCTTGTATAAAAACGAATGATTTTATTGCCTTAATTGGGATCAAAGGTTCTGTAGAAGATCAGATCACCACAAGATCACAGATTCCTATCTTTATATCCTTTAACAGAAGTCTCTTCTAAAACCTTTAAAAGTAGGTCGAAAAGCACTTACCACATTGACGAACTCTTGAAATGTGATTGCGTTGCTCGTTGCGCTCTGAGCCTTGTCCAAAAGAATCTGAAACAGAAATTCAGTTAATTAAGTTATCAAAATTAATAGTTCCATAGTACTATGATCACCAGACACCAACTAACCTCACGCTTGTGAGCGGGAACCTGTGCTATAAAATCTGGATGTTGAAGGGTTTGTAAGAAATCTGGCCATGGAATCTCACCGAAACCCTCAGGATCAAACTGAAACAAAAAAAGATCTACAAATACCTGTGATTGTTTCTAAAGACTACCTACCACCTAAGTATTATGCGATCTATTCTGCTTTAAGAAAGTGCACTTAGAAAATAAAGCATCTTTACCTTTCCTAAGGTTTGAAATGGCAGAAAAAGATAGTTTGCTACGTCCCGCGGACGTAGAATTTCCAATCAAAATATGACTACCAAAATGTAGATAAGGTCAGGTAGAGGTGTGACTTTGTGAGATGAGATGATGTGCTTATTAATTTGGGCTCGTCTCGATACGGTCACGTAGCGTAGCCCTTGATTATGATTTCACAGTATCACCCCGAACATCATAACACGCGTCTGTCCCACTTCACACATGTGCACTTCGCTTATGATATTTTCATGTGTTTCCTAAAACAGTGGCACAAAAAATCAAAAGCGCCCCCTACCTTAAGTAGCGCTCTATCTCAATGTCTCCTACGTGACGACACACCGTTTGATCCGCGCGCCACCGCCTCCTTTATCTACTATAAAACATTTTATATCCCGCTTCTGTACCTACATTTTAATCAGTCAAAAACACAGAATATTCTTTGAAATTTGTTTCCGTATGCTAAAAGACAGTTTTTATGAAATATGTGGGCTTTAAACAGAACCTTTATGCGTGACAGTCGCCACATTTACGATCTAATAAATAATTATTGTCATTTCATAACATTCGTAAGTCGTAACGTCCTACTGCTACAGTACTTCATATGAAAAGTTTCGTTCAATGAAGATACATAAATATTAAAAATGTAGGTAGGTACCTTATATTATTTGAGTAGGCGAGTAATTGTGTTTTTTTGTTAATTTATTTATAATTTGATAATAACTATGTAGGTACTCTTTTCTATTTTCCAGCATGCAAAGTAAAAAAAATTATTTACTGTAGTTGAAAATAAATCATAAATAAAAGATAACCAGATGAAATCGATCTCGACGTATGCAACAGCTTGATCACACAACACGCCGCCGTAATAAATTTATTTCGTGTATAAATTAATTGTTACCTATTTTTTATTTTATAAGATTATATTAAAGTAAGTAAGAGATACTAAGGCTGAGATTCAGAGAAGAGACTTAGCGTGAACTTACGCTTCCGTATGGCAAATTGTCATACAAATTTGACATACGGAAGCGTAAGTTCATGCTAACTTCGTCTCTGAATATTAGCCTTATTATATAAGATTAGCTTAGCTTTTCGATACTTACCCTATCAAATAGGAGGCGCCATTTCTGAAAAGTGAGAAACCTAATTAATCATATTACGTTAATATAAGCGGTAATCCCTAAGCATCCATATCAGGTAAGCTTCGAGTAAGCACTTACCTATAACATAGTATTTTTAAATTTAATTGCTGCAATATTCTGAGTTGGCCAACTCCGTATATTTAGGTAGATAATGGTAGATAAAAAACAAACACAACAACACTTTGCTCGACCGAAAAGACGAGAATCGAACCTAGGACCGGGAACCCCTCTAGCGTACCGGCCGCGCTTGGAACCACTAGACCAACGAAGCAGTACGAATATTGACAACGAGGTAAGTATGCTTAATATCGATGGTTATTTAAATGAAGTAAGGGTTATTAGTAGGTACACAACCGTAATGATTACATTCTTTCTTATAATTTTAAAACTATTCTCTGAGATTCCACAATATTCTTGATGGTAAACTGAAACAATTTTACTTAGTACAAGCACTGATTATTAGTACAAGTACTCCGTATATAATATTCTCAATGGAATAATACCATACCATGACTTCTATTCAAAATAATGGGGACTCACACATGTTTTAAACGTGCATTAACCTCAAAACTAACTGTAACGTAATTAAATAAATATTGCTATGATGACGTAAACGTCTATTGTCTAAAAATAAGGCCGCAGAGGTCACAATAATAATTATAATAAAGGTCGCAGAATGTTCCTTAACTTACATCATGCATCAACTCCCGCCGTATTTCCGCCTCGTCCAACTCCGAGCCGAGGTCCGTGTGATCCGTGTCATAGAGGGGTTCTGCTGCCCGGGATATGGAGCCGAGGGAGTCTCTGGCCGACGCGAGGGATCCCGTGACGGTGGGCAGCACCCCGGCCTCGATCCCGGACTCCATGGAGGTGTTGGTCGAGAGGATAGTGGCGGCGGGCGGCGCGCGCACTTCGCCGCCTGCGCCACTGCCCACCCACACAGACATGCTGCTTGCAACACCATCCACCCTACTGGACTTTCCCTCTATTGCAATAACTTCCTCAACATTATACTAAACTCTCATTGAAATAATCTTGAAATAACATTGAAAATATTTTTGGACAGATTTTGGGACTTAAACTTTTTCTGCTGGACGCGTAGAATTTTGGACTTGAATTATTAAATGGGCAGGAGGATTTGATTACCTAACAAGTAACTAGATTCTTCTAAGGTGGAGGAAGGCTGTAAGGCACTTTATTAAAATTTATTTCGCCTTGTGTTACCTGAAACAAGGAGTTAGTAATAAGGTTATTAATTATGCATAGAAAAGGTAATAGTAAGTGGTATATGTCAAATCTAAGTACCTACCTATGTATAATGGAGGTAAATACTGTCGAACCCTCACCCTAACTATATAAAATAATACAATAAACAATAGGCAGCAGTTATGTTTAGGTTTTGAGATTTTTAAATTTGAAATGCTTTTGTGTTTTCTTGAATAAAGAATTCTTCGTAAAGTCGTTCCTTTTTTTATTAACGAGTTAAATTTCCTCAAGGTACAACCCGCACACCCCATAAATACAAATCAAATTAACGTTTGTACGACACACAATGGCCGCGTGAAATAAGTAGGGTTACCTAGCTATGTGTAATTGTGTACACACGTTCTTGATTTCGCGTTCGTTCGATTCGGGACATGTTTTAGAGACAAGACAACAGCCCTACAAATATGTGTGGGAAGCGATGGAACATCAGGTATTAGTGAGAGGAGAAGTGGACAGTCGCCTTTCTATAAATATATAATCTGCACAAGGCTCCATAATTAGAGATATTAAGGAGCTAATTTATTATAGAATGCATTGTAAGGGTCATGTCATCTGGCTATATCTTGTAACAGTACTATTATAAAATAGTTTAGCTGTGTGGACTTACTTGTACCTGAATGTACCTGCCTAATATTAGCGTATTATACAACAAAAGCTAGGTACCTAATCTTGTTATCCGTCTGGATTCACCATTAGTTTTATGAGTTGTGACGATAAACAGTTAGGTACTTATCTACAAAAAAAAACAAATTAGTACCTACTTATTATTACTTATGTTATGCCCGATGCAATTTATTTACGCGTAGGTACCTACCTAAGTACAAATAAAATCAAATTCTCTGAGCACCGAGATAGCTAATCAGCTGAAGGAGGGAAACGCTGCGGATCAGAGGGAATCAACCCTCTTGACGTTACTATGGCAACGAGCTGCAATTTCATACCCCGCTAAACACAATGCTTGCCTACTTGCAAACACGTGATTTAAGAATAACTAGAATTTTGTAAAATTCAATCAATAACATTTAGCCGTTTCCATAATACTTAGGTAAGCGAATACATTTTAATTGTTAAATAACAAAGTTTACATGTGCCTCAATAATTTATTTTGTACAGAATCGGTGACTTTACCCCAACTTTTAAAGTTAAATCTCAATCTTCATTTAATTAGTTTATTGTACACAGTATCTGTTATAAATTTTAATAAATAAGTACCTACCTTCTTTTAGCCGTATCATGTTAAATAAATAAAAACAGATCGTTTGCTTATGACCCTACCGAACATAACCAAAATGGGCAACTTACCCTTATTATTTCTAATCGTTCACACCACTATCATAAGGGAGAGTTTACACGTGACTTCATTTCCAAAATAATTTTACCTATTATTATGTTTCGTGTCAAGAACACATTAAACTTCGAAGCACAGTGGACATTTAGATAAATGTCAAAACACTTCGTGTAGCAGTGAAAGTGAGAATGGCGTCCAGATTTCAGCGCATGCGTGCTGCATAGAATATTATTACAAGAGGGTGCTTGCCATGAAATATGTATGGACCCTTTCAAACGCTGCATTTTATCGCATCTGTGGCGTGTAAGCGGTTTTGATGCCTTCATAACTAACTAACGTAGTATGTACAAAACTCTAGTTTCTTCATTACTAAACGTTGGAACCTATTTTATGTGCTTAGTTTTTAAATCGTTATTTCACCATACCTCTTAATTCAAATTCAAAGAGTAGGTACTTATGATAAAATGTTTAAATTGATCATGCATCGGAAGCACCGGAAACACGTAAAGTCGTCGGCCTTGTTTATCATCTTAAACGAACATGATGGGTAGGACAAAGTAAATATTTTTTTGGAAATTACTAAGTTATAGCACAGTGTATAAATTTCGTTGTTACATTATGATTATAGTTACTAAACCTACAGTTGTAGGCAAAATACTCGGGGGATGTAGGTATGCCTGTTATTTCCTAATAGCAATAAGCAGAACGCATAATAGCTGTAATATAAGGCGCTTTGAAAATATAAGAACGTAATACCTATTTTTAATGGCAAAGCTTAAATTTTCAACTATCTTTTAGAAATAGAAATAGAAATAGAAATATTTTTTCGTCAATGTAGGTAATATTTACATTAGATGTTAATTCTTTAATTAGTTCGCTACATTGTATTTACCCATAGGCATACAAATTTAATACTAAATTCTTAAAAATAAACATTTTATTTAATTAAAAATTATTACAAATTAACAACACAACAACAACTTGACTATTATGCCTTGAGATCGAGAAACTGAGTCGTAGAATAAAAACATTTTCTAATTAGGAACTCCTTGAAGCTTTTTTAAATAAATCTTATTTTAAATCCCTGATGTTTTTGGGAATTTTGTTGTAAATTACTGGAGCCATTTCGTATATACTTTTTCCAAAAAGAGCCGTATTACTACAATCAGTACTGAGAATATTTGTGTCCTTTTTCCTTTATCTCACATCCACTGGGTCTTTTTTTTTAAATAAATGTGGATTGTTCCTGGCAAATATTGCTATTTTGTACCTACAATGTCTATTTTAACCATCTGTTAAACTTTTTCTTAGTTAATTAAAGTACAGTACACGCTAAACTTATTGTCCGGGTTGAAGTTGGCACGAGCTAACTTTAACTCAGCCGTAAAAATCGGAGCTAGAAAAATATTGGATAAAAATGATATAAAGCGACAGCTTACGACTTGAACTTTCGTTTTTATTTATTACAATCCTATAATTTTTTTCTTCGATTTTTAAGGCCGGGTTAAAGTTAGGTCATGCCAACTTCAAACCGGACAATAAGTTTGGCAAGAACTGTACCTTCTTTTCTTTTTTATAAATAAAATAGTTTTTTTTTAATTTTGGTAACACCAACGCAGCCTTATGTCAATGTCAACTCATGAACTCAATGTCTCAAAATATTTGGTTTCATCGTGGAGCTCGCGCATTGTAAATTATGTAAGAAAAACAAAAATAAAGCGAAATTCCATGTTGTAAAAGCGTTTTTTAGTGATACGTTTTAATATTATGCCTACTGGGCGAGCTGTTTTGCTGTTGCGGCGTCTGTCGACGGGTGATAACAGGTTCAAAAGTCTTAATTTGAATCAAAATACTACGAAGGAGCCGCTTGTTGCTAACCCGGTGTGTAGTCACAGGGATTTGGGACTGCCAAAAAGGTATCTGATTTTTAATCATACGCTAAAACACTATAAATAATCTTCTTTGAATAACACCACTGCCTAGGTGATTTCTTCGTTTATTACAATACTGTTATATATATGACCTTGTTTTTGTTTACATGTCGTGTTTACGACTATGGAAGAGAATGGTTTCCTATTTTTAACTTGTGATTTAATTATTGTAAGGTTCGTGAACTTATAATGATACCTTAAAGATAGCCCAGGCGATTCCACAACAATGCATTTGAAAAAGTTTAGCTGTTTGAATATTATGTAATTGTCAAATCTAAGAAATTTTGTTTTTCTAAGGGCCAGTTTCACCACCTCCTAGTTAGTTCCCATTAAATTACCTAGCAGATAATTAAAAATAAATTGTACCTTTTATGAATTTATTCAGCGGTTAACAGCTGTCCAGAGTAGGTAAAAAGGCCCATAGTATTTCATGCTAATGTTAATTTCAAAAAATTTAATTGGGTCATGTCATGGGTATATGTTGTCTATTGGTAACATTACATACAGACAGGTACCATCACACCTGTATTCAACACAAATCCTGAAACAGAGACTGTCTTACTCATTATAATATTTTTCATCATGTAAAATTTGTTTGTAAAATTCTTTTGAATAATAAGGAGTCTTTAACCATAATGTGTAGATGAGTGTCAATCTTAACACATCAAGACACCTTGATCTGTTCAAAAGAGCATGTAAATCTCTCAATCCTGGTTTCATACAAACAGCTATAACAATGATTAGTCACAAAAACCTGACAACCAGTTTATTCAGTAATAGAATGGTAATTTTAAAATGTTTTGTTTATTTAATATAAAGCAGATTTTAAAAAGGTTTGTTTATTTAATTTCATGCTACTGGGCCAACCCTACCAGAATAGGTATGAATTTTGCCCGCTTCTTAGAAGCTTATACTCTGTTCCTTCCATACTCATTTAATAATCATGTTTGGGTGGAGAGGTGTGCAGAGTCTGGAATTGTAGTGGTCGGTAGAGATCGCAAAATTTGTAAAGTCTATTGGCCATAATAGGTGTGAGTTTATTGTTAAAAGTGCATAAATATTATCTCTGAAGCCAGAGACCCATAAATGTTCTAAAATACTTGATATAACCTGTGTGGTGTGCTTTGATATGCTACATAATGTGTAACAAATACATGATCAAGGAAAGTAGCAATGAGTTTTATTTGTATTATTTTTTTCTTGTAGGTTATCAACTTTCGGACCTAATAATATAGCTGCCCAGCAACTAACAAGGAGTTTTAGTGACAATAAGATTATAATGGCTACGCCAAACCCTGACACTCCATCCACAGAAAAACCAAAGCATACAAATCGCTTAATCTCTGAGAAATCGCCCTATTTACTTCAACACGCTCACAACCCGGTGCAATGGTACCCTTGGTGCCAAGAGGCGATTGATAAGGCTAAAAAGGAAAATAAACTTATATTTTTATCAGTGGGATATTCAACATGCCATTGGTGCCATGTCATGGAGAAAGAATCGTTTGAGAATGAGGATGTAGCGAAAGTGATGAATGAACACTTCGTCAACATCAAAGTCGATCGTGAGGAAAGACCTGATATTGATCGTGTTTATATGTTATTTATATTGGCTACCAGCGGCGGTGGCGGGTGGCCTATGTCAGTCTTCCTCACACCAGACTTACGCCCTTTTACTGGTGGTACGTATTTTCCCCCAGAAGATCGCTGGGGAAGGCCAGGATTCAAATCCATTCTACTGTCATTAGCAAAGAAATGGAATGAAAATCGTGAACAGTTCTTGGTAGCAAGTTTCAACATTATGGAAGCATTGCAGAAAATATCCTTAGTAGATGCAGACAGCTGCAATTCCATTCCTGGAGAAGCAACTTGGGAGAAATGTCTCCGCAGATATATGAATAATTATGAACCAGAATTTGGTGGATTCGGAACGGCACCAAAGTTCCCACAGGCTTCTATTTTTAACTTTCTTTTCCATTATTATGCTCGTGACAAAAACAACGCGGAAGGTAAAAAATGCTTGGATATGTGTCTGCATACATTAACCAAAATCGCTAAAGGTGGTATTCACGATCACATTTCTAGTGGTTTTGCTCGATACTCAGTCGACAATGATTGGCATGTTCCCCATTTCGAAAAGATGCTTTATGATCAGGCCCAGCTGACTGTCGCTTATACTGATGCTTATCTGGCGACAAAAGATGAATTTTACGCCGATGTTGTACGAGACATCATAAAATACGTGAACAGAGATCTGCGACATGAATCTGGCGGTTTCTACAGCGCTGAAGATGCTGACTCATACCCAGAGCTTGGAGCTGCTCATAAGAAAGAAGGAGCGTTTTGTACTTGGGAATTTAAGCAACTAAAATCTCTTCTTAGTGATAAGAAAATAAATTCAGTCTCATATTTGGATATTTTCTGCGACTACTTCAGTGTTGAGGAAGACGGAAATATTTCCCCTGAAAGCGACCCGCATGGTGAACTTACAAACCAAAATGTATTGATTATTTACGGCAGTAAGGAAGAAACAGCACAGAAGTTTAAATTATCTTTGGATCAATTCAATCAAGTTTTATCCGAGTGTGTTGAGATTTTGTATGAAGTGCGTCAGAAACGGCCTCGCCCACATTTGGACACCAAAATGCTGTGCTCTTGGAATGGCTTGATGATTGCCGGTCTGGCACAAGCTGGACAAGGGCTAGGGGAGAAGGCGTACGTAGAGGACGCGATCAAAACAGCAGAATTCATACAAAAACATCTGTATGACGAATCAACCAAGAAATTGTTACATTCTTGCTATAAATCTGAAGATGGATCAATCGCTCAAACGTATGTCCTTCCTATTATAGTATTAATGAGCTATGTTTCTTGAGTATGAAGTACCTAACTTACAAAAATGTTTATTTACAGTGAAGAGCCAATTAAAGGTTTCCTAGACGATTACGCGTTTTTGATCAAAGGGTTACTGGACCTATACGAAGCGTCATTGGACTACCGCTGGTTGAAATGGGCCCGGGACTTGCAACAGCAGCAAAACGAATTGTTCTGGGACACGGTGAACGGGGGTTATTACACCTGCTCGATGGACGATGCCAGTGTGGTGTTAAGACTTAAAGAAGGTAAGTTTATATCACAGAGATAAAATAATTTCTTTTGCTGTTGTCTCGTGTCAACCTGAAAGTCTATGCATATCTAAAAATCTTTTTTATTTCAGTCTTGTTCTAAATAATTAATCACCAGTCATTTCTAATTTGTAAAGAATGTTGGCCTGTTTTTTTACAATCGTTCCATGAATTTTCATGTGTACTTCAGACCAAGACGGCGCGGAGCCATCAGGCAATAGCGTTGCCTGCCACAACCTGCAGCGCCTCGCCGCGTACGCAGATAAGAGCGCGGCGCCCGAGGGCGGCGACCGCGAAAGAGAGATGGCCATGAAACTACTGAAGGCGTTCTCTAAACGAATGAACGATGCTCCTACTTCACTTCCGGAGATGATGTCCGCGCTGATGTTCTATAACGACTCTCCTACGCAGGTTTGTTGTTTTATTATTATATAGTTATATTTTACTGTATCGCCTGCTAGACCGTGATTCCTTCAACATGGCGATAGGATTTGTGAGGATTACTGGATAAGAGTGACTGTAGTGCTGACCGTTAGGACTTTCACACATAGAGATGAGAAAACGTCATCATCATGCACCAGTCCGAAGTCCGACTGTATCATAATATGCTCAGCCCTCTCGTAATTTTCATATTTGTTGATGTCGTATTCAAGACAAAGAAGTTCAAGAGAAAAAGTGACGTATTGAGGATTTGGTAGTATCTATGTCAAAAATAATGTTGTGAATGTGTAATGTTCCAGGTGCTGATAGCGGGCGGGTGCTCGGACCCGCGCACGCTGGAGCTGGTGCGCGTGGTGCGCTCGCGCCTGCTGCCCGGCCGCGTGCTGGCCGTGGCCGACCCCGCCGCGGAGTCGCCCGCCGGTATGTCCGATATACGTGAGTTTATCTCATGATTATATCGCTTGCTGTACTACACACACCATTAATGTATAAGTCCCGCAAGTTGCTAATGGGCTGGAACCTTGTCTAATTAACCTCAAAATGACGACATCCACCGTACTTGTCGGCTAGTGTTGATAACGCGTACCGAGAGCGGTTACGTCACCAAGATGGCCGCGCCCATTATTTTGCACGGCTTATACCTATTATAATTCATGAATACTAGAAAGCGGTGAAGGATGGGCCGTATGGGGACCTTCTGTAGCATAAGCATGTACCGTGGGGGAATTTTAATATTATTAATACACTCACCGGCACCGAAACTTGGCCAAGCGCTTATCTCGCGATAACGGGAACTTTAAGGGTTGTTTTTTATGCAGGTGGGTCAAAAAATGTTTACCCTTCGTTTATGGGAGTAACCCTTAAACGAAGGGTAAACATTTTAAGTCGACGTTACTTTTAAGTCAGGTTATCCAATATGATAAAATGCTCGCTCAAATGACCCCGAGTCGACTAAAACTTAAAGTAAACATACCTATGAGTGCCTAGTGATGTTAGTTTTAAGTTTTAGTCGACTCAGGTCATTTGAGCGAGCATTTTATCAACAATGATTTAGCCTCTTGATCGGAGTGTAATCATTTGAGTGAGCATTTTATCAACAATGATTTAGCCTCTTGATCGAAGTGTAATCATTTGAGTGAGCATTTTATCAACAATGATTTAGCCTCTTGATCGAAGTGTAAATGTAAGTTTATTTTCGAGTGTCATAAAAAAAGCTCTCTGCTCTCGGTGTGGGCGAAGCCATAAATAGAAAAGGGCACGGCTTTTTAAAAACGCTCACCGGACCTCATCAAGGGGCGAGGCATAACCTCGCTTCCCGCTTAAAGGCACGCGTCAGGCAAACGCGCCCACCTACTGAGGCCATTGTCAGGTCGTGCTGTCGGTAAAAATCCGCCATACTCGACTGGAAGAACAATGTAACTGCGTGTTTTAGACGTTTATCGAGGTGTATGAATGTCATGTGTTCGTGTCTGTCGGTTGCAGTGCTGAGCCGCATCCGGTCGGTGGGCGACGTGCCCACGGCGTACGTGTGCCGGCGCTACGCGTGCTCGCTGCCCGTCACCGACGTGAAGCAGCTCGAGAACTTGCTCGACGAGGCGCCCGCCGCGCCCTCCATGAAGAACAAATGAACATTATGGAAAATTATATTGTTTTGTATAATATACCCATTAAATATTCTACTCATCAATTATTTAATCACATCATACGCAAAAAAATAACTTCATTCGTTATCGTAACATTACATATACTTGTTGAATGGGAATATTATAAAGACAACTGTGATGGACCTATCAAAATCTATGGTGTATTCAACGGCAAAATGATTAGAGTGTAACTTACTCATGTCATATAAATATGATTAAAATTAAAAGCTTATTTAACTAGTCATCTCATCATGTAACAGTCACGGCACTTTATATCATCTTTAGCTATTTTAGTTGCTAAAACATGTGTTTAGAATCTCATGACAATAGTTTAAGCCATCATTGATCTTTATCGGTAGATCTTACTACTAACAGTATGTTTATATGATTATGTAGAATTTGATGCAGTGTCTATATTAAAGGTATCCAAGATGTGTGGCGTTTGTCTAATATGTTGTAACATGAATTTTAGTGTGTAAGAAATCTCATTACGAGGAATCTGAAATGTTTAGTCTGATAACGTATGTGATAGTGTCGTCTGAATGTTAATGCAGCATTAGGCAGCAAAAAAAAAATAGAAGCCAGAAATAGCGTTGTAGCGTTTTTTGTGTACTTGTGTACTACATAGTGACATAAAAAATTCTGGCTAATTAAAATACTAATTGGTGATGTAATTGTTTTTCTTATTTATTTTTAAAATAAATTGTGTCGTCGCTGGAAGCAAACATTTTAAGTTGAATTTGTGATATTTTATATTATGTAATAAATATTGTTATGAAATCTTTTCATTTTATTTAATAGATCTAAATCACTTGTCACAAAGGCCTTTTTTGCCAATTGTACTGTATATTGTAATACCTATTAAACCCCATCGAGGGTGAAGTCGACAATATACCTACACCCATATATAATGTCATTGACCTACACGATATCTTAGCAGTTTTCAGTTCTTAGATATTTCTTTTCTAATTTTACATATTGATGGACAGATAGACTAAAAACAATTCTAAGGCTCATCCTCCCTCTGTGAATAAGGAACAAGCTCCAACATCTAGCGTGTGCGTTCGCGCAGCGGAATGTTGTTGAATTTAAAGATTTTAATTATGCAGATATTTAGTGTATGACTTCGTATAATTGTGTATGGTAAAAAAAAATTTGTGCACGCAGCCATTGTTGAGAAATTCACCAAAAACTGATTCCGCTGGGCGAACGTTGTCCTGGCGGAACTCTTTTTAATCCATAGACTTTAGAAGAAAAAATATGTGTCCAAAAATTAGTGTGTATTTGTGTGTAATTGTGTATGTATGAATAAAATTTGTGCATGCATAAACTTCGGAGAAATTCAAGTTTCCGCTACGCGAACGTTTGGCCATTAGCTAGTTTTCATATAAAGCGCTTACATAGAGAGCTGTAGATTTTTACATACATTGTTTTGAATTTGTGTATATTTGTGTAAAAAACAGATTTAGAAAAAAACGTAGGGCTTAAAAGATAAAAATATAAACGTAAAATACACTGATTAGGTCTTAGTTCTTAAAGTATGCACTTTGCGGTCTAGATTTTCACGTTTATACAAACCTTGTAAGTGTCTGCAACATGTTGCCAAGTATCAATGATGTTCCGTTAGTAATTAAAGAGTTATAGGACAATTTACCATGAATAGATCACTGTTTACAAAGCAGTCAAATATCACGACGTTCTAAGGGAATTGCATGGTAAAATGTATGCCAATAATTAGTGTATTCATTCAACTATTCACATGCAAAATTTCATGTCATTAAATTCAGTAATTAAAGAAAAACAATTATAATACTGACGAAGCATCGAAAACCTACATAACCCGACCAAGTTCAGATGGCTACAAAAAAGCGGCCGTGCCATATATCTAAGAAACGTTCTTAACCTTCCAGTATAGTATTTATTAATATGGTACAGTTGCGTACACAAGCGTTAGGAAAAAAGAAAACAATTGCATTTCTTGAATGAAAAATATTTTTTTAATAATAACGCCACTATCTACGATAAAAATAGTGTAATAAGCTACAATATGATAAATATTTACCTAAACAGTAGTACTTACATGTGGTTATCATTTAATTTCCCTAAGGGTCTATAGTTAGAATCCAGATCCGTGAAATCTTTAATAGAAATTAGCTGTATGAATTTTATTTGTCTTAAATAATACAGTAGAATCCGTTTATTATGACATCGAAAGGAATTGACAAACACGTCATAATAAGCGGATATGTATATCTAGATTGTATCTCAAGTCTCAAGCGCATACCTACTTAAATAAAGTACCTACGTAAATAGTACCTACTTTCTGTCATAGTCAAATACATTTAAAAAAGTAGGTGTACAAAAATAAATGACCTATAAATTATATCGAAACAACAATTGTGTTATCACCTGTACCAATTCAATACCGGTATTATACTGTAAATTTTGGGATGTTACCTAAATATATTGCACGGCCGCTTTTTAGTAGCCATCTGAACTTGGTCGGGTTATGTAGGTTTTCGATGCTTCGTCAGTATTATAATTGTTTTTCTTTAATTACTGAATTTAATGACATGAAATTTTGCATGTGAATAGTTGAATGAATACACTAATTATTGGCATACATTTTACCATGCAATTCCCTTAGAACGTCGTGATATTTGACTGCTTTGTAAACAGTGATCTATTCATGGTAAATTGTCCTATAACTCTTTAATTACTAACGGAACATCATTGATACTTGGCAACATGTTGCAGACACTTACAAGGTTTGTATAAACGTGAAAATCTAGACCCCAAAGTGCATACTTTAAGAACTAAGACCTAATCAGTGTATTTTACGTTTATATTTTTATCTTTTAAGCCTTGCGTTTTTTTCTAAATCTGTTTTTTAAACAAATATACACAAATTCAAAACAATGTATGTAAAAATCTACAGCTTTCTATGTAAGCGCTTTATATGAAAACTAGCTAATGGCCAATCGTTCGCGTAGCGGAAACTTGAATTTCTCCGAAGTTTATGCATGCACAAATTTTATTCATACATACACAATTACACACAAATACACACTAATTTTTGGACACATATTTTTTCTTCTAAAGTCTATGGATTAAAAAGAGTTCCGCCAGGACAACGTTCGCCCAGCGGAATCAGTTTTTGGTGAATTTCTCAACAATGGCTGCGTGCACAAATTTTTTTTTACCATACACAATTATACGACGTCATACACTAAATATCTGCATAATTAAAATCTTTAAATTCAACAACATTCCGCTGCGCGAACGCACACACATCTAGCTTATTCAGATTATTCTGAATATGCTAGATGTTGGAGCTTTCCTTCCTATTTTGGCAAATCCATCATCAAGTGCTGCAAGGACTTGTTTAAGATTTTTGTGAAATCCGATTCCCTTAGTTTATAGTTAGTTATTAATTATTTATGTGATAGGAATAATGGGACTGGCATGTTCTTGGTAAAGAATAAAAGTCCCTTTAATAAATAAACATAAAAAAAAGTTTCATTAACACTGAAATTACAGTTCCTAGCCCAACAAGTAGTAACGGGTCGCGAGTGTTAGCCTAGTTAGTTAGTTAAACTGATATTGGCTGTCAGCAAATCTAGCTAAATAAATACTATTATTTCTCGGTTTATCTTTATTTCACATGGAATACAGATACTTTACACATAATTATGTATGTCGCCATATTTGACATTACGATATATAATTATAATTAAAACACCAATTATTTTACTGAAAATCTGTTCTACGTGGAGTATGAATAACGCGGTTACAAACAGCAAAAATACAGGATCGCGATTATGGTTGACATTGACCTATTTGTTCATATATTTAATTTGATTACAGTAACATCGACTATTGAAATATTAATTACAAGAATCATTATCGTTTAATGATAATAAGACATTTATGAAGAAAGGGAATTATAGTATCGCTATGCTCAAAAACTGTTTCAATCACTCATCATAAAATTGTATGGACAATTTTCACTTAATTTTGATTTATTATGCCTGTAATTTTTTTCGTCAATATTTGCCAGTTGTAAACAGCGCCTAAACTTACATTTATTTTTGATCGTGAAGTATACATTTATTTATTTGAGTAATAAATCAATTTAATTTGAATTAATATAAAATAAAAAATTACAACATAGTAGTGACATCGTGTCTATCACATAATTATAGACTAATATTTCAGATACTTGATTAGGCTCGGATCCCAATTGCTAAATTAATATTAAATGCAAATAAAACTTTATCAATACTAGCAAATGATAAAAAACTAAATTATAATTATTTCTTATGATGCTTTTATATGCAACTTTAAGCAAATTTGAATAAGGTGTGGTGTGTGGCATGTGGGAATTAAAAAATAGGGGAATGTGGTCTATCTAATTTGTCTTACTAGACAGTGTCAGATATAAGAATTTATCATTCGCTAGTACTTCCAAGCATTAGATTAAATTAAACAAAATTATATCTACTTTCAGAAATGTAAATTCATACAACTAACTACGTTTAATACATGTCATAAATATTAAATATCACATAAAACTAATGTCAGTCCAGTCATAGGTTACAAACTACTTGAATCCATCTACTCTACACTACATACACATGAGCGAAAAATAACAAAAAATAAAACACTCCGTACACATGTTGATACCCTACATGTGCTGAAAAATGTGTAACATAAAGATTTATAAATACTAACATGTAGTTTTACGTGTTGTAAAATTGATAACAACACATCATAACTTTATGTTTATATAACTCGAGGTGGGAGACATTATTACTTCGATGGTATTATTACTGTCTTTTACAGTAGGTACCACCGAATAATAAAAAATATAGGTAAGTATTATGTACCAGTTAGGTTACGCTCATGTATATTTAGCCTTACATATAATACAAACAATATTAAAATACATTAGAACTTCCAAACATTTCTTTACGAGGCTCAAGTGAAATGCAAATAAGAGATAAACTGCGAGGTAGATTGAAATGTTTGTTCCGTTGACGATCTAACTAACATTTTTAAGGAATTCTTCATACATAAACACACACACAAAATTCACATTTACTAGGAATGATAAAGCCAACAGATTTTATAGTTATAGTTCATAGTCATAGTATCTTTTAATACAATTTGATTATAAATTTGTAAAGTATATCATGTAAGTTTGAATGAATAAGCGCAATAATGTTTTCTCGTTTATGACGAGAGGTACTTATACCATATTTGATAAATACTAAACCTATCAATGCTTCTTAATATAGTCAAATGAAAACCAGTATTCAGAAGATAACTTTGTAGCTCAATAAAGCATTTATAATAACGTAAGTGAAAGTCGAGAGGTCTTCTTATATACCTATCTATTAGGTCAGTGATGGTTAGACAATGTTTTTAACAATTTTGCATGTTTTACTACTGAGTTTATAATAATGTTACATTAAAGCTTACAACTAACAAATTCGTGAATGATTCCGAAGAAAACATCGAACATGATGATCATTGAGACATCTTTAAAACATCTACACTAATATCACGAGGGGAGATGACTTACATTTTGTTTTAGAACAAAAACTTATCCTTTGTGTATACATAAATATAGGAAAATCGAAGAGACGCGACGCATTGGCATCTGATACATAGTAATGACTGAATATTTTGTAACGCGACAAAATTGAATCGCTTAAGCATCGCAGTCGTATTCCAGCACAGTCTTATGATAGAAGAGCAAATATCTGTAAAAGAAAAAAATGTTCGCTTATGACACAAATAATTATGATTTTTGCTGTAACCAAGGTTAAATGAATGACAGAATATCAGATAATAGACAATGGATTTTATGATATTGTTATATGGTTGTATTCAGGTAATATTGTGTCTAACTTACCCTTCGCTATCCAAAACCTCACGCAGTGATGCGCGAGTGATCATATGGTCATCACACTTGAACCAGCCTCCCTTCATCTGACGCACGTAAGCCGTGTAGTGGCCGGCGTCCAGCGAGCCCACGTGGTTCACCACGGCGAACAGCGAGTAACGGTTGTCTTCAAACACACCTTCAGGAGCATTGTTGTTATCAGCACCAACATCCACCGCTCGGCGGTGAGATGACATAAATGGAGTCATATCCAGCTCAGCTGGAAACGATACGAAGGCGTTGATTTTCCTATCGATCTGCGAAGAGTGCTCGAATCGCTTCAGGTGGAAACTGGCAACTATGGGCAGTGTTTCCAGAGTCAGCTGTTTGGTGGACTCGCGGTAAGCTCGGCAGTTTGAGCACTTTATTTTGGCTCCGGCTCCGAGATGTTCCGCTCGCGTGAAGCGCTCGAGACAAGCCGAAAGAGAGCCCGGCCCGGCAACGTCGAGGCTGATATCCCAGAACGGATCGATAGTGGTGGACACTCCATGGCATGAAGTGCACACAACGTCGCTTTGAAGCCCACCAGTAAATATTTGGTCGATGATACAGTTGCAGCGGCCATTTTCTTTTTTCTCGCCATTTTCATCCACGCCGTTCATGCAGTGTCTGCAATTTTAATTACTTACAATATTAAAACAAAAGAACGTAACAAATAATATAAAATGCAATGATTCAGTCACTATTTATGAGAAATTATACATCGTAAATTATAAGCACGGCACCAACCTATGCAATACGTCAAGAGTTGCGATGAAAAATTCATGAGCATCCTGCTGCTCATACCCTGCCAGATGACGTGCATGAGTCCAAATCAGATGCAAGAGGCGATGTAGAGTTAAAGGTGTCTTTGCACCAGAGTAGAACTCCTGAAGAACAAAATAAAAAAAATAAAAAAGAGTATTTGCATTGCCAATTTGCCTTAATAAATACAAGACCCATACTCCACTCGGCTAAAGGCTGCCATCCAAACGAAAGGTAGCTAGGTACGTTATTGATTTCTTATTCGGCGGGTGTAGCTATAAATAAATACTCCACCTAGATACGCAGCGATATTGAACGTTGGGTGTTCGTGGAAAGGGTCGCTGCGTAATAACGTTACATAAGTTAATTTCCACGAAGCGCGCAAAATCACAGAGTATTGACGGTGCTTACCTGAAAAAGTTTGGAAACTTCGCAAACCAGGCATTTTCCTGAGCCCTGGGCCTTGCATTTGTGTTTCTCTCCCAGGAAATAATCACGCAACAGCGGAGTATGGATCAATGTCTGAAATTAATCACTTTGTTGTTAAGAATCAGGATACTACGTTTCTTACTACATATTAAATACTTTTCTCTTTTCCAGACATTTCGATTGGATTGGTAACAATAAAATTGTAGAGATCACAATATTGCAGATAGATCTAAGAAATTTTTTGGGGCGAAATATGAAATACTTAGGTAGGTACGGCCAATTGCCGTGCTATTATACAGATAAGGAAAACTATCCAAGTATACGTTTTTTATAAGCATTCTTCTGGGTAAAAATTCTATGGCTTTGGCACTTCGACATCAACTGAGTTTTTCCAATCGCATGAGAATTTCTTTAAAATTCATACTTCTTGGTGAAATCGGAATATCTCCTGATCGTCTACACTGAACGAAAGGAACTTTTTTCCTGATAGTCAAGTGCCGATGTCAAGCCAAGAGCATTACTGATCGGGCATAACCCGAAAATATAAGCATACTTACTTGCTTTTGCCCGCGACTTTGTCTGCGTGCCCCTAAATAACTATACTTTAGGCATAAATAGTAGTAAAAACAGATAGATTTGTTTGGACGTCCATACCAATTTTTTTACCCTTAAGTAACGTCCTAACAAAATTAGAAAACGCTAAATCGCAGCTTGGCTCTGATCTCGCAAAGGTTTATTTCTTTCTTTTCAAATTTTATTTAAATAGGTGAATTACAATTTTCAATGTTCCCTTCAAGCCTCTTCCGCAAAAGGTAGCATAAGTCCTTTTCTTAGGTCTAATCTACCTCTGTAGGAACCAAATTTCATGAAAATCATATTATAACTTTGTACATACAATAAGGAAGATTAGATATACCTATAAGAATATATTTGTGTCACAGAATACAGATTGAGGAAGTATGGGTAAAATTAATCCTAAATCGGTAATACCATAAAGTAATAATACATCTGGGCAGTCCCTATGCTATGTTGTTATTAGTAGGGGCTAAGTAGGTTCAGTAGGACTTTGGTTAATATTCAGAGACGAAGCTAAGCATAAAGTAACGCTTCGATACCTATGTCAAATTTGACATACGGAAGCGTAAGTTCACGCTAAGTCTCGTCTCTGAATATCAATCAGCCTTTGTTTGCTACCCACGATTGTACAATGGGTTTACTAATAGGCATAGCATTAATCAAGTGGCCATTTTGCTGAAAATCCGTAAGTCGGATTACTGGCTGTCTAATATGCAGGCCTGGCAAGTCACAGACTTGCCTCATACATTCGCTAGTTACACTCGTAAGTTAGCTATCTATCTAGTTATGACTTGTGTAATAAAAATGAGCCAAATACACGGGTTTTTTTAGTGAAGTGGTGGTAATTAGAAACAAACAATTCAATGATTGAGTACCTACAGGAAGGCGCCTGTCACAGTATATATAGCCACGGAACAATACGGTAATCGAATGTTTCAAACATGACGCTCAAGGCTCGCGCACACTACAGCCACACTAGACATACACGTTGCCTTTTTGCCTGCGATCTGTGCCGGCGCAGGCTTGCGCATATGGAAGGACACTTTTTGCCTGCGATCACCACACCACTCGAAAAAGCCACGGCAACTCCACAGTATTATGGACTGTGGCAATTCGCTGTATTACCGTCGGCCGACGACACATCGCCACTACACGTAGAAACACAAGTGTGGAGAGACCCTTTGAGCTTCATGGAAATTATAACAGAACAGAGTAAATTACATATTCATCAATCACCAACAAGATGAATAAAAATTCAAGATCTTTATAAAGTTGTTTTGATTTGCTTCGGAAACGCGTATGCTAAGAATCAATTGCGTCGTAGTTTCCAGCCTTTCCAACCATCACCAGAGCATAAAATGTTTGTTTTCTTCTAGAAATTGCAAAAAGATATTTTGCGCTTGATCAGGAAAACGTTCTCTAAGATATATTGAGTTGTTGAACCAATTTACTATTTTTGTATTCCTAGACCTAGAGACTAGGCCTAGGGTGAAATAAATATACTTAAAATATACCACTGGCACAGAAAATATGATCATAGTCAAGAAAAGGAAATCCAGGCATTGGATATAGCAGTATAAGTTAATAATATTGTTTATTGTTCTCCAATGTACAAAAATAACATAACATGCTTTGTTACACTTGGTATGATAAGGTATGGTATATAATAGCGGGCTGTCTTCCGCAACTCAAAAACACACTTATCAAATACCTATTGAAAAACTTGTGGCTTGGACACGGTAATAAGTACCAAAACTCTTAACTATGTAGAGTCTATGCTTTGGTTTTGTAGCCACGAGTTAGTCTAGAAATATATTTTTGTGTAAGTAATAATTTCACTGTAATTACCACTGACCTGAACAATGCAATTCATGAAGCAAGTAGATCCCAGGTTCTGCAATCCACGCAATCCAATGGTGGTGTGTGGGCTGATAAGGCGCCGCTTACGAAGGCGCCGGAGCGCCATGGCCTCGTTACTGTTAGGCATCCATGGCATGAATGGCATACTGATGCCAAGTGATCTGGTAATGCAAATGTGTAAGTTGAAAATATTTTTCATAATAATATTTATATATGTAAATTAGTATTTAAGTATTTTAATTATGTTTGAAATCCAAGAACCAATGGGTAACAAAAACAGAGACAGTGAAAAAATATCCTTACAGTCAAATCAATAACATAATGATACATACTTAGCTTCTTTGAGCCGGTGAGATACACCAATCTCAGTAAGTTCTCGATCATATATGTAATCTTGGCACTGAGCACAATAGATATTTCCATAGCTAAGATCCACATACAGGAAATGCTTTTTGGTTTTAGAGTGGTCTTGAATGTGGCCTGCATAGCAGGCAAAATAGATGCAATGCAGGCATGAATGCATGCGGGGGCCTGGCATACCACAGGTGAAGCACAGGCATGATGTAGCCTGAAATATATGCAGGCACTGATATGGGTCTTTCAAAACAATACTTGGAAATGTTTTATAAGCTATAATTATAATTATAATAATAAATATAGAAAAACAGATCAAGTCTTTGTGCTCCTGTACATCTGTAAATAACTAGTTAAATATTGCTTAGTTGGCAGAGCGTCTGGTGTACCAAACCAGAAGACGCAGGTTCGAATCCTGCCCGACAGCCGATTTTTTCCTTCATTAAAAATAACTTGTAATCTTTGCATGGAAAATGCTTAAAAAAAAATACAAAAAGATAGTAAATATTGCTTGTTTAAGTTTATAAACAATGAAAACATCAAACTGGGTTCTAACGAAACCATGTCAGACTATGGAACAAAATGTAACTTGTTTCAGCATCAATTGCATAGATACTTTGCACTTTTTTAATAATAAAGTATTTTATGTTTTGTCAACTGTTGTCTATAGATTTATAGACAAAGATTGGATTGAACTATGCTCGAGCAATGGGGTTTCGTTGTTACATACACTCACACCTTTTTTTCACAGGAGTAGGCAGGCACTAGAGACCACCACTTGCTATAATTCTTACATACTTCTTGCTTTAGTTTTTATTAGTTTTAATCAAATATTTAAAATAAAATAGATTGTTTTTCCACACAAAAATTGTATTGCATTTTTTATTGGATACACTCAAAAATATGATTTTTTGGACCCTACTTACATTATTGGTATCAATTTCAACATGATACCTCTATGCATTCTGGAGAAAAAGAGTGGTGACAGACAGACAACAAAGTGATCTTATAAGGATTCCTTCTTTTGTTTTGAGGTGTACTTAGAAGCCCTTGGGGCAGAGCATGTATACTTTAAACTATAACAACAAATAAAATTCGTATTTATAGAATATTTATACAATGATGTAAACATCTTACTTCATTATTTACCTGCCTGTGCCTACTTGATATTGATTGAGTAGAGTGCAAATATTGACCAATCAATGACGATGCAAGACAATACTGACAAACAAACAGCTGTTATGAGGTCAAAGATCACAAAATCAGCTGATCACGAAATGTAATTACCAATAAACAAACCAATTTATAATTTCTCGTATTTTGAAAGAAAATTATCCACGTTAGATATCGAATAATGGCAACGCCAAGAGATGTGAATGTGACTCTACAACATTTTGCGTCGCGTAAAAAGGTCAATGCAAAATGCACAAAGTAGGTACCTACATCGGTGCGACTTTACTTGTGATACGCGTAAACTTACCTTGTACCTTCTAGCTTCGTACGACGTGCATGACACGAAAAAAGCATGCACGATTTTATACGGGTTTGTACCCTTTGCAGCCTTAAAATTATTTAGGTGTATGCAACCATTGTCATTCATTATTTTGGTTTGTGAAATACACCGGCTGGGATTTTTTATTATGTCTGTCAAACGCCACGGAATTAAAATAAAAGCATTCTAATGCACTCAAACACGTGTATAAATGTATTTCGTCGAAAATAAATAGGAAACACCAAAAAGATGTCTCAAGATCTTATGGTCTTCAAATAATCAATGTAATAAAAATGATTCGATGAAATGAAACACTAAAATAGAGCAACGAAAGGGGGCGTGTTCTTCAACTAAGCAACAACGCAACTCCAAGCGCACTGCGCAGCTGACTTGAAGTGTTGCCAGCAGGCAGCATAGAAGCCGGGTGTCACCCTTTTTAGGGAAAATAGCCCATAGGCGGCGCTTTATTCGCTTTATTCACAGTCCATGCGACTGTACGTCCCACCAAGGCCGCGGTGCGGACAAAGCATGACGTACGTCGAAACTATTCACGGTCGTTTTTCGTCGTGCATCGTGCGGGACGTACAGCAAGATGGACAATGAATAAGGCGCTTTATTTTATGTCGCCGAATTTCAGCTGCAATAGCTTAAAGTAGGTAGCCTGTAGAAATCTTTAAATAAATAAGATATTTAATTTCATCTTATACTCTTCAATTTCATTGAAGTGTAAAAGAATCAAGTATTTATTTATTTGAGACATAGGTACAGTTCTCGCCAAACCTATAGTTCGCACGAGCTAACTTCAACCCGGCCATAAAAATCGAAAAAAAAAATTAGACTATAATAAATAAAAACTAAAGCTCAAGTCATAGGCTGTCCTTTTAAATCATTTCAATCCATTATTTTTCTTTCTCCGATATTTACGGTTGGGTTAAAGTTGGCACAAGCTTACTTCGCTCGTGCCAACTTTAACCCAACGGCACGAGCGAAGTAAGCTCGTGCCAACTTTAAGCCGGACAATAAGTTTGGCGTGAACCATAGAGTAAAGTAATACATCGGCGTGAACTGTACATAATAAGGTACACCATGGAAGTAGTAAGCATACTTAGACGACGTGTAAAGAAGTTTGACACATATTAGTTACATGGTGCAGCCCATGAACTGATTGCAGATGAGTCGCGGACTCGCCGCCATGACATCTAAACTGTAGGGATACCATATCTGCACATTTTGCCTAACTTATAAGGTAACATATTGTTGACAATCATATTTAAGACTAACATAATTATTGTACCAAGATATAGTGCCTAAATAAAAACGAAATTAACAAAACAATATTGTTTTATTTACTATTGTAATGCATTTCTATTCAAGATCGTTCAGTTGTTCAGGGTGTGTAGAATGAACGAAGGTACAAACTTAAATTATTAACGGCAAGTCTTTTGGGAAAATATTCTTCATACTGGCAAAATTTAGTTCTGCGATAGCAGCGCTGTGCCTATAGGACTTTAGTGGTGGCGCGCACTCTTTATAAGCATCGGCAGGCCCATAGATTTATAATATGGCAGGCCCGGCAGCACGGGCAGAACCATAGATATATAATACATAGATTGGCATATGAGTAAAAGAGAGCTACTGAATTTAATGGCACTTTGGTGTGTTAGAAAGAAAAAGAGAATGACGCTGTAAACGTGACATTACATGTATACAATTGTAATGCATTTCTATTCAAGATCGTTCAGTTGTTCAGGGTGTGTAACAATTTGACAGGGTTAACAATGACATGCTACTAGCTAAGCTTAGCAAAATAGGGTTTACACCTTCTCTCCTTCGTTTCTTTGCAGACTACCTACGTGATCGTCGGCAGTTTGTTAGGCTTGGTATGTACGTATCAGGTACCTATCACACGCGTTCCGGCGTAAGTCAAGGCTCAATTTTGGGGCCTTTGTTATTTCTTATCATGGTCAATGATCTTCCTCAAGTTCTGCTTCATGCAAGATGTCTCTTGTATGCTGACGACTTGAAACTGTACCTAGAAATAAACTCTGAGCGTGACAGTTTGGCGCTGCAGCAAGACATAGATGCGATATATAAGTGGAGTGTAGACAACAAGATGGAGTTTAATTCATCCAAATGCTTCGCTATGACATTCGGTCGAATGCGGCACCCAGTTAATTTTGAATATAATTTAAATAACAACACCATCACGAAATCGATAGCAATGAAAGACCTGGGAGTCACATTTGACCGAAAGCTCACCTTCCATGACCATATGGTGCTGGTAGCCAAAAAATCCTACCAAAGGTTAGGTTTTATTCTGCGCAATTGCCGCGAGTTTCGCACCGCTCATGCCATCAAAATAATATTTAATGCATTGGTACGTAGCAGGCTGGAAACCAGCTCTTGCGTGTGGCATCCTCATGAAGGTACCTACGCACTCTTATTGGAAAAAGTCCAAAAAGCGTTCCTAAGGTACCTTTATAGACATACACGTGGCTACTATCCTTACCTCTATCCGACAAAATTCTTACTGGGTTGCCTCGGATATAACTCGCTAGAGGTAAGGCGAGCTCGAGATCAGCTCACAATAGCCTGCAAGACGCTCCGTGGCGCTATTGACGCTCCTGATCTGCTTCGCGTGCTGGCGTGCTTTTTTGTCCCAGACAATTACTGCCGGGGCAAGAAACACAGGCTGTTTGCTGTACCCCCATGCCGTACCGTTGCACATGCTAAGTCGCCAATTCCTCGCACCCTGGCCGCGCTAAACGATCTCTTGGATTCTAATCCAACAGGCGATCTGTTTGCGGATGAATGGACGAAGATTATATTGGTATGTCAGAAGTACTGTGAGAGGAAGGTATGAAAGTGTTTTTACCTTCTTTTATTTACTTTGCTTTGTTTTGTAGATTTTAATAAACTTAGGCTTTTTTTTAGTTACTGTAATTGGTGGATCCGTTGTAGTTAATTAAATAAATAAATAAATAAATAAATAAACAATTGCGGTGAATAGGGGTTCCAGCAAATGTAAAGTGTGTGCGAAATTTTGGGATTATTTACGTGTAGTTAAGTGTGTATCCGTGTAATATTCATGTGATTACGATGGTAACTTGTGCAGTACCAGGTTGTAATTCTCAAAAGATGGAAAATCCACAGGATTACTAATTTAATCGGTATGTTTACTATTTGTTTACTATCATCATTTCTTAATAATTGTTACGTAAATGTGTTAGATTTGGAGAAAATATAATGCTAAATTTGTTTATTAGATCACTAAAATGCATTAGAGATCACGAAACAGTAATATTAAAGAAATAACAAATACGGAAATATGAGGGCATTTATAACCTCACTTTTAGTGATGGTCTTGATTTGTTTATATTGATGGTGTCGATTATCGACTTTGGTGGTCGGTGAACAACATGTCGGTATAATATAATATTATTTGTCGATTATCATAAAGGCCACTCAGAGTCTGAGGTGCATTTAGTGAAGGTAAACCAATTTACGTAAGCAATTTAGACCATAGTCGCAAATTCAGATTTCGCAAGTTCATGCACTCATAGTTAGGTAGATAGATACCTACTTTGGATTGAATTTATGAGATTAAGTTATTATTTGCAGATTTCCCATAAATCCAGTAAAAAGTGATTGCGCATGTTAAATAGACAAAATTGGAATCCGCACAAACATTCAACAATAAGCAGTTAACACTACCATGAGCACTGCTTATCAACAGGAGGGAAAACAAGGCGAAAACTATAAAGTGGTTCTGTTTTAACTATTTGTCGTAAGAAAATAAGAAATATACCTTTTCATATTTACATAAATATATTGAAAAATGAGTGTTTCAATATGTACAGCCAAGATTATAAAATTATTAATAGATGTTTTACTGTACACGAAAGTTACCTGTACATATTTTTTTTGTAATAATTGTAATATGAATAGTATTTTTTTTTAAATCTGTGTTTTATTTAAGGATTTTTCTGGCCTTCTCCAAGATTTCTGATCGCATACTAGATACTTGGCAGTTTTGTGTATTCTCACTTGACCAGTGGGATGCCACTTGTCTCCCCCCATATTTTAGTCATTTAGTGGGACAAATGAGAAAAAATATTGTTGAATTAGTGCTATTCCCCACACTTAAATATTGTACGCAGCAGTAAAACAGATATCGTCCACCGTTATCGATATCGATAATAATCCTATTAACTTCAGGCGCAGCACTTTTAACGCACACGTCACACACACATAAACAATTGGTTTTCAGTCTGATTTTTTTACTGACATTGCCAATCTATGGAATTATATATCTATGGGCAGAACCATAGGCAGCACCATGGCAACACCATGGCATCACACGGAGATTTGACCATAAATGACATGGTTGCCAAATCCTAAAAACAGCATTGCGAACCAACAAACTTTTTCTCGTACGTAGTCTCTTTAGTACATAGAATGAAGTTGACACGAGCATGGCACGAGATAACTTTAGAGATTGTATAATTAATGTTTAACTATCCGTAGCGATATTTTACAAAGTACAGCAATTTATTACTTGTAATATTATTTAAATGTACCTATCCACTTTGACATTGGCAGAATTGTCGACATCGGCACCAATTGCCATAAATAAATAAGAAGAAGAAGAGATAACTTTAACCACCGTCAAAATCGGAGAGAGAAACATATTCTATTAAAATTATTTAAAATTACAGCCTACGACGAGCTTTCGATTTTATTTATTATAATCCAATATTTTTCTTTCTCCGATATTTACGGTGTGCCAACTTCAATCCGGACAATAAGTTTGGCGAGAACTGTACGTAGCGTACCAAATAGTACAGTTCTCGCCAAACTTATTGTCTGGGTTGAAGTTGGCTCGAGCTAACTTTAACCTGGCCGTAAAAATCTGAATACGAAAAACATTGGGTTGTAATAAATAAAAACGATAGCTCAAGTCGTAGGCTGTCGTTTTAAATCATTTTACTTCAATATTTTTCTTTCTCCGATTTTTACGGCGCGGTTAAAGTTAGCTCGTGCCAACTTCAACCCGGATAATAAGTTTGGCGTGGACTGTACGTAAGAATCGGGTTCTAGGCCAATACATCTGTAAACGATAAATATCTACAACAGACGTCAGCTGACGAGAAAATTACCCCCTCTAGAGTGCGCGCCACCACTGAAGTCCTATAGACGCAGCGCTGCTATCGCAGAACAGAATGTTGCCAGTACGAAGACAAATCCAATAAGGCTTGAACATTAATAATTATGCAAGTTTGTCCGTTCGTTAATTCTACGTCAGCCGACGCATCGGAAGATGAATCTGTAGACGTGTAGAGGAGGTTTTATAGCAAAGGGCTATTATTGTTGGTATGGTATAGCGGGCTGTTTTCCGTAACTCCATGTCAATGAAAGGGCTATTGTTACCAAATAATCAATTGAATTATTCGATTATTGTATGTGCGTGTATTCGATTGACATAATCAATATTGAAGCAACATCGTGACCATCCTCGTCGAATCAATCGACGCACACACTATTGCCTTAGAGATTTATTACACTGTGCTATTGCTTCGCTAGACACCTTCGATTCATTCGGTCAATTTACTAAATGCGTGATCGGTTAACGGCCAAGCCATACCACGCGTATAGATTAATATGTTATTAATACTGGATAGCCGGGCGTACTGTGTACAAAACTGCTGCACTGTGCAGTTTTGGTTTAGCGTGCACTGCACTCGCGCTGCAGTTGGGTGGTTTTTTTTTCTAGAAGTTGGCAGTGGTGTTTTTGTTAATAATGGGAGGGCAAGCCAAGTCTAATTGTAGAGGGCGACATTACCGCTGGTACCTTGATTTGAAGTAAAATAAAAGCTAATTAAGAATTCCTATAAATGTACTGTAGCTCAATTAAAAGGTGAACTAAGGAAAAAGAATGCATCTTTGACTGGACAAAAGGCTGATATAGTCGCATGGTCAGTGTAAATGAGTCATTTACACTGACCGTCATTTAAAATGACTATACTCTTGTGAATACAATTATTTAAATTCGGCTTTAATTTAACTACAGTTGGGAATCGATGTATCCCTTGGTATTTACAATTAAACGTTGAACATTGGGGCATTCTTGTGTAATTGTTAATATTTTTTAAGCATGGAAAAAAAATATAGGATTCTCGCCAAACTTATTGGCAATAAGTTTGGGGAGCTGTACCACTGTACCAGCAGTAATGCGCCGCCTGGCGGGAGAAAAATGCAGTTCCCCATCCCATTGTGTTGGTAGTTGGTATTGTAGTGTTGGTACTGCACTACGAGTGGTGACTGGTGTGTGAGTGAGTGCGAGTGCGAGAAAAGAAAGAGCAAGAAGTATAGTAAAACTAGTAAATAAATATGGCGGCTACTCAATTTACAACGATGTAAACTTTTGTTTACTGTTTTTAAAATATTTTGAGAAATGATAAGTGAATTTGAAAACTTGTCCCTTGGAGGCAACAATGCTGCAAGTAATCATGGTGATCCATTCACTCATACCGGTAATTTATATTTATTGTAGACGTAGAATAAGTTGTTGTCCAATTATAACATGACCTCAATGGCTAGGTATTATACTGTTGACTAAAATATGGTTACTACCGTTGCTTTCAGAGTTAACACCTGAGCAGCAAAAGACTCTAATAGACATTCGGCGTCGGAAAACAGAATTACTGTTAGAAATTCAGGTGAGTGATACAAATTGTACCTAGGTAAATCGAAATCGAATTGCTTTGCTTCTCTCTACCTGGCAAGGTAACTGATAATTTATTCTACTGTGATGAATAAGTACATTAAGTACTAAGAATGTATGAACATATACATAATTATGTTATTATATATAGTGGCTGTATCATGGTCTGACAAAAATAATACATGAAAAGCACGCAATTACAAAATATGCACTTATCAATGTCACAAGACTTGCGTATGGACTCATCGCGTCAGTCAGTGTTTAGCAGTAAACACGATTTTCAATAACTCTCCTCTTTGTTTTTCACATAGGTATTTCTCTAGTTCATATTTCTGAATTTCAGTACATTTTCGTAAAGTTAGGTACAGTAAATATTCCTACCAATATTATTATCTGACTATAATAAACACAGCAAGTCAGAGCCCCAACATTTACACTTTGTAGAGAGCAGGCATTTGTTTCTAATAGGTGTAGTGTTTGGTGGAAAATATTATGACTAATGTACAACATGTAGTAGTAGTAAGTAGAGTATATCTTGTGTATTAGGTCATGTATACATTTGTAAACCATAACAGATGCAACTGTTAGAATTTCTGCCTTAATTTGATTATTTGAATGAAAAACAAACAGAAGTAGTACTAGCAGACTTAAAAATATGAAAATATAATTTATAAAATAAATGGAATCTCAAAGGGCATTACTTGTTTATCCAGCAGATAACCACTATCCAGACATGGTGAAACAGTGCCTTAGTGTCTAGATCAAGGTTTACTTTGGGGTTCCTGGGGTGCCTAAACTTAAAAAATGTTATTGCTTAACCCCTCTATCACATTGACACATTTGCAGCGAAACAATAGCAAAATATGGTATACAAAGAGACATGCATAGAAATTACATGAAAGTGAGAAACGGTATGACGGTAATGCTGTGGCTTTATGATCACAATTCAGTGCCAGTGTAATGAAGGCATAATATTCTCACTATTATTTGTTAGAATAATATTGAGTCTGTCTGTTCTGTATTTTAATAGGTGGTTGATGGTTGAGAGCTTATCAGTGAAAATTTCAATTCAAATCAAGTAGGTAGCTTCATTAATTGATTTGTAAAGAATATTTACTCACGATGATTGATGACATGATCATCTCTAATAAATATTTAGATTTATATTTAACTCATTCTCTGGAAATTGATAAAATTCAAACTATGTTTTCTAGAATTCTTCTAATGTTCTGATGATGTATCAAGATCACATTCAATTGATTTATATTGTATGATATTTACACCTTTTATGCTTTTAGCGGTGTACAATTGAAACCAAGCTACTTTAATATGTTACATAGTATACCATCACACCCATATTCCCCGAGAGGTTTAGGCAGAGGTGAACTAATGTACAATTGCACACCCACAGTTCATGGTTCGTTTAGGTCACATGTAAAAGGGTCTCTGCCTATTGCCATTAAAACTCCAAACTGTAATACAGAATTTCATACAAAATAGCAATAACACTTCTAACATAGTAGTCACGCTTACGACATGCACCTGACACAATAGTACCTGGACTATCTGGTTCCTCCTATGTAACTTTCATAGTGTGTGTTGTCATGTGTCAGTGTTCATCAATTTCCTCATTATGTAGCTCACTATAATAGAACTTATTTGGATAGAGTACTTTTGTTCTCAAAAAATATTTATGTAGGCAGCCTTGTTTGTGTCTTCGGCACAACTTGGCTAAAGCCTCCCTTAATTCAGTCTAGGATATTTTTAGCAAAATATAAAGAGCGGAAGAAAAATATGATCGTAAACCTGCGTCCCTCCGGTTTAGCTAATGATAATTAAAAACACGATTTCCTAAACTTCCATACTAGGCTTTTAAAAAGTGACCGTAATCTGCAACAAACGTCTACACCTTAATGAATTTAATAGTTATGTGAAGTATAAACTCACCTACCTATAACCATCCTAGCGTTTTCGTAACTATGTTGATCGGTATTTTACACGATGCGACCACGATGTCCACCTTGGCAACATAATTTCTAGGTAATAACACCAATATCCTAAGGATCGATTTGTCACTTTTCTGGCATCTTATTTCCACCAACGATTGTCATACGAACGAAGCTTAACGTGCTCTCCTTGGTGGCGAGGTGTCTTCTTGTGGTCACCGATTCATATACTGACCACGGCAAAGGCGGCTAAACATTGTAGGTTGATTGATTAGCGTAGCTATTACATAGCGTAGTTACGATTGGATTAATTCATTCCTTCTATATCGTTTCGCTCTTGGCAGAGCGGTCGTGGTCGTCATGCGGTAGAATTTTCGGGGGCAGGTGTTATAGGCCTCACGATATCTCGCCATCGTTTTCTGTTGGTGGACATTCTAGTACACTTATGCAAGGGCCCGCCCACACATGATTTAATTTGATCTGTCCATCTCATGGGTGACCCTCCCCGCGGTCCGGTGCCTTCCACCTTCTCCTGCACGACGAGTCGCTTGGTAGTGGTATTCCCGTCTCGACACGTGTCAAAAAAGCTTTAGGATACGACACTGTACTACAGAAGATAAACGGTGCTTGATGCCGAGTTCTTGGAGTATGGATACATTGGTACGGAATTCAGTCCACGATACTCCAAGCATTCTTCTCCAGAACCACATTTCGAGAACTTTTTTTTTATTTTATCCACTACTACTACTCATTGATTAAACCCTTTACCCTGTACATGACAGGGTAAAATTAGAGATAGGGGCAGTAAGTCTACAAACACGAAAAGGATGTCGAAGATGGTCCATCACTGCATGGCTAAATTTTAAATTGCATTAAATGGACAACTACTAAGTCGGCCGGTAAAAGGTCAGTTCAGGGGTTGAAAGATTTCCGGAACATCTGAAGATACCGATTAGATTAGAGTACTAGAATCAGATGGAATAAGACCCTTTAAGCAATTCTTTAGATTTAGATCCTTTATTAGATGACAAGCACAAAGTTTAGTGGGGAACTAATCCACCGAAAAGTGATTAGAACGACTGCACTGCAGTTATAGTATAGAAAAACCAACGATTAACTAATAATAATAGGGTATAACTGTATGAGGAATTCAAAAGAAAATAAAAAGATTTATACCAAAAGAAAAAATGACAGTGTCCAAAAATGTTTCTAAATAAATATGATAAGGGCAGTCTAAAAGGTCCGGTGCGTTATGTGGACTCACAATCGACGCATGTGTATGACATGATGTTTGAACAGAACGTGGAAGAAGCAAGAAGTATGCAAGAATGGTAGCAACTGGCGTTCTGTAGTTTCTGCTTTCTGATTATATGTATATTTAAAGACAGTCTTCTGAAAAGGTTTTCCTGAAACTCCAATGGTTAATTTGAAACTAAAGAATCTAAAGATTATTTATTATCGTTGCTTTAATTTGTGGAGCAAAATATAACGTTTTTAGCTGACTTTAAGTTTTTACGCACATCTAAAGCCACCCCATCCGTAATCCTAGCATAGCCATTTCATTCAATACAGTATGCGGACTGCTCTGACGTAAGCCGTCAATGCTTGGGTTGGGCTTTACTACACATAGCCTGGTAGTAAGTCAGTGCGAGGCGGGTCGCGGCACGGGCGTGACGTGTCGCCCTCGGTCTATACATTATTTATATAGCTACTAATATAGTATTATCACTTTAGGCTATTAGTGTTGTGAAAATAATACTAGTTCTTAATAAAAAGTGTGGAAATTAAATCTTATATTGTGTGAATTTTATTCATAAGTTGGTGTTTGAATAGGATATCACTCGTAAGTTGGTAGTGATAAGGCGGATAAGTGGAATTTGCTATGACTACGTCGTCGGACACCGGGGTTTTGTTATTATATTTTATGAGTTAAGGCATTGTGTTTTTGAAGCGGTCTTCCCTTTAATGTTCCCATAATTATGAATTGCAGAACTAAGCTAATAGTTTACCCACCCGTCATTAGATCGGAATAAATATTATTTTCTACCATTGTTTATTGTTTATTCCTCTGGCCAGTTAACCTTTATTTATAATTAAATCAACTATATAGGACATCAAGTATAATCGATTAATAGAATATTATTTATACACAGGGGAGTTATTTTTGTTTAGCAATTTGCACAAATATGGTCGTCACAATTTAGGGAGTAAAGGTGCGTTGCTCCATTTTGGTTTTTTGTTAACGATGAACAATCATCTTCATTTCAATAAGTTTTGTATTGTCTCAGGTCATAAGATTCCACTTCGCGTTATTGTCATGTACTGAAGTTGAACTCTTGGTCCTATTAATCTAATTAATAAGGAATTTCATTACCTATTGATAAACGTTGTCTTATTCAAAACAAGTATTTTCTGTTAATTTATGTACAGTACCATTACCTCAGATCATTACGTTGTGTTTATTTGTATATATATATGATACACACTGGTTCAAAAAACTTGTTTCTTTTGGGCAAAACAGTAAGCATCCGGAATTATTGAATAAAAGCTTGTTTTGAAGCGAGGCGCGGTATTTATTAATTCAAGCTGGACAATGCTCGTGATGGATTTATCATATTTCCTTTACCGCTTCCGCAGCGTGGCTGCAAGCACCGATAACAAAGCTGTCTGTGTCCACAATATTGCAATGATATGTTCAATCATTTTGCTAGTTCAAAGACAATAATAATTCTAATTGGATGAAATAAATCGCGTCTTACTTTCAGAACTGGACAATATTAAGCCCATATGGCTGCAGTAGATCTGGTTTATATGTATAGATATAATAAATTATACATATCCATAACTTATTTTATTTATGATACGTCGTAGGTACGAACATAAAAACTGTGATTATTAGGTACGGTATTATTTGTTTTTGCTTGGGAAATATAAATTGGTTGTGATGTCGGCCTTGTCACAAACGTGCAGAAAGATAAAGGCGGTACCTACACATTATGTATGTAGGTATATGTAATTGTCACGGTGCCAAAGACCGGTGGCGCCCGCGACTATCTTCAGTATAGTGCGTTCCTTAGAGGGAAGTGTATGGCGCGCGATGTGTTTGCATGTTCGCCTGCTGTGCGGCGCGCTGTGGTGGCCACTGCTGGTACGTTGCGCCCGCGCAACCCGCACCTACGACGACGACTATGAACAGGTGTGTCATCGTTGCCGCTTTCTGTGCACTTTGCAAACATACTTCTTTGTTGTGTAGCTTCACTTATTTTTTGGCAAGTACTTCAATGTTGGTTCGAATACATAGACGTCCGGCGACGCGCAGTCATCCACTTTTCCACTTTATTGGCTTTTTATAACTGCAATTATTTCAAAATGTGTTGTGGGCTTGATAGGTATCCTGTGGCTGCTAGCTTCCTAATACCTATTGGTGTTCGTGTGGTCAAGGCCAGCAGTGTGTGAGAGTGTAATGTGCGTGGTGCGTTGGCACTTGTGAAGTAATGTTCATCAAGGCCGGACCGGCAGCGGCTGAACCGGAGCGCCGTGGATCGGTCTCCAACTGGTTCTCGTCTTTGAGACGCGGTGGCGGTCGCCGTAAACGCGAGGAATCCGCCGTACCATCAGGTTACGGTTCGCTGGGCAGGCGGAAGGATGGCTCGCAGCCGCGGGGCAAGACCCGCTCCGCCTGGGACCTTACAACCGTCACTAGACTGGTCTGTATCTTCGATCGTATTTACGTAGAAAGTCCTGATGTGATGACACACTGCGCTGGAGACCGCATTTGGCCGGTATCCAAATGCGCTGGATCGATCACACTCTTTGCGTCTGCGTGTAAAATGATGACTAAACCATATTAATTTTTATAGAAAAATGGCACCTTATTTAGTAATGCGCATTGCTTTTTGATGTTTTTGATTGCGTAATTAATTAGGAACTAAACAAACTTCGCTTTGTTGTGTTATTATTATAGATGCATGATTTCTTACACTTTTTATAGGTATGGATAATATTTTAGTATGTTGTGTACCCACTACCTACACGTCCTACACCTATACGTTTGTGCGCAAAACAAAACAGATGTTTTTAATTTTATCAATAAATGGCACATGTGATTTTGAGTGCTATCGTTCGATAATGATATCGAAGTAGCCTAGTAATTTTTTGTTAAATTCCGAATGATTCATCGCTGCATCTTATCTATGAGCTGTCTACAATGAATACAATTACCCAAACAAAATAAAGGTATAGCATGATTCATACATTGGTTCAAATTAACCATGAATTCTAAAAATAATTAATTGAATACTAATAAAGGCAATTTAGTGCTTCCTTATCTTACATTACGTAGAAATAATTAAGGTACTTTTTTACAACGTGAAACTACTACGTAATTAGAATTTTACTGTGACATTAGTGTGTTTACAAACTAAAAAAAACAAAAAGGCCATTCACATATTTGTTGCGTGTGGTTATCGAACCCGCAACGATTAGCACAGAAGCCGCAAAGATTATAAAGTTATTGAACGACGATTTTGACATACTAAAATAGAAGTCTAAAAAGGCCCTAGTCAACAATGCTCAGCGTGACCATTTGAGCAGCGTGATAGGCTATTATAAATTGACAAGAGTTATGGTTCGACCCATAGATCGCATTTTATACGACGAACGCTAAGTATTTTATTGGTAATATATACAAAACTAGGGGCTGCCCGCAGCTTCACTCGAATCTCAAAACACAGACAAAATGTTGCCTTAGGGGTGCTGGGTGGGTAGGTAAGCATTCTATCACCTCTCATAACTTATCTAAATCTGTTTAGCAGTTTAGGTGAGGAAAGGTAACGGATAGACAGAGTACTTTCGCGTTTAGTATTGTAGTACGCATGATAAATAACAGAAGTATTTTTCGTTGTAGATCCGAGTATAATTATAATGATTATACTCTGTTTCAGCATCAGTGGTATGAACTCATACAGAGTACCTGTACGGATAATACTTGACATCATCAAAGTTTGGATTTACAACTATGTACGTACAAAGAGCCTATCTAAATATTAAAACAAATGAACTCGTGGTATATATTTTGTGATAAGATTCTAAGAAAAAGTGAATCAGTAAATAAGAATCATTGTGTTGCGCAGAGTTTATTATTATGTAATATACTTACTGAAAAAAGCAAAAATATTTTAGTATCAACATCGTTATCAGCTGTTTGTACACAGTATACACTAAAATCTTAAAGGTGGGTTCTCCAAATAATAAAGCCTCTGTTTGATCATTACATTTTCCTCAATCGGAGCTTGATCTATGTCTATAAAGCAAGCATTTTGTGTATGTAATTGTAGGAATTATGTTGGCTTAACGATTTTTTTTCTAACGTACACCAAAACAATTCATACATATTCAGCAGCTGTGTAATTTTTTGTGAATTCTTTTTAAGGAGAATAGTTTAGATGAATACCTCAATTATTTTTAACTGTTTAGATTAGGCCTTTCATCCTTCCCTCAAAGGTTAATCAAAATGCCTCTTTAGCTAGTTTTCTTTCGTTTTCTAAGCCGAGCGCAGTGTTATTGGTTGTTCAGTAGCAGTTCGTTTTTGGCAATAGGTTCGCCCCCCTTTTTATATGATACCAAAATCTATAAAATTTCTGCGAACTGTCGCTGTACATCACATTACCAAATAAAGGTGCGATGGTTTA